>CM074556.1:4687309-5407309 GCA_037305995.1 Sclerodermus sp. 'alternatusi'
GAGGAGGAGGGTGCTATGGGTGCCCCCACGGATTGCACATTAGCGGGGGATAAATGACACCGAAATATAGCGCCGGTGCGCGCGAGATCGCCATAATAGGAGCCCGAAGTAGTCTATTAAGCGTCCTCAAAACCAGTTAGTGAGTTGGCAATCCAGTTTAGGTACAAAATGGCTGTCGTTTAGCGAGGATTAATGGTCTCGGGAGTGTCCCGGGGCAGCATAATGGGGCAGATGCGTTCTGGATGGGAAGGGGAGGGGAAGTAGCACTCCACCCTTCGTCTCGCCCCTCGCACACCCTGCCAGAGTCCCTCCGTTAACCTCATTATGTACACCTATCTGACTACGAGGTCCATTATGGGCTTTTTGCGCGATCTCACGTACACGATTCTCTCGTTTTCTCTCTCTCTCTCTCTCTCTCTCTCTCTCTCTCTCTCTCTCTCTCTCTCTTTCTCGTCTCTTGTCGCCTCCCTCTTTTTGGACCACGTGGTGATGGTGGTAGAAAACTGGGCCCCGTGTATTCTCCCTGCACGCGACAGCTTCCAAGTTCTGGAGATTATTCGAGATAACTCTAGCTGTGGGATTCCGGAGATGATTTAGTGTATCTCTCTCTCTCTTTCTCTCTCTCTCCCTTTCTCCGCATAATGTAGAAACGATAAAGATACGTGCGCGCAATGCGTGAAGGAGTCGTATTTGGGCCCTAAAGCACCGTTTAGTTTGACGTTTCATGCTCGAGTGCCTCCCCTCTGTTACCTAAACGAAACGGTTGCTGTATCCCTGGGTCAGTCACTGAGAGGGAGGCTGAGGGTTGCGGAGAAATTTTTGTCGTTTAAAAAAAAAAATAAAAAAAAACTTTGCTTCTCCTTTTATTTTTCTCTTTTTTTTTTTTTCTTTTTTAACAAAGAGCGACTGTAAGAGAAGAAGCAACACAGCAGTAGCAGCAGCAGCAGTAGCAGTTAATGTCGAATTAGGTTTGTGAGTGTTGCGCTGTTCTGTGCCGGTCCTTTGCCCTTTGACGTTTTATTTGAGCGACCCTCACCTGCCGCGTGCGCAAGACGTCGTCATCGTCGCTGCTACTGCCACAACTACCACCACCACCACCACCACCACCACCATAGCGCAAACTTAATTCGCTGGAACTAATGACGAGATCCAGCTGACAGTGAGATTCAGTTTTTATGGCTGTTTTATGGCGCTTCTATCTCGCGCAGCACTGCAACACCACAACTCCGATGGAGTTTCGGATTTCAAGTTGCCGCCGATATCTTCGTAAATCGGCGGCCACTGTCATTACACGGAAGAGAAAGAGGAGGAGGAAGGAGGGTGGTTTTCTTCTCGAGAGCAGTCCTTTCCAACGTTTTTCCCCTCCCATTCTATTTTTCATCTTGATTTAATATTGACGAGAGTACCTTTGTCATAATTCCCCTTTGTACGTTCGCGAGATAAATGTCGAGAAAATTTTATATACACCCACGGGGATAGATCGCGCTTAATACGATTCTACCTGGAAAATGGTGGTCTTACGGTGCCGAATTCTATGACGATGAATCGAAAACTGCCGCAAAACTGACACGCTTCATTTTTCGGCTGCTTAATAAGCTGGAAGTAATGGACCGATCCCTCTCGATATTCCATAGTCACGTGTGACTCGGTTCCTCCTATGACTTGTATTCTCGCTCTCCCAGCTTTTCTCCCTTTCGCGTTTAGCGGCTTCTATTTTCGCCCTCTTTATCACCACCGGCAATCATTACCACCGTTTCTGGAACATTCAGTTTTCTAAGAATCCCTTTCGGGGAGAAGATTCGTCGAATTTTCATACATACATAGAGGAGAGCGCGTTTAGGTAACTCGAGCAATTTGCCAGCTTTTTCCGGTTAGCGTGAAACAAACGTCGAAAGAAAAATGCGAATGGAAAGAGGCGGAAGAGGGGCGGGGGGTATAGAGAAAAAGATTTCGAAAAACGAAAGGGGTGGTCCCGCGTTGTGTCCCGTCCCCTGGCTTAATCCATTAAGTCCCTTGTGGCATCAGAGCTGAAAATTCGCAGCCGCCTACAATTTAGCGAAATAATACCACTCGTTTAAAGGCACAATGCTGGAATTTTAAAGATCCGGAGAGATTCCCATTCTCTCTCCCTCCCTCGGTTTTCCACGGTTTTCAATTTGTTCGAGAGTCGAACGCGAAAAGTCTCGCTTTGATTCTTCACCGTTGGGAAATTTCGGTGAAAAGCATGTAGCCACAACACTCTAGGTCTGAAAATAATCAAATAAGTAGTACAAACAGGATTAGGATTAGGTTTAGGGAGAAGGAGGAGGAGAAAAAAACAGAGCAGACTCGGTAGGAAAAGTATAAACGGAGCAGGAACTATGAGAGCAGAAAAGAAGAACGGAGCAGAGCAGCTTTACCTGAGCGACGGGGGCGGAGGGGGGCGGGGGCAGGTCGTCAACTTGACTTTCCGATAGTCGAGGGAGCCGTCCAAATTTGTTTCACCAGTCGTACGCTTGTTTTTAAAATTTTCCCCTTGTTTCCCTCGAGCGATAGCATTTGTCTGATCCCGAAACTGTTTGACGCGCCACGTTCTCTTCTCCTCTCGTTAGTACCTCGTGGAAAAGGGCGAGTTTTCTCCATCGTGGCGTGTACTCGAGAATTTTTCTGAACCGGATCGATATACACCAGAGAGGCAGAGCCTCGGTGGCTCGAGGGTGGCTGACTGGCTGGATGAGAAGTAATTTGCCTGGAATTGCCAAGGCGAGTCGCGAAGGCAGTCGATTGAAAAGCGATAAGGAGGCCCACGCACTTGACTGCGCGTGAAAAAGGCCCTTGCGCTTGCGATTCTGAAAAGCGACGAAGAAAAAAATGCGGTGTATGACACGTCGGGAGATAGGAGGAGAGAAGAGAGACACACGGGGGATGATTTGTTACCGGTTGATTGTTTATTATTGGCCAATGGAACTCTCGGTCTCGCGCGTTAGAACCAATAATAATCTCGCTCTCCCAGAGTCACATGGGGAGAGATATCTCTCTTCGAAGAATCGATGGGTGGAAAGGATGGGAGAGAAAGGAGAAGAGGCGGCGAGATGAGGGGATAGGAAAAGAACCCCAACAGTTATACACTCTCTCCGGACATTGAGAAGCGATAGCTGTGAATTATCCCGAAAAAGAAACCAGATGCGTACCCGGAGTTAATGCACCATGACGGCCTCCCATTATGTTTGTTTATTTATTATTAATAGCAAATTCATAACAATCACATAATGGGAGAAGCCACCACCACCACTGCGTCCTAGGGCTTTTATGAATGCTCCTGCCACTTTTCGTGTCGTCACGCTTTGCGCGCTTTTCATTGGATCTCCTTTTATCTTTTTTCTTTCTTCTTCTCCTCTTATTCAGGAATCCCCCCCCCCCTCTCTCTCTCTCTCTCTCTCCCTCTCCCAATTATTTCATAATTACTTCATACTCAATTTCTTTTAGAGAAACTTTTTTTTTTCTATTCTCCTCTCCGTGGACATAAGAGAGTATGTGCGTGGATCTCTGAAAGAATGTGAATTTTGCAGATTTTCTCTTGGCTTTGTTCTTCCTCTTCTCTTTCTCTCTCCGCAAGCATCCGGGTAACACTTGAGTTTGAGCCCCGTTTGAAACCTCTGTGGCGCTGATGTGAACTCAAGGGTGCAAATTCCCGCTCGTTCGAAATTCAGGACAGGAAATTAGACGGGCGTCTCCCTCCCATAGAAATACCCGCGAAGCGTGAGAGATACGAGGGAGGTTTGGCTACTGGCATCCCCATACAACTGTATGGCGTATCGTGTTAACCGACCCTCTCGCTTCATCCGTTCGCAATATCTCCAGTCTCCCTCCCCCTTCTATCTGTCTCCTACTCTCTCTCTCTCTCTCTCTTTCTCGGTCTCTCTTAACCACCTTTATACTCCCTCCCTATTTCCTTCCTTCCGGCACTCCTCCAGCTATTTCTCCCCACTTTCTCTCCTCCTTCCTCCCTCTGGTAAGCTAATTCGTCATTTCAACCACCACCCACTTATCTGCATTAGGCAAACTATGCTCTTCGTTCTTCTGCCAATCTTTTTCGAGGCTCTTCATACTTTTCTCCTTAGAAAGTTGAAATTCATAGGGAAAAGGAACCGGCTAATTGTAGACAAGAGAAAAGATTAGGAAAATTGCAAGCAAAAGCAATTTTCACAAAGTCGAGGAGTGGCTGGTGGTTACTGCGTGTGGTGGTGACAACGGCAAAAGAGATTCGTATTTGTTCGTGTATAGATTCTCATTGGAAGAAGAGAAAATGACAGGCTGTGAAATCCCCAAGAGAGCAGAGGGACCACCAAAGATCAGGAGAAGGGTGGTAATAGGGCAAGTATGTAATTCCTGAGAGGAACGACAAGTTTTGACAGGGTGGTCTGGCTCATCTGACCTCGGGATTAGGTCAGGCTTAACAGGTCCGTAGAGAGAGAGAGAGAGAAAGGGTTGAGGAGAGGAGAAGAGTTTAGTCCTGTTTATCGACTTTTCGTTCCCGCTAAAGTTGACGCGTCTTTTTTGGTATTTTCTTTCTATTTTTCCTTGGATTCTCTTCAGTGGTTTTACTAGTTGTCTCTCTTGCTGTTTGCATAGCAGCAGGTAAGAAATTTGTAGCGATTCCACCAGCAGAAAAGCTTCCCTTTATCTGTGTAAAATAGTCTCCTTTATCCACCCACCCCCTCATACACACACACACACACACACACACACACACAGAGCTTGTTTTAGAACCTCTCCGGCTAATCCAATTAACTTTGCGCGTTTTTCCACGAAGAAAAACCCTTGGAAAATCGGTCGACGTGAGAAGAGACGAGACAGCGAGAGAAATGAAGGAGGGAGGAGTAGCTTTTGTCCTATTGAGGAGAAATCAGCTGGTCCGAGAAGACGAGCATTCGCCTAACGATATTCGCGCGATGCTGTCACTGGCATTTTCCTCGTTTCAGCTCGACGCAGTTGTCGGATCCTCGTCGATAAAATCCGGATCGGTTCTTGCGCGCGGGATGCTAAATTCTAGAAAATGATCATCTCAATATCCGTAATTGAAAGGCGCCAAGTGTCTCGAGTACCGAGCACCGAGTACAGCGAGCATCAAGCACCAACCTCCTCGTTAGTATTCGACTCCGTGCGCGTAGAGGGAGGGGCGCGAAGGGCCGGATGTTAAACCAAATACATTTTCCTTATTACGAGACTTATAAAAAGGCTCCATCAACCGTAACCTTTAGGCGCGGCGTGCATTTACACTTTCCTTGCTCGCACTGGCTTGTCTCTCCCCCGGCTTCTTTCGTCGTGAGAACCGGTTGATCCACTTTGCGCTAAATTTATTTGACAGTTAAGGATACACAACGGACTAATCATTATAAGCTCTTGGTATGAAAACATTTGTAAAATGACATACTACAAGTTTGCTTAATTAACAAGTCTCGTAAAGTGACGGGTCTACCGCCATCGCCGTGTTATCTCTCTCTCTCTCTCTCTCTCTCTCTCTCTCTCCCTCCCTTCCCCATTTCCTATCAGAGTTTTCGTCGAGCGAGAAAACTCTGTCAGTTCTCATTATTGGTTTCCTATTATGCGTCGACTCTAGAAAAACTTGCTTAGAGCTGCCTGTCGACTAATGCAGCTGCGATCCTCAGGGTCTTGGCGATACGATAAGCTTCCGATAATTGCGCGTCAGCTAAAAATACCATTATCTATTTATTATGATTACTATTACTACTACTTCTTCTATTAATATTATTATTATTATTAATATTCTGGTTGTGCAGTTGAAAGGACGAGCCTCTGGCTGAGATAGATTCGCGCGTTTTCCAAGATAGGGGATGGGACGGAAGATCGGAATGTCAAGTATCATATTTTACAACGGGGCCTACGTGTATGCGTGTGTGAGAAAGGGGTATTACGGATCTGATTAGTGGTGCATAGACGCTATCCGCAATCACCTCCGCGACGCTACTCATCGACTCGACAATTTACTGGCGTTCGTTCTCACCTCTCTCGTCTTCTTTTGCTTCGAGTGTCGTCCAAGTCATTGCCGATCTCGCCAAATTACTCGAGTACTCTGAAAGTATCGAACGATTGCTTCGCGAGAATCTCGCTAATAGATCCATTAGTCTCCTACGTTATTGTTATTATATCGAACGCAGGAGATGTTAATTTTCTCATGTTTGAGTGGATACAGGGAGAGAATGCAAGTGTCGCATCAGCAGCTTATCATCCTTAGCGATAAGCCTGTAAAACGTTCTCGGAATCTGGAAAAATCCCATTACCACAGTTCCCTCCTCCATATTAGAGTGTGTAGAGCGTAGAAGTAGTGAAACTGAAATCATTTTTTACTTTGACATTTTTCAATTTGAATCTTGAATTTTGCCCGTGGATTGGTATCGGCAGTAGCGCGATGCCTGTAAGACGCGGTAAAGTCGCAAGTGCGAAACGGCTTGTAAGATGTAAATTGTAAGTTTTAGTGATAATAACGTGGAAGTTGCAAGTTACTCCTTGGTATTTACAACATTACGATTTTACGGCTTGCACTTTCAGGGAGACGGGAAATGAGAAATAATGGTCAATGCAAAATCGTTTCGGCTTGACATTTTTCACCAACTCTGAAGAGTATTCCGTGTGGTATCATTGTGTTACATCCTATGCACGTACTATGTAGCTAGCGAAAAAGGTGAAAAACAAGAGATCGCTCGATTGCGTGCCACTTTTGAATTATGAATGAGCGCACTCGTCGAAAACGATACGGGAGAGATAATTTGTCTTTTATTTTCAACTAATTAAACGTCTCTCCCCGTTCAATTTTCCTATCCTCCACGCTCTGATAACTTGCACAAATTATAACATTATCATAATGGAAACACGTTAATGCGCGTTAAAGCAAATGCGCAGCAAACGCGAGAAAGGGAAATCGTATTCTTTCTGCGAGATGAAGAAAGAGTTTTGGAAGCTCCTGGATATTTCTGGTAGTCATGGCATTTATCTCTTTTGGCGTTGGAGCAAGATGAGGGGGAAGATGAGAGGAAAGAGAAAGAGAGAGAGAGATTCGTGAACTGCGCGCGAGTCTTGATAACGCCGATACGAATGGAGAAGGGACGGAAGGGGGAGGTGGTGCAGGAGGAGGAGGAGGTGGGATAGCTTGTACTCGAGAATGGGAATTGTCTATTGCACGATAAAACGATTGGTCCAGCGAGAATATTTCAATAAAGCCAACACACATTACCCCCATCTTCCCCCCTCTTCTATTCTCTTCAACGATGACGATTAATTACTGCGATATTACGTTGCTGCAGCAATGTCCTCGCGATGGGAATTCCGCGGTTCTATAGAATATTTCGTGCATCGCTGGGTGCGCCCACCCTCGCCACCAACCATGCACCCCCATTCGATGGAATTGCTAGTAACGGGCAAAGGCGACTAGCGTGAATTTTTATTGAAAACAACTTTGCAACGTTATTTCTCATTTTTTAATCCAAAATATTTATTTGTTAAACGCGCAAACGCAAAAGAAAAGATTTGCAACGAATCGACAAAGGGATAAGTAGCAATGATTTGACTCACAATCGCACGCACTGACAAATACGTAGGAGGCACGCATAAATGTTTTAAGAAAAGGAAAAAAAGAGTCGATTATATATCGCAATCTGAACTATGCCACTTACAATTAGTTGAAAACAAGATAAGAGAGTGGGAGGGAGAGCTCTTGAAGAGTATCTTTGAAAATTCTTCTATGAAAGGGATGTGAGAGTTTCTCTCTATCTCTCCCTCTTTCATCAGTTTATTTCATTAATACACATGTTTATTACTCAAAGTAAAAATGGGCCAAGCGCCGCTTGCATTGCAACAGCGCAACGGTAAAAGTTTATCACTCGAGATTTCTCAAAAAAAAAAAAAAAAAAAAGTTCTCTCGTGTAGTTGTTGCGTTTAAGTGGAAGCACAGTCAACCCCTTGTACAGTACAAAGCCAATAAACAAATAAGCAAAGTGACTTTGTAAGTGAGCGCAGCAGTGCACGTGTCCCTTGGCAGTGGGGAACATGCGCGATGCATCGGTAGAACTCGTAGTAGAGCAAGCGGTATAAGATAGACGCGTACCGGGGGATAATGGAAGGTAATAAAGGGAAGGAAGGGGTATGTGCAAGTACACTCGTACACGCGTAGAGTAGGGAGAGAAGGAGAAGGAGAAAGAGAAAGAGAGAAATAGAGGCGTTCCGCGGTTGGCGTAAGGTCGCGCGCAATCAACATAATTAATTCCCGTGGCGTCGACGCTTGCAATTAAAATTATACGTTAATGGTTTGCAAAAACTTGTTTTGTTGCTGATGGATGATGGCGCGCCTTATCTGCGGCCTAATTATAGTCTCTCCCTCGCGCGGCTTGGGATCGCGCGAACGGAACAAACGGAGGAAGATGAAAAAAGAGATTTTCCCTCGCCTCTTTCCTTCCTCAATCCCCATCCCCATCCTGTCCTTGATTCCCATTCTCGGGAAAACGAAGAGGAAGGAAAAGACGAGAGAAGAGTGCTCTCGAAACATCGGCACTCGGCGCTCCTTTTCCCGTCTTCTCCCGCCCCTCTCTCGGCAATTACACGAGGAATTAGGCTCTCGAGATTATTTGATTTTTTATGCGATAACGATTAACAACGTTGAACGTGAACGAGAGATAGGGAGAGAGAGAACCGTCGGAGAAAACATCGATAGCAATTATTACTCATTAGTTTAATCGGGAAAATATGTAAGAGAGAGAGAGAGAGAGAGAGAGGGAGAACCGTGCGACCTCATTAATGTCATTAATCTCATGAATAATACACGATTCGTGTAAATAGATTGCCATCTCTCCCCCCACTTTTTCTCATTGGAGAATCACTCTTGGTCTATCTTCTCGCAATCGTTATTGGGACACGCGCGTGAATAGAGAAAAATGCGAGAGAGAAGAGAACTGTCGAGTTTGGTTAAAGCCGCGGGGGTGATAAAATTGGCGGCGGGGGTACCGCGCGATATGGGGAAATGGAATTTGGTGAAACGCGTCGGTATCTCCGCGATTGTTTTCGGCACGACCTCGGGAGGAGAAAATATCGTTAACGAGAAGAGCCAGTTGTTTTCCGTTTGAGCAGCTGTTAATTGGCAGTGACTAATTACACACTGTATTATCGAAAACTTATCGCATATCGCCGCACCGCTTCTTCGCGTTCGTTCGTTCGTTCTTTTTATCCCATCGCTGTCGGTCGATTAGAATTCCACTTGAATACGAAGCAGTAGCAGCAGCAGCGGCAGACACCGGCATCATCGACGAGAACAAATTTGAGACATTTGCGAAATAGCCTGAAATTCGAAAACTTAGAAGGGTGGAGTGGGAGTGGGAGTGGGACAAGAGACGAATTTTCACGGGAATTAGGAAAGAGAGAAAAGGTGTAGTAGTAGTGGGGCGGGAGGAAGAAAAGGGAGCGCGTCCCCTGGAGAGAAAATTGGAAGAGCGATGCGAAAACAAAGGGATAACGTTGCGTCGGGCCCGTTACAGTTTAGTTTATCCGTTTTTCTCTCGTACATTCGTTCGCTCGTGCGCACGTTTCACCATTTTCGGACCACGCCCTGGCGACGATTCGGGTTGCCCTCGAAATTCGACCGTCTGCCAAACTCTAATATATCACATCGTCGGCTAATCATTTTCGGACTTGTCATTAGGCGATTCACCAGCAACACCATCATTTCCTGTTTTTCTAAAACTACTTGCTTTTTCCTCCCCCCTCCGTCCTATGGAAAGGGAGAGAGGCTGACAATTACGCGCGCAAACTTCAGAGGAAAAAAGAAAAACTCTGACCTGTGACCCATGCTAATTGATCTGAATGAATCTATCTTCTTTTCCAGCTGCACCGTGCGTCTCGATGCTCGCAATTTTCCATTTTCCATATATAGGATATTACCAAGTTTTCCAAATTCTGTAGTCGTGATCCAACACGATTCTATCAAAACATCTTTTACTTTGCGCTTGCTTGCTTTGCTTGTACGTGTGTTCCATCTCTCCGAATGTTGCTTCAGCTGATAATAGGTCAGAGTTCGAAACACTTTAATTACATTAGATTGATATGCCGTACATCATGCTTCTCCTTCCCCCTTTTGGACCTTTTAAAATATTCTAATCTCTCCTTTTTATACGAAGAATATCTTACTCGCTTAATACGTGTTTATCGCTACCTTCAAATATATCAACACTTTGTCCGATAATGATATTCCACTAAAGAAATTTACTCTCTCATTCCACTTTAGTTGTTTCCACATATTCGCTGCGTGAGTATATGCATATAGTATTAATAACTCTGTGTCATTATCAGAGAGCAAGAGCGAACGAGAGAGAGAGTGAGAGAGGGAGAAAGACTTCACTTTATTTATTTTATCATTGTGAAAGCAATACTATGTGGGAGAGAGAGAGAGAGAGAGAGAGAGAGAGGGATGAGGGACTCGCGTGTTTATCGACTCGTTTCGATGATTCCTGGGCAATCGGTGCTAATTTAAGGCACATTGTCGTTAAAGCGACGTTAATTTCATCCCGGTCCCACACAGATGGAGAACTGTCAGCGAGCCCGGACTATCCTTAAATCAAGACACAATAAAACCCCCATGAAGGGTACGCGGGAACACATTGGCCATCGGCCATTGTTGACGACTAGTCACACATGGTTGATCTTGCGTGAAGCTCTTCTGATTAAAAGTGCAACGCCTATCGAGAGGACGGTCGTCTCTCGATCGGGACCAGCAAAGGATTTCCCGAAAAGTTCATCTATTTTGAGAAATAAAGGAAATTAATTTGAAGAAAAATCATAATTTACTTGTAAATTTTGTGTACTCGAGGAATCTCCCTTTTCCTTTCGGCCCATTTTCTGTGAGTAGAGCAGAGTAGTAGACAACACCACCCCCAGATACGTGCAGCACTTAAGATATTGCAAGGGGAAAGGAGAAGCTTCCTCTATAATCAGACGATGATGGTTAGGAAATCGCGCATCTGCCCCAGACAACAAATGTGGTCTAAGTGGGGGATGATGACTTTATTAGAGACTTTAGCACACGGCATTGATTTCTATTGAAATTTCATTAGCGTTTGAATCTCGCGTGTTTCTCGACTATTTCGACGCGTCAGAGCATTTTGCGCACAACTGCAGAGACACGAGACATCTGATTCACGGAACCACGAGCACAACGAAAATAAGGAGAATCCATCGATCCAGCTCCAGCAAAGGTACGTGGAAAAATTCCCTTTGATAGTCGATACTTGCGATTTCTTTACGCGAATTTCAGAACTACCACCCCCGAGCAGGGTGAATTGCGTTTTTCGAGACAACTCTCCGTTTATATTATAGGTGGTGAAAATGATGAATCCATAAATGGCAAACTTTTGATCCCTCTGTACCCTTTGACTGGGAAATCGCGGCTCTCATTAATCACCCCGTAGCCACACGCGTTTGGGTTATAAGCGGGAACGATATTGCTCTTATCAAAAAGTGCGCGCTTCCCTCGAATTACGTGGGCCAACAGATTTTTCGCAGTTTCCCCATGATTCCGACTGTTTTTTTGCTTTTTTCTCTTTACTTATCAGGTTACTCAATGTAATCAAAATTATTTTAAACTCTTGAAATGAGAGAAATTCCTCGAATGGAACTTTTTACGGTTATAAAGGACGCGCGCGCGGTCACTTCTAAGGGTCGAAAAGTTGAAGAGGCATGTCGGACATTTTGAGATGACGATCTGCCGCTAGAAACAGAACCGACCCGACCCCATTGTCCTGGAAAACGAATGGCCAGCAATTTTCTAAGAGATCTTGCACACTAATTATAGTTTCGTCGGCAGGATTGTTTCAAATGTGTCAGGCCCTTGTTTGCGGCTTGTTCTAGAATCCCATTTCCACCCTCGTTTCATTTTCCCCGCGCGTTTCCTGTCGTGCTCCTCCTCCCTTCCTCTCTCAGATATATCCACGAGCGCGTCGAAGCGAAGCAGAGAGACTAGCTAGAGAGTCCTCAAAAGGGTAGGTAAGAGAGGAAGGAGAAGTATTAGCTTTGGAAATTCTTCTCAGTTGAACTCGTAAGAGAAGAGACAACTATCCCAAGTTATGGTCCGGTCGTTTTCGTGATACTCTCGCGTCTCGAGGGATGATTGGTTTGATCGCATAAGTTGGGAAAGAGTAGGAGGGAGGTGGTAAGAGGAAGAAGAAGAAAAAGAAGAAGAGGGAGAAGAAGATGTGCGTGCCGCGGCCGTCGCTTGTAAAAGGTAGAGGACCTGGCAGCGTGTGCGGAGACCGATTTATGAATTGCCCAAATAATTTATTAAGCGTAATTTTCAATGGGACCCAAATTGAATCTGATTTAAGTACAATGCGGCATTGTGTCGGCCGGCTACGAATGCCACACGGCAGAATGCGCTGATTCGAGTCTTGATTCGAGAACGACGAACGATCATCCTAAGAGAAGGTGCTAACTAGTCCCCCAGCCTCCTTTCGTGTTTTTTTTTTTTTTTTTTTTTTTTTTTTTCTTCTTCCTTTTTTTTCCTCACTCCTTTTACTCCAGGCTTTGGGCACGAGCGCTAAACGGGCCCATCTCAACGATCCTTCGAGGATCTTTGATTTTCTTCAGCGGCGGCCAGAGAATTGCGTCAGCACTTGCACGCTCCGAACTCTCGGATGAATGCCCTTTGATTGGACTTTCCGAATCGTAACCACCATCACCACCACCACCACCACCATCGTACCACCTTCCGTCTGTCGCGATACTCGATGATCCAACGAGTATCTAGCGCGCGAAGTCAGCGACTAATTCTTCTAGCGTCAAAGGATTTTAGATTTTTAGCATGAAAATTCAGAAGCGTTTTCGGGATGAACTCGGGTGGGGAAGGACCGCACGTATCTCCGATGCCAACGGAAGGACCACCCATTGTCACGCGGATCGTCGCAAATTCTAGGAATTCGACGAGCATTGAAAATTGACGAGATTCACGCATGTAGAGTGGAGCAAGAACGATATTGACAAGGGTTGTTGGAGCGACGAGAAGAGGAGGGAAGAGTAATTCTGTAAATTCTCTGGCCTGAGATCTCTCGCGTGCGGGATTTCCTTTTAGATTTTGTATTTCGATTTTGGAGGATCGTATGAATGGAGCAATTATCGTGGCCGAGAGAAATTCCCGTGGGACAGCCGCGGGAAGGAGAGAAAGGGTCCGCGATAAATTCGCGCCAATCGCTCTTGGAGCTCTAGCATTCCGTTGCGTCACGCCGCGTTATCGCGAGAAGTACCAATCAAACGCTTCGGGAAGTTTGCATTGCGCTTGTGTGTGGCCCAACACACACACGTGCGCGCACGCCACTATTTAATGGAGAGAGAGAGATAGAGTGAGAAAAGGACATTTATAGCCCAATCAACGGAGCATTCAGAGATAGTCGCGCACCTTCTTCCTGCAAAAGGGCCAGACTAGCTAGCTAGCTGACTGACTGACTGGCTGACTGACTGACTGACTGACTGACTCACACACTAACTCACTCACTGGCTAAGAGTACAAACTGCTCGAAAAACATTCTTAGACCACTCTTCCCAATTTGCAGGAACCGTTTGCCATACAGTTTATCGTCTATTATTAGAAATTACGTTTAAACGCGCGTAAATCATTCTCTCGTTTATTCCCACTTGTCCTGCAATTTCGTCCCATAGTGCTCAAGGGATATAAATTTCTCTCTATCTGCAAAATCATCTCTGAGCTTTTTCGTGTAGACGCCCCCCTCTTGCCAACCCTCTTCCCCGAAGTGACACCGTGTTCGGCATCAATGAAAATACTAGTTTTCTCTCGCTAGTTTCATGAGAAAACTACTCTGAAACTCCGAGGATTTTTCCTGGTAGGTTTATCGTCCGTAAGGACAAAGAATCAATCACACCGGAAAAGGAGAGAGAAGAAGCTACGTTTTTCGGAGCAGCTGTACCTGCGTGTGACCTCTCTTCCTTCATCAATGGAAATGCATAGAAATACGAGAGAAAGAGAGGAAGCAACAAGTAGTGCCGCCCTGGACTCGAGAGACTTTGGATTCGATTAAGAAACGATAAACGGTTTTAGCGCAATATCCAAATTTAAAGATAGTTTTCGAAAGAACGTAGGGCCCGATCGGTGGAGAGACCGATTCGGCAGATTTGGTTTGGTTGGACACGGGGTGTAGGGGGAGAGGCGAGGTCGTGGAAAGGAGCGGAACTACAGGCGCGTCTTTAGGATTCTCGGACAAAGGCTATGGGGTCCCGGGCCTCCGATTCCAGGTGTCGGGTCCTCCAACACACCATTAGAGAACTGTATATCACTCTCGGAGAGGAGAGAAGAGGAGAGGACAGCCGGTCCTCTCGTATGGAACACTAGGAGAGACAGAGAGTGTGTGTACAAATCTCCCATTTGGACTCTCCTCGATCTTCGTTCCCGCGCGCCTATTCCGACACCTTAATTTCACTCATTAGCCAGCTCTTTCTAAGGGGATAAATTAGTCGCTAGTTGGTTTATACAGGATGGAAATCAGAATCCACCGTGTATGAGACGATCAAACCTGCTTCTGAGAAATTAATGTCCTTTGACTCGTAGTAGTCCCTTGCTCCGCACTCTTTTTTTTCTTTCCCTTCGTCGCTCTTCCTGCCCCACCGACTTGCAGCGATCTATCAAATCTCTCGTTAGTCTCCACAATAGACGTAATAGTTTTTAATTTATGATTGCTGTGAGTGGACTCTCTTCCTTTTCTATATCAATAGCGATTCATCTCTCTCTCTCTCTCTCTCTCTCTCTCTCTCCCGTTATTTATTCTCGTGCGCTGCTTTAACGTAAACCTGACAAAGCGACTCTATTAAAGCATTTCTTTTTTCACTGGCTAGCTTACACTAAACTCTGGTAAGGGGGTGGAGGAACTTGCTTACGAGAGAGAGAGAGAGAGAGAGAGAGAGAGCGACAAACGGTAAACACGGGCTCTCTAGGTAATTCATTCTCCGAAGATCTATTCGAGACTCTCTATAATTTTCTGCTTCCTCCTTCCTGGAAAAGTCAAAAACAAGAATCGTCTTCGTCGCGTTCCTCGTCGCGTTCTTCGTTCCCGTGGTCCTCCTTTTCCCCACTCGCATTTCTCTCCATGGCAGCCGTATTCGTCGTCACCTGCTTCTTCTGTGGGTTTGTGTTCAATTTCACTCTTTTCAGGAGATACACAATTCAGAGTACTCGAGAACAAAAGCAGGCAACAGCACCGCGCGCCACCTTTTTCCACAATAAGAGAGCTAAATCTACTTAAAATCGAGACTCTAGCTTCTCTCTTTTCTCCAAATTTTCACCGTGGACATTCAGAAATTGTAAAACAGAGAAAGAAGGAAAGAGTGGCTCTTAATTCTTGGAGATTTGTGTAATTTTTCTGATTTTTTAATTATCATTTTTTTCTTCTTTTTTTCTCATACTTTTTTCTCGTGGTCGTCAGAGTGCGCGGCACCGAGGCCGGTAACTATTTAGGATTATTAAGGATCGCTCTTAATCTAGGATGAGTAGGAGAGAATATAAAAAGGCGTTTAGCAGTTAGCTCCAGGGTGGAGGAGGGACGGACACCTGCTCCCTGTCGAGCTCGTGGCTTTGGGTCGGTGGACTCAATTTCACTCTTTTCAAGAGCTCGACAATCGCATCCACTCCAGAGTGGAAAACGACACCTATCCTCTCCCCCATTGCTTTGCCGTTTCTCTGTATCCTCGACAAGGATTTAAACAACTTGGAATGGTCCACGCTTGTGATCATTGACAATGGCCCGACCGCCCGCCAAATCTTTTACAACTTGGCGCGGTCTTCCCCTTTTCCTCCCCCTCTTCTTCCTCCATAATATCAGTGTCTATGAATCGTGCGCGCCTCTATGTATGTGAGAACCATTGATACTTGGCATCCCCATAGCGCGCCGCGAGCCTTTTCTTTCTATCACCTCCTCCTTCTTCTTCGGTTCCTCTTGGTCTCTCTCTCTCTCTCTCTTCTCCCTCATATCGCTTGCTTGCTCTTTCGCTCTTCAATGGGGACCACACGCCCGGTTCATTAAAGAACCGTTCTGTCTTGGCGAATTTTCCGGGATGCAGGTCAATTCTTTGGTGGATCTATTGGAAGAAAAACGTCAAGGGAAGAATGTCATCGATCTACCGATCTTCAAAGGCTGCTATAATAGTCCTTTGTACCGTTCTAACCGCATTCCGCGCAGAAGGAGGGAGGAAGAGGATCATAAAAGCGCGAGGAAAAACGAACGAGGGATCGTCGTTATTACAACAAACTTTAAAGAGGAAAATTTTATTAAAATTTTAAGATAGATACAATTTTTCCCGCGATTTTCCGATGATGTACTTACCTCCCGTATTTGCTAGCAGGGTAAAATCTCTTGAAATAGTCGGCGGCAGTCGATTAGCCTGACTTTTCAAAAGCCTCCGTGGAGTCTAAATCCTCCTCGTCGTTATTTGACCAGAGGTAAAATGTGTGGCTGATCTATAAAATTCGAAGGTGCTTTTAAGCAAGTATTGTGGTGCGTAGTAAAATGTTGGTGGCGTGACTTTTCGTGAGGACCAGAGGACAGCGGGATCCAAATTGTTCAATTGTCCATTTCGAGTGGGCATTGTCGGGAGAGCGCAGCTGTTCCGTGAGCCTCTTAAATCGCAATTATGCGAGTTGGTCTGGTGGTGGCGGCGGCGGCGGCAGGAGCGATGGTGGGAGTGGTAATAGAAGGAGGACCATTTTCTGGCGTTTCGCTCAAAAACTGATCCTTCCAGAGGCTGACAATAACCCTGGAACGAATTCACTTTTCTCCCTCTCCTCGATTTCCCTTTCGGACCCTTGAACAACGTTCTTATTGTCGAGGGCGTGAGCACTCTGAGCAAAGTTATTTTTCTCGTGGCGGCCCACGCTCTCTTTCCCCCATTCACCCTCTCCCCCGCAGCGCACGCTTTCCTATTTCGTGCGTGGTCTTCTCCCCGGCCCTTGCGCACGAGGCACTTGCGGGACGAATCTAAGCTGAGCGAACCACCAAGAGCGCGCAATCTCTCTCACTTTTTTCTTCCTTTTTAAGGAGGCGTACAGAAGCGAGCGAGGGCTGATTTATCTCTGGAGGAAAATTAACCGTTATTGAATCGCGAGCTGACTTTTCTCTCGTAGTCACAATAATAAGCGAAAAGGTAGCAGCTTCGCCTACTTAAAAGTCTCGAGGCGGAAGAGTGAGGGAGGCAGACGACTTTTTAATGACAACTCCTCCTGCGAGTAGTTGCTTCTTTTCTCGCTTCGCGTTGCCCGGACGGGGCTGCAAAGTAAAAATAAAATTTGCAACGCGCCTCCGCCATGCAGCGACTACCTGTGTATATGCGTGCATGTCTGCGTCTTTGCGCGTGTATGGTTTTAGCCCTGGCGGAGAAAGAGAGTTGCAACAGAAGCAGAAGCAGAGCGTCGGACACATGTTTACAGAGGTTTTTCTACGTGGGGTTTGCTGGAACGATATTAGTCAAGTCGCCGGGAGGACCTGGGACGAGGAGCCAGTCTCACGTAATTAGATGCTTGCCACGGCCAATTAACGATTTCCAGCGCGCTCCCCCAGAAAAGAGCGAACGAGCGAACGAGCGAGACCTCGCCCCATCGCTCCCGCAGGATTCACAAGCGATCCGACCCCGTTTTATTTCTCCTCGTAGCGGGAGGCGCGACCCATCACGCGCTCACGACCCACCTAGTCAATTAAGAAGACAGCGGCAGTCGGGCTATTAGGGGGATGGATGCTCTCTCCCTCCCCCACTCTCGTTCCGCGCGACTCTCTTCTCTCTTTGCCTGGAGAACCGACGAATCTTTCAAGTGCTTGATTGATGGAGCGAAAAACTTGAAAATTAGACGTTCACGGGAAAGTGAGAAGCTGCTGGCTGGGCTCTCTCTCTCTCTCTCTCTCCCTCTTAGTTGGAGCGGGTGGGGTTAATGGGGTTGATGGTGGTAGTAGGTAGGTAAGTTTGTACGTGGAAGGAGAAAGTCCTAAACGCCAAGTCGCGAGCAATCAACGAGAAGGAGTCGAGTGCAACTTGCTCTTGGAATTTAGTAAAATAACGTATGGTGGTAAGGGGGTAGGGGGTAGGGGGTCTCTCTCGAGGGCTTCTATTTTCGGTAACGTTTAGTAGGGAAGCTGACACGTGCTCCTCGATATTTAGACGCTGGCGTCTAACTGCTGTTCAACTCTATCTTTCTCTCTCCTTCTTTCTCTCCTCTTCCTTCTCCTCGACACCCACCTTTACCCCTTTACGCGTTTATCTCGGAAAGCGAGAGGGGGAGAAAGAGAGTATTTAGTAGGCAGCACTCTCTCAATTTTACTCGAGCAATTCGTCTAAAGTGCTGGGCCCGCCAAGTCGAGGCGTCTCTCATCCTCTCGTTTCCACAGCGCATAACCACGTTTTTCCTGGCGAGAGCCTTTTTTGCTCCACCCTTCTTATTTTGCCCTATTTAGCTCCGTGACGTTATAAATTACGCATCATTCACTTTTCAAGCTAACATGGCGGCACGCGCTACTGGAATGCGTACGCTCCCCGACACTTGCATACCGTCGTCGTCGTCGTCGTCGGCGTCGTCGTCGTCGTCGTCGTCGTCGTCGTCTCTCCCTCTCAAGGAGGGAAAATGTGCGTGAATAAATGCACGGGGTCGAGTTGCATATGCGCGCAACTTTGAAAAATGAATATTTCGCGCCTTTATAAATAACCCGGCGTACGCTTGGAAAAAATTAAGAGTGGCCAAGCGAGTAAAAGAAGGGGGTGGGGTGGCAAGTGCGCCGGCACTAAATAGAATAAACAGGAAAAATGGCAAAGAAACGGAATGCCGCGTTATGGTTCTTAGCTCGATTTTTCGATCCAGAACGTTGATCCTCGAGGTAATAAGGTCCAATTGTGTTTTATGGGAGGGAGGCCATAACTCGCGGAAGTCTGGAAAAAGATTCGCACGCGGGTGGTTGCGCCCTGGGTAAGGTCGACCGACGATGGGGTGGGACAAGGGATAAGGGAAAAAAAAGGGGGTTAAAGGAGGAGAAGAGGTCAGCGATGGCGAACGAGTTAATTCCTGGCGATGGGCACGCGTCACTCTCAGTTTCACCAGAGAAAAACTCTCGAGAGTTCGTCGTCGTCGTCGTCGTCGTCGTCGTCGTGGGCGGGGAGGCCAATCGCTTACTCGCTCGACTTCTAATTCTAAACATACGTGAACCGCTCTGCAATATATTTCGCTTCCGAGAAGTATTTTGCTCGGGTCTCGAAGCTCGAAGAGAGAAGCCGAACGTCGTTTTACGACCCCACCTCCCCCATCTCTCTGGAAAAGCTGCACGCGCCTGGTGCAACATTATCATCGTTCTCCATTCCGGCCACGTTCCTTATTTTTTTGCAAGGAAAAGGGAAAAGATCCAGCCGAAAGAAAAGACGAGGGAAAGGAAGAAAGGAGGAGACCGCGGGAACGCAAAGTGCGCGACGAGATATCAATTTTACTCGCGAGTCGCGACAGTGGCAGCTCCACTAATAGACCGAAAGACGCTCATCCGTTTGTTAGGGATCCCCTCGTGCGCGAGTACGACACGTCGGCTTTGACGATGACGAAACTGCGTGGGCGAGGGGTTACGCGGGTTATGCGCGGCGGAAATACCGGTGCAAAAGGTCGTCTAGTCTCGGGATCTCGCGTACATTGTTTTTCGCGCATTCCTCCCTATTATTCCACTCGTGAAACACATTGCTGCTGCCTGTGTAATTGAAGGGAGCGACACTCGACTTAATAACGAAGTGATGTATTAGCGAGGTAAAAAAACTTCATTAGCCACGATTGCTTGGCGAGCACCTGTTTCGTTCACCGGAGTGAATTACGAGGAATGTTTCTCGCGCACACGCGGCAGAAAGATACAAATTGAAGGCCGACAGGAATTCCGACTGATCCAAGTCAACGAATCGATAAAAAGTCGTACGTGCGTCAAAGATAGAATGGAAGGAAGGAAGGAAAGAGGAAGGTTAGTTGGGTCTGAGAGGCACACGCGGCAGACAACGATTTTCGAGTCGCGGGGCGAAGAGAAGAGGAGTTTGAGAAAAATGGTTTGGTCGCCAAGATGCTACCAGAAAAAGATAGAGAGAGAGAGAGAAACGGTGCGCGCATACCTCTTAATTGGAACGCTTTGCCCGGTCTAAGCGATTTCGTCGGATTTCAGAGGAAATGGGCGTTTAAATACGCCCCGAGGGCCATTCGGGGGTTTGTTCGACATCACCGAGAGTCACCCCGAGGGCAACAAGCTCCGCTGCTCATCATCTCGCGCCCCGCAAATACTTTTCTCCTGGGGGGATTAAATTCCACGCACAAGAGTCGCGCGTGCTCATCGAGAATATAATATAGAGCAATTAACGAGGACCGTCAACAAAGTTTGACCAACGGAGCTTGAGACTCGCAAAAGGGTTGCAAAAAGGGTCAAGTCGCGCGATACACGTGTGCTCTCCTACCACAGAGAATACGAGAGCAAGTACGAAATAAGCATTTTGCGTTGGAGTCGAGGATAGGGGAGAGAGGAGCGAATGGTGGAGGGAGAGGGATGAGGAGAGGCGCGTAAAAAAGGAGGAGCTCTTTTAACAACCAGACTCATTAGGAGCGTGTTGCTCGCTTTTTACAGCGAGAGACATTTGTAAGCAATACAGACTTGAAAAAACAAACTCTCCTGTCGTTGCTCCCGTGGCTGGCTTGGCTGGCTGGCTGGCTGGCTGGCTTGGCTGCTTGCTTGCCCGCTTGCCCGCTCGCCTGTACCACCAGGCTCTGCCTCGTTTTTCGCTTGCTCTCTTTTCGCTATTCGCTTTACTACTCTCCTTCTTTCACTCTCCCGACTACTCTGTTTTTTCGATTCCGTCTCTGCTACAAGAGCACACGACTCTCGCGCAGTTAAGGGTGTCTGGCAGAATTTAAATTGCGAAGCGAGCGCACTTTGCGAGAAAATCAGATATCTCTCTCCCTTCTCGTTCCTTCCCTTTTAATCGGTCACTCTCGCCCACTCGTCCGTGCACCCGTGCTACCCCACCCCGCCGCCGCAGTCTCTTTCTCTCAGGAGTTTTGAGAAAAGCGTGCAAAAGAGGGAAAATAATTGAGTAGTGGAGTTGGTGCGTGTACTGGAGCCGATGATGATATTCTCAAGGAGTCCAGGTCCAGTCTCTCTCCAGTAGTCTCTCCTCCTCCGGTGCATTAAGATATCGGCGATTGCGACGCGAATTGGCAGAGATCTGCGAGTGAGCGGGCGCAAAAGCTAATTCCTCGCCGGTTAATTGAAGATTCGCAGTCACCGGGACTGTCGACCCTGCCGAGATAAACGCGCGCGATAAGACCCGGGAGCGCGTAAACTTTTCTCTCGCGCGGATTATCTCAACTCGGAGGTTTTCAAGGTGTCGTCGGGGTCGTCGTCCACGCGTACACGTTGCGATTTGTAAAAAGGACCGGGCTGAGTGTAGAAGTGGAAGTGGAGGAGGAAGAGAGAGCTTTCGCCTTCCAGGGAGGGCGCTTCTATAATTAAGAGGAAAATAACGAGCGACTCGTCGAACGCGAGAACGCATAATCACTGGGAACTCGTGCGAAACCCGAATGAACGAACGAAACCAAACGAAACATGTGTTCCCCTTTGGAGTAACATTTCCTGTCGTTAAACGCCGCCGTTACTAAATGTCTCTCTGCCTTGCGCGGATTTGCTTGTCCACATTCTCCTGTCTCCCCCGACTCTCCGAGGGAACGCGCGTGAAATATCTATTATGCTGGTTGTTCCTTTTCCTTAATTTCTTTTTTTACACTCTTTTTATCATTGTTATTATTTTGCGAGCTTTTGGCGATCTCTCTCCCTTACCGCTGGTTGACGCCCCCGGGGGTGCCTTAGCGCGCACAGGCCCCTTGCGTGCATACCCCCCTCGCCCCTCTTGGAGTAATTTTCCGGCTGTTTGACGGATGGTGGCGCAAACGCCGCCTGGTCTTCTCTCTTATATAGGTAATGCTTTAATCCAGCGAGGCGTGGAGCGATCTAAACGCGCGATAAATCTTGGTGGTAGAAGCATCTTGGTGGTGTGGGGCGTCTTAAAAAGCGCCGGGAAGAAACAAAACCATTTTCGAGCGGAAGCGCCTCGAGTTAAGTGGCGACACTGATGTGACCGAGTGCCGCTCTCCCCGAACGCTCAGAAAACTTGCGCTCTCGACGTTCTATTCGTTTGCTTCTCTTTACCTCCTTATTTATTACTTGCTGATTCGTCCACTTTCTCCGGCGAGAGGTACGAGGAAAGAGAGGAAAAGGTCCCCCGAGGAAAATGGCACGATGACGTTACGTGCGGAAAGTTGCGTCTCGTAAAATAGTACTGTACTTTGCTCTGATTTTGTGCGCTGCCTTGGCTAGCGAGGAAAAGAAAAAGAGAAAGAGAAAAGAAAACGCGAAGGAGAGAGAGAGAGAGAGAGAGAGAGAGACGAGATATCCTGTCTGAAAGCTTCTGCCGCCTCAAGAGGAAATCACACCTAGACACTTTTTAAGCGTTTAAACCTTAATTAGAGATGACGTTGACAAACGATTCGAAAGAAGAACGATATAATTATAGAAAAGCCAAAGAGTATCGCTCTTCCCATCGAGTACTGAATAATTAAGAAAGAATACGTGTCTGGAGAACCGATATCGAATTTTCTTCACACCGTTCGTTCTCTCTGATAAATGATTGTAATTCGATAAAGCGACGAGTTTTCCACCTTTCCATTCCTCTTTGAAATACGAGTGGAAAACAAATCGAGAGTATTAGAACGCCATTATATGATAATGAGAGAGGGTGTAGGAGTAGGAGGTGGTAGCGTGGTGTGGATACATCTAGACAAATGGATAAGCGAGAGGGGTCGGTGTCGACTTGAATTTAGCTTTTAGAGTTTGGTTTTAACTAGAAACGCATGTCGAACACGTGTGGAGGTGTCGACTGCTGCTGCTGCGGGTTCTCGGGGTCAAGCGGCGAGAGGGCCGGTGGTGCGGTAACAGAAGCGGGGGCGGTAGCGATAGCATTTTTCATCGAGACTTCCGTAAACCCACGGTCCATTTAACGCGACGCAGACTCTCGGCGCAAATATTTAGCCGCTTCTTCACCTAATTGGCCACGACTTTTGGACACTCTGAGGAAAAGTGCAAGTTGCCGTGTGCCGGAAGCGTTGCCTTGGTAGACGTCAGGAGAATCACAGGCGGGGCGAGCACTTGCCAATAAGATGACGGCGAATCACCGAAATAGGAGAGGAATAGAAGGAAAAAAAGCAAAAGAAATTTCCACCTTGTAGGAAAGAGGCGATGGGTGGGTAGGGGTTGCGCGTGGGAGGACTCGATAATAATGATTATTTAGCCTTGGACCGGGTACCCCCCGCTCCCACGGGGGTGCACAAAAGAGAGTAAATTAAATTAGCCCCTGGAAAATCGTAAAGCGTAAGTCTCGGGCCAGTTAACCGAGGATTTTCTGCCGCGGAGCTTTGAAGTTTTAGGGTAGGGGAAGGGCGGGTCGAGGGGCGCCGGTGGTTTTCGCTGGTCCATTCTAATTTCACGAGAAGCACCGAGCGATTTGCAATTGACCGAGGTTTTCATATGGGGAAGCCGCGTAGCCTGGCCAATTGGCGAGCAGCCGCTGGATGAGTTTGCGGAAAAGCCGCTTACGAGCACGAAGGAAATTTAATTAACTGACAACAACGCGGAATTATTGAACATTCCTTCTCGGAACGCATGCGCTCCTTGCCACTCTCTTCCCTCCGCTCTCTCTCTCTCTCTCTCTCTCTCTTTCTCTTTCTATCTCTGGATTCAAGTCATTTCTCTCTATAAACAGACTTAAAATTTCCTTTTATTATTTGCTAAACGGAGCAGAGTTCAAAGTGTCAACATTGATTTCCTTTTAAAGAAAAATCTCTCGTCGTTTCAGAGATTACCTAGAGTTGAGTTGTACGAGTACAATCGAGTGGAATTAATTTGCTCAAGGCTTAATAGTTTGTTAATTACTCTTGTACTATTGTGCACGCAAGAGTACAGAGAGAAAGAGAGAGAGAGAGAGAGAGAGAGAGAGAGGAAAGAGATGCTCGTGTTAGCATAAAAATAAATACGTGGGCGTGATACTAGAAATACAGAGATAAAGAGGGAGGGAGGGAGAGAGAGAGAGAGAGAGAGAGAGAGAGATACCGAGGAAGAATAGGGCGATGGAGTATGGTTGGTCGGGACTCGAATCGTTCGCGTGAGGTGAGGAGTGGAGAGGAGAGACAAAGCTGTTGCTAGTGTGGGTGGAGGCGGTGATGGAGAAAGAGGGTGGAAGGGAGATTCGTGGGATGCGCAGGTTCGCCAATGCACAAAGAGGAGCCAGAGATTACGATCTTCCATTCGCTCGCTCGTTCCAATTATTTTGTCCAATTAAAATATCGATTTTCTCCCCCATCATCGCAACGCTCGCGCGGGATCGCTCGCCTTTTGCAACGTCGTTCATTCCTGAACCGACCGAATTCGCCAACCAAGTTCCCACTCACCACCGTCACCACCACCACCACTGTCATCCCCACCAACCATATTTCCACCACCAGCACCAACACTCGGGGGATGCTGCGATTTCATTCTTCCTCTCCCCTTCCAGCAGCAATTCCTAGGCTGCTTGTATTCCGAGAGTGCGATATTCGATTATTGCTTAGGCAAACGCGGATTCTTGGGGAAAAAATGAGAAAAACGAGCAAACTCTCGTTCCTTCTTCCCCAATGAAGAAACTGTGAGAAAGAGCGAGGTGATTTTTGCTCGATGGAAAACTTGTAATTGTCTCTGAGGGGAAAGAAGAGAGAGAGAGAGAGAGAGGAAAGTCGTCTGAAAATAGCCAATCTAATTCTGTGAATGAGAGAAGTTAGAGGGAGGAGAAGAAGGCAAAGGTCCACCGTGCGTGGAGAGGACCGTGCGGACCACCGTGAATGCAATTTTAACGCCAATTTCACTCGAATCTCCGTGCCCCGAAAGAAATACTGTTTTCATGCTCAATATAGCGCCGCGCTAATAATTAACAGAGGAGGCCAGCCTCTCTCCCTGCCACAGTGGTTTTCGCTCTCATCTACAGGGTGTCCAGGAATTTGGCTAATCGTACCTTTGACAGCTGCGCGATCCTCGGATATGACGGAGTCGATCGCATCGATGGGGAACTTGCGTCACTCTCCCTCGATCAGGAAAGAGAGCGCGCGTGTCTGCGACAGAGTCGATAAGAAGGAAGATGGAGAGTAAAATTCGTCGACACACCAAGTACGCGCAGGGAAGGAGAGAAAAGGGAGAGAAAGATCTTGCGTGGCTGGCGGGTGGTCCTCATTATGTCTCGTTCTCCGCTGCTAAGCCCCGTCCTATCTATTTAACGTATCGTTTGCCTTGGTAAGCATCCAAATTGGAGCATCTCTCTCTCCATCCAGTGGCGAGAGAGACGATGGTCTTTCGCGATCTTCCTTCACCGTCGTCTTCTTTAATTATTGGCAAGAAGACGTTTAATAACGTCGCTCTCTCCCTTTCTCCTGGTCCTCTTCATTCCAACGTCCATTCTAATGCGAAACAAGGCTCGAGGAATCTTTGTTGGTTATTTTTTTCAATGTAAAAGGACTGCCTCGACTGAGAAGAAGCAGCGACGAAGGGAGAAAAGGGATTTGAAAAAGGATTCGTCGAGCAAATTTTAGATTGACCACTCGAATTGATCGGTGGGGAAAAACGATAGATTGATAGGCGTTTGCGGAAGTGGATTCGAAAGTCAATGGCCTGTAAACGTTAATGCCTCGAGTAACGAAAGATAGCGAGGAGCTTTGTTACGAGACTTTACGAGCCCCTTTATTGCCATCGTGATTTCTTCCCGATTGCCGGGCGCAAAGTTACCGGTGCGCATTACCGTAATCCCGCCCCATCACTCGGCAAGTGGAAATCGAGATGAGTTTTGCGCTCGCTTACTCTAGCCATTACGACCAAGATTTGCCTTAACTGCGAGTAAAAACCCACCACCACCACCATCATTTTCCTGTTACCACTTAATAATAATAATAATAATATTAGCAGCCTCTCCTACCCTTCTCGAATTCTCCCGACACTCGCTGATATCGCGAAGCGCTAACAAACCGTTTCGCTTTCTCCTTCGTCCTCCTCTCTCCCTCTCTCTCTCTCTCTCTCTCTCTCTCTCTCTCTCTCTCTCTCTCTCTCTCTCTCTCTCTCTCTAAGGGAGTAATAGGTTTTTCGGCTGTTTCAAAGCAAGAGATGGCGAAACTCGTGACGCGCGACACGACACGACACGACACGACACGGACACGCAGCCCCAGGGGGATGAGAGTGTCGATAGAGATGTCCCTTCGTGAAAATAACGGAGGAACGCGCGACGTCAGAGGCCGGAAGTAGCCGTAGGGAAATTTACGATGGCAGCCAATTCCGTGCAAATGGAAGAACGTCCATGAGGTTTTATTCGAGTGGCTTATCGGGCCTCCTATCGGGACTCATTTGTTTTTGCTTATCTGCGAGTTGCGTCACGGAGCTACCGTAAATATGACGGACGAGAGCGCGACGATGGGATCTCGCTCGGCCCGTCAGAACAAACGACCGCTGAAACGGGAACCTACCACGAAAATCTCGACGGACGCGAGTATCGAGTGACTGAACGTATTCCTCTATGTGCAGTGGTGTGAGTGTGCGCGCGCGCAAAACTCTAGGGGAAGAGAGTGAGAAAGAGAGAGAGAAAGGGCTGACTGGCTGGCTGGCTGGCTGGCTGACTGGGTGGGTGGGTGGTTGGTTGGTTGGTTGGTTGGTTGGTTGGTTGGATGGCGAAGCAGAGGGATGCTGCGGAAAACGGGGGTATCTGTCCCGCCGTTCGACGACACGAATCGATATACACCCCCTCCTACTTCACCACCACCACCACTTCTTCTCTACATTTACCTGCGCGGAATACACTCCGCTCTTTACAACGCGTCCTCACCGAAACGTTCCACGAGTTTCAACTATAACTCTAATTTTTCACCCTTAACTGACACTCCCACTACCACCCCGTCTTTCCTCTCTCTCTCTCTCTCTCTCTCTCCCCCTTATTTCCAAATTATACGTGTACTTTGCATTTCCCTTGCGTAATGCATACGGATAATATAGGAGGGGAGAGGGACTAGTATATTATCCCCCTCTTCTCCGTCGTTATTTACCATCTTTCAATTTTATCGCATATGCTAATTCGCCCCATTACTGAATTCAATGAAACGGCCATCTATCTAATTCTCCTGATACAGGGTGGTGAGAATACACGCACGTACACGAGCGCATACACATACGAACTTGCAGTGCGCGTGCACGAGTATATGAATAAATTGCAGAGTAGAACGATGCGAGGTGCGAGATAATCAAAAATTTCTCTAGTAAACCTTAAAATTTTTTTCCCTTAATCACCGAGCCTAATTGGTCAATTACGCTCATTACCTTCTCCAATGTAGGAAGGCGAGTTGCGATTAAATCTCTTTTCTCCTCTCTCCCTCCCTCTGCCCACCCCCCACCCCCTATTTTCTTCGCTGTGTAGCTAGGAGAACTACCCCCTCTTCCCGAGGGGTGAGTGGCGGTAATCCTGGCGCACCGATCACCATAGAGAGTCGCACGTCGCATTTTCACGAGGGGAAAGGGGAACCTTATCCCTCGCCACAAAACTCTATATAGATATATATCCTGTGCGATGGTTTTGCTCGAAGGAAATCCCGATGATAGAGGCGGGTCCGGCTGGAGCACCGCCTGCTTCGCGAGTCGCTGCCCCCGCCTCTTTTTCCTCTTTCGTAGTCCCCACAGTTTTCCTTCTCTCTCTCTCTCTCTCCCTCTCTCTCCATCGTACGCGCCCCCGAGGCCAAGAGCTTAAAGTGTCCCCACTACCACTCCCTCCCGATGGCAGAGAGAGAGAGAGAGTGTGTGTGTGTGTGTGTGTGTGTAAGAGAGAGTGAGTGGCAAAAGAAAAAAGTTTGGTCGCGAGCGACGGCCCAGACCAGTCAGTCCACACGGGGAGCTCGAGTCGACTAGAGAGCATCGTTGAACGGCCGAGTTCTGGCCCACATCATCGAAATCATCGTTATCGTCCGCGATTTTCTTCGCGGTTTCATATACGAACCACTTGCACCTATAGTAAAACGTGACGACAGCGACAACGACCACCAGCACGCACCACCACCACCATCGCCATCGACATCGCCATCACCACTACCATCACGATACAACATAGCAGCAGCAACAGCAACAGGAATATTTCTACCTCGAGGAAGTTGTGTGCGCGTGAGTGTCGTTGAGCGACGCGTGGGACACTTGCTCTTCAAGTTGGATGCCCGGATCGTCCGTGTTACCATAGAAACCACAGGAACCTCCAAGAATGACAGTGCTCAGGATGACGTCCCCCGTGACGCCCCCCTCGTCTAGCCCAGGTTCCCCGGAAGAGGCCCGGGGACCTCGAACGACGGCTAGACCCGCGCAACGTTTAAGCTTCTCTGTCGCGGCACTCCTGGCGGACACGAAGAAGAGCAGCAACGAGTCGACTTCCCGACAGGAGATCACCGTCCCGAGTGTCGTCGGCAGCTACGTCACCTCCAGTACTACCGGCGTACCTCTAGGATCGTCCCTATCGGCCTTGGGCTACCCTTTTCCTCTACGGCAAGAACAATTGGCTGCGTCGCCGCGTTCCTCTCCGTTCTCCTCCAGGCCCTTTGGCGACGACTCTACCACCACCGGCAGAATACTTCAACAACAACAACAACAACAACACCACCACCACCACCACCACCATCAACATCAACAACGTTACAGCTTTTCGCCGCTTGTGGGATCGGCGGCGCTCGTCGCGAACTATAGCGTCGCGACGGCGGAATCTCGACGTAGGTTGTCGTTATCCGCATTTCCGGAGGTTCTGAACCGACGGACCGCGGGTGGTAAGCTCGAGGATGGAGGAGGCGCTGGTAGTGCGCCAGACGACGAGGCCGATTGCATCGACTACAGGGTGGCAAACCCCTTGGGGAGTGACTCGTCGCCAAAGACTCCTCCCGGTCGGCAGGATTCGCAGTCTCCGAGGAGCTCTCGGGAGGAGCTAGCCTCTAGATGTTCCGAGGAGCCGCTCGAGGAAGTCGAGGACGAGGACGCTAATAGCTTGCTCGACGTTGTCGAGGATGAGGATGAGGAGGAGGAGGACACCAGCCGGCGTAGGGACAGCGAAGACTCCGCGGGCGCTGCTCCGGTTAGGCCAACGCCTGCTTACATGGGGGGATTCTCCGGTCTAGGTGGAATTTCCGCCATCCCGGCGAGTCTGCATCCCGCGGCTGCTGTCTGGGGCGGAGGACACCAGGGCGCAGCTGCAGCCGCCGCCGCCGCTGCAGCTGCGGCGGCCGCGGTTGCTTCCGCCAGCTTCTTCCCGTCTCACTTTTCGCACCACGCACCCCTCAATGGTGAGTGAGCTCTTTTTGCATCTTTTTCTTTTTCTTCCTCTCTCTTCCACCCCCCACCTTCCTCTCGCGAGAAAAAACATCTCCGCTCGTCGAATACTTGAAATTTCACCTACTTCCCTCGGGCTCTTCCCCTCTTTCTCCCCGAGGTGCGTCTCCAACTATTAGCAACGAAAGCCGAGCTGCGTTTGGAGATCGTTTAAACCTTGGCCGCTATCCAATTAACGCTCCTCCTCCTTCTTCGGATTCTCCTGTTTCACTTGCTTTCTTTTCTCGCGTCTTCCTGCGTGCGTATAGTCTTTGCGCCTCTCGATAATTACTCCGTGTGTGGATGTTAATTAATTTATTATAATTATTGGGAGAAAGAAGGAGGAGACGCGCGCACACACACGCGCGTACATGGATTACCGCGAGCATCGAGTCAATTACCAATCGCGGTGGCTATTAATTATGATGAAAGGTGGGACGAATCGAGAGAGAGAGAGAGAGAGAGAGAGAGCAACCGGAGAACCGGATATCTCGATACAGCGACACCCGGTGAAAACTAGCCTCGCTACAAGACAAATTGGAGTTTGTGATGCGATCGATTTCTACCGCGTTCCGCGCGTGGACATCGTAAAATTTTCGAGCAAATGTCTCCGACCATAGCCGATAAACCGATGAAAAGGTCCTGTGTGACCGCTAATTATCTCCCAGTGCTCGAGGATAGTCACGTCTGATGAAAGGAGACCGCGAGATTTCACGTTCCTCCCCGATACTTTTCTTCTCCTCTGTTCTTTAGAGAGGACCACTCGAAAGCACGCGGGCTAAAGTTTCAGCGTTCTCCGGAAGATTTTCCCGTGGAAATTTATCGTGAGACTCGCGGTAACCCTCCTCCCATCGCTTTGTACAGAGTTGCCGAGGAAGGTAAAAATACAGCCAACATATATATATATATATATATTTAGAGAGAGAGAGAGAGAGAGAGAGAGAGAGAGAGGATAGGACATCGTAACCATGATATATGGCCTCTCTTCTTCCCCAGAAGCACCCTGAAGACTAGCCCTTTAAATAATGCTCTCTCTCTCTCTCTCTCTCTTGAAAAAGCGGAGCGTCTTATCTCTCCTGCATCCGGAGTTGGAGAGGCGGAGAGGAGATTGAATTAATCGTTTAATTCGATTAATCGAGGAGAGGGTGAAGAAGAAGAAGATGGAGGTGATCTGTCGATCGGCGGAGGGAGAGGAAATGTGGAAACGGTGAGAAATGGTAATAGGGCGATCGAACCGGTGTGACGCGAAAGCCGCGCCGAATGGTGCGATTGGATCGCGTCAGAAACGATTGGAAGTATCGGCTGTTCGTTACGCAACGCGGTAGCAACGAGCTGTTCCTGTAGGATCGATCGGGACTCCCGATGGCCAGAGGCTTGCCTGGGAACGGCTATCTCGGTCTGATCAGCTAATTATTTCGAATGCACATTCCCGATCGGTAGCCGGATTAAAATCAGGATGTTTGCCTACGTTTTTGGTGGGTGAGCTGAGGGAGAGAGAGAGAGAGAGAGAAAGATCCCCGAATGCCGAGACTAATTGGGACCCTTAGCGAGCCGCAGAGTGCGCGATACACAAAGGACAATTTCTGTCTCTTCCCCTTTCCCCATCCCTACCATCCTTCGTCGTTCCTCGTAAACAAGAACCCTGTCGTCTTCTTCGTCTATTCCATTAGAAGGGCTGCTCTGCCACGGAAACTGTGCATTTGGCGAATTTGAAATTCAAAATTCGCCCCACGAGAGATCCGGCAGTCGTCGTTTTGTCCTCTGGCTTGATCTCTGCCAGAGAGTCTAGCGAAAACCTCTCTCTCCCCTTCTCTCTTGATTCTTCGAAGGCAGCCTCTACAAATCTGTCGATTGTTTCGCGACAAATCTTACGGAGAATAGCATCGATAGCAAGTACACGAGAGTACGAGTATTCCCCTGATACTTTGATGCGTGGCCCATCGGTAGCAACAAGTGCTGCTTTGGCTTCTCTCTCTCTCTCTCTCTCTCTCTCTCTCTCTCTTTCTCATACTCAAACTGAAACTCGAAAGATGGGAGGAAAAATGGTTGGACCAAGCTTAGCTTTCCCTCGAGTGGAGGAAAATCAATAGCAGCGCGGGAGGCCAAGGGTTTACGCGGGGGGTGGACGAGGAGGTTGCTCTCTTCTGGTGTATTGTACGAGGTAGCGCACAACGATGACCTGCCGAGAAATAGTCGATGGCCGGAATTTTGTGGTCGAGGCGACAAAAAAGTAATGACGCTAGTTCTGCGGCGCCGTTTTTTCCGTTCCGACGGAAAATTATGAATCGCGCTCGAAAAAGGCGAGGAGGTCGCGCGCGTCTTCTCAGGCTATCGGTTCGCTTCCTCGCAAAAAGCGAAGATTGCGGTTAATCCTTTGGGCCCCTTCCGCACTCGCGCGTACTCCGCCACCGCCGCACTCGCCTTTACCCAACGAGGATACGAGTCCCGTGGGATTTGCGTCAAAGGGTCTTTTTAAATCGTTTCCTAACACACGCACACCGTGATTTACGATGAGCCGCGTAAACTCTCCGAGGAGAGTTAGCTCTGCTCTCCTCTCCTCTCTCCTCAAGATTGTCAGTGAAACCGTTTGACCCTCTTTTACTCTTCTGCTCTTCTCCTCTCTCGTCGCTTCCTTTTCCATCTCGAGTCGATGGGAATCTCTGAAAACCAGTTCAATCCTTTTACCGAGTCCTTTGTAATGGTGCGATGCTTGCCGTGTCCGTGTGTCTGTATGTGAGCTATTAACGCCAGCCTCTGGTGGTCTCTCTCTTGTGAATTTTTTTAGAAAACGGAGAACCCGCGAAAATCAAATGCAACCTGAGGAAACACAAGCCTAATCGAAAGCCCAGGACACCCTTCACGACGCAACAATTGTTGGCATTGGAGAAAAAATTCAGGGAGAGGCAGTACCTCAGCGTGGCCGAAAGGGCAGAGTTCTCTTCGTCCCTTCACCTCACAGAGACTCAGGTAATTATCGTTCCCTTCCTAATGGAGGGAAAAAGAAGTCGAGATTCTTCCAGAGAAAAGCCCACACTCTATTCAAAGTAGGAAATAGGAAATATATATATATGACACGACTGATGGTAATAATGGGTGGTGGTAGCGTGAGAGTGGTAGTTGCAGCGAATGGAATAGTGGTAATAGTGGTATTTAGTAGAGTGAGAGAGAGAGAGAGAGAAGAGCTTTGCGTTCACATAAATCTTTGCGGTACAAGCTGCTGCTTTACGACAAATACGTCTCTTGGTGAAAACACGCTTTCGAATTATATTTAGATTATTGTCGCGCTTTATACGTGTCAGGGAGATGTCGTAGGTCGTGGCGACGATCGCGGCAGCTTCGCTCTCGTTGGGTGAGAGCTTTGCGCGTGTAAAATCTTCCTCGTAGGCGAGAAACGACGGACACAACCAGCAAAATATCTGTAGCAAATATGGCAATAACAATAGCAATAGCAGTTGACACAGTAGCAATTTGAGCACGAAGAAAACGCGCGGTGGTGGTGGTAGAGGTCGAGAACGCGAAGGTAGGAGCGGCAGCAGTGGTCTCTCCGTTCTATCCCTTCCCCTTTCCCTCCACCTTCATTCGTGGAAGGAAAGTCGTGAATGCCTCTAAAAGTCATCCAAGCCTTACTGCAAGTTTGTGCACACGGCCAAGAAGCATAGCCACACAGCCCTCTGCAAGTGAGAGAGAATTCCTACTCTTGGCGGGGAGATCCTTTGTTCTTTTTTCTTATTTCCACTGATGTCTAATGTCGAGAGAGAGAGAGAGAGAGAATATAAACGCATGTGTGCAAGCTGCATGCGTTTGTTTATTTGTTGCTTGTCTTTTGCTGATTCTCTCTCTCTCTCTCTCTCTCTCTCTCTCTATTTCTTCCTCCCTCCACGTCTTTGCGCAGTCAGAGCCCGCTCTGTTGCCAGATGTACGATAATTAGCACATGTAAATCTGTAGCATACCAGAACGACTCGCGAGAGAGTGCGTGCGTGCGTGCGTGCGTGCGTGCGTGCGCGCGCGCGCGCGCGAATCTCGCACTCTCCGGCTCTCTACGTTTCTTCTTTCCTTCCTTCCTCCTTTTCTCCCTCCCACGTTTCGTTAATGGGACCACTGCTTCTCGGGGAAGACGCTAATTTTATTAACCCCTTGCCTCACGATTTAGGCTCCAGTAGCACGTGCCATAAACAACGACGAGTTCCAATTTGCGCTATTTAAGTTTATATCATGTTCGAAAGAGGATTATTTAATTTTGGCCCGTAGAAAAACACTATACGCTATCGCGATATCGACCAATCATCCTTTCTCTCCTCCTCCAAATCTCTGCCAGAGCTCTTCATTCTTTTTCCGAGAGGAGAACACTGGAAACTCTAGCGTGAAAATGACGCATGCATTTTTTAGGTGAAAATCTGGTTTCAAAATCGTCGCGCGAAAGCGAAGCGTCTCCAGGAGGCGGAGATCGAGAAGCTGAGAATGTCGGCTGTCAGGCAGCATCACAGCGCCCTTTACGGCTCGCACCCTGGACTCCTGAGCAATGCCGGACTCTACCCTGTGAGCATGTTGTCCCACCCCGGTCTGACGCCTCACCACCCCATCGCTCAACATCCATCCAGGGAGTAATCGAGTCCTAGGAGACAGTCCTGCGTGTGGGCAGACTTTGAGAGAAAATATTTGGACGAGAAGGGGGTGGAAACGAATATGTCTCCAAGGAGGAAATTTTCTCTTGGATCTCTTGTACATAGAACACGTGGGGTAGGAGGGGGTGGAGACACGTGACATGTGATACTCGATAAAGAATATTCTCTCTTGTGTAGTGTGATTACGTGCCAAACATATAAATAAATTAGAGTCCGTCGCATAACGGATGATTTTCCTTTGTAAATAGAGTGTACATATCACAGCACTTTGTATGTTACTACCGATAGGACTCGTGTGCGTCTGTGCGCCTGTGCGCTCGCGCGTGTGATGTGCTCGCACGACCAGTGCGATCGCGACAAGATTAATTACCATAAGATTTGTAATAGAGATAAGGCCAGTGCCTGCGCGCACTAAAGCACAAAAGGCAAATACAAAATATACGTGGCAATAGGATTTTCCCCATAGATCTCTCTGCCAGGGAGGAAGGAGTGTGAAGTTGCTGAATCTTTTTTCAATTTTGTATAAATGTAAATCGAGCGTGTGTGTGTATGCATGTGCGTGATAGAGAATGAACGAGAGGGAGGAGGAACGAGTAGAGGGTGAATTTATTTAATAAATCAACAATTATATTATAAAGAAACTATATTCAATCCGTCTTTTAATCCGACAAGGGATGAAAACTCTTTCGAGAGGAGTTTACTCTTCCCCACTGTTACGGTAATCAATCGTTAACCACCACTTTCTTGCTATTCCCCTCATCATCTCCCTCCATGGTGGTTAGCAGATTACTGCTCCCATTACACACTCGAATGCTAAACTATAAGAGTACCGAGCGAGACCAGTATAAGACCAGAGAGAGAATGGGAAGCGTTTTAGCTCTCGAGTCTATCTCTGGCAGTTACGGGTGGTCAGGATTCTGCAATGCGCTAATTCAGCAGATTCTGAAGGAGGTTTTAGTAACGCGGTACCAAAACTTCTCGCTGGATATTACGTAATGGCTCTATGCGTTGTTTTTCATTGGATATTTCGCAGCGTAAAAGTGCGCTGTAAAAGTGCACCGTAAAAGTGCACAGGGGATGCGAGAGCGATGTGGAAAACCACGATGAAGAGAGAGAGAGAGAGAGAGGAGAAGAAAGAATAGCAGAGAATGGGTATGTATGCGTGTGTGTGCGTTGGACAGATACAGGCATACGGTAGACGCGTGATTACGTGGTAGTAGTCGAGAATGGCGTCTCTGTGCGTATATGTCGCGGGATAAATTAGCCGTGGCAATTAGTTTGGGGATCGACCGCCCCGGGCGGTTGGCGCCACCATCTTGATTGCACCCTGGGACTCTTTAGTCCCAGTAAAGACAGTAGCCAGCACTGTTTGCCGAAAGACCGCGCGGGCTAATTAGCGATGCCCACCGAGATATCGCCGAGCAACGCTAATAATACCGCGCATAAATATTCCCTATTTTTTCGTCTCACAGCCCCCGCTCGACCTTTGACCCCCATTCTTCCTCTCTTATACTCTATCCTTTTCCTCCTCCGTTTTTCTCCATAAAAAATTTTCACGAGGAATCAAATGGGTCAAATGGATTCATGGGGAAGTTCCGCTATCCATGGGGAAACGAACAGCGGAGGAGGAGGAGAAGGTGGAGGATAGAAGCAAAAGAGGCAGAAGAAGGAGATCGAGTGTTTCCTTGAAAAAGGCCAATTAAAAAGTTAATTATTATTTTGCCCAATAAAGAAGTACTTGGAGACTCGAGGAGGACGCTCGTTAAACGAACTGATATCGCAGGCTTAAAAATTTAATTTTCTTTGTAACGAGTTTCGGGAGTAAAAGCGGTAGCTACTAGCATCTCTCTTTCTCTCTCTCTCTCTCTCTCTCTCTCTCTCTCTCTCTCTCTCTCTCTCTCTCTCTCTCTCTCCTCCCCTCCAATAAAAATGTGCGCGTTGCTAAGAGAGGTAAGATTCTTGTGGGACGATGCAGCGGCAGATGCAGCACCGCGTTATTTACGAGCTTTTCGACGAAGGCAGATATTGAACCTTATTTATAGTTTATTAATTAGAGGATAGGCCGGCGGGCAAGAAGTCAAGGAATTATAGCGTCCGTAATTTTCAGCGAACGTCCTGACATCGCACGATCCTCCGCCCGGAGTCCACGGTAGGCTAATTACGTGTAGTAGATTACCATCTTGTCCTTCTGTCCGTTTTGACCCTGCCGCGCCTCACCCCTCCCTCATCTTCTCTCTCTCTCTCTCTCTCTCTATCCAGCAAGAAACCACTCGCACACGCCTAACAAAATGCCTCACGCACGCGCGTGAATAACGGCCCTCCTAAGCGCCCGTCTATAATGCAATTTCCTCTCCTTCTTTTTCGCGTTATCTCGCGTCGGCGCGCACGCGTCCTCCCCCGCCATGAGCACCGGAGATTAACGCCCCGATTAATTAATCTTATTGTCGTCGTCGTCGTCGTCGTCGTCGTCGTCGTCGTCGTCGTAGTTGTTGTTGCTGCTGCTGCTGCTGCTGTTGTTGTCGATGAAGCGTGTCATTTGTCAAAATCGAATAATTTTCTTATACAATTGAATCGGAGAGAGCAAGAGCGAGAGCTGCTAATCACTCGAAATGCTCGCCGATGGATCAAGACGATGATTCATCGTCACTCAATTTGATTTGAAATTTTTCCAGACCAATCGTCTCGGCTAATAATGATTTAATTAAGTCGCGTCACCCCAGGGAGAGATTGATATTTACTGAAAAATCTCTGTTACCGAGCTCGTAAATCATTGATGCCGCGCCGCATCGGATGATTTCCTTGCATTACAGGAAAATGCTTCAGTTTTCGTAGTCTGCTTCTTTCGAGCAAAATAAGCTTCCATGTCATTTTCTTTTTCTCCCTTATCACCGTGAAAGTGAGCCATGCGTGGAAATTTCACTAAACGATCGACAATTTTCTGCCTGCTAAAAGTGGACTTTGATTAGTCTCGGAGAGGTGTAAGCATGTGCGTGCGTGTGTGCACTGTAAAATGGCTGGACTTTGCGTGAGAAAAGTGGATGAAACGGATGGATTAGCTTCTAGACGAAAACGCCAATTAGTACGAGTTCTTTCTCTCTCACTCTGTTAATGAGCGCCATTCGTGATCCGTTTTGATAAGGGGAAAAAAGCGCACGCCATAAGAAAATGCGTTCGGCCTCTAGCGTTTCCGGCTACACCCTGTTTCATGAGAGAAAACAACAAGTTCTAAGTGGTAGTTTTACAGAGTTTTGTGCAGCTTCGAGAATTCGGACGAAACGAAAAGTGATCGTTAACGCTCGAATTCTCCTAAGCTTTTGCCAGTGAAAGTTGGTCGAGAGCGGGGGTGGTAGCGCCTTCAACTTAATTACGGTATAACGCAAGGAGAAGCATTCTCCGTTTCAGAAGTTTTGCAGTTAAACCGATGAGATCTCGTAACGGAGCAAAAGCCTCCTCCCTCCTTCTCTCTCTCTCTCTCTCTCTCTCTCTGTCGTTTTTTTTTCCTCAGCAAAGTAGGGTAGATTAGTAAAACAGGGCGGGTTAAATAGAAGAAAGAGAGCACCGAAGAATCCAGAGAAACATTAGAAGGGACCTCACTCTCTCTCTCTCTCTCTCTCTCTCTCTCTCTCTCTCTCTCTCTCTTCATGGCGGTGAAACCCGCGAAGAACTCGAGATAGCCGAGAGCTTAGTTAATCCTAAACCGGTTATAAACGCGTCGGTCATCGTGATATCGATGACTTACTAATTGGACGGATAACAGACAAATATATTTCCAAGAGAGGTATTTCCTCTTTTTCTTTCTTCCTCTCTCTCTCTCTCTCTCTCTCTTTCACTCAGCTTCTCTCACGCCCCTCGGCACTCTGCGGCTGATGAAAAAACCATTCCTGTTTTACACGCATAATCGAGCGATAAAATGGATGTACGCGTAGCAGGTGCACGTATGCGTGCGTGCTTATAGGAAATTCCTAGAAATGATCGATGCCCCGCTGGTGAACTCGCTTAGATAATTTCTTAAGCATCGAGAGTAGAGAGGAGAGGAGAGGAGATCGAAAAGTGCGTGTCGCGTGTCGCACGTGCGTGGGCGGGGGTGGCCTTGCGACGGGAGGACGCGCTCGCGCACGGTGCAATCTCGCGTTATTCATCCGCTGCGACGCCATTTGGCCAATTGTCGTTTCCGCAACGCCAGTCGAGAAACCCGAGAGTGGAGGCCCGTGTAGCTACCGGTAGGTGGTAGCCATTACGCGAACGTTTCCCTAATGGGCCGGCGCGATTAATAGCCGATAAGTGCAACGCCTCCTTTCCTCCACCCTCCTCCGTTCTCCCCTTGGCTCTCCTCTTACTCTCGCGGAAAGTCTCGGGGAAATTGCGGAAAATAAGCTTTTTGGAAAACTACTTCGGTCTCCAGTGGAGGAGACCTCCTGGAACTTTCACACTGGGCCACTTTGAGTCTCTCTCTCTCTCTCTCTCTCTCTCTCTCTCTCTCTCTCTCTCTCCATCTCTCTCTCTCCATCTCTCCGCGCCTTTTCTCCTCGCGTAACACCATAAATCACGGGGACGCCTAATGGGATCGGGTTTCCTCGCGTGATTTCCTCCGCTATTGTCGCTGCCGATAGGAATCTTCTCGATGACTAAACTAGGCGAGCATTCTGCTTGGAAGGGGATGAGGGGGTGTGGGACGACCCCCGTAATTGGGGAAAGAAAGGAGAATTAAAAAAATCCGCGTATCAAAATACATTGTATGCGCGCGCGCGCGTGTGTGGGTGTGGGTGTTCGAGGCGGGGGAGGGAGGGTTGTACCCTATACCGGTGGAAAAGTCGATTGACGAGGTTGGATTCTCACGAGGACAAAAAGGCGCTTCGCGTATCGGTCGTCGAGTGAAACGCCGCGAGTTTGCTGCGACTTCTCCTCGAGTGAACGCGCACGGGACTTTTACGCGTGACTTTTGGGCAAAATGGGGGAAACTGGGTGAGAGAAACGCTTTGAAGAGTCTGAAGAGTCTAAGGATCCTGAGGATCCTCGTGAAAAGCTAAGGGGGATGAGAGAGCGAGAAGAGTCCATCGAGGGCATTGTGTCTGGCCGATTCCATTGAGTATCGGGCCCATATAGGCCCTATGTAGGCCGAGGCCCAAAAGGGCCCACTTGACTGTCTCGAATGCCTGAATGGACCGCGACTCTCCGCTATTCTCCGGGGGTATACACCTCTATAATAATAAGTCGAAGAGCGAAGGGGGCAGGGGTAGTAGGGGTAGCGTCCATGAATCCCTATGAAGATATTAACTCGAGGCGTTGCTGATTCTACGAGATGCGCTCGAGCGAAATGACCCGCTACATCTTTATATGTTTCTCTTCTCCCCTTCTGGAGAGAAATTCCATTTTTTACCCTCCCCTCCCCTAATCTTCTCTGATTTCTCCCTCGAATACTCTCTCGACAGATAAAGAGATCGCTCTTTTAGAACTGCTTAGGACATTAGAGGGAAACTCTGGGCATAAATCTCTCGTTCTCCAGGATTCTTGACAAGCGAAACCAAGATGACAGGATGTGGATTCCTTTTACTACCTTCCCAGGCCCCGTAGATTTTCCCCCGATGGAGGAGGAAGGATAGCGATCGGGCGGAAGAAAGGTGAAATTAAAAATTTGTTGAGAGAAATTCCTAATTAGCGGCGTGCGAGTAGGATCGAGAAGGGAGAACGAGGAGAGACCATGGAGATTCGTGGCATAGGTTGCCGGTGGTAGTGAGGAGGTTTCATCCCCTTTTTTTTCCCCCCTGATAGTGTTAGTCAGGACAGGACGATGAAGTACCGTCGTGTCGTCTACCCTCGACGAATAGCTAAAAAGCAAAAGGCAAAAGGTCCCGCCCGGGAAAGTAAACGGGGGCTCGCTCGCTCGTGGTGTGGCCGTCGCTTATATCCGATTGTCCCTCGGGAGCTGCTGTAATTAAACTCGAACCAAAATTGCCCACCGACCTGAGAAACTTTATCCCTCCCCTCTCTCTCTCTCTCTCTCTCTCTCTCTGCCTCTCTGTCTCAACTTTAACTTAATCGTTTTTGCGAGCCAAGTACTTGTCGAGAGTCTGGCCATTTTGTTTCCACGCGCAACCCCTATTGTTTTGGTCGCCACTCTCGTAACCCTACGATCAACGCGCACAGCGCAGAACGAAGCGATAGCTCGAATTATTCCAGTATGGTTCCTGTTGCCAAGGCAATGAGCCAAAAAGAAGGAGTTTGCGAGAGGGTTTGATCGACATCTCGCTCCGGTGTCCTGGCTTTCGCCCGTAGAAAAGAGGGGCAAAGAGGAGGGCAAGTTTGTTAGCAAAGGACCGCGAAAGATCGGCTCGCGCAATACCTCATAACTCGACGGCGGTAGGGGAGTTCGAGGGGTTGGATGGAGGAACTGCACGAATGAAGTTGTCGCCGCTGTCGTCATCGTCTCGCGATAAACTTATCTCTAGGACAATGCGACGCATAAATATATCTCTCTCTCTCTCTCGCGAGGAGAGAGGGTCCCTGGCCATGCCGCCATTTCTTCGTGTAACTGGCACTCGTATGGGCGCGCTTACATTTCCTCCACCCCCTGTACTGCGGCGGAGGTTCCCTAGCGAGAACCAAAGGAGAGTATTGTTTCTGGAGGGTTAAGGGGAAGCAGGAGAAGAGATGCTTCGACAAAGCAACTGAGAAACCGGATACAAAAGAAGAAGAAGAAGAAGAAACGCGTGCATTCTGCTAGGCACGAACTCCGGGACCTTCCTCCCCTCCCCTTCCTACTTTCCTCTCCCAGGATTTCTGCATGGGACATTCATCTCGACGGTGTGCATGCAGGATAATGCACGGAAAGTGGACCGGTCTGTGCGCGGCTTCCCTACCAAATAGTTGCGCGCCAACGTATTTGTAAGCGCGTGCAAGTTTATCCGGTGAAAAGGGGTAGAAGGAATAAAAAAAATGGCGCACGATTCCCTAGGTTGGCGGAGCACGCGCGTGAACCTTCGACACGAATTCCTCGTTACGAGATATCGATTGCTGCATTACCCCCGATTACGGAAATTCTCTCTCTCTCTCTCTCTCTCTCTCTATATATATATATATATATATATATATATTCATCTTTCTGGAATTTATTAATTACAGAATACAAATACAATCGCACTTGGAAAAAGACGATAAATTATTAAACTACGCAGATAAGATCTCGCACGGTAGAAAATACGAGTTACGTAATTTTACAGTGTCACCACCGAACCGTATATTCCGTCGCGTTCGCTAAGGCAAGCATTTAACAATTTTCCGCTGTTTCAGCGCATTCGGTTGGAGTGGAATGAACAAAGATTATCTCAATGAGAGGATAAGCTTAATAATTATTATAATCGATACAGTTTCCTCGGAGGAGAATCGGCGGCGATTGATCGAGAGAGGAAGATGAACCGATAAGCGAAGAAAGAAAAACAGGGGAAGGGGCTTTGGCAAACTTGCTGATCGTCATCGAAAAAGAGAGAGGGGGGGGGGGTGGATGGAGAGAGTTCCCGCAAGAGTAATTCTTCTCGGGGCGAGGCGACTCGTCTAGATCGTCGATATCTCGCGTGCGAGAATGAGAATCCGTTAGGCTGGAAGAGATCGATCGTGCCGAGTGTCATTTGTCATCGTATCTGAGCGCATTGACTGGATTTGCCAAGAAGGAGAGAGAGAGAGAGAGAGAGAGAGTAACGGGAAATGCGAGGCGATAGAAGCACGACACCGTTAAGGGGGTGGGAGATAGGTGCTATGCTCCTGCTCCTGCTGCTGCTGCTGCTGCTGCTGCTACTACTACTACTACTACTACTACTACTACTACTACTACTACTACTACTACTACTACTACCACGGTCACGTGGCTGCGATAGCGTTAAAACCACGCGCACCCCCTCACCCCTCGTTGTTATCGAGCGATCTGAAATCTTTGGACAATGAACGCTAACTGGATAACTAGCGCGGGGTCCTTATCTTGGCAGCGATAAGTCGTTGACGGCCCCTTACCCTCGCTCTCGCCTTCGCCCTTACCCTCGTCATATTACATCGGCCGCTTATAGAATAACCCATCGTGGGCGCCCCTAACATAAACGGCTCGCACCCCGCGCTGAAATCACTATATTCACATGGTAATGCACAGAGTCCCGAGAGCGATATCTTTTGCGAGGGTGAAGTGTTATTAACAATTTGGCCTATCGAGCCTATCAGTTACGTGCTATACTCTCTTTCTCTCTCTCTCTCTCTCTCTCTCCCTCTCCCTTCCCACAAAAGGCAAGTCGCGAACATCGGTTTCTCGATGAATCGAACTGTTGTTGTTTCTCAGCGAGGCGACGCGCCGGAAGTGGATCGACGATCGTTTTGCGGGTGTCTCTCTTCTCTTCTTGGCAGTTTTCATTCCCGTCGCCGTCGTCGTCGTCGTCGTCGTCGTTAATTTGCACTTGCTCCTCGCCCATTGTCGGCGGCGCGCATCAAAGAGCCCACGAAAAACTCGCGGACAAAGCGCCACTCTGTTATGGGTCTCGCTTCCCACTTTGAATTTGCTCAGTGCTCGACGCGCTTTTGTGGACACTCGAGATTTCGCTGGTTAGCGCCCGCGCCCGCGCGCGCGGTAAATGCGATTATCTCTTTAATAGTTAGGATCGTTCTAACCAAGGAGGGGGGTTTCTCTCGAAATTTCGCGCGAGAAAGATCGAATTTCCTTAGGGTGAGGGAGAGGGAGAGAGGAGAGCTCGTTACGATTTTTCCACGGTGCTAAGTGGGAGGGCCGAGCACAATGCCATCCACTGTTGTAGTGGTAGTATCGCGGGAACTGCGGGAAGCGCAAGTGTGCGCGGTAAGCGCAGCGCTAACGAGACGACCGAACGAACCGCCGGCTGGCCCCGTCAATTGTTTCAGCAAACAACGAAACAATGGACAGTGGCCGGCCGTTACTAATGGCCGGTTTATACGCTCCTTAACTCTCGGGACCTCTGTATCCTCAAAACGAAAACCCTTCCATGTCCGTGTCCTGTTTTCTTTTTTCTCTCTCCTTCTCTCCTCCCTCTCTTCTCCTCCTTGGTTGGAGGTCATCCGAGATTTTTCGGGAATAGGGCGATTCGTAGAAGAGGAGAGGAACCGTACGGCGGGAGTGGAGGAGGCGTTGGAAAACGATCGTGTTAATTCACTGGCGAATGTTGGGAAGGGTACGCGAGGACGGGGGCGAGGGGGAAAAGGGCGAGGTTAGGAATAGGAGGTAACCGAGCGTGAGAGATTAACCCCTCTAACAGTGGCCGCCCAGTATATCACAAGGCTCGTGATAAAACGCCGCCGGGTCCGCGCGCTCCCCCAACCTCCTCCATGTATGCCGCCACCCCTAACTGCCTCTATTGACTACTAGAATCCAATATATTCTACTCGACCGACGGAGAAAACCGAGTGGGAGGCGCCGGAATTTCATACATCTTCTTTCGTCGATCCGTTGCGACGCATTGGGGTGAATTTGGCCCGGCGGACACCTACCGGACTTGATTCTCTCTCCCTCCCGCTCTTTTTCCCATCCGATTAAAACCCCTCGGGGGTTCTCCTGGATAGCGTATGATAACGCGCAAAATGCCTTTTCCAATCGAATTTGTGTTTTCCCTCTCTCTCTCTCTCTCTCTCCCCAAGTCTGAGAGAATAAGCCAATTGTAATTGGATTACGAAAGCTTTTTGATCTCTGTGGTTCATTTATGTGTATTCCATACACCACGAGTACCACAACACGAACAGTGTGGAGAGAGAGAGAGAAGAAACCTCGTTAGTATTTTTCATACGATTAACGTTGCAATTAGTAGCCCCATTGGAAGAGAGAGAGAGAGAGAGAGAGAGAGAGAAAGGATATCTCCTCGTCCTCGGAAACAGCAGATTTGGAAAGGGGGAGAGGAAAATTGGGAGGCAGCCTGTTTTGTACTCCGGAATATCGGGGAATATTGAATTTCAATCGTTTCCTAATGGGAAAGAATTATCCGTCTAACGCTTTGTTTTTACAAAGGAAACCGAGAGTGGAAGTTGTATAGAGTGTGCGATGGTGGTGGTGCGGTGGCGGTTGTCACAGAGAGCGGCCGAGAAGAGAGAAAGATATCCTTTTCCCTTAATGCCTAAAGACCCTAATAGCTTTGTAAATAGGCGATATGCGTGCTGCGTACTTTGAAGTGGAGGCGATTCCGAATTTTCGGAAGATCCGAACGCGCCGGAAACACCGACCCCGTTTGACTTGTAAGCGGATAAGGTTGAGTCAACGGCTTATTGTTTCAGAGAGACCAAGGGAGCAAGAGTAAGAAGAGGGAGAGAGCGAGTGAAATGGGAGTGGGGGGATCGTTCGCTTGTAGAGATCGAAGCTGCACTCGAGGGTTATCGATGGGGTTGTTTGCCCAGTTGGCCCAATAAAGGCGGTTCGTTTCATTTTCTTTCGTTACCCTCCCAGCAGTCCCCTTTTACTCCCTCCGCGTGTCTCTCCCAATTCTCAAACTTTGACCTTGCAACCGCTCTTTCTTTTTTTCCATTCTTTCCTCTTTTATCGTCTTTCTCCCTGTAAAAGGCAACGTAAATTTTGCGCTAGATCGACGTGTGATGCAATTGCTTATTGCGATAATCGAATCGCGCGTGAATCCAATTAACCAGAGAGCCTGCCATTGTGTAAACATTATATTGGCCTTGCCGAACGAACGAACAGTCCAACCTGGCGACGATTTAATTAAACTTCCTGTCGAATGACCTCCACAACCTCCAGTGGCCAAAGCACGCCATATAAATGACCCAATTTCCTAAGAAAAGAGACTTCACCAAATATCAGCATATCTAGATGAATATTTCATTGGCATTAAAAAGGCATTATTCTTGGCGATGACTGGACGATTATTTAATTAATTACGAGCTGTCCCTGGCAAATGAAGTAATTCGATGACAATTGGCTAATAACGATCGAATGGTCAGAGAGGAAGGGGAGAAGAGAGAGAGAGAGAGAGAGAGCATCGTTGCAGTTATCCTCCTAGATCGAATCTGGAAGTGGAATAGCATATCGAGAGGTCAGACGGATGAGGGAAATGGGAAATTGGACTGCCATTTCTCAAATTAGCCGAAGGATTCGCAGTTTGCGAAATGGAGGAGCTATCCCTGGAAGCTTAGGGGATGTAATGGGCGCAAACTTGAAATAAAGGAGAGCCTCGATAAAAGGCATTTTATCACGCGAAATAACGAGCCGCATTCTTTTTTCCTTCTTCCGCTTGCTTCCTCTCCTTCTCTCCGAAGAAGACACTTGATTCTCGATTCTTTCTCGCGTACAATAAAAGCTACAAAAAGCATTTCAGTAGAGAGAGACTCCTTTTCTGCTGCTGCTGCTGCTGCTGCTGCTGCTGCTGTTGGCGCTACCACCTCCTTCCCCAAGCTTGCACCTACCTCCCTCGTTGATTCGCTTGCTCCTGTGCTTGATCTCGCAGTCGACCCTCTCCCTCCCCTTGACTCGACTTTTTTTTATACCGAGAAAGAGCCCGCGCTATCCGCATCGAATCTTTCAATAAAAAATTTTGTAGCCCCGCGGAGTCAGCGCCATTTTGTGAGTTTAAATGGAAATCCGGCTGGAGAGAGAGAGAGTGGCGTGGGGCGGCGGTGGCGGTGGCGATGGCGATGGTGGTGGTGGTGGTGGTGGTGGTGGTGGTGGTGGTGGCGACCGGGAGGCCGGCGAGCACTCTTAGCATGCAAATTAAAGTGCTGCCATTTGAATGCGAATAAAACGCCCCCCGGCTAAACGTAGAGGGAGAGGAAGAGGAAGAGGGTAGTGGTGGTGGTGGTGGTGGTGGTGGTGGTGGTGGTGGTAGTAATAGTAACAGAGAGTAGCAACAGTGGTAATACCGATACTCCATTGCTGCTGCTGTTGCTGGGTAGTGGTGGGTGGTGGCACGATGGCCAAGGGATAGAGACGTGGATTCGGGGTTGAAAAACGAATCGAAGCGGAAGGCGGAAAAGATCGAGAAATCGAGGAGGAGGAGGAGGAGGCCACGACTCTTGACAGATCGCGCGACGAAGGTGCTTGCGTGGTCGAGAGAGGAAATTTTCAAAAGAACGCCGACCGGAGACTTGCCTTCAAACCACCTCCACACTCTCCTCCCCTAACATCCTTTTTGAAAATATTACCCGAGCCGCGCACTTCCGTTCCAGCAAACCCCCCGTCGCATTCCGTTGGAAAGAACTGCTCGATAAAATGCTGATTGAAAAAGATTTATCGAATGCAACGCTCAGGATTTATCCTAGTCTCGTAGCTTGGAACAGGACACGCTTGGCTAAGCGTTTTCCTCCCCCCGATCCTTTCAGCGTCGATATATTCCTTCTTGAATCAGAGAACGTTTAGCAAAAACGTAACTCGCGACTTTTCTCCAAAATTTTTCCACCACCTATTTTAGCTCGAAAGGCAAGGTTTCTCGGAGAAAGGGAGAAAAATGCAGAAAAAAAATCTCCATCCCTCGCCACGCTCTCTATCCTCGTGCCAGTTATTACCTTTTTAGAAGCGTCTCCTCCTTCCCTCTCGTAGGACGACAGTTATGAAATTTCTTTAGAATTATTTCGCTCTCTCCTAATGCCCGACGCACAACTTTCACGGCGGTCCTCGCGAATAAGAAATAATATTTCCTCCGAGGGGGATGGCAAAGTCTCTTTTCCATCCCAAACCTACACCTTTTCTTTCTTTCCTTTTTTTCTTCTTTTCTTCTTTTTTTTCTCTCTCCCTCTTCCTCGAGAAAGTCCGTAGCCTCTCCAGAGTCTCTCGAAATTTAATGTGACTTTATGAAAACCGCATCGTGTGAACTCTTAATTGCCAACGGAGAGACCGAGGAATTATGTGTCTTGGAAAAACTCTTTAGCCCAGTTGCTTGCTCGTAGTATATGTCGCGCACACGCATACGCGGCTTTTGAGAGAGAGAGAGAGAGAGAGAGAAAAGGTGCGTTGTGTGACCAGGTCGCGCACACCTTCAGATTTACTCGGTTAATTTTGCATCAAAATACATTCGTTCTCTCCCGAAAATTAATCGTCCGTCGTAAATCATGGGAGATTGGCGCGCGTAAAAGTATATTTAAGAGGCGAAGAAAAATTTAATAAAGCGCAATCAGGAAAACGTAGTTGGCCGGGCGATTAACTCCCGCAGGAGGGAATTTAAAAGTCGCCCCCCTGGAAGGGATTAATATCGCATCCCCTTTTCACTCGTCGTCCGTCACTCCCGATTTCTCTTTCGCGAGGCTCTTTAAAAAGAGCGAGAGAGGAGGAGGCTTGAAAATTTTCGAGAGCGATTTCTTACCACGTTATATAAAGTCCTAACCAGGAAAGGGGGGTGCCGTGATTGTTAAAGTTTAAAGTCTACTCGCGAATGAGGGCAATATAGTGGATGGAGCCCCCTTACACAGCCCCACCTGCCAGGCACTAACCTGATTTATACCACGTAAGCTCTGTACCTGCTGTGCTCTGGATACTACCACCACCCTACCTCTTAAATTCTCATGGTTTTCTCACACATTTTTCCAACAGTGCAACCCCCCATGAGAAATTAGTCAACGAGAACGACAACTTTTTCTCTCCTCTTCTCTCTTCCGCGTGGAAGTAATTAAATTTTTTTGTTAATAATCAGTTTCGTGATATCCGCTGGCAAAATCGTCGACCGCCACTTCTTCCAAAGTTGCACCACTGAAATATACAAAGAGTGAATGGAGAGAACGCACCGGGAGAGGAGATAGCTATCGAGACACTCTCTGGATGGGGAAAATGAGACGGAGAAAAATTTCTCGAAACGCTTTATCGATGCGAGTCTTGGAAAACACTCGGAATTTTCCCTCGACGGATTCGTCGAGTTCGCATCTCGTCCCAGAGTCCCGTGGGAATAGTTCCCACGATGCGAATCTCGCCGCTTTCAGTTTCGCGTAAAGCTTTTCCCAGGTAAACGTTGAATCCCTTTTTAAACAGAGAGAAAAATCATTTGATAAATTTTATTCGCTCGCTCCGTGCGCGTTCCATTCCCCATGGATCCCGACGAGGAGTCTCCTTTTCTTCAGAAGATACCTCTATCTCCTTTTTTTCTTTTTTTTTTATCTCTCAGACTCAGTTCTCTTAGCCTTGCGATTATACCCTCTCTATCTCTTCCTCCTCTCTTAGCTATTAATTATCTCTCTATTCATTTTAGCAAATTATCCAAACTGTTACAGCCTATGGAGTTTTTCCACCATTTTCCACATCTCCGTTCTTACTTTCATTTCTCTCTAACATATATAGAGAGTTCAGAGTCGCGCCGTCTCGTTGAATGCGCGAACCACATTATTCTTCTCCTCCTCCTTTTTTCTCTTCTCTCTCGTCGTCTCTTTTCGACCCTATTTCTTTAGCGTGATCGCAGAGTGCATCGGCTCAGCCTATTCGGCCGCCCCGTCGCCATTTCGCTTTTCGTTATCGCGTCCAATTCCAACGTCGAAGATATTCGAGTGGCGATAAGGGCGCGCGGAATTTAAATAAAGCGAATCAATATTCAAATCCCGGGGCCCTCGGTGCTCCGCCATCTCTCCTCCCTCTCCTCCTCTTCCGTACAAGCTCTTTCCTACTCTCTATCCCAGACTCTCACCCCCTCACCGCTCGTCACTTTATATCTAGAGTTTCATTTATTCAAGGCGCTTTGTCGGACGACCCGATCTCCTTTTCCGGACTGCTTTTTTCCTTTCACGCTCTTTTCCAGCTTCAATAGCCCAAATGATTGGTTTGTACTCGTCGAATTGCGTTTGTTCGACTATCACGGCACTTTGATGACTATCTCGTTAAAAGTAATCAGCCAACTCGACGTCGTAATTTTCCAAAGATTTTCTTCCCTACCGAGAGAGAGAGAGAGAGAGAGAGAGAGAGAAATAAGCTTTTCTCGACTCTTCCCCATGATTTCGCGAGAATTCATAAAGACCCGTCGGATAGGTAAGATCTCTTCGAAATCGTGGGAATAAGCGGTGCGGCGGACTCTTCGATCATCGAGCTGGCAAAATATTTTGCCATGTCTCGGTCTCTATCATCGCGCACCACCCTCGAGGGAATAAAGTTTGCAGCGCGATGGAACCGATCGATCTTGCTATTTCCATTAAACGGACCCATCTTGTACAGCGCGCTCTAATTGATCGTAGTGAAATTTCAGCATTGTCGATATGCCAGAAACGCCATTGTTCAGGTGACAGGGACGGTAGCGATGGTAGGGTTTGTGGGGGTGGCAGGTGACGCTCCGTCGTGAGAAGGACAAGGAGAAAGAGCAAAAGCGAACGAGGAGAATTGGGCAGTCTTCCATAGGGATGGTAGCGTCTTTTGCCGGAAATCCATCGGCAGCCAAACAGGAGAAATCCGTTTCTTACCGATATTCGGAATTTTAGCGTAATTCTACGATTTCTGTGCGGCCGAGGATTCGATATTCCGATGAACGACGGTCAGACGCGCAGTTCCTCCTCCCCCCATGGATGATACCGGGCAATGGGCTACCTTTCCTATCCCTGCCACCCTCATAGAGGTCTATCCAGCCTCTAGAATTTTATATCGAGCGAGTGCATACCGATCTGCTTCGACCAGTCATGGAAATATACCAGCCGGTTCTGAACACACTTGCTTATTGTTAAACAATAGCCAAATCCCCTTTCAAATGCCAGGAGGGATTTATTCGTAAGATATCGCGTCTTGATATAGGATTCCCTCGCTTTCGAAAAAAGGATTGAGAGTGGAAGAAAGAGGGAGAGAGAGAGAGAGAGGAGAAAAAGAGCAAGATATATACAATTTCCGGCGAGTAATCAGTTGCCAATCAGTAGAAAACTTTGATGGGGGAAGATATCACGAGCGTGGTGAGAATGGAGACAGGGAGAGTAACGGTGGTGGTTGCTCGGCTAAGGGGTGAAGCATGAATAAAAGATGGCGGTGTTTCCGTACGCTTACAAGTAGCAGTAGCGTATCTTTAGTTGCTTTTCGAATGGATAAAATCGCCCCAAATAACGGTGATAATAATGATTTCTGGCTATAGATAGATATATAGATAAAGAGAGAAGTCAGTTATACGGGACTGTGTTTCATTTGGTAAAACTGTTATTACTAGTAGTGGTGTGGAGGTGGTGGTGGTGGTGATATCACCGTCTGCGCAACATCGTGGCCGTCGCTACTCTATGATCGATAGGGCTAATAATACGGTCCTGCTTCGCTTGGCAAAAGCGCGCGATAAAATACCAAAGACGGAATATTTGAAAGCCGGATTAATAACCCTGTAAACGGCGCAATGATTACCATTAATATTCATACGGCGGAGGATACCGCGCGTGAGTCCAATGATTTATGAGCTTTAATTTTCGCAGAGACACACGCCCACTGTCGCTGTAATCCCGAGGCAGCACGTGCCTTCCCCACCCCTTTGGGAGAGAATTCTTTCAATGGGAATTCTGGGGAATGACGACGATGACGATTAGCATGGAAAATATTATTAAGAGAAAGGAAAGGAAAAAGGAGAGAAGAGAGGAGAGACTGGAGAGATTTTCCAAAGCATCCGAAAGTTTTCGCGCGGAAGAGTGGGAGAGAGCAGTTTGCGTTTCGACGCCTGTTGTTTCAGCAAACAAGAGCATTCGAGCGACATCAACTTGGAATGCGCTTTTCAACCCTTTCCCAAAGGGCGGGAGGGAGAGCGGAGGTGCGGAAACCTCCGTTGGTGACGTTGGGCAAACACTCGACGGTGGTAAGAGAGGAAGAGGAGCGAGGGCGAGGAAGAAGCGACTATTTGGAAAACGTTGTCGGCACTTTCCACAGGGTCGTCCCCCAGGCTCTTTGCTCTCTTTCTATGAAAGAGACTTGCCGCCGTTCGCCCCTGCCTCTTTATAAGATTGACGGTGAAAGGGTCCTAAGGGAGATTCTCTTTTTTCTGCGTCGCGCGGTTAATTTCAATTTTCATGTTTTTCCACGGAATCCTTGTATTTTATTTATCTGTTGCATAAGTGATAGAAGGAGGGAGGAGAACGCCGCTCTCCTCTCTCCTCTCTCGGTCAATCTCTGGAGCCTCGCGGGGGCGGTAGTGGAGGAGGAGAGGAGGCAGGGGAGCGGGTGAATCGGGAATTCAAATACCGGCGCCATTAAACTGAATAACGAGGAGAGTGGCCGTTCGAAATATGAACACGAGCATGATTTGCGGCCTCGTAAACCCGTTCATAACGAATAATAATGTCACCGCTCGCGCGGTACGCGCCCGTGGCGGCTGTCGGCCTGTGCCAGAAGAGGAACGTTGCGGAAATAGTGGAGCAAGAGGTGGAATCGAGGGTTGGAGATGCGGAGGAGGAGGAGGAGGAGGAGGTGGAGGCTGCTGGCTGGAAACACAAGCGGAGGGGCGTTCCTCGCTGGAAATCCACCTACAATATCGCCCAAGACTTTTTTCATGTCTCATAACGCCTTAGCCGCTGAAATTAAATAATAAAATATACGCCAGCCCCCCAACCTCCCCCCGGAGTCAGGCAGCCTCGTGGTTAGAACGCGCGCGCGGGAGCTTTTAACGCGCCCCTTCCTTCCTTCCTTCCTTCCTTCCTTCCTTCCTTCCTTCCTTCCTTCCTTTCATCCCTCTCTTTGGCGATAGAGTTCTTGACATACGCGCTGTTCTCTCTCCCTTTACTATCTTGGCGATGAAATAATCAGCGACTCGGGACAAATCAATTTATTACCATTATCCCACGTACACGAGTATCTCGAGAGCGATAAACTCTGCCGAGTGGTATTTCGGCCCGGTAATTTATCTGGGGCCGTACTGAATTATTATGAGATAATGCTCTCTCTTGTGGCTTCTTGCCTCCGTTCGAGCACTCGCGCGCGCCGAAGCACAGATTGATTTTTACGTACTTCCGGTGTTGGTTATCGCTCTCGATTGATTCCGTCGAGCCTCCCGCCACCGGAAAAAAAAACTTTAACGCGATAAGGCTGAGCTCTATCTTGGGGATGCTTAGAAAAGAGCGAACGCTAATCTAAGAGTGTGTGTGAGAAAGAGAGAGAGAGAGAGAGAGAGAGAGAGAGAGAGAGAGAGAGAGAGAGAGAGGAAGTGAGCGATGGAAACGGATAGCTCTCTTCGAGTTAGAATCTTCATCCCTTGTTCCCTCTCTCTCTCTCTCTGCGGTCCTTGGCTAAAGATTTTATCCATGTAAATAAATGTAAAAAGTGAAAGAACCGCAAGAGGTAAAACCTCATCCCCTTCAGAACATCCCTGGTCAATTAAGTGAGAGAGAAACTTGACGCTCTCTTCAAGGTACAAAGTATCTCTCTAGAAATATTGCTATTGCAACGATCATTTGCAAGGCTACGTCTCGGAATTCAGAGATCTTTTGGCGAAACTGCTAATTCCGAAATTCTTCGAACGTTATTAAAAGTGTTACTAAATATATAAGTAAAGTTAAACGGGAGCGATCGGCACTAAAGTGTTTTTCTCATTTGCAAAAATACAATTTTAGGATTTTAGCGATAAAACTTTGTGTTTGTATCGTGGCAAGTGGAGTAAAGAGAAAAAGAGGGGAGCATCATTGGCAAGGGTTTGCTCGCTCGGTATACACCTAATAATGAAGATGTTATTTTAATTGCCGGCTCGCGTGAGTATCTGCGCTAATTAACGCACTCGCCACCGCTCTGCTACGGTCTGCTCCTCGTGACTTTTCGAGGCAGCAGCGTACTATACTACACCACGCCACGCCATGCCACGCCACGCCGCACTGCGATTTCAGCGAGGAATGCACTTGGAGAACTACTAACCAGCCGGTGCCCTTTGAAACCACCTCCCTTCTCCCTCCACCCTATCCCTTTCCCTCTGCATAGCGGTTATTTTGCGTGAATTAATGAATTTTTTTCAACTCGCTCGCTGCTCCACCAAATAAAGCTCCAGGTAAATGCCTCGAACTCAATAAAATTCCAAAAAGGGCCGAATATTGTTTCTTTAAGGAGAACCGGACAGTATCGAAAACGAGCGATATTTTATTTTACGCCTCGCGTTCCCCGACTGGAAGAGTCGATTTGCGCAACTTAGAAATTAAATTACATTAATCGAGGGAGAGGAGTCGAGAGAGAGAGAGAGAGAGAGAGAGAGATAGAGGAAACGGAGGACGACTCTCTTCCCCCTTCTTAGGCACGAGTTCTTCTTTTCCTTCTTTTTTACTATCGGGAATTATCTTACTCTCCTCGTAAAATTTGCCAAGTATGTAGGCGCATATAGCAGGGACGCAGGACCGCTCTTAGTTTTTGGAAGGGTCCGCGGAAAAGTTGAACATTTGTTTGCATCGAACAAAATTCGATGATTTTGAAGAAGGGTCAGACGTATCATCCCTTAATGGTAAAGTCTAGTGAACACGGAACGGCGAATATTTAGGAAGGAATGCGCGGGATAGAGAGGTATACAAGTTTTTTTAAGGTCGGCAATTTAATGGTCGCACCCGGGCTGTGCGGATTAACTCGCGCGGCCCTGCTGCATATAAGCGTAATCATTTTAAAACTCGCCTTTTATGAAGGCGGCCTTGCTTCGCCTCAGGTATACACGTATAAGGTTTACACACTGTTCCCACTCGGTCCCTCCCTGCATCGACGCGTTAATTACTTACTAATTTATCTCGCCGACGTTATTAATGAAGGTGGTGGTGGTGGTGGTGCAACCCGGCTGTTCACCTTTGACGTATAGACAAATAAATGAGTTGTTTATGAGAGAGAGAGAGAGAGAGAGAGAGAGAAAGGGCTTTCCACAAAAAATTATCACAAAGCACACACGCCAAAATTTTAATTAAAATCACAATCTCATCGCGAGCGCGTTGAACAACGAGCTTCCTTTTAATTATTCCAAGCTGTTTGAGAAGTCGATAAAAATCGATGAGCCATTGCTGCCAACTACAACCGCCACCACCACCGCCCCCAATTTCTCAGTGAATCCAAGAAGCGTAGCAAGTCGCAAAAAAGAGCAATGAAAATTTATTCACCTCAAGAAAGGCTGCTGATATCTGTATCTGTTTAAGTAGAAAACAAGTTGGAGCATAAAAGGAGGAAGAGGAAGAGGAAGAGGAACAGCAGCAGCAGCAGCAGCAGAAGCAGAAGAAGAAGAAGAAGAGGATAAGAAAGAGAGAAGGCGTTCTGCTGCGTGCACGTCATCCGTCAAGAGTTAATTTCTCAATGAATCAGGAGCGTCTAATTAAGGAGCTTCGGACGAGGCGAGCGTGGATGGGCATTAGCATCCAGCGGGTCCGTAATTTGTGCCTCTCTTAATTAAATCATCCGTTAGCCAGCCCGGCCCCTCTTCGAAATAGTTTTGTTGCCCCTTTTCTCTCCTCCTTTGCCCCCTCTGTCTCTCTATCCCTTTCCCTATCCCTTTCTCTTTCTTTCCCCTGCTTCGTCCTTCAAGACACGGCTAACTCGTCCACACTCGTACCTCTACCATCTTCGTTTCTGCCTTCTCCTTTTTAATACATTCCTTCTCCTCCTTTTACTATTCTCAACTAATTTTCATTTCTTTCACTCCCACCAGAAACCTTCTTCTGGTTTCTTCATTAGTTTTTTCGCCGTCTTATTTGGAAGCATAACTTAATGTGGTTCAATGCAAAGTTTCGTTAGGCATCTTGAAATTTAGGCCCCGTTCAGCGACACCTTTCTCTTATCCTTGCATCCTTTTTCTTATCTTTGGTGAAAAATTAATATTGAGTTTGCGTTTCTTCGGTTTGCCGAGCGTTTGCGATGAGCGTGTTTAGCACACAGCGACAGCACAGTGTTTAGCGACGACACTCGAGTTTTAAATCGCTAAGGAGGTCAAGACCGCTCAGCCTCGAAAATTCGAATTTTCAATTAGTTTATTCGAGGAGGAGAATGAAGATTTACGATTGCGCGCGACACGTGATTCGTCGACACTAGTCGATTGGTATCATAAAGAAGAAGAGGAGGAGGGTGTTGCGTGTCAAGGGTCACGCGCGATACATATGGCGAAGGATAGTTTGAAGAATCGAACGCGGTATCGACGCGCGTTTTGTTTAATAAGTAAACGCGAGGATGGATCACGGAGGATCGTTGCTCTGCTCTGCTTTGAAGTAGCATCGCTTCTCCGTCCATGAAAAGTGGCTCGATTCTGGCAATGGAGACGTGAGATGGATCGCAGCATTGCGGTGTACACGCGGGACCATCACTCTCGGTAGTACCGGCGAGAGAGAGAGAGAGAGAGAGAGAGCATCTTCTCAGGATCTGCGCTCGCGGGAATCGACGTAAAACTTGGACGAAAGCTTCGCGGGTACGGGAGAGACGCGAGCAACGGCACAATGCCGGGGGCCCCCCGTGCTACGGGCCCTAATATATTGCAGGGAGAATCGCGCGGCGAAAGTATTGGGGCCTTGTTAGACGTGGCTGTATAAGGAGCTGCGAGATCTTGGCTACCTCCTGGACCCGCGCGGTGCCCACCGTGTGTCGCACGGCCTTTCCTGACTCGGGGAATTTTAATGGGAAAAATTGTTCCTAACCCACCGCGCACAAGCCCTTTTTCTCTCTCTCTCTCTCTCTCTCTTTGGTCAAGTTGCACGTTCTTCTCTCTTTGCAAAGAGAGAAGGTGAGGGAGAGAGAGAGAAAAGAGAAAAGTCAATTTTCCGTGTTTAGCGGACGCTGCCTACGATCTATCATCAATCTTTATGAGACTCGCCTAGAAATCTGCTGGCTTAGTGCCCGGTGGCCAATAAAAATCCCTCGTAATCCGCGCGTGGCCTCTGAGAAATAACGCAACGACGATAAATAAGCTTACGAGAGTCGAGACCCCCGAACAACCGATTATTGATATAAATACATTAGCAGCGACGAGGATCGCGCGAACCCAGACTGAATGGGAGAAAGAGAAAAAGGTAGTAGCGAAGGACCGGACGGATGCTCGGCACCCCCTCGTCTTTTTTAATAAGCTCAACCCTCGGTGGACCGCAACGGAATAGGGTCGAGATCGCTGGGAAACTGCACCACCAGTCGAAATCACCGCGTGTAATCTCGGCGTAATGACATTAGGTAGACGATTTGCATAGGGTGCGGAGTTAACTCCTGGAGATCATGAATTTATCGAGCGGCTGGCCTTGCGCGTGCATTTACCACGCGCCTACGGTAATGGCTGCTATTTCCCGACGCGCGCGCGCATTTATGTGTATGCGACTGCTCGAGTTTTGCCCCAGACATCGTTCGCGTGCTTCGTTGGTGGTGGTGGTATCGATGGTGTCGGTGATTATTAATTTCTACAGGAACATGGCGCGACATTACACGATAATGGGGTATGCGTCTAATTGACCTAGGCCAACTATCCTTTCGGATGATAGAAAGTTGCGAGATAAAAATTCGTGCAAGCCCCGAGCAACCGAGATGTTTGATGGACTTTTGAGGGGCGCGGGGCGGCAGGGGATAGAGATAAATCCAGGAACGTGCGAATGGCAAACAGATCGAGGGAATGACTTGGCGTTTTTGGGGCGCGTGCTCGTAGGATTCTCTCTCTCTCTCTCCCCCGCTTACAAAAGACTCAACTCGACGTTTTAATCGTGTTTACCGGAGGTTTAACTACGGATCAGCTCCCCGGGCCACTCGAAATTCTATGCTGGGAACGCGGGACCTGGGGTTGTCGCGAACAATGAAACCCGCCGTGTCCCCCCGACATATGTTTTTTCATGATTTAGCGATGTTTGACGCGCGACACCAGAGTACGGAGTTTTATTCTCTCGCGAATAAATAGCCGAGGCAAGTATGCGAAAGTCAAGAGAGAAAACAAAGGAGGGAAAGCGAAGGAAGAAGATTCTCTTTGGAGATTACTTGCTCTTTTTCCCCGTTTTAATTTGGACTCTTCTAGACCATAGGGGTAGGGGAGAGGAGAGGAGAGGAAAGGAGAGAAAAGAAAAGAAAAGAAAAGAAGAGCCCTCGGGCTCTTAGTCGGCGGTAGCTGCCAGTTTTTCCGTTTCCATTCCCGGGGCTTCCGACTGTCACGCGTGTGCCAAAGGTGCCACTTAGGCGCCACTTAAAGTGCCATTAGTCATTACCCGCGTACGACGCCAAAGTACACCGGTGCTTACCCTTTTCTTCTCTCTCCTCACCCTCCTTCGCGACAACTACGACAACTACGACAACTACGACAACCACGACAACCACGACGACGACGACGACGACGACGACGACGACGACGACGACGAAGATGACGAAGAAGAAGAAGATGAAGATGAAGAAGAAAAAGTAAAGGAAAGCAGCTCGTAATTACGTCACGCGAAGAATACCTTAATTGGCCGGGGAACATCAATAACTGACGATGTCCGCTACCGCTTCTGCACGGAGTCGCTACAGAATTTTAATTAATTTCAGAAGAAGCCCATTTTCCCTTGCGGCTTGTAATTTTAATCGCGCCGTGTAGATTCTTACCTTGTGTAATCGCGTAATTAAGCAGAGACGATACGCGATTCTCCTGTCAGCAGCAGCAGCAGCAGACACCATACACACAACTATAAATTATTAGTTATCGCGCGTCATAATTACGCGGACACACGATGGGGTAGCGTTACCCCGTCGTCATTATCCTTATTATCACCACTGTCACTGTTATTAATCTCGTTCTCATTCTCATTCTCATTCTCATTCTTGTTCTTTATGATTATCATGACGATGCTGACGATTCTTGGTTTGCAAAATTACATCACTACCGGTTTTAACAGATGCCTGCCACTGGGACGGAGAGTGGATTTTGACGCGAGAGAGAAGAGAGGAGGGAGGATGGGAATGGGTCCTCCATCCTTCCGGATGCGAGGAAGCTTCTGCGTTTCTTGGCTGGTCGATTGTTCGACGAAGCTGATAATGCACCTAATAAGGGCAAAAGGGGTATAAGGGCGGGGAGGGGAGAGAACAAAAGCACTCGATCGACGGACCGACCTACTAATTACAGGCAACATTGGCGCGGATCCCGTAGAAAATTAAGTAGGCTTAATTAAAGCGACCTAACAATATGTATTTAAATTGAGCGGAACCTTTTTAACGAGAGGGGGTGACGGGTGGTGTGTGTGAAAGAGAGAGGGAGAGAGAGACAGTTTGCTGCTTCCCTTTTTTCCCCGTCCCTCTCAACTGTTTGCTTTTTTAAGGACTCGCGAGCTTCTATTTTTATATGTATGTATGTATGTATGTATGTATGTACGTATGTACGTATGTATACAGATAGATGTATATAGCAGAACGCATCGATCCAAATTTAATGTGTTTGCCTTGTGTAATTTACCTAGGCAGTCCCGAGGGAACAGGTTTGCACACTCGGGCCTAACGAGTCTTAATAGAGGTGAGAGACTCTTTTCGTAGGAGAGAAGAGGAGAGGAGAAGAGAGCGGTCCTTCGAAAATCTCGACGAGTCCACGGTCGGTATTTAATAATACGCGAAGAACAAACAAGTTCTTTCTCTCTCTCTCATTCTCTCTCCGTGAGGACGGTGGCGATCGGCTGGTGCGGTGCCCCTTGTGGAGGCTAATAGAGTCGTTTCTGGTACAGTCGCGAGCAAAAGTGGCGAGTCGCCCCCACAAATCATAAGATTAGAATTTTAAATGGAGCGGGCGAGTCGCGTCGGCCACGTGGTCCCGTCGACTCGGGGCCGCCTCGAATTCCCGCGAAATCTCGAGCGACGATCTAGCAGAGTTCGCCCGATCGCCCGGTCATCGCCGGGGAGAAGACGCGACCCCCTCGTGTAAGTTGGCTCGACTCGCCGAATAAAATGTGCAAGGGCCTCGCCAATTTGAATAACGGCCGTCGCTATTGTATCGAACGCGAACCTTCGTCCTTTTTCCAACAACCCCCAGGAACCGCCGCCGCCACCGCCACCGCCGAATCTCCCTCGGTTCTTCAAAGAAGAAGCAAAGTTTTCAGCATCGTGGGGTGATTGCCTCTTAATTAGAGGGACAGAGAGAGAGAGAGAGAGAGAGAGAGTAGCAAGTGGAATTCCCCGATTACGAGCAACCGGGGAAGAACGTCGTACTCTGACAGTCCGTGTATCCAATCAGCGCGTTTCTTCGACGAGGCCACCGATGCTCTCTGTTTTTCAAGGGAGTACGATAGAGAATCGAATCGAATCGAATCGAATCGAATCGAATCGAAATAAAGAAAGAAAAGCCTAATCAGCATGCGTCCCGTTCAGCCAATTAGAAATACTCTGTTTTACCCACTGTCAGCGCAGATCGCGTATTGAGTTGTATCGCTCGAATTATGTTCGCTTCGTTAGCCAGGACCGATTCCTCTCTCCTCTCCTCTCCTCTCCTCTCCTCTCCTCTCCTCTCCTCTCCTGCCTACCAGGAGAACCGAGCGATGCTTGATTTACGGCCAGCGAGTTGCCCGCTGGTAAGAGAGGACGACTACTAATAGTCTCTCCACTGACTGCTCGCAAATATTCTGCTCTCTAATTGGAATTGATTAGGAGACCCTCGACTTGCTGCGGAATAAAGACGGAGCTGCTGCTCCTGCGCTACTACTACTACTACTACTACTACTGCTACTGCTACTGCTACTGCTACTGCTACTGCTACTGCTACTGACCACCGGTGTTTTCCGTTACTCTTTCCATTCCGTTTCTTGCACGGCAAAGGACTCTGAGAGATTTCGATTGAATGAACGCGCATTCCTTCTTCAAACCGGAAGTCGAAGGGGTCCTGCAATGGGAGTAGTTTTTATGAGAAAATTCAAGAGGGGAAAAATCAGTTTGTCCCATTGATTGGCCGTAGATCGCGAACGAATTTGGTCAACGTTGGAGGTGGGCGCGAGGTGAGTTTGAAAAAGGAGTAATCAGAAAAACCTCGAAGAAGTATGCAAATCGCCTAGTGGAGTAGCAGGTCCTTCTCTCATTCTCTCTCTCTCTCTCTCTCTTCTCCCGAAAAAGAAGCACCTCAATTATGGAGAGAGGAGAGACCAGTTCGCGAGTCCTCTCTCTTTGTGCCGAATGCTCAAAAGAAAAGAGAGCAGGAGAATCCAGGAGTCTCGGGGGGCAAGTAAAAAAAGAAACAAAGGGGTTGGAAGCTCAGGGTTTCATTTTATTTTCACATCTGAGCCCCACGCTCGTTTGCTATCTTGGCTCAACGCTAACGAGCCTGTTAGCAGTAATTATTCTAATTAATATCTCCCCCACTCGTGGGCGAGTCCGAGATTCTCGTTTCGTGTAAGAAACGCGCTCTCTTTCTCTCGCGTACGGTTCTTCGCTTTCGCATCCTCGCGTATATGGAACAAAGCGAGAGAGGGTTGAGAGAGAGAGAGAAAAGAAAAGGAGGAGAGGAGAATCTTTACGAGACTTCTCCTTCAAGTTTTTGCGTCTGACGCGTGATTGGCTATTACCGTCGTCTCCTTCCTCTTTGGCTATACAACTCTCGAGATTGAGTCTTCTACGAGAGAGAGAGAGGAGAGGAGAGAAAGGTGGAACCCTCTTCCCTCGTCCTCTGCGTCAATCTCCACACTTATCCCTCTGTACTCCCCTTTATTTTTACCACTATATACAAAAAATTCTCCTCTCTCTCTCTCTCTCTCTCCCACCCCATTATTTTAAAGGAAAAAGAAGAATCCCTTTCGTCTCTCCCTCTAATTGTGTTTGCTTTCGCCTTTAAGAGTTTTTACGAGTCCTCCACCTTTTCCTCCCCTTTTCAATGCAGCGGTCAGTCGCGGTCACAAGTTCACGACATTTCTTCCTCCTGATCCATCGATCCTTTACGTTGAAGCAGACTGAATCTGCTACGACAGGAAATAATCAGAGATTGAACTTATTAGAAAAAGAGAGCGAGAGAGACCAATCGCGCGATTTAAATGCACAAGCGGCAGGCGCGATTATCTCTAATTACTGGTAATTGCGTCCCTCAGCTTTTTCCCCCTCGACTTTGCGACGCCACTCGTTAGAGGAACTCGACTTTTTACCGGCAACCGGGGACGAGGCGTTAAACGAAAACCGAATCGTTCTCGACTTTTTCTCCCGTGCGAAACGTGCGAGAGAGATGCGCGTTCTCTCCTCGAAGAGACGGATCCTTCTCCTCCTCTTCCTCCTTCGGAGTCCTGTGGTAGCACGAGTCGCGTTAAGCAAAACTTTCTAATTTCGCAAGGGATTTTGCTTGCGATTTACTCGAAATATTCAGGTGTGTGTGCGCGCGCGCCCTATGCAAATTTTGCTGGAATAATAATGTTAGATCTCGAAATGTGCTGTCGCTAACCTTTCTCGTGGGTAGAGGAAGGGAGGACTGCGAAAGTAGGCGCAGAATCCATGAATTCATGAGGAAAGGAAACGCGTGGTACGGGTCGAGGAGAAGGAGCGAGGCTGGGGGTGGACTGTGAATTATCGCGATATTTAAATTAACAAATGACATTCCGCATTACCATAGGCTGTCCGCGGTCCGTTCCACCAGAGAGTAGCAGTCTCGAATTCCTCGAGCGCTGTCCAATCGCAAAGCCTCCCGGCGTAAAGTCTTGCCGATCTTTTCTCGACTCGCTCTTCTTCTTCTTCTGCTGCTGCTGCAACGATGTCTCCATCTTCCCGCAGTTTCTTAGTTTAGAGTCATCCCCACGGTGTAATATTAAAAATCCATTATAGCGCGAATGATGCGTTTGGCCGTTTTCGAGAAGGGCGGTGAAGAGGTCTCGAAGAAAAAAAGCAGGAGACTCCCGACGATCCTCGGAAATTGAGTAATTATACGGCGGGGTTTATACTCGGTGTCCCGTCCGATCGTCGTCGAGTAATTGCAACTCTGACCCTTTGACGCACGCGTGCGCGCACCTACGGGCTACTGTTATTGAAAAATCCTATAAACTCCAAAGTTCCGAGGATTTCTTTGTCCGGTCCATAGGAGAAGGAGGAGGAGGAGGCGGTAAATCACAGAGATGCGGAAAGCAGAGGAAGAGGAGGAGAAGAGTAGAATAGAGGAATAGAAATAGGAGGTAGTCCAGAGAAGAGAAGTTCGGGGGAAGCGAATAGGGAGGACGCGTCCTCTACGTCCCTGTCGTCTCCGCTGCCGTCCACCCCCTTGGAACTCTCCAGGTTCGCGGTACCTCGTAGGAGGAGAGCCCGAAGTAGAAAGATCCGAGCAAGGAGATAGCAAAGTGATCTGTGAGACCCGGTGTGTGGTACTCTCCTCGGGAAAGGAGAGTCCGCTGCCTGGCTGCCTGCACGTTCTCGCGATGGGGGCTGCGCGATCCTACCATCCCCCTCCTCCCTCAACGCAGAAACCAGGACGAAACGAAGGAGGAGAGGATGGAGGTAGAAAGGCAGAGAACTCGCCAAGTGGTTTGCGTCGCAGCTTCGTGCCACGATGGACCCTCCAAGAGGCTGCGAGAATCGAGAGAGAGAGAGAGAGAGAGAGAGAGAGAGAGAGAGAGAGCCGTGAGAGGACCAAGAGGATTGAGACGTCGTGGCCTCTTTGTAACCGGCCCTGATGCTTTCGTACCCGTTGTATTTACGAGTAACGCCGTGTAAGCGTGCGCGAACCCCCTCTCCCTATTTCTCTCTCCCTTTGCCATCTTTTTCTACTACTATCGCTACTACTAATACTATTATCCGCCTCTCTCCTCGGTCTCAAGTTCCTCCTCCCACTCCTCCTCCTCCGCCCCTCGAACGAGTCGTGACTTCTGGACCCACGTTTCTTCTTCCATCTCTATTTAGTGTCCCGATGCCAGCCTGGCTGGTTGCATGACTCTCCACAGGTCACATTTCAATAGTTTCAATGTGGAGAGGTGGAGGATGAGGAGGAATATAGCGAGAGTCCTGGCGCACGATCGCATGTGCATGTGCGTGAGGTCTCGTAGCACGCGGAAACACATTTAAATCGTACGATTGAATTGTCGGGAGAGTCTCGAAGCTGCTCGCGAAAAAAATAAACAAGAGAAACAAAAAGCGAAGCTTCTCTCCTCCCCTTTCCCCCTGAAAAATATCAAGCTGCGAGTGTCCGCGAAATGCAACGACGCGATTGTTCACTTTTAAACTATTTTTTAGCATTTCTTTACGTTGCAATAAGAAAAAGAGCGGTATGCGCCATGAAAAAGTAGACATGCACACGTTCGGACCAAGAGGAAAGGTGGAAGGTGGAAGGTGGAAGGTGGAAGGTGGAAGGTGGCGGCGAAGAGACCGAGCGAGGGAGAGTCTCGCGCCAGGATGATCCCTATTGTCAATATTTCCAGTTGATTCTCGTGGAGGTTCGTTTAGTGGGCGCTTAATGACCCGGGAAGGGGTGGGTGTGGGGGGGAATCGACGAATGATTCGCTCCGAGGTGGGCCGTCGGGCGACGAGCCCGGAGGGCCGATAGCCGTACATCAAGGATTGATTGCAGAGGCGGCGGCCTTTGACGCGAATGACTCGCTCTAATCCGCTAAGTTAGACAAACAAATGACAATGGAGATTCCTATCAGACTTGAGGGACTCGTCGCCGCCGCCGCCGCCGCCGTCGTCGTCGTCGTTGTCTGGGGTACTCGTCCTGCTCCGTAAAGAGACGAGGCTGCTGCTCCTGTTGTTCCCCTCCTTCCTCCCTTCCTGTTCCCCACGGGATTGCGCGAAAGGAAAGCTCCAGTTTTATTCATTGTTGCCGGCCATTGCACGATAGTCCAACGATGATAATCCGCTCTCTCTCTCTCTCTCTCTCCCTGTTTGATCGTTAGTTGCTTGCCCGGTTGCCCTCGGTTGCTCGGTACGTTGGGTGCTCCAGTGCTGGGACGACAGGTGTGTTTCAGTGGTGGTGCCGGCGTTGGCCCCTAATGAGTAATGCGCTCCGCTAATTGGCATTAAGCTGCCGGCTTCGTTTGTTCTTCCTCTTCCGACGTTCTCTCCCCTTTCCTTTCCTTTCCTTTCCTTTCCTTTCCTTCCCTTCCCTTCCCTTCCCTCTCATCCCTCCTTTAGCACGGTTTGTCCTATCGATAAGTCGCACGCATGCGTACGCATCCCGAACTCTTTACCATTCGTGTAGTAGAGAAATTTGAGGTGCAAGGGAAGGGGGTGAAATATTTGGGTAATGCACATTATCACCCTAAAAAGGAGTATAGACTATTTCGGTAGATTCCGTTTAACCAAGGGACCGACGCCATAAACTATCCGAGTCATCTGTCGGATTCTCAAGATGTCCCCTCTCTCTCTCTCTCTCTCTCCCTGTGGTACCTGCACGTCGGATTCTTCAAGGCGCATGCCGAAGAAAGGGAATTATTTTAACGATGACAAACGACCGGCAAGCTTCTCTCTCTCTCTCCGTGATACAGATCGAGGAAAATCTGAAAAAAATTTAATTTCCCCGCCACGCCTACCCCTGGTGCGAGGTAGAACGTACAAATTACCGGATCCCACGTAAACGTCCTCGTCCAGAGGCTGGCGCGAGTTAAAAAACGATTTTTCTTCGTAAACCGGCCCCGCGGGGTATTGTCCGGTGCCAGGCAATCCTCCCCCTCGCCTACCTGTTAGCGCATCGCTTGACCAGAATGCGACAGACCGGAAAATCTTTGGCTTCCAAACGGACCCGGGGAAACCCACTCCCACGTGGAGTAGTCTCCTGGACACGATTTCATTAATTCCTCGCAATCTCTCCCGACCTTTTCTTTCCTCCCGTCATTGACGCATCGAGAAAAGATTCTCTCTCGCGTGGAGCGACGAAGGGGGTGTGTGCGTGGGCTGTGGGGTGTACGGGGTGTATGGGGTTCGGAGAGTCGAGAGTTCAGGTGAACCCTGAACGGCGGATTCGGGGGGTGAGTCGGAGGAGGTTCGCGTCGCTTTCTCGCATTGAGCAATCAATAACGAGCACCTCTCTATGACAAGCACGCACGCAACTCGTTCGAGGGGGCAGGCGAACAACACAGGCATGGACAGTCGGCGAAGGATGCGGCGGTGGTGCGGGGGTGCGGAGAAGAAAGGACGAGATCCTGTGCGCAGGTGTTGCTATCGCTCGTCCTGCCGACAAAGGCTCCGACAATGGTCGAGTTGCATTCGGCATTTGTTTCTGCAGATACTTGGATCGTAATCTCTCCTCCCTCTTTCTCTCTCTGGAAGAGGCTTCAGCTTTTCAGGTTACATACATCGTCACCCCTTGGCCATCCCTTAAATCCAGTTGCGCCTGCTTTATTTATTTCTTTTTCTCTTTCTTCTGTTTCTCCTCTCTCTCTCTCTCTCTCTCTACGACACTTGGAGGGAACGGAACGGTAAACCAGATTAGTGAGCCTATCAAGTGGAAACAATGGAGCCAGCTTTCAGCTGGAACCATTATTGATATTCCTATGTCGTTATTCCAAGAGGTAACATAGAAATGCTAACGATATTAATATCATGCACCCGGCGTCGGCATTGCAAGAATAAGAATAAGAATAAGAGACCAGTTAGTTTTACGCAGCACGTGGCATTTAATCGGAGGATCGGAAGTACTAGTCTCGGTAGTACTAGTCGTAGTAGTTGCTACTGCTATTCGTTTGTTAATAGGGAGAGATGCAATTGCAATTGCACTTTGCAGTTTTTCGCTGACCAAATAAGTTTGACTGGCCTGCTGCCAAGGAGGCCACGAAGGCCATGGAGAGTCCACCAAGAGCTCTCTCTCTCTCTCTCTCTGTATACCTTTCGAGGGAGATAGCTCGCTATATATTAAACAGCGGGGTTCCCTTTCCCCCGTCCCTCTCTTGTAACTATCCTAGCCCACCGCAGCAGTATCTCTTCTTCCTCCTTCCTCTCTGTCTCAGATTCGAGACTCGTGACTGGTGGTTTACTTGGTTTCTTCTTCCTCGCGTAAATTCCACTAGGGAATTGAGACGAGTATCTTGTTGTGGAAGTGAAGATGTTTTCACATTCTAAATAGCGTATCGTCATGATCCGTCGCTCTTTTTCCATTCGCTCAATTAACGGCCAAGGGTCAAGAGAAACAAGTAGAAAAACTATGACGGCTCTAAATTAATAAAAGGCGCGACTAATTAATCTTTGGAGAGAAAAGTGGGGCCTCTGGCTGCTCCGTCTCTCCTTTCAAAGAGATAGAAACGAGTCTCGAATGGGACTCTGCTTGCCTGCCAATGGTGGGATCAATGAGAGCAGCCAGCAAAGTGTCCGCATATGCGGGGTTAACGAGACGATAAGAAAGGGTAACGAGCAGTAGCTGGCAAAGCGGGGGCGATGATAAGCAATTTGTAACGTTCCTTAAGAAAAGAAAAAGAGGCGTTGGTGGAGGTTGAGGAGGGAAAAAATTACTCCGCGTCTCTCGTTGCCTGATACCACCGTCGACCGTCGACCGTCGACCGTCGACTTCACGGGACCTCCTCTCTCCCCCTCTCTCTCTCCCTAGAACCATGATGAAACATAAATATAAATGTTATTCCTGTTTGTGTAATTCATGTCTAAACTATTTAGATAGACCGTTATCGCTTACAAACGAGGCGCAAACTCGACACCCCTTCCCACCCTCTTTCCTCGCCCTTTCCACTCGTTATCCATGTTTGCGTAATCGAGATCCTCGTTTCGTCTATCGGGATGTTCGAGCTTTCCGCCCGTGTAATATCATTGACATTACCGCCGCTGCTTAAAATCGTCGTTCAAATGATATGCGCCAAATGGAAATGCCGATCGTTCCTTAAACTTGTGCTCTTCTACATGTTTTCACGACCTCTTTTTCTTCGACTATCAATCTCCCTCTCAAAGCAGAGAGAGAGAGAGAGATGAAATTCATCGATATGTCAAGAGCGTGATTCAAAATCATTTAGAGAGACCACAACCGATGCTGATGCTGCTCGAGGCTACGTTATATTAAGGATCAACTCCTAACAATATCGAGCCGCTAGACAAATTGGACCACCCTGGGCCTACTACCCCCAATGGTGCGCTCCACGCGCATCCTGCTAAAAGAAGCCCGTCAATTTTATACTACCAGCAGATATATCTACTTCTAATATAATGATGACTGGAGAGAATTTTGAAAAATCTCTCTCTTCCTATTAGTGTGTAATGCATTTTTTTAATTATGTAATTAATATTCTTATTCCATTTATTTATTTATTTGTTACAACCTTATATATCATTATACTCTTTGTGATAATCATTTAACATTTGTTAGGAGTTTTTTTCTTTTAAATTATCGCTTCGTTTGGCGAATCAAGTAAATTCCAAATTTTCCTTTGGTAGGTAAAACAAGACACTCTACTATTCCTTCAATCGTTAAAGACAATATTTACTGTAGTTCGACTGTAAATAAGGAAGGAGTTCTTTTTTTCATTTGCCTATCGATAAAATAGTATTCTATACACGTATGTCTCTATTCCAGTTGACGCGCTAATAATTCTATAATTTCTGATATACATTGAGAGTTCTGTATACTGCATTTCCTTCTCTTCCACTATGGCGGTGAGTCGCGGTATACGTGTTATAGATATTAATAATAGAAATATAAATAGTTTCCATATCGCGTAATAATTACGAATCTTAAATGGGTGCTTGTCACAGTAACGCGTTATACTGCATATTACAAACTTATTTTGTTTTTCAAAAGTCAAAGATCGATTCTTCAATTTTTAATAGTATCTTTATTAATTATTCACAGAGACAAGTGTACAATATAAATATTCTCAATACTGAATTCAATATGTATTAAGAGATAACTAAATACTCCAAAATTACTTGCCTTTATTTGACTTATCCCTTTGTTTACTAGGACACCAAGGCTACTTCGGTCAAGCTGGAGAAAAAGGGTAAAAAGGATCCTAAAGATGCATCTAAGAATGTGATGCGTGAAGTTAAAATTCGTAAATTATGTCTAAATATTTGTGTTGGAGAATCTGGTGATAGACTCACTAGAGCTGCAAAGGTATTTTCATGGTACGCAAGAGTGACTAGTATCTGAAGATCCCTTTTAAAGAATTCTATTGCTTTACAACTGTAGGTTCTTGAACAATTGACTGGACAACAGCCTGTCTTTTCTAAAGCAAGATACACTGTACGTTCGTTTGGCATAAGAAGAAATGAAAAGATTGCTGTACATTGCACGGTTAGAGGTGCAAAGGCAGAAGAGATATTAGAACGTGGCCTTAAGGTAATCTTTCTGTATTTCTATTATCTTTTGGGCTATCGATATTGTCCTACCAAATTTATTTAAAGTTTTTATTCCAAGTAACTCCTGTCTTTGTAGGTCCGTGAATATGAGTTGAGGAGAGAAAATTTCTCAGGTACAGGAAACTTTGGATTTGGTATCCAAGAACACATCGACTTAGGAATCAAATATGATCCTAGCATTGGAATATACGGGTTGGACTTTTATGTGGTTCTTGGAAGACCAGGTAAGAAAAGTACTCTTGCATTAAAATGTTTTTTTATTAAATTTGCTAATTCAGATGGATAATAGCTTTTTATTTACAATTCTCATTTCTTCATCCTCATCTATTATTATGTTTTGTAGGTTTCAATGTTGCTCACCGACGAAGAAAAACAGGAAAAGTTGGATTCCAACACAGACTTACTAAAGAAGATGCCATGAAATGGTTTCAGCAAAAGTATGATGGTATAATAATACCTGGAAAGAAATAAATGCGAGCACTAAAAAATAAATAATTTTCAGTATATACTTCACCTATTGTATTTAATTAAATAAATATATTTAAACATATTCCAAAACTATTCAGTTCTCTGAAAATGGCAACCCTTAAAAGGTCCAAAAAATCAACATCTCTCAGAATCGCTTATAATTGCATAGGGACTTAGTATTCGATAAATAGAATGCGGCAAAAAAGGTCTCATCCAGATATATTGATATTTCTGGAGATGGCAGCAGTTTTAAGGTCGAAAAAATTCTGAGAAAATTGCAAGGGGTACCACTTAGATTTTTCTTAAAAATCGACATATCTCAGAATCACTTGTAATTGCGTAGGGACTTAGTATTCGATAGATAGAATGCAGCTAAAAAGGTCTCATCCAGATATATTCATTTTCCTGGAAATGGCAGCAGTTTTAAGGTCGAAAAAATTCTGAGAAAATTGCAAGGGGTACCACTTAGATTTTTCTTAAAAATCGACATATCTCAGAATCACTTGCAATTGCGTAGGGACTTAGTATTCGATAGATAGAATGCAGCTAAAAAGGTCTCATCCAGATATATTCATTTTCCTGGAAATGGCAGCAGTTTTAAGGTCGAAAAAATTTTGAGAATCTTCCAAGGGGTACCACTTAGGTGTTTCTCAAAAATCGACATATCTCAGAATCGCTTGCAATTGCGTAGGGACTTAGTATTCGATAGTTAGAATGCAGCTAAAAGGGTCTCATCCAGATATATTCATTTTTCTGGAAATGGCAGCAGTTTTAAGGTCGAAAAAATTTTGAGAAAATTGCAAGGGGTACCACTTAGATTTTTCTTATAAATCGAAGTATCTCAGAATCGCTTGCAATTGCGTAGGGACTTAGTATTCGATAAATAGAATGCACATCAGAAGGCCTTCTTTAAAAAATTGTAATTGACCTCTTGCGCTTTCTCTGCAGGAGCTGTATAGCAAACATTCGCTCACTATTACATGCTCATTTGTTCCTTCAATGGCAACTTGAAATTCAATTGATTTTCAATTACCAGTCAGTGGACTTCATGCTTTTTTTTTTTTTTTTTTTTTGACAGGTGAGGAAGATCTGAAACCAGACACCCATGATCGTCGAACCCTGAAGAGTGAACTTCTTGGGTAAGGTGACCAAGGTTAGTGTGGGGTTCGACCCACTAAACTCCTCACCCAGGCATTTTCTGAACCACCGAATGGAATCACCGCATGGCTTATTTCATTCGATGGTTCTGCCTCTATGCTGTACTTCCTGATCTCCAAAGAGATTAGGAAGCGCTATGAGTATATGACCCGTTTTATTACTTAGTACTTTAATAATATGACAGCCACATACTTTATGCATGTATTAGTACTCTCAACATATAACAAGAGCTCCAAGTACGTTCAAAGGTGCTTTTAATATGTGAATGAGCGGGAAAGAGTGGCGGATCTCACACACACAGAGTCCTTACATATACATACGTTTATTATTTAATTTGTGTTTGTGTCCCATTCAATGCTAGGGCGATAGAGACTGGACTTAGCGAAGACACGAAACCCGAAACGGACATTATCTGTTGGATCCACATCCTCTAAAGATAAATTAAATGATGAGGGTTTGATTTATTTACTTAGGTACCATTAGCTAGACAAAGACAGACAAAAGTAAGAAGAGTGATAACATATCTCTCTCTCTTTTCAACTATCTGTCTGTCCTTGTCTAGCAACTCAGTGTCGCCATCTACGAAGAAATTGCTGAACCCTGTGGTGACAGTGGCGCCATCTTCGAAGAAATCGCTGAACCCTGTAGTGAATGTGTCGCCATCTGATAAGAACTCGCTGAACCCTGTAGTGACGGTAGCGCCATCTTCGAAGAAATCGCTGAACCCTGTAGTGAATGTGTCGCCATCTGGTAAGAAGTCGCTGAACCCTGTAGTGACGGTAGCGCCATCTTCGAAGATATCGCTGAACCCTGTAGTGAATGTGTCGCCATCTGGTAAGAAGTCGCTGAACCCTGTAGTGACGGTAGCGCCATCTTCGAAGATATCGCTGAACCCTGTAGTGAGTGTGTCGCCATCTGGTAAGAAGTCGCTGAACCCTGTGGTGACGGTGGCGCCATCTTCGAAGATATCGCTGAACCCTGTATTGACGGTGGCGCCATCTCTAAACAAACGACTCAACACCCTCCTGACGGTGGCGCCATCTCCTAAGAAATCGCGGGACCTTCTCCTGACGGGTTCCGGAATTTCTTAGGAGATGGCGCCACCGTCAGGGGAGGGTTCACCGATTTACTAAGAGATGGCGCTACCGTCAGGGGAGGGTTCACCGATTTACTAAGAGATGGCGCCACCGTCAGGGAAGGGTTCCGCAATTTCTTAGGAGATGGCGCCACCGTCAGGGGAGGGTTCACCGATTTACTAAGAGATGGCGCCACCGTCAGGGAAGGGTTCCGCAATTTCTTGGGAGATGGCGCTACCGTCAGGGGAGGGTTCGCCGATTTACTAAGAGATGGCGCCACCGTCAGGGAAGGGTTCCGCAATTTCTTGGGAGATGGCGCCACCGTCAGGAGAGGTTTACGAGATCTCTTAGGAGATGGCGCCACCGTCACTACAGGGTTCACCGATGTGTTTAGGGATGGCGCCACTGTCACTACAGGGTTCATCGATTTGTTTAGAGATGGCGGCACCGTCATCACAGGGTTGAGGGACTTGTTTAGAGATGGCGCCACCGTCATTACAGGGTTCAGTGATTTCTTTATAGATGGCGACACACGTGCACAACAGGGTTTAGGGATTTGTTAGCAGATGGCGACACCGTCACAACAGGGTTCAGTGATTTCTTTATAGATGGCGACACACGTGCACAACAGGGTTTAGGGATTTGTTAGCAGATGGCGACACCGTCACAACAGGATTCATCGATTTGTTAGGAGATGGCGCCACCGTCAGTACAGGGTTCAACGATTTGTTAGTAGATGGCGACACCATCTCGTTAGACAAGGACAGATAGATAGTTGAAGTGAGAGGTATTGTCCTATCTCTTTCTAACTAATGGTTGTCTCAGTCTATCTGAACTCTACACACACTCCTCGCTGTGGTCTTGTTGTATTGCATTAAATGTTTTTTTTTTTATTCAGTAATGATTGACGAGTTATTAAACCTATAATCATTTTAAGGAAAGTATACATTATAGCTTAAGTTTAAAATATTATCTTGTTTGATTGAATTAATTACAAAAATTTACTTTCCTTTTATTGTAAGCTGTGTTGACATTTTGGCGGGAAAGTATCGTACAAAAACTGTTGGTGTTGAGCGGCATAAGTGGTATTCTGTTAGTGTTTGGGTATATTTTTATTTCTAATAGTCAAATTATAAAAGTTAATTTAAGATAAAAGAGTAAAAATGGCTCCTAAATTATCGCGAGATTATTCCAAGGATAAAGGTAAAAGAATTGACTTTAGTTATAATACTATTATGTTTTATTATTACTTATAAATGTAACTAATGTATTCTCTTTTTCGATAGAGCAACTCAAGACCTTTTTAACTGAATATGTAAGGATCGATGAGAACACTGGTGATAAGACTTTTAAATATAGATCAAAATTAACAAAAATTGCTCACCGCGAGCAAGTAGCTTTTACCATAGATTTGGATGATGTACATGAATTCGACGAAGAATTGGCAATGGCAATTGCAAATAATACTAGAAGATATACGATTCTAGTTTTGGAAGTTTGTAACCCTTGTTTTGTTTTCATAACTTGAGATTAATTGAAACCTTAATCTTTAAATTACTTGTCATTTTACTGAAACATTTTGTTTGCGTACACAGTTAGTTCAGGAACTACTTCCAGAATTTAAAGAAAGGCCTGTACCACCTAAAGACGCATTAGATATTTATATAGAGCATCGGTTATTAATGGAAGCTCGTAATAGGCATCCTGGAGATCAAAGAGATCCCAGAAATAAATATGCTCCAGAACTTATGCGAAGATTGTAAGCAACAGCGGAATATTAAGCAGAAAGTATGCATTGTGGAATAAAATAGGAGTCAATGTATTTCTGTCTGTTTTAGCGAGGTATATTTTAAGGATTTTGATTTAGCGAAAGCATATTCAGTGAGGGACATAAAAGCTGACAAAATAGGGAAATTAGTTACTGTAAGAGGCATCGTAACAAGATGTACGGAAGTGAAACCAATGATGGTTGTAGCCACGTATACCTGTGATCAGTGTGGTGCAGAGACCTATCAGCCCGTTCAATCTCTCAGTTTCATGCCACTACAAATTTGTCCTAGCGACGATTGTCGTATTAATAAATCTGGTGGTAGATTATATATGCAGACTAAAGGCTCAAAATTTGTCAAGTTTCAAGAAATTAAGCTACAGGAGCACGTAGGTTTCCTAGTAAGTCAAACTCTTATGTATGGTTATTATATGGATTCCTTTTTAGAGCGATCAAGTACCAGTTGGTCACATTCCAAGGACTTTGACGATTTTCTGTAGAGGCGAAACAACCAGAAACTGCTTACCCGGAGATCACATTATAATAACAGGCATATTTTTACCATTTTTGAAGACTGGCTTTAACGCGAGACTTGGCGCTGCCCTATTGAGCGAAACTTACTTAGATGCGCACGTAAGGTTCTTTTACGTAAAAACCATGGCACACGCATCGAAGGTTCAATCGATTGTAAGATAAAACTCATTTGATCTTATTCCAGAGAGTGGTGTGCCTTAATAATTCACAAACAGTAGATGACACTAGTTCTGAATTGACAGAGGAAGAATTGTCTCAATTAATGGAAGATGATTTTTATGGAAAATTAGCGCGATCATTGGCACCCGAGATTTATGGTTTGGAAGACGTGAAGAAAGCATTGTTGCTACTTCTCGTCGGTGGTACGGACAAAAAAAGAGGAGACATAAAAATTAGAGGTGGCTACACTCGCATCAAATGGACTTTTCACAGCGTTTTCTCTCTCAATTCGTCAAGTCCAACTTTGCTTCTCTCTTGTTTTAAGGAAATATCAACATTTGTTTAATGGGAGACCCCGGTGTTGCGAAATCTCAATTGCTGAGCTTTATCACGAGATTGTCACCAAGATCTCAATACACGACTGGCAGAGGGTCTTCTGGCGTGGGTCTGACAGCTGCAGTCATGAAAGATCCATTGACCGGCCAAATGATGCTGGAAGGAGGTGCCTTGGTTCTGGCAGATCAAGGTGTATGCTGCATCGACGAATTTGATAAGATGGCCGATTCCGACAGAACTGCTATTCACGAAGTAATGGAGCAGCAAACAATTTCCATAGCCAAGGCAGGAATCATGGCTCGTTTAAATGCTAGAGTCTCGATTCTGGCTGCTGCCAATCCTGCTTATGGTAGATACAATCCAAAACGAACCATCGAGCAAAACATTCAGCTGCCCGCTGCTTTGCTGTCTCGATTCGATCTACTGTGGCTGATTCAGGATCGAGCGGATCGCGATAATGACTTAAAGTGATTATTATTATTGTAAATTAACTTTAAGTCTGCCTTGTTAGATCGCGCTCTGATTTTTGTTCTTTTTTTCTCTCGCTCATGTAGGATGGCTCAGCATATAACGTACGTTCATCAACATTGCGAACAGCCACCAATGGAAACCAAACCGTTGGACATGAATCTAATAAGGAAGTATATAAACTTGTGTAAAACTAGAGAACCAGCCGTCTCCGAAGATTTAACGGAGTACATTGTCGGTGAGTGGTACCTGCATGCCTTCTATCAATGGTTTTTAACAGTGAAACATTCTTTGAATGGATTCTCTTCTCTCCTAATCTAGACTCTTATGTGGCAATGAGAAGAGAGGCCAGAAATAGCCATGACAAAACTTTCACGTCAGCTCGTAATTTGTTGGCTGTTTTGCGATTGGCAACCGCATTAGCACGCCTTAGATTGTCAAATGTAGTGGAGAAGGATGATGTAGCCGAGGCAAATAGATTGGTCGAGATGTCCAAGTATTCGATAAATTATTCAGAAATCAAGCAGAATCAAACCCAGCAAAATCCAACCAACAGAATCTTCCAATTGATCAGAGATCTGGCTGGTGATGAGAAAACCGTAAAAGTTTCCGATATTTTCGAGAGATGCGCAAACAAAGGATTCAACCCCATTCAAGTTGATAGTTGCATCGACGAGTATGAAGAATTAAATGTGTGGCAGGTAAATCAAACAAGAACAAAAATTACTTTTATTTAAAAGACATGTTTCTAACTTTGTAATTCAACTTTATAATTTAATAAACAATGCAAATTTTTGTACGTAATTGATAATTTACTTCATTGTTGAGAGAGAATAATGAACCTCCCTGTACCTAGCGAATGAACCTTGTGCCTCACGAGTGTTCACTCCCCTACGTAGAGAGGCCTAAACGCGAATGAGTAAATTATCGAACCAACAAGGTAGAAAAAGGAGAGATTGAAGGAAAGATTGATAAAATTTGTTGGAAAAAAGATTTAAAGGTCGATAAGTGTCAGGTGGCGCCAGCTAGGTGACGAGAGTGGGCGTGGTTTTCTGTTAGGAGTGGGAGTGGAGTGGGGGGTACCGGTCGGCGATGAAGTGCAGCGCTAAGTCAGTCGCATCGGGGTCGCGGTCGGGTGCATCTGGCATATCGGCAAGTGTCACGTCACGTCGCGTGGTGCATGCATGCGTGCGTGCGTGCGTGCGGTCGAGGTGCGTGTGTGTGTTGACTGTTGGTGCAGTTGGTGCCAAGGGGAAGAGGCCACCGCAACGAGAGTACATGTGTCATCAGGAACCCGAGGGATCTCGTGGGTCCTCGTGCCATTCGCACTTGCCATTTTCCTGGAGTGGCTGCGATGATTTTCTCTCGCTAGCTGCTGCTGTTGTTGTTGCTGCCATTTGACAGCCGAGTCGAGTCGAACCGAGCAAAAAGAAGCCGGACGACGACGACGACGACGACGACGACGACGACGACGACGACGACACGCGCAACTCGTACACTACACACACACACACACACACACATACACACACACACAAACAAACACAAATCGCATACAAATGAGACAGGCGCGCAGTGAGAGCACACGAAACGCAGCGAAAAAGCAAAATTGAGGAATCTCCGGTGTATTTTATCGCAGACGGGATCGAACCAGGAAGTGGTGTCCCTCCCCTCTGTTTCCCCCTCACCCTCCTTCCCATCGGTGGCCAAGAGAAAATTCGCCGCTTGACATGAGAGGGGTGGTCAACCCCTAAAGATCCCAGGGAGTCCCCGCGAGTGTTTTGCGATTTCGCCGCGACCTGGTGACCTGGTGACAACCCCTCCAGCCCCACACTCCAGTTTCATTTTGTCAAAATGAAAACACCCCGAGGGAATTCCCGGTGGTGTCGCCCTCCGCGGCGTCCCAGCGCGTTCCTGGGTCGCGCACTCCTGGTGCTCGCGATCGTCGCCGTCTCCGGCGGCTGCGTCCGGCCGATCCTCGCGCGGTCCGCGCGGTCACTCGGCGATCATCGACGGGTCAACGAGACCAGCGCAACGAACGTCGTCGGGAACTGCGATCACGTGAACCGCTTCTTCGAGAGCAACAACATCACTCTGCCGGCACCGGGTCTGCTGGACCGCTCCAAAGATTATTCCAAGAGTAAGTTGAGAGTAACTTTTTACCCTTTCTATCGCTTCCCTTCTCTACCTTCTGTTTCCACGTTGTTTTCCCGTTACCCCCACGCAAAACGCATGTATTTTTACCGGTGCTCCAATTATCCATTTAACTGGCAAAACTGCCATTTCTACTCTGTTGCGTGAGAGACACTTGTCACTTGTATTTTCCACTCGAGTTTCAACAATTCTTCGTGAGCAGAGGGAGAAAGGGGTTGGAAGAAGGTGGGGTGAGGAAATGTCCTGAGATTTATTTCTCTCTATTATTTTAGTGTATGCGCTCGTACACATTTTCTAGTACACTGTTTCTGGGCTATGCGAAATTCACTCTACTCTTTTGCCAAAAGATTTCGTTTGTTTGGAAATTTTAAAGATTCTCCGCGATCTTCTCGTCTGACGCGAGATGTTGATTTCTCTCATTATTGCGCAAGAGATTGACTATGGTCAGTTTTGTAGAATAAACAAGTGTTTTTTTTTTTTTTTTTTTCGCAAAACACTGAGGAAATTAGAATCTATGCGAAACATAAGAATGCATCAGGTAGGTCAGGAGTTCTTTGTCAATCGAAGAAAATTCAGCAGTGTTTAATTTTTCCAAAAAAAAAAACAGAAAGAAATAAGTAAAATTATTTAAAGAAGAGATTCTTCGCGAACTTTTGATAGAAAGCAGGTGATGGCTTTTTCTGTTCTTCCTCGCAGATTTATATGAATTTACAGGTCTGAATTTCTTTCCTTAACTTATTCTCAAGCTGAGTAAACTCTTGAGTGAATTATGCTCCTACATGATTTATAGTGTAAATGTAAGCCACCGTGATATCTTTAGAACGAAAATTAAAGCGGTTGCTCTTTTACGGACTGGCGCCAATAATTTTCTTCCAGGAATTCCAATAATCGTGAGTTTCTCAGGAACCCCTAGTAATATCATTACCACCACCACCACTTTGCGCGATTAATCGATTAATAAATGATTAAAGCGATAAATCGATAATTAAAACTGATCATTTGTTAAAAAATTTCATGGAAAAGTTTCTCACGAGATTCTCCGCTTGCTGAACCGCTTAATCCGCCATTTAATTTTTACTTTCTTCCTTCTACCGCTAAGAAGAATATCCCGGAGATTCGTGCGAGCAAAAGTGCGTGAGAATGTCCGAGGTCAAAATGGAAAAATCTTCGAGTGACATTGCATAAATGTTAGGAATGTCATTAGCGTTAAGTAGACGTAGGATTTTATCGCGGGGGGAACATCTGGAAGAGAAGAAAGGAGGAGTTAAATAAGAGGGAGGAGAAGGAGAAGAAGAAAAGGAAGAGCTTTAGGCAAGGAGTTCTGGAGGGGTAAATGGGAGGAGGAGGGGGTAGTTTTGATTGGAGGTGCTCCAGGCAAAATGCGAGATCTTATTTTAAAAGCCCTCAAGTACAATTATATTAAACTGTACTCGGCGACCTTTTATCAAACACCACGCTGCAATTTCTTCCTGCTCCGACTTTTACTCGCGAATTATCGTGGGAGTCTTTTCATTATTCGGCCCTCGCCTCTCACACTTTTCTTCGTGCTCTCTCTCTCTCTCTCTCTCTCTCTCTCTCTCTCTCTCTCTCTCTCTTTCACGCCAGAAGACTCAAATTTAACACCTTAGTTTTTCTGCAATTAGCAGTAATTAACAATTGATAATTGGTCGGATAAACTCTCGCGCCGATATCGAGGACCACCGCGTAGACGAGGAAGGAAGGGAGGAAGGGGAGGGAAAGGGTTGAAGGACGAGAGTGTAGTGGTGAGAAGGGTCATCGACCCCCACCCGTGCTGCCCGACCATCTGGTCCACTTTGCTTCCGACTACTTGACGAAACGAAAGGTAGCGATGGGGATGAAGGTGGTGGTGGTGTTGGCGGTGGCGAAATTGTGAGAAATCCATTCAGAGAATCGAGAGATATCGGCAATCTTTGGCGAAAATTAATTTATTAAAATTACACAATTATATGAACGAGGGAGAGTGAGAGAAGGGGGATCGGTCGTTGACTATCGCAGCCCTCTCCGGTCGCCGGTAACCCACTTCTCCCCGAATCGAGGCCGGAGGCTCCTTCTGACCGATGAAACTTCCGGTAAACGCACGCGCTCTCGCACTTCCTGCGCAAAGCGCCGGGAATTTCATCCAATTTAATGAAAATTAAAGCCAGTTGTCCCGACGCTCTCCCACCTTTCCCGGATTGTTCGCGACCAGAATATCAGAAACTTGCGTTTCCCACATTGGACCAGAAGGTGGTCTATGCAAAATTTTTCTCTGCGACGCTCCATCGCGTCTATATCGACCTTTGACCCTTGAAATCTGATAGTCCGTCTCTATTGTTAAATAGCGAGCGGCGGCGAACATTGACACGAAATTAATTTGGATTACTCGTGCTTTGTTGGCTGGGATAATAATTCGGAGCGAGGCAGAAGACGAAGGAGGAATGAAAAGGGACGGTGAAAAGAGACGGAAGTGGAGGGGTTGGGGAGGGCCAATTATGTAATTAAGAAATCATAGGGAGAAGCGAAAGGATGCAATTGCACTGATGCATCGTATAATAAGATTTCGTCCATTCTATCATCAATCCGACAATTAAAATTAATCTCGGGAATGAACCGAACGAATCGAGTCGGCCGAATGAAAAGAAGTAGCAACCCCCTTCCTCTACTCTCTCTCTCTCTCTCTCTCTTATCAACGCAATCGCCTAATTAAATTTAATCGACCGACGGAATTTCGCTCTTTCTCTTTCTCATTTAGAATTTTCCCGCGTTTTCGCACGGTTGAAACGCGGTGGGTTGAGAGGAAGGGAGGAGAGAGAGAGAGAGAGAGAGAGAGAGAGGATGGCCGCCTCCTCGGGCGATGGTTGTCCCCGGAGTAATTTCGCCGCGTCCTCCTCACCTGGGACGTGCCATAAAGGTGTGTGGGCGCATAGTAAAAAAAACCACCACGAAGCTCGTGCCCGTCGTGAGAACCGGGCCGTTTCGAATTCACTCGGGTCCTCGCCCCACCCCCGTCATGGACCACGGGCCCCCCTTGCACCGCGTGCCTTTTCCTCTCGTCTTTTTGCCTATCCGTCCTTTTTTTTTATATCTCCTCTTCCCTCCCTCCACCAACCCCCACCTTTTTCTTTCCAGCATCCCTCCTCTCCATTGCACTCCGCATCGTCGATAATTGGACCGACGATCTCGTTTCTACGTGAAGGGAGAAAATGCGGTCACCGATGTTACTCCCTTCCCCCTCCTGTTATCATTAATACACTCCTCTCACACACACACACACGCGCGCGCGCGAACGCTTTGGAGAAATCTTCGGTCGATACGCCAGCGATTGTATTGGTGCGACGGGGATGGAGAAGGAGAAAGTGAAACGTACTATAAATATTAAAGAGACAGGGTGGAATGGTAAAACGGGGTGACGGAGCTTTTAATCGAGGGAACTTTTTTGTTTTTTTTTTTCAGCAACCTGCGGGGGTGCTTGCTGTAACAAAGAGACGGAAGAGCGACTCAGGCATCAGGCACGTGCGGATTTTCACAATTTGATCCATCACCACAGCAGAAGCCTTCAGGGTCTCTTGGCCACGACGGCGGACGCCCTCAGGGGTGAGTTTTTCATTTTTTTTCCCTCTTTCTCTCTTCTCTATTCTGAAAGTCGAGGTTCTCCAGGAATCCTCGGGCCCCGATCTTGATTTATGCAAAAATCCGGATGCCCCAGAAGCGACCTCGTTCTCGGGGAGAACGAGCCACGGGCAATTTAGAAAAATCGAGCGACCCCCGGCTGTGAAAAGATTCGAAACGAGGCGATGTGGCCAGCGGAAAATGAGGGAAATTCTCTAGTGAGATTTCTACGCGCTTTTCTCGTGATTTCCCAGAATGTAATTTCCCCGTGCAGTCCACAGAAAAGTCTCCGTCGGCTTTTCCGCGTTCTCGTTGAGAGTAAATTAATAAAAATATCCGGTGCGCTATTATCAACATCAATTGAACAGTGGCAAACAAACGGGCTCGCATGGAATTAGCTCGTGGGCGGTGAGCCGGGGGTGGTCGGGGGTGAGTCGACACGGTACGTTGCGTCACGTAACAATATTTCACATTACGATCCAGCTCTAACGATGTTCCCCGAGTTTCGAACGCGCAATAATGAAGATTAAGAAGGAAAAGTTCCCGATGCAGCTACCTACCCCCTCTCCTAATTTCCTTAAGGAAAATGGATGACGCTTATTCCAGTTTTTCTCTCATGTTTTCGATCAGAATTAAAAGTGAAATTAAACGAGAGCAAAAAAGGCAGGGGGTGTCGGGGATGGGAAGTTGATAGTGGCGTCGAGGAGAGAGGGAGATAGAAGATATCACGCACCGATACGCAACGGCGTTCAAGTTTTACGCTGCGCTGGCATTTGCGCGGTGTATCGATCGGTCCGCGGCCGCAGCTGCACTCGCCGGTAGTTTGCGGTAACGGATATACCTGTCCACTGCACTTTGTTCCTTTGCTTGGTGGACGCTTCGTTGCTTTGTGTGCGCGTGCACGTGGTGGTGGTGGTGGTGGTGGTGGTACTGTCGGCATTCGTGATATTTAATATTTAAAGAGCCAACCTGCTGCTGATATAAAAAATGCTTAGCGGGGTAGGGAGATCCACAAATGAAAGCAATTAAAAGAAAGAAACGTGCGTGCGTGTGCGCGTTTATTGGGGTAAGAGGGAGCAAGTTTCCGAGAAAAGGAGATAACTGGAGAGAAACCGCGGGGCGAGGAAGAAACCAGAGAGTGGAGAGAGAGAGGAAAATTGCAAAGAGTAGAAAAAGGAGAGCAGACGCGAGAAGAAAAGCAAAGTTCAAGGGCGGATGGAGTGGAGCGAATGAGAAGGGAAGGGAAGGAGAAGAAAAGGGAGGAAAAGCAAAAAGAAAAAATTGGGGATGAGAGAATCACCGAAAGGGGGAATTTGACGTTCGCGTATGTCGGTGCGTGGGTGTGTGTGTGCGCGCGCGCGTATGGATGCGAAGGTAACCGGATGTAAAGGTGTGAAGGAAGAGCACAGCTGGTAAATCGCAAGTGCGACAGTAATTCCAGTTGCGTCCCTGATCTCCAGGCCCATTCATCACGCCGTCTATTTTCCTTCTCGACGCGGACACTGGATCAATGCCCTCTGCACTTTTGCACTTTGTCTCTCCTTCCTCCTCCTTCTCCTCCCCCCTTCTTTCTCGCCTGAGGAGGAGCAGAAGAGACGACCAATTCTCTGATTCTTGTACTTCTCTACGTGTCACTGATTCTCTCTCCTCCTCTTTCGATTTGCAAGGAGAAAATGTAAATCCGCTAATTCTTCGTCGGGCTTATTGATGAAAAACTTGAATGCATCGGAGAGAGAATGCCAGCCATATTCAATTGGTTTATCTTGAATTGCAATGCTGGTGGTGGTATGGTAGTAGTAATGGCGAGCGCGCAATTGCGCGGAGCGCAATCTACCAGTCCGTCGAGAGCACCAGTTCAGTCTCTGGTCCTGTATGATGTCCAGGACCGGGTCCCCGAGTCCTCCTTTTCCTTCGCAACTGGAACTGGTGCTTCTTTGGTAGGACGAACAGAGGGGGTTGAGTGAGGGAGAGAGAGAGAGAGAGAGTCGGTTCTCTCGCGGCCGTATAAGGTAGCGCGCGCGCAAAACCACATCGAGTTTGCAGCGGCAAATACAGTGTGCCCTCCTCGAGAGACCGGCCCTTAATTTCTCATTAACCACTCCCACCTCTCCTCCCATCTTCTCAAAGATTTTCTTCGCGTATCGGTATTTTTTCATTCGATGACCATCCCGTTATTTCAACCGCTGTCTTCTCCTCCTCACCCTTACTATCGCCTCTTAAGAAATCGGGACCATCGAATATGGTGAGGGTAGCGCGATCGAGATGGTTGGGCTGGCGAAGATCGTACGAAGAACGTCTCGATCCTTCTTCGATCGTCCGTTTCTAGGGTTTTTCAGAAATCTTCTCCTTCTCCTTCTTTCTCGATTTCCCCGATGATTTTTGAGCGAGATGTCTCAGTTGGCGTACGCTGCCTCTCCTCGACTTGTGCGGTTCGTTCATTGAAATGCGCAGTGCATCTCAGAAGGGTGGGTGAGGGATGGAGGAGGAAACGGCAGAGCCAGAAATGGACACGCGCCGAGTGACGTCGACATCTTCGTCGTCGTCGTCGTCGTCGTCGTCGTCGTCGTCGTCAATGCTCGTCAATGATGACGCAATCCGCGCAGTCTTACTCAACGGAAAATTGCCCCTACTCTCATCCTTTTTGCGTATCATGGCGAATCGCGACATAAATCTCGTATTCTTGAGAAAATTGATCAATATCAATGATTTTACGAAGGTTTTACTACAAACTGAGGAAGGGGGAGGACGTAGGAGACACGGAGGAGACGATTCGCGATCGGTAAATTGAGAGTCGTCTCGCGCTCGGTCTACCAGGTGACGAGATTCACCAGAAGCATCCAGTCGGCCTGTAATTGGCGAGAGAGAGAGAGAAGAGGAGGGAGGGGGAGGGGAAGAGAGAAGAGTGGAAGGAATCCGGAACGGCTCGCCCACGCGTTCAAGAGGCTCTCGTGCACGGAATATCGAGATGTGCTCGAGATATGGCCGATCTGGCAAGGTTTCCCTCCCTCCCCTTCTCCAATCCCACTCTCGCTACTCTCCACCGCGTCGTTGTTCCACTTGTTGAACAGTTTTCCTCACCCTCGACCTCATCCCCTCTGCCCACTGGCCGCTTAATCGTCGAAACCGCAGCCAGTGGTCGGAGGAAAATTACGGAATTTTCCGGCGGGGGTAGGTCAGGGAAAAGGGAGAGAGAGAGAGAGAGAGAGAGAGAGAGAGAGAGAGAGAGGGCGCAGTTTTTCCGCGTTTCGTCAGTTATCGGCCAACTTCCACCAGTGAAACATGAATTTTCCGACGAGGGAAAACGCTCGGTTTGAATCGAGAGATTTTCCCCTATCCATGCGAGGGTTACACTTTGGTTCTCTTCCTCGTCTTCGCCTCCACCCCCGGTCTCTTCTTTCCTCCGAGGAGAGACGGGGAAACCCGCGCGAGTGCCCGGAGCAGGTGCCAAGCGGAAAATTCTCGGAAAATTCTCGTCGCGTGACGATCTCCCCGTACGTGACCGACGATAATAATGGATTTCCCTCCGATGCTCTTTATATTCCGATGCGACACCTGTTCTCCTCCCACGATCGCAATTATTCGCGATGGCCTTGCGTAATGCGGTGTTCGTCATCGGTTTTCCTCTTTCCCCTCACCCCCGACGATTTCCCGCGGTCCTTATTCTTGTACACGCGCGCGTCTCTCTCGTTCGCGGGGAGTCGAAACAACTCGATGGTTTTTTCCCATTTTCGCAACTACCCTCTAATTGCTATTGCACGCAATTCCTCCACGGTCAAAGCTACTCTCTGTTTTTTTTTTCCTCCAGTTCACGGGGGGCTGTACTCTTGCATTTTTCTCTTGCACTTTTCACAGTGGTTACACGGAGATCGAACTCTGCTCTCGAGATAAACGATTTTCATCGTGAATTTTCCAAGTGGCGGCGGTAAACGCGCGCGTATAGACTTTTATTGGCAAATATTGTTTACGTTTATCGATTACGACCAGAGGCAATAAATAAGCGTTTCCCAGTGCGCGCGTGCAGCACGGCGAACAAGCGCACCGAGCACACATTTCCTTTTCTAATCATAATCGCGTCGACTCGTAACTCAAACTCGATTCCACTGACTCGAAAGCTTTACACAAGAATGCACAACACACATGCACGCGTATATCACGTATTATGCAACTTATCACAAAGCACGCAGAAATTTATACGCGTCGACTATTCGAGCGAATGCGGTTCATGGTTCTCTCCTCTGTGTGCTTTTTATGATAATTTTATTCTCCGTCTCTTTCTCTGCCATCCTTTCGATAACTCACCATTGATTCTGCCCTTTCCGATTATCCTCCGTTATTCTCTTCTCTTTTCTCTGACGTTTTTCCAGGCTAACCTGCTTGAATTTCATCACTCGACTAGTTTGACGTTTGGCCTCTGTCACGACTTTTCGGTAAAAAACGGTAAAAAAAGCAATAATCGAACACTTACCTTAAAAAGGAAGAAAAATTCTCAAGTTCAGCTACGCGCGACCGTACATTACGAGGTTTTACGAGAAGAACGTGAAACTCGTCGGACTTTGCGAATCTTTCGGTCTCTCCACGAATGCAAACACATTTTTAGCGTATGTGTGTGCTCTCACCGGTTTCGTAAGGGATAAGGGGTGGGGGTAGAAGGCCCGCGGGGACCTTGGGGAATGCAAATCCAGATATTCCTGGCATTCCTGTTGGAACTCGCCAAGACCCGCAGGTGTACGCCCTCAAGAAACTTTCGGGACTGGCAACTGAAAGTTGCCGCTTTTTCCCTTGGCATCCGTGAAAATCTACCATCCCCTTCCATTCGCTAACCCACCCCCTCGCTGTAATTCTCGGCGGCCACCAGTTTTCTTCACTCTGGAGAAAATCGCTGAGGAATCCCTTACCGGAATACAGCAATTCTAGTAGTAATAGTAGTAGTAGCAGCAGCAGCAGCGATGATAGTAATAGTATTATCATTATTATTATTATTATTATTATTATTATTATTATAACCACTGCTATCACGCGATTATCAGTATCAAGTAACAGTAATCGTGCACCAACACCCGCAACCGGAAGATGCGCGATAGCTTGGGAAAGGTGCGTGAAAACACTCTTCACCCCCGGCCCTCCAACCCCGCATTTAGGGGGTGAGAAGGGGCGTTTTCCGCGATAACGGAAATAACTCCCGCCAGCTGGAGAGATCCAAACGGCAGAGGTCGAGGGTTACCAAGCAACGTCACGTGCGAGGTTGCCTTTTGCGATGATTCCACCTCTCCCCCATCATCCCCTTCTCATGGCCTAATCCCATTGAATTTTGCCAGTTTAACCGGTTCAAACGAATTAATTAGCGGAACGTCTTCTTTGCTGATAGATTCAACGTTGACTCGTCCAAAATCCCTCGGATTAATCGAATTTCCTCGAAATTAAAAGATGAGAATTGATTGGAATCTCGCGATCGATCATCGATGATTGGCGTGGATCGATCGACAGGCGAATTTCATTTAATTTAATCGAATTAATTGGATACAATGGATTAAGGGAAGCTCTCGCGAAGCTGCAAGCGAATCTCTCGGAGGTTGCGGGAAAGCAAAGGAAGCCTAAAGTCGACTTTTACCCGGCACCTGCAATCCGCACCTGCTGTTCCGTTCTGGCCCACGGGGAAAAGGTTACTCTCTTCTGGAGAATCGACCTTTCCTTTTTCTTGTGTTTTTTTTTTTTTTATCCATACGTATGTGTGTACAGCGTATTGTGCACTGAGAGAGAGAGAGAGAGAGAGAGAGAGAGAGAGGCTGTGCCAGCTGTTACGAAGAAACGTTAATGTGCGTTTGTCCGTGTGCGAGAATTTCGCGCGTATGCGTGTATCATCCACTTCCTTCGAGAAGCAGCAACTCGTGAATCCTGTTAAACGCAATTATCCAATCAGTTACATGGGAACACAAGGGGAGTATATACGAGAAATCCTCTCGGTGCCCTCGAGGATGGGGGTGGGAGCGGGGGCGACTGGGTTTTCTTGTAATTCTAATGTAATTGTTTCATTAGTATAATATCATTATGGTAATTGAGTCATTAAATTCGCGTGCTCCGTAACGTACCATCTACCCTTCCCTTTCCTTCTCTCCTCTCCTCTCCTCTCTCTTATTCCTCGCGTGGAATTTACCGTACGGCAGGGAACGTCGTCGCGTCGTTTCGTATTAATCGACGATTATCGCGCGATCACCGGCCACGATCAGCGTTTGAAATTCGCCTTATGTTGCCGCGACTACTTTTATTTCCAGTCAAGCGCTTGCTTTTGATCGTGGGAGGTGGGGGTGGGGTGGGGTGTTATTTCCGGCATTATCCTCCCTCCGTTGGATCGGGGTGCCTACGAATTCCTTTTCGGAATCGAAATCGAGAGGAATCGTTGGGCAAATTTTCGTCAACCGGAAGCATCCTCCTCCTCATCCAGCAGATCGAGGAATCTCAGGAAATCCAGCACTTCCGTTCAGCGGAGAGTGGAGCGGGGATTTCCCTCGCGGAACTTCCCTCAGGGTCTCTCGGATCGGTCGTTCATCCGGTGAATTCCGATAGCCCGACCGGAAGTAGAGGGAGGAGGAGAGAGGGACAAGTTCCAGAGGAATTCGCGCGTTGTAGAGTTTCGGCTGCGGCCCTGGGCCTCAGCGTGCCACGTGGTACAGTTCCCACGTACCTTTTGCCGTCCTCCAGCATCGGACAAGCGAGCAACAAGCAAACCAGCCAGCCAGCAAACGGTGGAGGCGTCCACATTGGTTTCGCACGAACGAACCTCGCCAGCGCGGACGAGAGAGTCTCGTTGGCTGGACGAGAATGAAGACGAAATAGAGTGAGAAGAGAAAGAGGGATAGAGAGGGAGAGAGAAGGAAGAATGGAAGCAGACGGGGTCTCCCAGTCGATGTTGGAATAGCAAGGGGAGAGGGGAAGAGGAGAAGAGAAGGAGAGGAAGAAGAAGAAGAAGGAGGAAACTCTCTCCCACACGGTGGCGCTAAAATAAAATGAAAGACGAGAGGAATGTCGAAGCTGCTGTCTCTCTCTCTCTTTCTATCTCCTTCTTTCTCGAACTCTTGAAGAATGGGAAGAAGACGCCCAACGATCGAGTGCATTGCGGGAATGAAGGGAAAGGGAAAGATGAGGGCGAGGGAGAGGTACGCGTGCAGATAGCAGGCCAGAGAGACCGGAACGGCAAATATCGCGACGATTCTTCTTCATCTCCTTTTTCTTCGTATCTTTGCTCTCTCTTCTCGTTTCCTCTTCGAAATTCCAACTTTCCCGCGAACTCGCTCTCGAGATTTTTGTCAGTTTATATATTATTCTGCGAGCCTTATAACAGTCTGAGATTTTCCTTTTTGTTTTCCCCTCTGGAATTCTCCGGGGGATCATTGTGTTCCTCTTCTCGGAGCAAAGCTACTCGCCTCGTTTCATTTCCGTCGAGCCAGTGCCTTTGCCTACGTGCGATTCAAATGTTACTTTGCTCAGCTCGCAACCCAACCTTTCTTCTCACTCCTCCGTCAGGAACTTTGAGATCTCGCCGTTTTTCTTCCTCCAACGCCATTTACCCCCTTCGCCGTCTTCGTTAGGGGCGAATTTCGCTAGACTCAAAGTGTTTCGTCCCTTCGCTCCCTTCGTCTCTCCGACGACCGCGAAATGCATGAAATGAACTTTTTCCCAATGATCCGGTGGGCAAAAGCTCTCGTATGCCCCAGGAAAATGGATTTCCTCTTGTTCCCGCTAGTGTGTGGCGCATGTTCTCCTCATGACAAGATTCATTTTCCGGCAGGGGAGAAGAATTGCGGGACAGTAGGAGGGTCGGGGGGAGTATCGGTTTCCGTTAAGCAGGTAATTCGTTCCCGGTGGCCGTGGGACGCTGCCGAGACGACGGCGACCTTGCAGGTTTTCAGCGAACTCCATTCTTCTTTAACGAGCGCTTCCTCTCCTCCTCCTCCTCCTCCTCCTCCTCCTCCTCCTCTTTGCCTCCTCCCTCCGCTATTTGTTTTTCCCGAAGGCAGTAGCGGCGGCTCGTTTGGATTTTACCGGACCATCACCACCCCCTAAGTTTATTTCGATTCGCCAAAACGCGCTTCGTTGATTCGTCAAAATTCCGGGCCCGGTATCTACTTCCTGGATTTTTTCCTCGGAAACGATTTCCCGCCGGACTTTTAATGCCCTTGATCCCAGAGGTGGCCCTCGAATATCGTGGAATCCCGAAAGAGAGAGAGAAAGCGAGAGAAGCTGCAGTAGTTCTTATCGGACGGTGAGTCCCTGCGGGGGAAGGGGCCCGGCCGGTTCCTCCGAATTGATTGAAATGGGCCATTCCAATTAGAGCCGGACCGGTTTGGCCAATTTGACGCTGCCGGCCGAACTGGAATGAGCGAACGCAGCAAATGAGGCAAAAGCCAGCAGCAGCAGCAGCAGCAGCAGCAGCGGCGGCGGCTGCAGCTGCTGACAAAATAGCACTTGCGTCAACGAAATTATGCGGCTGCCGGCGCAAAGGTTAATGTAATCTCCAGGATACTCCGCTAATAAAGGCACTTTTCGCCTTTTGCTCCTTCCTCCGTCTCTGCCGATCCGTCAAATTCGTCACTCGATTTCCTTTGGATGTAAAGTGGGAAGGGCATCGGTAAAACGGTCCTCTCCTTATCGACGGTGGGAAAGCAACGCGCGTTTCATCAATGGAGAATCCGATCCCCCGATGTTCTCTGTATTTTTTTTGGTTTCCCTTCTTTCTTTGGTTCTCCGGCAAAAGTCGCTGAAGGAATTTTCCATTTTCCCTGTTGTAGAAACCGTGACTGCGTTGGCGCGCCAATCGGAGAACAAGACGCTGACCTTGTTCGAGCAGGTGTACCAGTCGATGGCCGTTCTGAACAGACCGTCGATTCGAGCCCTGTACCAAGCGATGATCGACTACGTGTCTCCGGGAAACACCCCGGACAGCCTCGAGCAGCCCCTCAGCAGGGAAACCCTCCAGGAACGTTTCCTCGAGTTTTTCACGAAGCTCTTCCCGATCGCCTACCATCACACCGTCAACCCCCACAAACAGGACTTTACGGAAAAGTTCAAAAAGTGCCTGTACGAAACCATGGAGGAGATCCAGCCGTTCGGCGACATCCCCAGGCAAGTTTCAAGGTCAGTGACCAAGAGCCTGGAAGCGACCAGGGTGCTGGTCCAGGCCCTCACCCTGGGCAAGACGGTGCTGGACAGAACCGACAGCGTCCTCTTCTCGGGAAACAGCCCCCAGCAAGAGGCCTGTTACGCAGCCCTGCTCAGGATGACCTACTGTCCCAAGTGCAAGGGCATCGGCTCCAACGTCAAACTCTGCGGAGGCTTTTGCACGAACGTCATGAGGTTAGAATTAATTGTCTTGTTCGTCCAACGCACGCGCGCGCACACACACGCATCAAGATTCTTCGCTCTATTCTCAGGGGTTGTTTGACGGAACCTGCGTCGGAACTGGACCTCGCTTGGTCCGGCTATGTGGAGACCGTCGAGAGGTTGGTGGTAGCCGTCGACGGTAGGAACGACCCCCTGGGACTGAACGCCGAGAGAGCCGTTCGGCAGCTCGACACCAGAATCTCAGACGCCATCATGCACGCAATGGAGAATGGGCCAGCCCTCGATGAAAAGGTTAGTGGTAGTCGTTTCTGTTGTTATGGGGTAGTAGGAGGGAGAGATTCGGGGGTAGAGGCAAGTGCAAAAGCTTTTTCGGAGATTGCTCGTACTCCCCTTTGAAAAAGGAGCGCGCTATGGGACGAGTGGTATAGAGGTAAAAGTTGAAATCGGCGCCGGGTCCCCAGGTGCAGGAGACTCGATGAAAATGCTAATCTCTCATTAGTCAAGCTTGGCGGAGCGTGTAAAGTGTGCGAAGTTGCGTGGTGCGGTGGTGGTGGCCCGACCCAGATGACGTTATCCCCGAGAGCTAGTTAACTCTCGACGAGGATTCTTTATTCGAACGTGACACATCCGACGGGAGACTTTGGTTTATCTTGAGAAATGATGCGCGACTCCTTTTATTTATTCGAGACGATAGAGAGGACCTTTCACTCCCAATCTCTCCTTCCCCTCCGTATACCTCGCGAGTTTGAAATTGCGGGTCCAAAAAGACTATTGAAAGGTTTTCGGGAGAATCGCGCGCGACATTGGAAATATTCGAGTGGGCCGGATGCAGTATTTCATCGTGTGGAATTCCTGGGGCCGGCAGGAAGTGGGGGAGGTAAGAAGTGCCGCGAGGCTCGCAAATCGCTAATCGATTTCCTGCGACGAGGCCGAATCGGGGACAAAGACGAAGAAGCGCCTCCGGACTATTATGCGCACACAGGTAAGCGCGCGCATTCTTCTCTATGCGTTCTCTCTCTCTCTCTCTCTCTCTCCAAACTGGGAACGACGATCAATTTTGCAAGTCGAAACCTAAAGCAGGACCTTCCCGTTCTTCGGTACCTGTTGATTCATTTTCTAGTTTTATCCCACCACCCCCCTTCCTTCCTCGGCCATGATTATTCCTTCCTCTCGTTATCTCCCGCCATCTCTCGACTTTTCCACTTTTTTCAGTTTGTATTTTTTAGCTCCTTCTCTCTCTCTCTCTGTCTGTGGTACATACCTTATCTTTATTAGGCGTGCCTTCCTTCTCTTCCCTCCATCTCTCTTCTGGTCTTCTGCTCCTACGAACTTGTAGCCGAGGGAGAATCATTCGCGTCTCTGTTGGTTCGAATTTTGCCCAGGGCATCCACTGCCGCCGTCGCCGCCGCCTTCGTCGAGTCATTCGATTCTTTCGTAATCTCCAGAACAATCGCTGCGGAATGGGGGGCGGCGCTACAAAAAATCTCAATGGACTCGCTTCCTCCTCTTCTTCTGGAGAAGTCCCGAAAAATTCCTATTAAATTAGCAGACCCGGGAGAGTCTCGGTTTTCAAGAGGTTTTCAACGACGTCTCTACACCGGACAATTAAATTCCCCAGGAACATCCGCGGGAATCGCAACTAAAATTTGCGGGTAAAATTGCAACTCTGAAAATTGGAGCAAACGCGGAAATTTCTGGAGCGTGGAGAGAAGAGTTTTGCCAGGTGAAAAATGACGAAACTTGAGGAATGCGAGGGGAGCAACGTGAGACTGATTGAATTTTCGTGCGAATTAACGAGAGAGAGAGAGAGGCTCATCGGGTCCCTTGGGCGGCTTTAATAAGCGGACGGCACGCCAAAGGGAAGAGTGGAAGAGGAGATCTCCTTCCTTCCCTCCACCATCCCTCCGTATTACTTTTCCTCCCCCTCTCCTCTCCTCTCCTCTCAATTATGCGAACCAGAAAGAGAGAAAGCGCGAGAGCTCGCGGAAGAGAAAGAGAAAAAGGGAGAGACAAAGCCGGGGAAGAATGAGAGACGAAAAAAGGGAAGGGGGTGAGTTTCTCACGCAAAAGGGGGAAGGGAGGAGGGGTCCCCCGCCCGCACGTGTAGCTGGAAGGTGCAGGATGAATAATAATGAGAGACACCGGTCTCTCGCGAACACCTCTCGGCTCTCCGGGCGTTTTGCTGCTTTTGTCGGGGGGTATCGGGTCGGGGGTGGGTGCTCGGATGAAAGGGGGCGCTACCTTAACGATCCTCCGCTGCGGTGGGGCCAAAGGCCAGCAGGAATGCAGACACGTAACGCACGCAGAATGCGCCCGGGAATTATTAGTGGAATCGGGGGACCCCCTGGTTGCTCCTGCTTCCCCTCTCCACCCCTTCGTGCTTTCGCTCCCGCTAGCTCCCTGCCTGCTTGTCTGCCTGGACGCCCGAACGCTCTCGGACGCTCGGACGCTCGGACTCTGGGACGCCGCCCGGAACATCGGTCCCGTGCATACCTCTCTATACCTGGAAACAGGTACGGCCGTTTCTTTTTCTTCTTCTTCTTCTTCTTCTTCTTCCTCCTCTTCCTCTTCACCTGTTTTCGACCAACGAGCTCCCCCTCTTCCCGCCATTAGCGAAAATATGGCAAATTCCTTGGGAAAACCACCCACGCACCCTGAGTAAGTTTCAAAAGTTTGCAGGTTCCTCGATATCCGAGGAATTTTCTTAAAACTGGGAAACCCACACCCCCTTCGTCGTCTGACTCATCGTCGCCTCTCGTCAGAGCCAACGCATGGGGACGTAACTGGACAGGGATAGCGCGCTCGTGTGATACGTGCAAGAAAATTCGAAAAATTAATAATATCTCGTCAATGTCGTTGTCGTTTTATTTTTCACGATAAATTTAATTAAAAACAGGGTAAATGGAGTCCGCTCGGGGAAACCTTCTCCTCCTCCCCCAAACCCCTTTATCTCGCAATTGATTCTCCTATTGGAAACAGCCCACTGACACCAAGCGGAGGAGACCCTTTGAGAAGACTCCTTGATTGAATTTTCAGCAGAAGCAAAGAGAGAGAGAGAGAGAGAGAGAGAGAGAGAGGGAGAGGAAATTTCGTCGTTCAGAAATGAGAGAGGAGTATAATGGAAAAATCAAAGTTCCACCCACGTACGCGACTCTGCGAGAAAACTCTCTTTGATCCAAATTTTCCGTAGCTTCCCTCCTCTCTCCCTCCCCCGAACTAATAACCTGGCAACTGAGATGCACGCGATTACGCGAATAAGTGAGGAAACGCGAGTAAACGAGGTGGTACAGAGCAACCGTGTACCACCTCCGCTGAGGGGTGGGGAATTTAGAAATTGCGACCACCCTCGTCGAGGAATTTCACTCTTGTCCGCGACCCGTTTGGAATTCATGGCCACGCGAGAGCGGATTCAATGAAATCTCGACAACGATTCCATCTGGCAATAATTTTTCCAGGAAATGTAGAAAATCCTCGAAGAAGGAATGACAGGTGGGGTGGTAGCTGCCACCGGTGGAGGGTCATTCGTTCGTTCGGGATCTTTGCGTATCCCGTTTGAACACCAGGGAGAAACCGATAGATCGCTCGACCGTTGACAGAGGGTGCGAGGGAGGGTGCATCCCCATTTCCCCTCTCCCTTCCGTGTCCCTCGTAGCGACCATAATTCCTCATTATTATTCCGCGTGTTTGACCGCTGCTGGTACCGATGCCGCGCGGTGTCCTGGCCTGGTCTCCTCGACTGGATAGTTTCCCATCTCCATACAATGGGAAAGCTCGACTCCCCATCCCCCTCAGCCCCACTCTAGCGAATCCCCATGGAACACCAGGGAAAGACAACTTTTGGCCCCCTAACACGTTCGCAGAAATACTTGGGATACGCGTCCCCTGATTCTACTCTGTTACATCGAGGAATCCACCGTGCGCCAGGAGTTCTCTTGATTTATTTGTTTGTTTGTTTGTTTGTTCGTTTGTTTGTTCGTTTGTTCGTTCGTTCGTTTGTTCGTTTGCTCGTTTGCTCGCTCGCTTGTTCGTTCGCTCGTTTGTTTATTCGTTCACCCTTTCCTTTATTCAACCACGTGAGAAACTCGACTCGCGAGAGGACCATGACTACTCATTTGTCTGGTCATTAGAGTCCGGGAAGTTTTCACCCTCGGGACCCAATAGTTTCCTCCATCCTAGAGAGGGAGTGACGGGTGGAGGAGGGTAGGGGAGATCGGATATGCGGGAGAATATCGAAATTCGGGAGAAATAATGAAAAAGGCTTAATTCCTAGAGCCCTCCGTCCGTGAGGAGGAAATAATTCCATGGTGCCCTTGCAATAAGGTGGGGAGGAACTTGAACTTGAAAGGAGGAAGGGAGAGGGGTGAGGGATAAAAAGAGAGAAAGAGAAGAACACCCCGATCGATCGAGACGCAGACGCCTCCGGAACTCGGAGACGTCTGCGTGGGCGGTGAATAAATATTTGATTAGTCATAATTCCGAGAAGACTATAGTCGTACGGTACACGCATAGAATTTCCAGTGATTTTACTTTCTAATTCGAGCCTCGATGTCCCGAGCGGATCTGCCCGGAGGAAAATCCACTCGATTTTCTCACCTCGCTCGCTTTTCTTTTTCAGCTTCCGGAAAAACCGGAAGTGGCTCCAGTCCCGTTAATTTCCCTTATCTTCGTCAAGTTTCCCCTTTCACTCGAGGACTTTCCGGGTGAAAGCTTTTCCTCGTTTGGGAAAATTTGCAAATTTTTCCTCAAAGTTTTTCCAGCGTTTTTCTCCCTTTACGCGCGATACTTGACCTATTTACAGATTTCATTGAATTTTCCTCTCTCTCTCTCTCTCTCTCCTGGTTCATCCATCATCCCCCTTTGCCGTTTTCTTGGTGAATCTTCGCTTTTCCGGTCGTGACCCCGCGGCACTGAAACGCCTCGCGCATGCAAATCCCGAGAAAGCCGCCGATAGACAAATGCGGAATACGCGAAGAAAACATTCAGGGGAGAAAAAGCTCGGGATTCCCCGTTGAAAGATCACTTTTCGATTTCTATTCCATTTTTCCCGGGGAAATCATTTTTCTCACTGGGAAGTTGGCCGATATATTTGTTTATCTCGTTCCTTGTTATTTTTTCCCCTCTCCTCTCTTTCTCGACGCTGTTCCCTCGGCAGAAACTCGGCGCGAATTTATTCAAAGCCAGCAAGTTCGCGCGGCAAAAGTCAGGGAACCACTTGGAAACACTTTGGATACCGAAGTAGTCGAGAGGGGGTGGGAGCCTCTTAGTACGCGGGGGTCGTCCACGTTGGAATCGAATTCACCACCACCCTGGAGGCCTCCGCGCGCGTTTCCCGATAGAATCTTTCACCGTTATCCCTCGAAATTTTATCGAGCGACAAGTCAAAGCTCTCGAGTCAAGTTTAAATCGGCAAGCGCGCATCGAGCGAGAAGAGAAATTGCAGCCCTCGCCTTCGTTGGTTAACTGGCGTCTGCCAAACAACAGCAACTACATCAACGACGAGTTGAAGAGAGGCTGCGGATAAAAGAGAGAAGGGAGGGGGAAGAAGAAAAAGCTTACAGAACATACGAATAGGGGAAAATTGATAATACTGAGAGTTAAGGGAGGAGGAGGAGGAGGGAATATTGGCATTCCAGTGACTGAGGAATAGTCAAAGTACTCGTTCCGCACCCCTCCTCTCATCCTCGCGCGAAGGAAACTGGTCGAAGGACATTTCGTCCGACGAAGAGATAAGCAATTCCCGTGCGACACGCTTGACAACCGCGGCAAAAACGACAAAAGCAACAAGAGCAACAAAAGCAACGGCCACCGTGATTCCACGCGTCGTCCAATCAGCCGCCAGCGGAAACTTGCCAATATTTTTCCACTGGTCATGGAAAAAAAAAAAAAAAATGATCCAACTTGTTTCGTGTAACCGTGGAAAATGAACGCGCGTTATTAAAACGTCGAAAAAGTCCATGATATAATCGAGTGAGATGGGGGAGAGGAGGGAAAAAGATGGAGCGGCGTCTCTCCTCTCTCGGTACTGGGGATTCTCCATGGCGAAACTTGTAATTCCCGATGCTACAGGCCGTTCTCGCGCAATAACTCAGGATTTTGCATCTTGTGGGAGATGAATGTTGGAATTGGGGGTGGGGTGGGGTAGGGGGGAAGAGAGAACCGAGACTCGACCGTAGAATTCTGGAAATACGACGAGAGACGAATAGGCCTGGCTCGCGATGTCTCAGCAAGGGATAGAGAGATAAAATTATCCATCGAGAGGAATTCGGTCTGTCGACTCGTCCTCGTCCTCTTTTTCTACTTCCTTCCTGCCTCTCTCTCTCTCTCTCTCCCCCCACATCACCCCTCTTACCTTCCAGCGAGAGACGAGACCCCCATTCGAATTATTCTCGCAAACTTTTCCTCGGCCAGCATTGCCATATCCCTGAGGTATGCTAGGAGGGGGTTCGATTCCTCTTTCTCCGGAAAAACGTCGCGAGGTGTTTAGCAAAATTACGTAAGGAGAACAGAGGTAAGGAGACGAGGAGCGTGGCAGCGAACGCTCGAAGAATTTGAAGGAGCAAAGTTATTCGGAGTATCCGAAGCGGTCGTTCGAGCGGTGGACCCAGCGCGCAGCAACCGACGACATCAAATCGCATCTGGGCGACTCGCCCCTATCGCATTTTGCCCTCGGACTTTAATTAGCCGATCGATGCCGTTCGACGTGGCGAGCGCACCTTATGCAAATCAGGCCATATAATCTCTTGGCAATTAATTAGCGAATCAAGGTCAAGCCCCGCTCCACTCTACTCTACTCCACTCCGCTCGTCGGTGTGGAGCACTCTCTTACCACGGGTTTTTCCACGTTTTCACGTTTTTCCATCCCTCCAAGCTGTTACCCTCGCGAATGCTCGAAGGGGAGAGACAGACGAGTTTAATGGCCGAGTCGGGAAAATTACGGAGGAGAATTCGATCGGCGTATTCGTCGGCTACGGTTGGCTCGAAGTGAGAATCTTGGTGACGAGTCCCCGCGCTCGCGCCTCCACCCCCCAGCCCGTGACGCGACGAAGACTCGGCTGGCAAAGTTCCAGACTCCTACGCGCTCGATATAATCATCCGCGCGAGCCACGGGAACGCGTGCACGCACTTCGAGAAACCACCAGCCACCGTTGCGGGGGAGGGAGGGAGTGGTGGCAGGCGCGACTCTAGAAGGCAACTACGGGGTAAAGGGCGAGGGTAGCGCAGGGGTTGGCACACTGCCGGGCTACGAATCAATGACCCTTCCTCTCCTTTTCCTCTCGTACCCTCTCTCTCTCTCTGCTCCTTTCGCTGATCGTCGTGTATTTTTGGTAGCTACGCGACGGCTAATCGTCTTTCCACCCCCATTATCCGGAGTCCGCGCGTAGTTGTCAAGGGTCAATGCGGAAAATACGGGGAAAAACTGGACCACCTGCCGTCGCCTCGCTGTGTCGTCGCTGGAACATTCGAAGGATCATTCGGCAAAAATTGATCGGGAGTCGCGTGAAAAACGTAGGAATGTCCGTGCGGTGAAAAGCAGGCGAAGAAGTAGATTTAGAGGGAGAGAGACTTAGGATCCAGCGAGGAATTCCCAAAAGACACCACGTATCCAGTCTGGATGAGACTTGGTGAGTTGGCCGAACCGAGCGTTGGTCGTTGGCACGCGAAACGGGCCCCCAACAAGGTAAAGGAAAGGACTGGGGGGAATGGGTGAGGAGGAGAGAGGGGCTTCCCCTAAAAGGGAGCTCCGGACGAACCTGTTATACCTGCTGGAACCTTGCAACTACACTTTATCTCGCTCTCACCTTCCTTCTTCTTCTTTCTTCACCTTATTTGCCCTTCTTCTTGTTTCAGTGTCTCCGCGCGCTCCTCATTCATTCTCTCTCTCTCTCTCTCTCTCTCTCTCTTTTTCTCTATAGCCTTTGCTGCTCGTCTCTCCATTCCCTTCTTCTTCCTCCATCTTCGATCTCATTTCAAAGTTTAGTGCTCTCCTCACTTTCGAGTAGTCTCTTTGCATTTTTACCTCACTTTCTCCTCCGGCCTCTCCTGAGATACACGTATGTTTTCCCCCTTGCTCTTCTCCCCCAATTTACTCTGGTATTTGCCATCCTTTTCTTCTGCGAGCGCTCTCACCCTCTCTCCTCTCCGAGACTCTTCGCGATTTATCTGTCTCGCACGGCCTTTATCTCTCCACCTATGTCTCACTTTAGACCCACACATGTACGCGCGTCTTCTCTCTCTCTCTCGTTCTCTCCTCCGGCGTTCGTGTTGGTGTGTGTACCAGAGTGGCTTAGCCAGTTGAATGTGTGGTGGGGATCCGGCGCTGCACTCCCGAGAGCAGAGAGAGAGAGAGAGAGAGAGAGAGAGAGAGAAAACGAAGCAGATTGCTGTTGCCATGTTACTGCTGCTCATTGACACCGAGGATTCTTTTTCATCTCGCATTCTCCCTCCCCTCCAACCAATGGACCAACAAAGAAGCCCATTAACCACGACGCTCCTTTACCCCTTTACTAAAAATTCCTCAGGCTCCCCCTCTATCTCGAGAAGAACCCCATTGAAAATTAACGAGTATCTTCCTCCGCTCTTTCCCCTTATCCTTGAACGTCTATTCCCGTTTCGTTTCCATTGCGCAATGATTGAACGCTATCGAAACGTCTCCCCGATAGGTCAGTATTTTTCAATGCGGGTTGATGGGGTGGCGGGGTGGTGGGGTACCGAGGCATCGATAGACTCGAAATCAGAGTTTCTCGACTATTGTCGAAATTGCGCAATTTGCTCGCGAAACTTTAGCCTCTCATCGAGACCAGCGCCAATTAATTTCCCCTCCCAAGTATTTACTCATCATCGTTTACTTATACTCATCGACCCAACCCCCCTTGACAGCCCTTACGCGGATAATCTGAAAAATGGGTTATCGCGTACTTTACGGGAAGAGGGAGGGAGAGGAGGAGGATGACTCGGTGAAATATTGGAAAGCAGGTCGGTAGAGCGAATGTGCCACCTGATAGAATTTCTGTGTCGCGTGTTTCTCCGTGCGTGTGTGTACGTACTTGCGCGTACCCTCTCCCCTCGTTTGCGGGGGGAAGTGATTTGCCTTGGAGAAGCTTGAATTTCCTTTTTAGCGTCATCCCGGGCCAACAATCGCGCGATATCGGACCTCTGATATTCGCTCGCTCCGAATATCTCTCGGTGGGACCGGACCTGAAGGACCGACGACCAAGTTCTCGTGGAAGGGGGGAGATTCCCATCCCCGCGCGTATTCCCAGCGATAAATTGGAATTCAAGTGAGCGTAGGATTCCACGATATTGACCATAGGTTCCCTTTGATTGCATCAACGTTTCCTGGCAAGCGTTGCACCAGCAATTCCATTGGCGAATCCGACCAAACCTGATTATCCGGGGACCCTCCGATAACAATGGGATGACCTCGCGTTGCCCGAGAGACCACCTCCTCCATCGGGGCCCATTAATCGAATTCGTCAGGAAAATCTCCGTCAGGGAATTCCACCGGTCCCATTTACCGTTTTCTCTCCTCCCTCGAGAACTCTTCTGGAAGCAAGCATAATTTTCCATAGAACCGGAGTTAGAGAATTGGAATTTTCTGAAAGATGTCAGAGGATGGGAGTGCGGTTCCTAACTGCTTGTATTCGCGCGTGCCTTATCGGAGTGTTCGCACCCTCCTCCGATCGGCAGTTGTCGTTGAGAGGGTACCATCGCGTTTCCTACTTCGGGGACTTTGGAGAATTCTCCGGTCTCGATAATGCAATGAAACACGAGCAAGGTGGTGACGCCCCGGACGAGAAAGTCAACCTGGAGTTTGCAGTGGCGATTTCGATCGGAACCATCCCCAACCAATGGAAGAGTTTGCCATCAAGGACAGGGGGTGGGGTGGAAATCTGCACGAAAATCAATTCCCGAGAAAACTGTCATCCCCCTTTCCCTCTGACCTTATCGCGAGTGTCGTTAGAGTTGGCCAGTAATTAAAATCGACGAGTTCCCTAGGTCATTCGTCGACGCGTCGTCGGGGAAACAAAGTCTCCATGGAGAAGCCAACGATGAACCTCGTTATTCCTGTATAAATGCCATTTGCGAGCTTATCACTTTCCCAGGTACGCGCGGCGAAACACGAATGGTAGGTGAGGGGAAATCCACAGTTGAGGTTCGCAATAAAATATGATAAGAGAGAGAGAGAGAGAGGGAGAGGCGTATGTGTGTGTGTGTGTGTGTGTAGGAAGAATGCCATTGGGGTGTTTTATCGAGACAGCCATTAGGAACGAGCGTTGTTGAATTCTGTCGAAAATAGCGAGGAATTTCGCGGAGACCCCAAATTTCGGCTATTTATTAGCAGAACGGAGAGTCGTGCCGTGTAGATCGTAACGCGCGCGCGTGTTCGAGAGAGAGAGAGAGAGAGAAAAAAGTAAAGGGTGGCGAGAGGGGGGAGGGTTGGGGATCAGATCGGGCTGCAAAATATCTACAATCGATAGGACCGAAGTTCGATCCTGACTCGGTCGGCGAGTCAAAGCAGCGGCCGCAGCGGCGAAAGACGCGTGGAATGCAATGGGCGCGCCCCCTGGGTGGCTCCCTTCCCCTTCGCCCTTCGCTCGTTCGCTCGCTCGTTCGCGCACTCTCTCCATCTACTTCGCATTTTTAGCTTCTCCCTGTCCTCCTTGCTCCTTTCGCATTTTTGACCCCTTCCCCATTCCCTCCTTCGGCGCCCCGTTGCCCTATCCTCCTCCGCCCTTCTCCTCTCAGTCTTCTTCTCTCGAAGGAGCTCGGGGCAACCGCAGGGCGCAAAATTCCCAAAGTCGATCGCACCCCGTAACTTCTTCCACTTTTGCTCTTTCTTTTCTCTTTTTTCTTCCTCTTCTTCTCCGCTTGCGGTAGATTCTCGCTCAATCTCGTGGAAAATGTCACGACTATCCGAGAATTAGTCGGGCGAGAACTGTAAGAGGGATGTAACGATTGTACGGGATGGAAGGGAAACGTCGTAAAATGACGATAGATCGTTATTTTATTTATATTTGGCCTGAAAAATTGAGGGGGGGTCTGTCGTGTTGAATCAGCGAACGTCAGAGGGTGACCGCCACCACCTCCTCCTCCTCGTGACCCACTGCTAGGAAAAGTCGCCGTTGCCATCTGGATATTTCTCACTCGTCCTTCCTCGGCCACTCGTCTATTCCGGGATAACCCATTTTCAAAATATCCGGTCTTCGCGCTAAATCCACCCCTGGTTTTTCCGCGAATAGCGAGTGGCGAGTGGCGAGTGGCGAACGCTGGCCGCCAGAAATTCCTCGCGGATCGCGTGCGTCGCTTCCTCTCCTTCGAGATTCCCTCCAGGAGGGTTCGCGCGCGTCTTTCGTGCAAAAGCGCGAGGGGTAAGAGGGCTGCGAGGGAGAGAAAAGGGAAGAGGGACGTTTCTAGAGCAAAAAAGGTCTCGTCTTGTCGGAGAAAGAGGAGGGGAAGGGAAGGTACGACGCGTCCGGGACGTTCTCGCTAATTCTAATTTGGGCATGGAAACTCGCGGGCCGAATAGTCGGAGTCTCGCGAGACGCGCGGAGGCCGTTCCGCTGACGTCAGCAGCGGCTAAATTGGCTGAACTTTGAACCCTTTGTAGGGTAATCGCCCTGTCACCTTGCGTCCCGCGTCTTTCGTGCCTCGGAGTCGAAGACCGAGACGGACACGGACGCCGTCGCCTGGCCCCGATGTCTCTCGTGCTCTTCCCCTTTTCCTCCTCCTTTGTCCAGAGAGAGAGAGAGAGAGAGAGAGAGTGTGTGTGTTCCCTGAAATATGCAAAGACTCCATGCGATATGGCGGTAATTCTCCATAACAACCGTGGAAGGCAAACGGCACTCACGGTGCTAAGCGGCCCAATAAAATCGCGGAGATTGACGAGCGCGTAAACCTCCCCTTCCCCATTCCCCCTAGCTTCAACCCCCGGGGGTTTCAAAGTCTTCGAGGATCTCGAACGTAGGAAATGGACAGCCATGAAAAACGCTGCTCGAGAAACTAAGAAATTTCTCGAATTTTTAGGGGTTGCATCGGGAGAGGAATGGAGGATAGAGCAACGATGCGTGCAAGGCGTAGGTGTATCAGGAAGCAACGGCGTGTGTGGAAAAGGGACGTAAGATGCTCGAACGATGTTCGCGGGGTGGGAAGACAGGGTGTGGGGGTGGAAACGCGAAGAGACGCGACGCGACGCCAACAGGAGGAGGAAATCCTCCGTACGATGCTAAAATCGTACATATAGGATGTGGTTATGCGAGAAGACTACGTATGCACAAGATCGTAAAGAGGGGTGGGGAGGATTTTACGAGCAGGACTAGATACGTTGTCGTAGGTGCAACTGGGGAACAGGAGAGAAGAAGGAGGAGGAGAGGGGCGCGAAATACCGGGAGAACGGGATAATCCGTGCAGTTGCCAGGCAAGCGCGCGCGCGCGCGCGAGGCTTTTGTGCTGGGGAAACTCTGGAGCAATATCGCGCTCGCAGGCAAATCCTGTTGCTCGAAACAGGTAGGAGAAGGAAGTCGCGGTGAGGGTGAGGAGGAGGAATGGAGAAGCGAGCGGAAACCAGTACCGATCCCGTAACTAGTCGCTGCTATCTCCACTAACTGCGCAAATCAAACGGGCTTAAAAGGCAACGGCGGCCAGTTGATAAACGAGCCAGTTGGCGGCTGCCGCCTCCTCTCCACCACCCCACTGGAGAGTCCTGGATAAATCGGTTCGATTAATTTCGACCTTGTCGCGCGTTTCCGGTTTTTCCCCGGAGCTGCTAAGAATTCGATCCCGATTTGTCCCGAGGATCCAACAGTCCAGGAGGGATGATGGGGGCGGGGGGTGGTAACTCGCTGGACGACTCGATTTTATCGAGCTGCGAGCTCTGCTGGGGCTTTAAAGCTCGCGCTCCGGAGAAACGTATAAAAAGCTCATAAAAAGTTGGCGTTGAAAGGTGGCAGGAGTAGAAATAAGGGAAGAGTAGGTGGGGGAGGAGAGGTTTGGTAGAATTATGGAGTACCTCGCCGAAAAACAGGCGATAACGCGATGTACCGAGAAAGTATAGCAGAAAGGGGAAGGAGGAGGGTGGTTGTGCGTCCATTTCGGTCGGTGTAAGGTACGCGCTGCTGCTCGTCAACCCTCTCTTCTCGCTATTTATCTTCGTACACGTAGAGGGGTTTTTCGCGAATTGCAAATCGTTCGACCGGCCCATTTGCCACTTGGCACCTCGCTCCGTAGGATGCTTCGAGGGGCGCGATCCTTCGTAGCGTGTCAGGCGCTACCGGAAGTTACTGTCCGATTGAGTTATTGGATCGAGTTGGTTTCTCGCACGAGCGGAAACTTCTTTTCTTCGTTTCTCTCTCATTTCGCTTATTTCGCTTATTTCGCCTGTTTCTTCGTACACGTATCTCGAGACACGGAGAAGCGGAGGATTGTCCCCCCCCCCCCCCTCATCCCTCCCGCGGCAAACTTCCATCCAAGAATTATTGCGGGGCTGGCTTACACTTTCGCTAACTCTTCCATCCTCCTCCCTCTTCTTCTCGAGAGTCTTTGGCCAGATACGTCGGACGCGCGCCTCGCTTGCCAATCGGAGAAGAAACGGATTTGTTTGTTTCTCAAAGTTTCTCTGGACACGAGCGTGTGTGCGTGCGTGCGTGCGTGCGTTTGAAGCTATTTGCGAAAGACATGTCACATTTATAGCACCATGACGCCTCCTCCTCGAGCAGAAGGACGACGACGACGACGACGACGACGCTTTATGCATCGTCGACGTTCCTTCAGGAAACGTCGGGGACTGCATATTCCTGGGCCCCCTCCCTCTTCCCCACTCTCGAAGTGAGTGATCTTATAAACGCCTGGCACGCGGTGCTCGGGATCCCTCGGATTCCTACTTTAATCTATTCGACGCGAGGAATTTGCGCTCGACAAACCTCGTTTGCTCGTCGTTATGCAAACTCCACGACTCATCGGACACGCGGAAACCCACTTCGCTCGCTTCGTTTCATCCCCCCACCCCCTTACCGTCCTTACTCATCTCCATCCATCTCCTTACCTGGATAAGAAATCTTATTTCTCACCACGCTTACCCCGATCGCGAAACCATGAAATTTATGCGACTCTCCGAGGAAGCGAACCAACTGAAACGCTCGTAACGCACTTTTTATAGATCTCTTTCCACCCTCGTAAACTTTACTCCGCGTGCTGTTACGCATCGAGTGCCGCGAGCACTGCAAGAATTTTCCCTCCAAAATCACCGGAGTCACCCCTCTATCCTCCTCCCGACGCAACGCGTCGCGTCGCGTGGGCAAATACTTTTTTCAGGGTTTCGTCCACCCCCGCCTTGCCGAGCCAAACGCTGAATTTCTCGAAAGAGCATTGCGCGGGCTCTCGTTGCTTTTTATCTGGAAAGTCTTACTCTTCCATTCTTGAAGAATTCCGAAGGTTTACGAGCCTCGCCCCTTTGTACGTGTACGGAAGACGAGAGGGAGAGATCGCCGTGTAATTATCACAGAGTAACGCGTACCATAAATGTCCGAGGGAAGAATTCAATGGGAAGGTGGAGGAAAATGACTGAAGTAATAAAATTAAAGAAAGCCGCGGGGGGATGGGGGGTGGGGTGGGGGAGGACAACGTCGATCGTTATTGGCGACGTTTATCGAGAGAAAGCCAAATCAGACCGATGGATCGTCGGGTTGCTCGGGGGGAGGGAGACTGAAAAAAACCCGATCGGTTTCCTCCCACAGGCAGTGACGGCCGCCCACACTCGCACGCGTGAACCGGACTGTACGGGGTGGAGGAGGGAAGGGAATGGGAAGGGAGAGTCGGTGATTATCTCGAAGCATCGTAGTCTGATGGTGTGCAGTTCCGGTTTCGTGTTACCTTGAAATCCATCGTGGCTCGCCAGCTCGCTAGTTCGTTCGTTCGTTATCTCGCACGGGTAAAACTCGTCGGGGCCCCAGGGGACCCAAACGAAGAGACCGAGCGCCAGGGCGAGCGCACTCGAGAGTCGAGTTCTCGCACCTTCGGTTTCCGCGCTGACTCACCTGCGGAAGTAGCGGAAGGGCTTGCGGCGGGGGTGGCGCGTTACTTTTATGACGGGGAGAGGAGAGGAAGGGGTCAGAGCATCGGGTTACTCGCGGCCGAAAATTTTCAACCTACCCTTCCCTCTCCTCCTATGTCGATACTATTTCGCACCCTCGATTGCTTTCTCTCTCTCTCTCTCTCTCATTTTGATAGCTCGGTGAGCAAAGTTCTGACGCGGCTCTAAAAAGTTTGCCACCCTCGAAACGTGGAAATCAATCGAGTAGCGACGATCGCTTGGAGTTGAAACATGGGGGAGAAACATGGCGATATGGTGCAAGAGCAGCAATAACATCAGGAATAATCCAGTACCGATTAATAATCGTCCGGTCTGTAGGAGGCAGAACAAGTGTAGTAACGAGGGAAGGAGGGAGGGAGGTGGAGAGGCTGCGTGGGCGTCGGGCAACGCTCGCCTTCCTCGTTTCCACCAGGTGATTCAGCGTCGGGGTAATTGACGTTAAACGCCTTTAATTTATTAGCAATTAAACACGAGTCACGCGGACTATCGGCTTTTCCATCTCGAGCCGGCAGACTTCAATCTGAAATAACGAGGTGCAAGAACCTCTCCCCCCTTCTCTTCCCTCTCCTACTTCAGTCGCATCGAGTTATTTCCACTATGAATCACTCGCGCGCCTTATTTAATAACATTGCTTCGTGCGACCGTAGTTTTATCTCTGCTCCTTCCGCTCCTCCGCCACGTTGAATTTAATATTCTCAGCGCGATCAAATCTCGTGTAATCGCGAAATCTGAAGTGACGCCAGGGTGGCGAGAGGGTTGCTTGGGTGTAATCGTGGTTACACCTCCCTTCTTTCCCAAAGAGAGAGAGAGAGAGAGAGAGATAGTGCAAGTTTTACACGCCCACGCGTGCCGTCTTAATTACAGCAGGCAGTGGCGTCCGGTTTTACGATTACCAGAGCCACTCGAGAGAAGCAGCAACGGCGGTCTCCTTTGCTTCTGCCACCCCTTACTTTTTCTTTACCTTTTTCCCCTCATCCCCTACTTTTTCTTCGATTTTGCTCTTACTCTTGCTTTTGCTCTTGCCTCGACCAAGATTCTCTCGTTCCTTTTACGATCACCACGAAAAACTCATTAGAATCCAGACGATGGATTCTCTCCCTCTCCCTCTCTCTCTCTCTCTATCTCTCTCTCTCTCTCTTTTTCTTCTCAGCGATTACTTTTCCCTCTTCCATCATTGGAATCTCTGTCCAATGATACTCGAGCGATTCCACGTATCGCACTTGATTAGTAGTCGAATCATCCTCTTCATCGAATTACTGCGCAAGTGTTTTCATTTGCTCGCTCTCCTTCCTCTCCTCTCTTCTCATCCCCCATTTGCTTTGCTTCGTTTCTCGCTCGTTAGCATCCTCAAGGACTTTTATTCACGTTTTCCCCGATTACCCAGAATCTCTCGTATCTGCTGCGGTCGATGATTGATTTACACCGGATATCGCTCGATCTCGATCTCGATCTTGATCTCTGGATCGTCCATCTGCGCAATACGCGCGTGTCGATCCGAGAAAGGCGCGTCGTCACCATTCGCGGAATTCGAGGACCTCGACCTCCGCAAGATCAAGCAGTTAATTAGCTCTTGACGGTATTTTCCGTGTCGCGGAAAATTATCGCTAGTTTTCCTCATCGACGATGACGACGAGGAAAGTCCCGGGTGTGCGTTGCGCAATCGCTACAGGAACCTTTGGATCTCGCTCATTTTCTCTCTCTCTCTCTTTGTCCTTCTAGGTAAGAAAGGTGTGTGGTAGAACGGAACTGCAATCGGGGGGAGAGGAACCAGCACAGGGGGGAGGAACCCCCTCAAGGTCATCCGCAGGATCCGCGAGTTCACCAGGAGTGCTGAACGGCCACTTGGCGCCACCCCCGACCGCCGGTCACAGGTCGCCGCCCACGCAACTCCACGTGCAGCTTGGCAACTTCCTGGCGAGCGTCGTCCGCTCCCGGACCTTCTACGGTACCCTGGCGGACGCTATCTGCGAGGAGTACCCCGACGAACACTGCTGGAACGGTGAACGCGTTGGAGAGTAAGTACATTGCCACGTTTTTTCTTTGCTCTCTCTCTCTCTTCTTTCCTCGTTTCTTTCTTACCCCAAGAAAACTCGAGACAAAATTTTTCTTACACGAACATATCAATTTCCTCTCGAGGGATTTGTCAAATAATCCAAGCATGCTTGGTGGTTTCCATTGATTGAAAACCTTGGCAGGTTCTTTAATGCCTCTCTCTCTCTCTCTCTCTCTCTCTCTCTCTCTCTCTCTCGTGCTTTTGTTTTCGTTTTTCCTTCAGTTTTTCTGTCTATCGCTCGAAATACTTTCAGCCACTGGAGGGAAAGAAGAAAAAAAAGAAACTTATCCGAAAGCGCTCGAATAATTTCGGATGAATCAGCCTAGTTGAATATCGCCACTTCTCTCCGCGGTGGTAATTAAGATAAAAGCTTTGGACAAAGCGTAAAAAGAGAACGGGACCCGGGACCGTCGGATAAAAATGTTTATAGAAATTAAAAACGATGTTTATTGGACAAACTCCGTGGAAGAACGTACTGCCGGGAGTCCCTTGATAAATTTCTTCGAGGAAATCTGCGCTAACGTTGTGCGTGGGGGGAGGAGAGCGCGATTAACCAAGGAAGATAAATCAGGAGAGTCGAACTCTCTCTAAAAATACGCCGGTATTTTCTTCCTTTTGTTTTTTGCTACGTTCTTGCTTTTCTTTCCTCGCGAGATAACATTTTCAGTTGACTCAAAAATGAGGGGAGGGAGCGGACAGAGGGAAGAGAAAAAAAAGAAGCGGCAGAAGACTCTCTTTCCTCTATCAGGTACGGAAATAGCTTCGTATCGTGGGAAATGCCAAAGTATTTTCTACGTTGCCAGGAGGAAAAATGCGTGTGGTCGAGATGAAAAGGAAAAAAAATGAGGAATCTCTAGGAATAAAAGAATAGCAATCTAAAGGGGGCAGGGTCACGAATGATCTTTCAGAAAAAATCAAAAGAATATTCTCACGGTAAAGGAGAAAGTACCAGCCCAACAGCATTACTACTAGTAGTGGTAATAGTTGTAGCAGTAGTGGTAGAAGTAGAAATTGAATAAAACTCATTGAAATAAAGTGCATTCAGCAGTGACCTTTGTAGGTCACTTTTTTCACAAAAAAGGTACTATAAAGTCAATTTCTAATTTCTTAAATTAAAGTGGAAAGAGGAGAGTGGCCAGAGAGAGAGAGAGAGAGAGAGAGAGAGAGAGAGAGAGAGAAAACAGAAGAGAAGCAAGGGGTGAGAGGAAGTGGAAGACGAAAATAGCACAAGGAGAATATGCGAAAAGAGAACGAAGAGAGTGAGAGGGAGGAAGAAGCGCAATTTTGCGAGAGCGAGATAAAATCGGTCGTTTCGCTGGTGGGGGAGGGGGTTGGAAGGGGAGACGCCGTAGCCTGTGGGACGCCGAGCCGCCAAAGAGTCTGGCAACGAAAGCAAATGGGCGCCAGAGCGTCGCCTGCGTCCCTCTTCCATACACACACACACACATACTTTGACGTACTCTCGATATTCGGACTCACTTATTCCCGACAAATACCCCTATACATGTGTGTATGTATACGCACTTGTATGAAAATACGAGCAATTCACACAATTCAGAATGATGAAGAGAGGGGAGAAATTGCGTAGAACGAGCACACGCACACATACACTTACATTTAGATCAATACACGTGACACACATCGGTGTACTCGTGCCAATACACATTCACGTGCATGCATATAACTTAGCAAAGTAGTGGTGATTCTCTCTCTCTCTCTCTCTCTCTGTATCTGGCGAAAAGCACAGACACGTACACATGTTCGTGAACGAAGCCAGACGCTTCTGCCACGAGGTCACGATGTCGCAAGATCTTCCTCTCCCTCCCCCGCACCAAATACTCATCTCACGCGCACAGACCATACATAGTCGCATTAAACTCTCGCGGAGACCTCGCACAGAGAGTTACCAGCAAAACAATCCCATTTTCCAAACAGCTGAGATTCAGCATAATAACGCTCTTTTTATCCCTGTTTCCCTCCGCCTCCTCCTCCTCGCTCTCCTCGAGAGGAGAAAAGAGTAGATTTTCGCGTTTCCAGAGTTTCCGGTGACTCGACGGAGAGAGGTCGACGCATTATTACGCAATTTTAATGGTTTGATCCAGCATCGCGTTGGTAATTGGAAAATTGCAGGAAAAAACCGAGGGAAAACCTTGGAAAAACCGTGGCGATAATAAAACTCGTAAAGGATCTCGTAAAATTCAAGAGAAAATTCCAGCAAAACAGTCGTCCGACCTCCTAACGCAACAGAGATTTAGCATAACAGCAGCACTCTTTTTATCGTTCTGCCCGTCTCTCTTCGTCGTTTCCTCGTTTCTTGAGAAAGTACCTGGTGACGAGAGAGGAAAAAGGAAAATTTTCCCGCACTTTCCACGTTCCCGGAACTTCCGGTCAGTTTACGTTCACAAGGGTCCTTTTTTCCATCGATTCCATCGTCGCTTTGCTCGTTTGATCTGTCGTCGCGTCGTCGTTAATTGGAAAAACCCGAGGAAAAATCGAGGGAAAATGTGGCTCTCGCTGCAGAGATCCCTCATGAGATTCTCGAGGAAATTCTGGGAAGAATTTTGCTTTCCGCGCGTCTCTCCCCCTCTCCGACATCGTCCGAGGGTCAAGTGGAGGAGGGTGACCCGGTAGGGGTCACATCGATCCAGCCACAGAGATTGCTCGGATGAACGAGCCTACTCTGCGACCGATGATCGATGATCAATGATCAAATGTTCTGGCGCCAGCAACAATTATCATTGATGATCAGTATGCCACGCTGACTAGTCCCAAGTCGGCAAAAATTCTCCATATCGGTATCAATGTCCTCGCGACACGCTAAGGGGGTGGGTGAGATGGTAGCCGACTGTTCTCCGCTGCGACGAAATCATTATGAAACTGTGTCGCCAAATTTTTCCTGCCTTGGGAAATGTCCAAAAATTTTCAAAGGACACCCTTCGGATTTACGACGCGAATCCGCGGTAGAGTGGTGGCAGTTTCTTCTGTCTTATAAAATAGGGGACGTGGGGGGGTGGCAGGAGGGCAAGCGAAATAGGGGCGAAGCTCTTTGACGAGGAAGAGCGAGAGACTGAAAAAAAATTGTGAAACGCAACGCGATACGCCGACGGGGAAATACGTGCCGCAAAATCTACTCCGAGAATCGTGGTTCTTACGGTTTTCTTCTCTTTTTTTTTTGTAAGCCGCGTATCGTTTTCCCAATAATTTTGCCACTTTGTCCTCCATCCGTCATTGAAAATTCTTACCAAGGGATTGCATGGATTCTGCAGGATGACGCATGATATACCACAGGGGGATGAAAGAGAGAGAGAGAGAGAGAGAGAAAGAGATCCCGAGTGAAATTGTCCAAAGTACCTCCGAGGGTAGTTTGAATAAATTAAAAGATTCGTCGATGATACACGGAGAAATTGATTCCCAAATTTATTTCTCTCCTCGCGTCTTATCACCGTCCATCCTCCTTTCATCCCCCGGTCCTCTTGCCCCGGAGGAAATAAAATCCTTGAGAAAAATCCATATCCTCCGAATAAACGAACCCTATTCTCGTCTCGCATAAATCTGGAAAAATTCCAGCTCTCGGATACAATCGTGTAATTTGTGAGACGAAATTGTTATGGGGAGGGGGTGGGTGATGGTACGCGCGTGTACACCCTCCCTCAGAAAAATCCAAGAGAAGGGAGTAGTGACAGTAGGGAGAAGAACAGAATTTTTTCCCTCGAAGCACGCGTTACAAAGATGGGTGGAGGGATGAAACGTGGGTGGTGATTCCAGTCCAGCAAACTTGGCAGCATTCTATTTATTCATCTCGAAGTTTGTCCCACTGGCGGAACTGGCCCCAATTTCTCCTCGTAAATCTGCCCGCTGCTCCAGATACAACCCCCAAGGTCTTTCGGGTTCTCCGCTGAGATTCCAAAAGAGGGGGTGGTGGATGCATGGAAATTCACGTTGGACATTTTCCATTGTGGTACGCCGCGAAAAAAATTTGTCACGCGTTATTTTACGAATTGTAGAAATGAACGAACGAGTTCGCGTTGGTCCGATTTCCTTACAGCGGGTTTCGCGCGAAATTCTAGACGATGGAGGGTTAGGGGGTTTCTGGGTACACACCCGGAAAACCCCATAGAGATCCAAAAGAGAGAAAGAGAGAGGAATGGTGTATAAGGGGGGTGGAGTGAGCAGGAGAAATTCTCGTAGATCGAATCGCATTAGCAGATCGACTAGTCGCGCGGGGGTGGTTTCGTTCGCCCTCACCCCCTTGGCAATTGGCTTGCTCGGCGGATTCAATCGTGGCTTCCTACCACGATCGAATCTCATTTAGATTTCAGCTGGCAGATACTCGCGTTGGAGCTTCCGCTCTGCCTTTCGTCCTGCAATCCTCCTCCTCTAACCGACAATTTAACCCACTCCCACCCCCTGTATTGGATTAACGATGCATCGAAAATTGCATTTTACCTACACCAAATTATCTCTTTCTCTGTTCCTCCTCTCCGTCTAGTGGAAAATTGCTGAAATTCTTGAAATCCAAATGTTTTCCTCCGTTTTTCATCTTGTACTCGTTCTCTCTCTCTCTTTCTCTTATCAGTCGATTTGTTAGGTTTGCTATCACTCGACAGATAAGGGGGAGGGGGTGACTCTCATCGGTATTAGCTTGATAATTATTCGACTAAATAAATTTTCACGCTAGAACGGCGCGCGCCTGATTAAAAAGGTTCCTTTCGTGCAAGTCAGCGTGCGATTGGCTGCGGAAGAAAACGAAATGTAGGAGAGTGAGAGGGGAGGAGGGGCTGCCCCGTGGCAACCAGCTTGATTAATAATCTCGGGAACGCATCGGAAAAGCTCTCGACAGGAAACGAGTCATCAACTTTGAAAACACACTGGATCCTCCCTTTTCCCTTGATCAATTTTATTTCTCTCGGCTAATTCCACTTTTCCCCATTGATCATCGGCAGCTTCGCTTTATCCGCCATTCTCAACCCCCAAGGAGCAAGTCCATGCTGCATTTTTCATGGGAAACCCCCAGCGCGATGACCGTCGACGATCGTCCATCGCTGCCTCTCTCTCTCTCTCTCTCTCTCTCTCTCTCTATCTCTTACTTTATTGGGAATTTGCTCTAATTTCAATTTTTAATTCGCTCCGGATCTGATTCGCGTATGAATTTCAAAATTTTCCAGGATCCTAGGGAGAGACGAATCGGGTTTGTTTTTCCGCAAACTCGGTATTCGGGAAATTAGCATTTTTAGCTGGGGAAACTCGGCTACGGGGAACTCGTGGAATAACAAGAGTGGCAGAAACTTTGCGCTCCAATTTATTTGCTTCGGTTATTGTAATATCTTGTTGTAATAATCGACCCTCGACCATTCCCATGGAGAGTTTTTCATTTCGAATTTTCCCCCTTTCCGCAAATTCCTCGCCAATTTGATACCCTGGATTTTCATGGCGCGTTTCATGGAAAAATGAGGAAGAGAGAGAAAGAGAGATTACATTTTAACGAGATTACACAGCAATTGCCATCCACTGCTGGCGTAGCTCCTGTAATTTTCCACTAGCTCTGATTTTCCGATTTTTCCTCCTTTTTCCGTATTTCCCAAAAAACGCGATGGCTTGTCACTCTTGTACAAACACACTCGGACGCAGGTTTGAGAAAACTTGAAAGTTGACTGGAAAACTGAGAAGCAAAGAAAAACCAAAGAAAATCATTGGTCCTCGTTGAAAAATTGATAAATCGTAGTAAAGTTTGATCGCTCCATCGCCATTCTCCATTCTGATCGAATTTCCAACATTAAAACTCGTCATGGTGGTGGTGGTGTTGGCAGGGGGCCTTGGCTCGACGTTCATTATGATCCCGTTGCTCCAGAAATTCCTCCCTTACCTTTTTCTTTTTCACTTTTTTTCTGTTCATCCTGCATCGCTCTAGAAAATTTGTTATGCAAATTCCACTGGGAACTCGAAAGAGTGTTTCGTGCCTACGTTTACGTAAAGCCGATCGCAGAAGAACAGAATTCAAAGTGTTGGTCGGAGAAAATTTTGAATAGAACAGGAAGTCTGCGTCATTCGTGATTTCCTTGGGATTTTTCCCTTTTCGAAAGAATAAAAAAAGACGACGAAGAAGGTAATAGAGATGGGAGGGGAAGAATGCGATAATTAAGCCAATACGATTGAAATTGATCCTTCGACTTCCTTTGCATTCTTCATCCAGAGCCTTTTTGCCCCTTAAACGTGAGTATCCACTCTCGTCCACACGGTAGGATTTTGGGAGAGGGAGGAGAAAAAGAAAAGAAAGGAAAAATATTTGGATACTGCCCATATGGCAGCGTAGAGACCGAAGGAGTAGGAGGAAGGGGCGCTTTTACCTCTGCTGCTCCTTCAAAACACCTGGCTATAATTTTCTAGACCCAACATAATTACGTGGGACTAGAAAAAGAAGGATAATATCGTCCTGGGAGTAGGACGATAGAGCCATTACGGAAATTCCCCCTGCCACCCCACTCTTATGATAGTACTAAATTAGAAGGCAGACCACCATATTTTATCCATTATTTTCGCATTTCTCCTTACTCGCGTGTCTCGTTTTCCTCTCTCTTCCTTCTTCCTTCTTCCTTTTCCTCCCTTTTTCATTCGATATTCGGTAACAGGGTAAACGGTGGTGGTGGTGGTGGTAGTGAGAGGGAGGGGAAAGGGAGAGAAATGCAAATCGATATTTCTTATTGTGCATCCTGCGATCCTGCAAACCATACTGCCATATATTTAGCGTTATATTTGTTATTATCGCTGCTGCTGTTTTTCATCGTCATTATTATTACCGTTCTCCATTGTTCTCCAACATTTCTCCAATTACCATTATTTTCATGCGGCCATTGCATTGCCTCTGATTTGCATCAAAGCGCGTTCTTTCAACGAACCTGTCAATTGTTTTATGGGGGTTTTTGTCTCTTTCCCCCCTAAACTACATTTCATTGAGAAGATTGGTAGAAAAATTAGCGATGATTTTGGATTGTGGTCTAGGATGAAATGGTCGAGTTCTCGAGGTGCTCCTTCCCTCTTTTCCCCTCTCCGATGTCGTCCTCCTTTAAGAGCTCATGGACGATCATATCCCTCGGGGTTTTCCCTTCCGGGGCCTTCGTTTATCTTGATCAGAGAGTCCTGCGGGAGAATCGATGGGTCCAGTCATGGACCTTTAATCCTGGCGCTTTCCCAGGGCCCTTCCACTCGTAAAGGTCCCAACTACCCCGAGCCACCCCGACGGGGGGCCTCCCTCTGGAATTTCCTTTCTAGCCCGAAACTCCTCAAAGCAGATCTTCCGCCGCGTGCATTATTCATTCGTTCATTCAGAAATACTCGACATTCCTCATTGACTGGAACTTGTTAACCTGCCCAACAATAAACCCTCCCCCACTCTCCCTCTCTCTCTCTCTCTTTCTCTGTCGGTGGCTGCTGCATTCATTTTCCACGTTCACCAGTTTTCAGCGGCTCTTCTTTTCTCTCGTGGAAATTCTTTCTTTACGAGAGATTAAAACGATCCACTCTCACTTGCCACTCCATTTGTGAAAATAGGAAAACGAGGGGAGTGAGATTCTTCTCGATGTCCCTTAGTTTCGGCGCCGTGAAGGGTGGGGGGATTGCCAAGGAAAATTTAGGAAAATCACAGAGTCCGTTAGATCGCTGAGTTACCGTCACTTCTTCTTCTTCTTCTTCTTCTCTATCAATGAATTTATCATCTATTTTTCTTCGACTTATTGGAGCAGCCACGAAAATTTTTCCCTTTTCATGATGAATTCCAGGTAAAAGCGAAGAGGAAATGTATCTACTGATTTATATTCAAATTTCCTCGTGCTAAAAGCATCGGTAGGTTAGCCGTCATGGTCTAACAGTCCTGGAAAATACTTCGGGAAACCGGGAGGTCTGATTTTCAATCATTTTCAATCATCGTGATGAAAGGGAGAATCCCTTCTTTCCTCTATAGAAAAGCAATTCTCTTGCATTGATAATAGTTCGCTAGCAAAATTTGTTGGAAAGGTCAGGGGTCGGGGTTTTTAATTTTCTTTTCACTCGCATTCCGAGTATCGTTGCTTAAAATTTGGATTTTGCGCGATTCGAGCGAATGGCCGATGAGGAAATAGCACGCACGGAGCGCAGGTTGCTCCCTATCTTGAAACATTAATCCGTGATTGCATGGTGCGGTGTAGCGTGGCGTGGTATGGCATATCTTGCCTGGGAAATCGATCGACTGTCCAACCAAGTTTGATTCGTCGATTCGTTGAAAGAGCACAACGACTATGACGAGGAGGAAGAAAATAAGAAAAGTAGAGAGAAGAAAAGTAAGTAAAGAAAGAGGAAGGGGAGGAAGAAGAAGAAGAAGAAGAAGAAACGTATATCGGGTATAAGTTGGACAACCAGTTTTTCCAACAACTTTAGTTTATCTCTTTTTCTTTTGACTTTGTTCAAGATCCATTCGTATTTTATTGTAAATCATTCTGTAAAGCTAAAGGAAGCAGACAGCGTTTACAAAAATTCGCAGGTGATTGTCCGATCTGATGGCGAATAAAATATTGACGAAAAATATTATCGAAAATAGCAGGAATTTGCGCTAGGGAATAAATGAGCGAATTACAATTTTTATTCCTTTATAAATACATCGGCAAATGCACACAGTTTTTTCTTTGCACGGAATAAATAACTAAATAAACAGGTAAATAAATAAATATGTTATAGTGTGCGAATAACGAAATTTTCAATTAAATATATATATATGTATATATTCCATTAGGAGAGATGATTTTATATTCAACTCTTTCACCTGAATTTGAAAATGGAATTTTGCCAATGAACATTTTCCAGGCGAATATTCATGAGGCAATTAAACCAGGCAAAAGTATAGATGGTTAATAGCTATGGATTAGCCGGGGAGAAAGAGAGAGAGAGAGAGAGAAAAGAGCGGTGAAAAAAGGGGAAAAGTGACAAATTGCAAACTAAGGGGATGGAAAAGTTGAGGATAAATTGAAAATCCTAGTAGATCGCGTTAGGCTGATTCGGGTTAAAGGTGCGAGAAGATGAGGGGAGGAGGAGGGATGGTCTCTGACAATTTGTAATAATCAATCGATAAATGGAACCCGTGCATGGGCGATGTTTGTTCCGTTCGAGCGATTACGCAAATTGCCGAGCGTCCCTGGATTATTTCGCCATAGACCAAACAGAAGAGTTGATTTCCAATCCCGCGCCTAATTATTCGTGTCCAAGTGATACCACGCGCACCAAGTATCCCATTATCAATTCCCAGAGCTGAAACAGCTCGTTCGTACTCATCGAAACGTGCCTCGGAAGATGCAGCTCGTTTTTTCGAGCTCTTTGCCAGAATTTTGCCGGAAATCGATGATCGATGTTTTTCCCAAAGAAATAAATTCTCGCGTCAACGTTTCTATCCAGACGCACTTGTCGAAAATAACAGCCTTGAACGGTGGTGTTCAACGCGTTTCGATAGGTACGCGCGTATTCTCGTAGTTTGAATAGTTGAAAAGTTTCTCAAGTGTAGTTTGAGCGCGCGTAAATACAATACAGTTTAATCAATCGTAACTTGCAAAACAAAGAAACTCTCGCTATTTCCCTGCATGAAAACTTGAGAATAATTCAATGGAGAGAGGGGAATTGAGACTATTCTGAAAAAGTGCTCGACTCTGAAATGTGGGACGTATCAATTATAAATAGAGTGTCGATTGCATATTCCTAGCAGCAACACGCCACTAAATTGATATACGCTCGAAAAGCAAAGTTTCGATAATGCCGCTTGCAAAAATAGTCAGTGAACAAGTAAGCCAAGTGAATTATTCAACGCTGCCATATTCCATAATCAAATATTATCGGAGTGCTGGAAAAAGCTGCGTGGAAAGAGTCCTTGTTCTAGCGACAGTAATAGTAGTAGTGAACGATGCTGATGGTAAATCTTTAGACTGTAATTTGGACAGTCTAAAAAAGTTTTTCGAGAAATCCCTGGCCCGCACAGTTTGGTCTCTTTAACACTCTCTCTTTCTCTCTTGTGCATTGTATCTTAACGAGTTGTTCCAGGAACGACTCGGAAACGGTCGGGACTCGTTCCGATTCATTGCACGGCTCGGTAACTTGGTAATCTGGCAAACTTGTCGAGAGAGAGGGAGAGAGAGAGACCGGTCCAAAAAGTAGAAACAATCGATCCTACAGTTTCCCTTCATGGAAAGCGTCGGACCTCAAAAATATCGAGTTTAACTAAAAAGTTTCTCAGGTTGTGCCACGCGCGACCGTAGTCCATTCTTGGCGAGCGACGTAACTTTTACTCACACGCGCTTGCCTATGTGCGCGTTTCTTTCTCCTCTCTTCCTCCGTCTCTCCCTCATCTATTTCCTGCCCCAGTCTAATTCAAGAAAATGAGAAAGTAAAGCAGAAAGAAAGGAAGAAAAGAAAGAAGGAAAGAAAGAAATCAGACAAGTCTCATCAGAATCTTGTTTGTTTCTTATTTTACGCAGATACACGAAAACGGTCGTGGATTCCAGTTTGACAGCGCAGAGGTATAATCCAGAATTTACAATAACGACAGCGGCCTCGACGACGATATCCTACGGGAACGCCAACACCAGCGTCCTCATCGACCAATTGAGGCACATTAATCAGGTGAGTCCTCGCGCGCGCGTTGTCATTTCATTTGTCCATCGTTTTGCTTCTACTTGCTATTCACCCTCCCCCTCCTCCAACTATTATCTTATCTCCCTTCTCTTTATCGCATATGCCTGCAATTTCTCTCTCCCACATTCTCTCGTTGACTGATTCACCAGCTCATCCTGTTTTCGCAGCAAATCACCTCCAATGGAATGTGATTGCCGCCGTTTAACCTTTCGCGACCTTGTTGTTGCTATTGTTGCGAGCGCAACAGCAAGCGCGAGATCCTTGACAGCTGCGTGAATTTTGTCTTTTTGTTCCGGGCACAGATAGTGCAGTTCCAGTTGGCCTCGGCACCTGACAGCGGAGTCCTACTGGCGGACGAAGCTCTAGACGGTTCCGGAAGTGGCTCGAGACCGCTCTGGAGGAAGAAGGGCCACGGGGAGAGCATAGAAACCGACGACGAGGACGTCAACGGGGAGGACCGCGACGACGAGGAAGCCTCCGGCTCCGGCATGGGTCCCGTTCCTCCAGGTACATCCATGTCGCGTTTCTCATTCTATTTGTTCTTCTTCCTCTTGTTTTTGTACTGGTTCATTCTTTTCTTCTTCGTTTGTGTCCACAGGACCCTCGGAGGACGAGCATAAAGAAAACACTCATGGTACCGCTGGATCCGGAATCGTAACTATCTCCTCGTTGGCTCTTGTTATCGTCGCCCTAACCACCTTCGTCTAATCCCTCGTAGAAAACTAGAGATTAGGACAAGGCGCTTGTGTAAAAAGTGGAAAGTAGTATGAAACAGAGAGAGAGAGAGAGAGAGAGAGTGAACGAGTGAATGAATAATTAAGAGAGAGAGAGAGAAAGTGATAGCAAGTCGTCCATCGATTAGGATGTTCCTGCTCGATCCCAAGGACGAAATTACGCAGAAATTAAGAGAAAGAGAAGAACGGGCTGTGCCCGAAGTTTTAGTCGCCGTTAAACGTTCTAGAGCCAAGTATTTAGGCAGCAGAAATTCTATACTTGACGCCCTGCCAAGTTTTCTGCTCTAAATTTATGGTTGTGCCGTTTCACGAATTATTTATTGCCACGAGAGAGGATCGTCCAGCAGAATTTTTCAAAACGCCTCTCCCTTGCGATGTACGCGCGCGCAGTGATACAGGGTCTTTTTTTGTGGGAGGGCTGAAAAGGGAGGCAGAGAGAGAGAGAGAGAGAGGGAGGGAAGGAAGGTCGTTTCCTCGGGAACCGAACGGCTCGCGCAGGAAATCCCATAAGTTTCCCATAGCGAGAAGCCACGATAAACTCCTTCCTGGGGAGGAAATCACTCGACGATCGCTACGTCGAACAAAACAGACCGGAACAAAGTCTACGAGCGACGATCACTCGCCCTTCTGGTATTCTCATATACGCTCGTGTTCCGAGTGTCTACGTTAATTCCTCAAATTACCATGATTACTCCCTTCTCTCTCTCTCTTTCTCTCTTTCTCTCCTTGACCTGGACAGAACTAGTACGAGGCGACTCCAGTCAACTTATCCTCGCCCCTTTCCCCGCACACGTTCCACGACACCGTCGATTCAACGCAGAAACTCGCCACTTTTACGTTTAATCGACTTTTTAACGATACTACGTGGAATTTTAATAATTGCATCTCCTCGTCGACGTCGACGTCGACGTCGACGAGTTTTTCACCGTTCCCTCTGAACTTCCTCAGCCCCAGGACTACTCGTGGGAGCTCATGGGAGGCAACCACCCCCTCTCCCCTTCGCAGATCGGTTCTTAATCCTCTTATCATCCGATCCTTCTCTCTCGTTTCCCGGTGTTTTCTTTTACTTTTTTTCGTTAAAATTCGCTGGAACGGCATTTTCCCCGTTTGAAGAAGAGGGTGAATGAAGGAAACTAGCGGTGGAGGGTAACGCAGTTGCGTTATAGGTTCGAGTCAGGTGTCGAGGGTTAGTGCCTTTCTGAATATCCCAGGTCGTGGGGAGGTGGCGGCGACGGCGACGATGACTCGCGCCACCAGGAACGGCTGTCAGAAGGAAACAGAACCATCTAACTATAAATACGACTGTACAGGGCATTCTTGTTACGAGTGTGCGTGCGTGCCTGCGTGCGTGCGTGCTCCACTTGCTTCGTCTCGTATCTACTATTTTATTCGCCAACGTGGACAATCCGCCAATTGTCGGAAAATTGTCCGGAGCTGCAGCAGCTAATTCATCGCGGAATAACTCGGGGGTGGCTCGGTGGTGCGGGGAGGTGTCCAGACCTACGGCAACGTCTCCGGAAGAAAATTCGGTCACCGACGCGACGCGATGAGATGGATGGCGTCTTCGATTCTCTCATCCATCCCCGCCCCTTTCTTTGCTTCCGCAGTCTCCTGAATCTACTCAAGTTTTCGGGTCCCGACGCAAAAAATTGATCGGTAGCAATTTTTAAATTCGTGAAAGTTCGTGGAAATTCACCGCGATTTGCAAATTGGAATCCTACGGGGGTGCTGTCGGAAGGGTTGGTTGGTCGGTCGGTCGATCGGTTTCCGGGGTGACGCGCACCCTAAATCCGCGAGCCTCGCGACCAAAATGAAATTCCCGCCCGGCACAAAACGAGTGAATGAAAAAAAAAAAAGAAAAAAAAAGAAAAGTGAATCTGTCGTTGACGCAGGAATTTCAGGCGATGGCATCTGCGTGCAATCCCCTGCACCCCCTCCACATCGCCTAATTATACAAATAGTTTAATTATACAAATCGCGCGTGACACGTGTGCCAAGTGTTTTATGCGGAGGAGCCTCGAGAGTTCGATGTTCTCCAATTGTAAAAGGAGTCCTCGTTTAGCGCTCATCAGTGACAATTGTTGAAATTTGACGTTGTAATTTTTCAATTTCTAGACCGGGGTGGCTCATTGAAGAAATTTAGGCAGCCCCCGCGTGTCTCCTAATCAATTTGCCGCCGCGCGTGGGCTGTCTGCTTCGTTCGTTTTCTCTTTTCCCTTTTCCACTCCTCCCTTCTTTTCTTTCTCTCGACACCGGTTCCCCGCTGATTCATCCGTTGATCCTAAAAACACCTGTTTTCTCCTATTTTTTCCCCGTTTCAGCTAAAGACGAATTCATAATTTGTCGTACAATATTGCACGTTGGATTTACGTAAAAGTAACACGAGTGGAAAAGCACACAAGACTGACTACTACCAAATTTTTTGCTAACTTTTTCCTTCGTCGCATCTTTGTCTATCCCAATGCTGAGAGATCCCGAGTTGCTTGTTCGGTAAAATTGATTGGAAAGATGGGGGAAGAAGGGTGTAAAGGTCTGGACACTTTCCGCGAGTAATGAACGCAATCGAGCGAAGAGTGTAAAAAACGAGAAGAATTCGAGAAAAGGGGGAAGAAATAGAAATAAAGAGGGAGAGGAAGATAGAAAGCAATTTGTAAATAAGGGATGCGTGTTTGTGTGTGTGTGCGCGCGCGCGCATATCTACACACACACACACATCTGGTTATAAACTCATGCATGTACGCACGCGCGCACACATATTATATATTAAACATTATACCTATATTACACGACCTAAACAAGCGTAGCCGTTAAAATTGAAATCATTATTGATGAGTTAAATGATTAATTATATTGTAATAATGAGACTAATTCCGTATAAATATTGTAACGTGTACAGAGCGTGTCTGTGTACACGCTTATTGTATTAGTAAGATTAATAATAGACTATTAAATATTAAAGAGAGAGAGAGAGAGAGAGAGAGAGAGAGAGAGAGAGAGAGAGAGAGAGAGAGAGGGAAGGAGAGAGAAAAGCTATAGATTCTTCTTCGTTCGCTCGTCCAGGAACTCGAAACTCGCTTTACACAACTGATGCCAATACCGACTCGCCTAAATTACATAATAATTAATTAGATATATTATGTGCGAATTAACGATCCACGTTATGTACATTAATTTTATCCGATGCGTCGATTAATTTCATATACTATGTTGATTAATTATTGGTAAGAGTATCATGTAGAAAATATAGCAGAGAGAGAGAGAGAGAGAGAGATATTAGAATGCACTCGTTTCCACTTTCCATAGGGAATTCCCCTCTCCCTTATCAGTATTCCACTGATGGTTTCATGTGACTAACGAATGAAATCCGTTCACAGACAGCGAACGAAGAAAAACTCGCAAAGAGGACTAATCGCAATTGAAACACGCAGTTTCATATTATTTATAGAGGAATGGCAACGGGTGCGGTGCACTCTGCGATTTTTTTTCGCTAGTCCTCCAGTTCGCGAACGGAAATCGTTGGTGGTCGCTGTCCCAGTGACTTTTTTTCCGTTTTGCTCGATTTTTCGCATAAAAATGCACTCTGGCGTATAATAATAATAGTAATAATAATAATAATAATATTATTATTAATAATAACGATGATGATGATTATGATAATAATAATAATAATAATAATAATAAATTAGCTTCGAGAAACGAGTGGAACGAGAACGAGGGTGAAAAACTCGTCGGTTTCACTCGATTTGCATCATCCGCGAAAATAAGCGAACCACCGTTATCACCCTCCTCCCCCTCCTCCTCCTTCCTCTTTCGCGCTCAATAGGAAAAATTATTATTGTTTTTCCATTATATTGTATTTGCGTGTAATTACCCAGGTAGCGAGAGTACGTCATTTTGACGTTTGTGACAATTAATATGTCGTCAAAATGACGTACTTTGTTAGCAGGGTACTTTGTGTGCGCCAGGTGTCGCGTAAAACTTGAAATCAATTTGTTCTTGTCATTTTATTAATAGAAACGGTAGGAGGGGGTCGCTTCGCGGATAGCCATAATGCAAAATACAGAGTTTTGCGCCATAATGTAATTGTTTGACAATCCGCTACAACAACGTTGTATCCAGAATTTCCCAGAACTTTTCCCACGATCTGGGAAAACCGATCTTTTTTTTTCTCCGTTCAAAGTCCAAATTGATCGCCATTTCATTCTTGTGGTTTTTATCCGATCGCTTGATTTGCCCGACGCTTGAGAAAAATTCAGTACAAATTGTTATTAGGTCTTATCGTCGTATAGTGTATAGTCGTTGAATGAATCGAAAAACGTTAAATCGATAGGATAAATGGAGAGAGAAGTGAAGGAGAGGAAAAAAGGAAAAAGAGAGAGAGAGAGAGAAAAAAAGGAAAGAGCAAAGCGTTTGTCACTGATGTATTTGATTATTGATAGAGACACGAGTGTGAGAACTTTGTTTATTGTTTGTTACTCCATCAGGGAGACTTTTTACATACTGGTGTTTCTATCAATATTCACAGACACATATATACGGAAGAAATTTCGCATATATGCTGTTGTTTGCTTTTCCTTCTGGAGGAAAACGTTGGAAATCCTTGCTGCTCCACGTACACACACACACATACGAGCAGACGTGCGAGATACGAAGTCCTCGTTAAATTTCGCACACCCTCCTCCCCCTATATCAATAATAAGACTCTGGAAAACTGTGGATAACACCTTGTGCGAGCAGCGATAAAAATTGTACAAGAACGAGGGGAACTGTTTCTTTCTTCCATAACGATTCGTTGCTTCTTCAACTAGCTCATTGGAGAAAATAACAACCCCTATCGATACCTTCCACCATGAGCCACCTCATGAAAACCTCTGCCAGTGGAAATCTTCTCGCTGCCATAAAATATCACTTTCCACTTACACAAATCCACAGAAGTAGCAAGCTTGAGACATACTTTGCCAAAAGAAATAGTTTCCTCTTTTTTCTTTTTCTCTTCTATCTATCTGTCTGTCTATATCTATCCGTTCCTCTTTCCATTTCTCACAAAAGTCGAGACACCAGAAATCTTTGGAATTAAGTTGTTAATAAAGAACTGTGATTCTTAAGGGTGAAAAGTATATGTGATGATGATAGGAAAAGGGGGAGGATAAGAAATATGTTGATCGTTGGAATAAAGGAATTGAGGTGTTTGTTAACTAAATTTGAGAAGTAGAAAATTTTCGAGTAACGTTCATTGAACAAATCAAACGAAACGAATAAAGTTAAAGAAGATAAATCAATGTATAGATATATGTCTGTACATTATTATACCGTTTTGACGTGTTCAATGGAATTTGCTCGATTTACGAAATTTGCACAGTTCGTATAAATTAATCGTAAATAATAATCCAGAAAAATCGAAGAAGAGAAAAGAAAAATACGGACAATATTTACATGTATGTGTGTGTGTGCGTGCGCGCGCGTATGAATGCGAGTATGAGTTTGTAAATAGCAAATTCAGTTTTCAATTTTTATCAATAGTTACTGTCTTCAGTTTTATCAATTTAAGGCGTGCGGCCTCCGATTTTTCTATTCCTGATGTGCCACAACTTTTTTAGGAGATTCTCTCTGCTCGTATTATTTTCATTAATGCGTGTACACCTACTCTTTGCGAAAAAAAAAACTGGTCTAATACAAGTTCTCTATACACGTATTGCCTACAATAATTATAATTATAAATGTATACAAAAAACACAAGTACACACACTCAAACATTTATATTGACATATATAGAACATTATATTGCATTATATTATTATATATTTTAAATATATATTAATATTATTTTTTATTATTATATTGTACGTAGCATAACTAATATTTAGTATTTCTACAATATTTATTGTTGTGCCTGCGTTAATTATGTGATATAGTGCTACTTATTATTATTATCTTTATTATCATTATTAATATTATTATTATTATGTATAATTAAATTAATTATCAACTCTGTCACTATCACTAGGTAATATCATGACTATCATTTTTTGAATAATCGATTACACATATTCCTCTTTGTACATCACGCTAATTTCGTTTGCTTCAGTCTTGAGTTAATTGCATACAAGTGGGTATTGTTAATGTGTAACTTTTTTAGATGATTAATCATGCGCTTTGTATAATTACGTTAATTCATCGACATCCCTTTTAATGGCTCTCTATACACGTAGGCAGACACACATTACACTTAATTGTAACTCGATTTACCGAAACAACGCTTTTATATGTATTTAGCGTTTTTTATTTATTAGAATAAATTTTAATGTTCGACCTTTGACCTCGTAATAAGGGCACTTGGTATAATCTCGCGTAAACCGATCACCGCGTTCAGATTTTGCGATTGTCCAACTCTTTTATTTATCGACCACACGTTTCTTTCTCGTATTGTTGGCAACGTGAAAAAATATCTATTTATATATATATATATATATTTATATACATATTGCCTGTTTCTCTTTTGAATATTCATACAAGTATAATTGCAGTGATTGTATTTGTACATTAATACTCACCCCCTCCAACCCATAGTTTTTTCAAGAGGAGTCCAAAGGGTTTTCTCACAACCACTTGCAAAGGGGAGAGAAAAATCCTCGCACGAATAAAACGCACAGGAAATGTAAGAAACATGTAAATTTGCCACGAAAGGGCAACGACGTCGTTGTAATACACACGTATATGTATAAATATTACAAAAGAGTAGAATGTGTGTGCGTTCGCGCTCGCGAGGGAAAAAGTAAGAGAGAGAAGAGCGTGTACGAATGTAGCGGTGCGTGAATGCACGAAAGCATTTAAATAATTGTCAGTCAGGGGTTGATCCTGGTAGAAAAAAGCAGGTAAACGTAAATAAAGGCAGAGTAAACGGGTTTGGCAAACAACTCGGAGCTCGGACATGTAAAAACTATTCAGTGTGAGCAAACGGCGAATGGCGAATAAAAGATTACACGATAACAATCGTTTTGCTTCCCTACTTGCTCTTTATTCAAGTTCTTCGGTGTAATCTCTACATTGGTGGGTGGAACGGGAACGGGGTCTCCTCTGCTCGCCCATGAACAATGACGCAACGCAATTGTCCAATAAAAAGGGCGAGCAGGCTATCGTGATTATCGTTCTCCAAGGAATTTTGGAGGTAGCACGCTGGGCCCAGTAGCCTTGTAAAGGAGAAACTGCTCGAGGAGTTTGATGAGATTCTCGATGCCCTCCAGGTAATTGAGGTCCAGAGTGTCCGGTTGCTCCGCCGGGAAAACATGGGCAAAATCAATCATACTCACCTGGAGCCAGTTCGGGCATGATCCCGAAGTCGCAGAGCAACTGGCGCTGTTTAACTCCTTCAGCAGCAGCCCGTACTCCTCCTTCATTCTGACGAGGTCCTCGTCGAAGTTGTTGCCGAGTGAATGCGTGCAGCACAGTCTGTCCACCTTCTCCGGCGTGTAGGAGTCGCTTCTGGAAAAGCTCCGTCGAATCTCCCCAGGATGTTTCTCACTACAGCTTACGTTCAGACTGATGCTCCTTCTCAGTGGAAGTTTTGACTTTACCAGGGTCAAAGCCGGGGCCTGGGCCGGATCCGAGACCGGGACTACCGGAACCGAGCACGTTTCTCCAGCGTTGCGCAAACAGCGACGTAGAGCAGTTGCGTCGTACGCTATCAGCAGGGAAGTCGAGTAAAATCTCAGCTTCTTTTGGGAGCGGAAAAACAACTGGATTTTCCAGAGCGTCGAAAGTAATCGAACAAGCAGTTGCCGGCACGCTGGTCCATCCGCACTCATATTTAGGAACATCTTGAGCGCTACGACAGAAACCTCGGTCATTTCTTTAGAAACTAATCAGGAAGACGCGATCTATCTCGTCTTTTCTACTACCTTCCAGTACCGTCTCGCGGTTCAATTTCTTCCCGTAGTCCTTGTCAAACTTGCTGAGTTCCCCGCTGAACACCGAGTACACTTGAAAACCCGAAATGCAGAATCCATAGGCTGACTTTGTCTCCGCGTACTTAGACTCCTCCTCCTGGCGCTTCTTGGCTGACGCCAACGGGTCCCACGTTCTCCTACCAATTTTTATGTCCATCACGCACGGCTCTGACATCCCCTCGGTTATGTCCTTCAGGGAAATATACCGAATATCTGGTACAAGCAGAACCAACAAGCTTTATCGCGTGCTCACAAAGAAACAAACCCTTTTGATACACAATATTTTTTCGTTATGAATTCTATTGATTGCTTTACTTGTTTGGTTTATCTCCAGATCCAAGGTACCGTAGTATTCTGGTACGAGACTTCGCAGCTCCTGCAGACTCGAGTCTTCTCCGCAATTTTGCAGACTCTCGTAAAAGGCGATCTCCCGTTTTCCATTGATCTTCTTCAGTATCGGCTTAAGTACACGACCCGTTTCCGTTCGTAGCATACCTGGAAAAAGCCTCAGCATCGGTCATTACGCTCTCAACAAATATACGACCTTGATTTATCAAGTTTTATTCATCATGCGTGTCTACTCTCTACTCTCAACATTCAAGTGGCCATAGGCAGAAGAGAAGAAAAATTGGTAAAATTTTACTCACACACCGAACGGTCTCTGTCCATCAATTTGTGTCCAGATACCTGAGACTCCAAGAAGCTTACACCTTTCGACATGTTCGGCTCGATCGATGGCGATTTCTTCCTCTCCATGTTACATTCGAGAAAACTTATCAAGATAACTTTAATCGAGATTACATCGCTCACGAGATTTCATTCCAATCACACGCTCCTCAGTGAAAATAAAACGAGATAAAGGGGCCAGTGTGCGATACTACTCACAAACACCTATAAGGAGAAAGACAGAGAGAAATTTATTGATAATTTCTTGTACTCCGGTTTATCGATGCAATTGTTTGTACAATATTGTTGTTATAACAGTGGCTTTTTTACTTGGGCGGTCCGCATGGTAACGACAGCCGAGAAACATAACCTATAAAGTGGGGCCAAAGGTCTTCTTGTTTTCTTCCTTGTTGATCTCGAGACCCTACTGACTGATTATCACCTCCGAGTTACCAGCAACTTCCGGTTCATTTTCCCCCCTCTGGTAATTAGTTTGACGTCATGTCAGTTTACATGTTATTTTTTCCCATGAAGTGTCCTTCGACCTCGCAGTCCACATGTTTTTCTCACATTCTCCTCCCCCTCTCAACCTCGTGGTTGTCAAAGTTCCCGGGCTTCTACACAGAGCGCGTTCTTGCGAATTTTAAATTTTCTCACGTGTTATCCTCCACAACTTTCCAAGGAACCTGTTGCTACTCGGGAAAACTTAGCCAAGGCAATTCCATGCTTGATGAGTTCGAGTGAAGGAGCTGAATGAGGTTCGATAAGAATCAAAATCTTGCTTATTATTTCACTCTGTGATCTCTGGTACTTCTCGACTCGTTTTTTCAACAGTCAAAGGATTTATTGGTTAGGCAAGCAAGGTACGTATCATTTTTATTTTCTTACTTCTGTCAACAGACTTCCAAGAGGACAAAAGTAAATGATTTACTTTATTTTATGAAATCATTGATTATTGTACAAACAAACATATTGAAACATACAACCTTTCATACGTGTAAACATTGTCTCTTCAAATATCATATCCAATTAACGTTAAACTCTTAAGCTGTCCATTTCAAGCATCTTGTATCCAAATGAACACCTAAACACTTTACACTGCAATATCTTGCCCCACAAGGTATGCAGGTATAATTACTGGGAAATCCACATACAGAGCAAAAATGTCTTTCTGGAAAGCGTGAAGATGGAGCTTGAGCCGAAGCATAATTGGGTGGATTTGGATTCATATTATGATCCTCCTCAACCAATTGCCCAAATGTCTTCCGGAACCGTTGCTTGTAATATTCTGCTGATCTGGTTTTCTTTCTTCTACCGACACCTCTTCCATCCAGTGTCTCTTGAAACTTGGGAACTTTTTTGCTCATAACTATAAAGTAAAATTAGTAGTTAGTAGGCTGTAATTTTTGGTATAATTAGTAGACTATACTATATATAGAAAGTACCCAAATCAGCATGTGGGTCGTCGTGAAAATTATCCTGTTCCAGGGCTTCCAATTGTTTCTTTTGTCTGCGCTTACGCGTTGCATCATCAAGAATTCTCTTTTGATACGCGTCTTTTATCCGTCCAGATTCCCTTGCAGACATTTTGATAGATATCTAGTTCTTTCTTTAAATTATCCCTATACCTCCGTTTTCGATGTGTACCATAAATTTAAATGCCCTTTTCAGCAAGTGGAAATGATATTTGATCCATAAGATCATCCACTTTGGTTTGTAGTATCTCTAAGATTTCTGCAGATATGAACAAGTGTCTTTCATCAAGATCTTGAATAATAAATCTTTTTCCCAAAGCAAATGTTTCATCCAGATGTAACAAAAATTGTTTCATAGCTGCATCGCTAAAAGAAAAAAATAGAATTTTATTATATGTGTTATACAAAGATTGTTTCTTATAGGTAAAATGTCTAAGAGGAAAGGTGTTTCTCTTGATGAAAAAAGGGCTAGAATGCTGCAGATATTTTATGAGAAAAAGGAATTTTTTCAACTGAAAGATTTGGAAAAGATTGCACCCAAAGAGAAGGGTATTGTATTACAGTCTGTTAAAGATGTTCTAACAGCGCTAGTAGACGATGGTTTGGTGAGAACAGATAAAATAGGAACCTCTATTTACTTTTGGACATTCCCAGGGTAATGAAAGCTTTTCATCGATAACAATCCATTCTACTCTATTTCACGAATATCTCTTGCAAAATTTATTTATCAATTTTAGTGAAAATATTACGGCAATAGAGCATAGAATATCCGAAGCCAGTAAAAAAGTGGTCGAATATGAATTTAAGCTTCAAAAACTTGACGAATTAGTGCAGAAGGAAAAGATGAATAAACAAGATTCCAAAGAGAAGCAATTATTGCTAGTGGAAATAGAAAAGCTAAGAGAAAGGGAGGATGAATTGAAAAAACAGATAGCTAAATTTGCTGATATAGATCCAGAGGCAATTGCCAGAATGAACTGCAAGTCACAGGTATTAAAAAAGCAAGTAGAAAGATAAAATTGAGTTAACAATTATAAAAGTGTACTAAAATAATCCTTTCTCACTTTAGGAGTACAAAGATGCAACAAATGTATGGACAGATAACATATTTGCCATACAATCCTGGTGCAAAAACAAATTTGACATTGCAGAAGAGAAGCTCAACAAACAATTCAATATACCTAGTGATTTAGATTACAAGTAATTTTATAGGTTATATATTACGGTTTTAATTTTTTCATAACTTGAAAATAAATAAACGTGTGTCTTTCTTATACGTACCATTCGACCAATACACCTTTCATAACATTGACCATGTTGAACCACAGACTTTTATACAATACTAGACCGCTAACTTCGTTCTAGGCATTTGTTGTAAAAAGTGAAAAGAAACAAAATCTCAACGTGGTGCGGAAAGTAACAGTTATTTTATCCGAAGTATGATTCAACGCAGGAGCACGTCTGCGAGTAATTCGAGGTGGTCGTATTGGGCAACCCTATAGACAATCATTGTTGAAAAGTTATCTTTTACAGGCAAATAATCATTATGAAATATTCCCATGTTGCTAGATGAGCAATTTGCTCAAGGATGGCGCTATTCACCTTCACCATTGATTATCAATTCACTAAGATATCACGCCAAATGTAAAAGATCTCAATATTCTCAAAAGTAGTGTTGAATACCTTAAAAAACGAAGCTTAGATTTCTTGCTATTCCGAGAGCGAAACTTCAAGGTTACATTGATGATCGGGAAACGTTTTTAAAGGAACTCTTGATTTTGAAGTGTAGTTTGAGGTTAAGTGTTGGATGCACCAGCGACATCTACGAGGTCTGATTGGTTGAGATTTGGACAGTTGCATCAGCCACTATCGGGGAAGCCAAGGAACCAACCGTACTTGTTGTTTATTAGCAGTAATTTTAGTGCTCGTCCATCGATCGTTTTATTCCTAGTCGAACGAGACTCGAGTCGAGGATCGGCAGTTCCGCTTCATTCGTCAAGTTCCTGAGTGAATAGAGTGAGTACGCATTAAGAAAGATCGATCCCTCCTTCAAATTTGCCTCAATGTCCATGAAAGATTCGTTTCCAACGCGTTTCCTTGGATCCCTAAAAATTAAACCTTGAAAAACCTCATTGGCTCGTAGTCATCTTCGGGATGAGAATTTTTAGCGCGATGGGGGATGGTGGTGGTGGTGGTGGTGCTGCTGCTGCTGGGTGGTGGGTGGTAGTGTCCAAGCACGTGGAATTTCCAGCCATGAGATGAACGGTGGGTCAAAGGGAACGCGACCGCTGGAAATTTCCTCGGCAATTGTATAACGTGTCTGTTACGACCTTTATTCATGCCGCAACGACGATCCACGTGCATTATGTAACGACCAATTGGCTCCGTGCCACAGACTGCTTCGTCGGATGTTTCAAATACGTAGACCGTCGAACCGAACTGACCCAATCCGATCCTGTCCGGATCCCGCGGGTACTGTTGCTGTTATTGCTGGATCTCGCTGTTATTACTCGCAGGACGTGGTAATTCGTGGGTACACCTGAAAAAATTTTAATCTCGTCATTTCATTCAAGTCTCGTCGCTGTAGTTCCAAGAAAACTTGACCTTTGTCACGCGCTTTCCTCCTTACTCCGGCCCCACCCCCCCGCGAGACGAATTGCCTCTACCACATTTTCTAACCATCTCGTTTCGAAATTGCTTGAATAAATATTTTTAGTTTTTTAATCCGGCGCACCGTTCTCTTTGTACAGTAGCCGCAGCTAATCGTTTCTTCAACTTTTAATCGAGATAAACCGAGAGAAAGAACTAGGAGCTACTGGAGGAGAGAGAGAGAGAGAGAGAGAGAGACTTTGTTTGATTTACGATTGAAATAAGACAGAACCTGAATAGAAATTGAAAAGATTCCATCGTTTGTAGGAGAAGGATAGCAGCAGTTACTATCTTCAAGCGAAGGAATAAAAGTGCAAAGTGTTCGAGGAACTTTCCAGAGAATTTTTATTCTCTTCTCAGGTTCGGGTTATTGTTAGAGGAAGAAATGCGCGCACGCGTGTGCGATAATTTCAAATTCCTAGAGAGATTAGGTCGGCCGAGGGATATTCGAGTTGCATTCGGCGTCGAGTGCACTGCAGGCGACCTTCGTACGCGAAACAGGGACCAATGCCAATGCTAGGACCTTAAAACATATTTGGTACCTCGCCTCGATTATGCAATCCGCTGCCTCTAACAAAAGATATCGAGTGCGGAATCTTCGCCAATTGAGCAATGGGACCACTCCGATTGGCCAACTTGCACTTTTTCCTCGCCGAGTTCCATTTTTTCGAACAAACGAACGAAGCACCTTGCTACTACGTAACGCTGTCTTATCTAAAAAGAAAAAGAATACTCGTATAAACAGACTCTTTATTAAATATTTGAAGAAACTTTGAGATTAATCGATTGACCGATCGCCTGACCAACCTTTTTTTCTTGCAGATAAAACCAAGCCATCATGGGTGTTCCAGCTGGTGATCCGGAAAAGGGAAAGAAGGTAAGAGATACTCGCTGCTGATCGTTACACGCATAGATCTTGCGCCAACGATCGATGATCGAGGATTGATCTTTTGATTCGCCCTCTGTCCTGTTAGATCTTCATCCAGAGGTGCGCCCAGTGTCACACGATCGAAAAGGGCGGCAAGCACAAGGTGGGGCCGAACTTGAATGGACTGATGGGCAGAAAAACCGGCCAGGCGGCCAACTATGCCTACACCGAGGCAAACAAGGCCAAGGGTAACTTATCTACCAATCTGTCGATCTACGATTTCATAAGTTCCTAATCGGCGCTAATTGTTCGCTGCGAACCGTACCGAATCGAAACTGAAATCCAACTCTCGTTGCAGGCATCACCTGGACCAAGGACACGCTGTTCGAGTACTTGGAGAACCCAAAGAAGTACATCCCCGGCACGAAGATGGTGTTCGCCGGCTTGAAGAAGCCTCAGGAACGAGGGGACTTGATCGCCTACATCGAGCAGGCGAGCAAGTAGACGCCGCGCGCGCGAGTATCGCGTCTCGAGGGTGGCGATGCGCGGCCAGGACGACGTGGGCGAACGATGCCGTCGAGGACCTAGTGCTATTATCATCATCCCCACCTCATCGGCGTCCTTCGCATCCTCACGTTTCATTCAACAAGAATAAAAACTCACCACGACTCTCCTCCTTCCGCTACTCAAGCGTACGCAATGTAACATACACATAGTGCGAAAAATCGTTATTGTTTATAAGTAGGTAAAAATCGTATTGTAACTGCGTTTACGAGACGACTCACGGACGCGGGGCCCAAGCTAGAATTGGGCCTGCTCTCCTATTCTATTCTATTCTATTCTATTCTATTCTCTTCTCTTCTAATCGAAGAATCCTCGTCGTCGGTGACGTGTTTGCGCGGTGGTTGACCCATTGTCGACAAACACCACCACTCGATCACTCTATTTATTGATATTATATTACGTTCGAATGCCCATCGTCTCGGCAAGAGCACGAATACACATGGATTCGAAAGTAAACCGGTCTATGTCTCTTTTATTACCCACCGATCACTCTGACGCAATCGCACAATAAACTCGAGCCTTTTAAATGCTAAACGTGTTTGTCGTTTTTTTTTTTGCTTTTCTTTTTTGTCACTTCGTTTGTTAACTTGCGCTCCTGGTGTCATGGGACGACGTACGATTGCCCGTCGTGCATTTTTGCGGGCATCTCGGAGGATGCAGCTCCAGCGATAAGTGGCACGAGGAAGGATATCTGCGGTTTTTCACGCAGGAAGTCGTGAGCTCCGGTACTCTCAAAGTCCCGGGAACTTGCGCCGCGTTTTCAGTCGTTTCGCGAGAACGAGGAACAGGCACGGCGGTCGCTTCATCGTTGTCAGCGTCGCGTCTCCCCGAGCCAGTCAGAATGTGCAACTCTGACGACGAGAACGCTATCCTCTCGAAAAAGTCCGGAGGGAAAGTCACTCTAAGACTGCGGAGCTTTTGTCGAGTTTTCAGCTCTGGAAACCTGGAGAGAAGTCCCAAGAGCCCGAAAAGCCCAACGGCTTCGGGGGGTTCCAGTCCCGGCGCGAGGTCCAGGTACTCCTGGCAAACGTCCTCCGCTTTCGGGGAGGCACAGAGGACTGGTGCCTCCCTAAAACATTCCAGGAAATCCGAGACCTTGGAATCTGCCCAGAGTCCTGGTGCACCGGAACCTTCCTTCGAGCAGGTCCAAAGTCATCGAGAAAGGTAAGTGCGGTCAATCGCGTCTTTTCTCCAACAGTTACACGTACTGAGAGTTTTCGAGGGGTCCCCTCTCCCTCCCGCCATCCACGCCAGGGGCCTCTGTCTTTCAACCTTAACCACCCGATTATGCGTCGCGACTTCTCGCTCCTCGATTTCCTTTGTGCATCTCTCCCGAGGGATTCAGGATTTTGTTTGGAAGGGGAGAGAGGAAGGGAGGACAGGGCGAAAGGGTCTCGGCCAGACTCGTTTTCCCAATTTCGAAATCTCCCGTCCGCCCGTGTACGCGACAAGAATAATAATCTCGCGTTAATCGGATTCACGTGTCAACGGGTAAGGTCGCTCTCGAACCTCGATCACAGTTATTTTTGCTCCGTGCGCTTGGAATTGCGTGGAGCGCCATAGATCGCCCGGTAGAGATAAGGGGAGAACAATAAACGCTATGCAAGATTACCGGCGTTCAACCGAACGGCAGCGCATTTAGCGAGGAGCCACTTCCATTGATGAAGAACCCCGTCTTACCAAGCAGCGGGGGTGGAGAAGGCGCGCTCCTTTTCCCAGAGTTTCCACTTTTGCGGGAAAGACGCCAAGAAAATTGCGAGCGTGGCCTACATAGGCTCTATCGATCAAACCGGAAGTACGGATAATCCTAAGACCGATCACGTCGTGAAGATACCGTCGACGAAGAAATCGACGAGAATGAGAATTCGAGTGAAACCCTCCCGGAGATGGAGTCCTTGGAACAAGGAAGGCATCTGGACCCTGGAGCAGTGGCAGTGGTAGCGTCTTCCCCTAGATTATTCCGACACGGGAGGGGTAAGATTTTGCAATGCCATGTCCGAAGGGATGTTTGCATCGCACTGTTGCAGAAGACGGCGGGTGTGGGGTTAGTGCAGGGAAGGAGGTGGGGCAAAGAATCCGTAGTCCCGTAGAGTCGTCGGTGCTCGTCGCCGTGGAAGTGCGCGCGAGGTTGACGGGTCGATGCAGCGCCGGCGCTGCAGCTGTTCGAAGGCGGCGCCGTGTGCGTTCTCGTACGTGCACGCGGCGACGAGGACGGCGTCGGCGTCGGCGTCGGCGTCAACGACGGTAACGACAACGGCAACGGGAAACGGCAACGGCGGCCCCACTCCCGACCGTTCCGACCGACCCCTTCTACCCTGACCCGTTCCGACCGCCCCGCGCCCCATCGCATCCTCGTCCAGCAAATGCACCTCGACGTGTGCTCGAGTCGCGGGACACAATACGGAGCGCTCCGGACCAGTGCGGACCCATTTCGACGGCCAGCGCCCGCAGCACATCCCGAGTCGTCTCTCGTCAGCTGAGCCAACCGCCCACACACCGTCGCCCATCGTCGAACACGCATCAGGTAAGTTTTTTCATTTTCTTTTCTTTTCCCCCTTTCTCCGTTACTTTTCCTCATCGACTTCTCCTCGACCAACAATTTTTATTTTCTTTCCCTCCTCGTGGTCTCCGTGGAGCGTCATCTTCTGGTGCACTTTGCCCTACCACACGCACGTCTTCGGGGGTGTTGGTCCTCGCTCGACGAGAACCGCAGCGACGACGCAGAGGAATGGCACGACCTAAGGATCGGGTTTCGCGGGGTCGACCGTTTTATTACCGTTCCCGCCTGCTGCTAGTTTCGCATTTCCAGAGGGGGAGGCCAATCGCGATGGAAAACGAGACATTTGTAGAACCGCAGGAAAACGACGATGGGGTTGAAGGGAACGCGTGAAACTCAGGTGGAGGTGGTAGTAACGCATTGCGTATGTGTGTATGTGTGTGTATGTATGCATGAAAGAGAGAGAGAGAGAGAGAGAGAGAGAGAGATTATACGGTGATTTTCCAAGGGCCTACTGTGTCCATGCTCTATTTTCTGATAAAACTATCGCTATCGTAGACCAACAGCAGCAACAGCGGCAGGTTCCCAATGTGAAATGACTGGCGCGAGCCAGTTTCGTTTTGCCTAGGCTCTTGGACTCTTCCAGACTCGCGCGAACCTTTCGATCGCACTAAACTTATCGATTCCATGAATTCCTTATCGCAAAACCAACACGACCATGGGACATTTTGTTACCTAGAGCACACAATGCCTTCCAATGGGTCACTTGTTTACCTAGAAGAGTTTTTGTCAATTTCTAGTTTGATAAGGAAGACGAGCAAGGTCTTGGCCCCGCAACCCCCCTCGCTCCCGAGTATGCCACTGCCTCCCTATTACTCTTGACACTGGGCGTTATCGCACCTCCTCCTCGCTCCACTTGGCTCCTTGGATGATTCGTCTGTCTCTCTCTCTTTTCTTCTTCTTCTTCTTCCACTTTTTCCAACTATTCAGAGCCTCACCACTCCTTCTCTCTTCAACAGTCTCTTTCATTTCCCACCTCTCTCGATACTTTCAATAGACCTGTCGCACGTCTACTTACTGCTAGCCAAGGCATCCCCTCGGGCCAGACTAATCGATAAATTATCAAACACCAGGATTCACTGGAAAATCTGACGATTCCTTGGGGCACCGCGCGTTTTCACGCATCATCGCGTCATCGCATTTCACGTTAAGCGATATGTCTTTCCTAATGGAACTAATGGACTCACTCGTGACATTCGGTCACTCCTCGTAGATTGACCGGCTAGAAGGAAATTTTTTAATTCGAGTCGCGTGACTAAACGACCGAGATCTCTGCGGTTCTCCACGATCAACCCCTTTCCATCCATCTGAAAATTTCTTCGAAATTAGGAGAGACAGTCGCGCGTTGTAAAGTTTGCGTGCTATTAGGACTGTTGTAATCCTACTTCCAATACACGCGTGCACGCGTACGCCCACGTACACGCACGCGTGCACGTTGCTTCATGTTTTATCCAAACATCAACACCAGCTTCAACTGGATAGTACTATTTTCACTTCCTGGATATTATTTTCTATTATCTTTCACGGAGGAGGAGTGTGCGTTTGCCTCCCTCTGAATTATTTGCAATTATCTCGTCCGAGCACACTCGTTTAATTATATCCAATGGAAAAGAAGATATTCCGTTTTAATGAAGGATTCGACTAATTTAGAAAATTCTTTTCCATCCAATTGACGAAGGGATGAGATTGCGACTCTCTCTCTCTCTCTCTCTCTCTCTTTCTCTATTTCTATCAGATTATGTTACTTTAATTTTCGCTATATCTTCATTACGAAATTCTCGTATATTTGCGAGACAATCCGCAGGTATTCCACTTTTCCAGACTTTGGAGTACTAAGGACGACCTCGGACAGGATTTAGGGCATGGCACGCGGTGTTCCTCAATCTCCGCGGGCGAGTCTCTCTCTCTCTCTCTCTCTCTCTCTCTCCCTCTCTTTCTCTCCTTTTCTCTGCATACAGAAGCAGGCGTATGTAAGCGTGTTTCCCAATGCCTACACGTTGTTTCTACGGTCTCTGTGTGTACACGGAACAAATACAAATACACTAAGAAAGCCTCTGGAGCGCTGCACTGTCTACATTTCTGTTAATCTACATTTCTCTGTTTGTGTATGTCTGTGAATGTACATATGTGCGTATCACGGGACTTGGCGACAGCCACACTCATGCACGCACACATTTAGCGCTTGATTCGTATGTTTGAAAGTTGTGTGCGTGTGCGTGTGCGCGCGAGCGCGTTACACAACTGCATCGTTGAGCGAAAAGTAGGTCTAGGGAATCAGCTGACCGAGAGGGGCGCGTGCGCGTCACTCTACTTTTTAGACGCCCACGAAAACACCCACCAGATCCCGGAAAAACGATTTCCTTGGCTGACTTTGAAATCGATCCGATCGGTCAATCGATACCATCCGTCCATGCGATGCTTCGCATTCTTTCTCTCTCGCATTTGCCAAATTCCGGACAAAACTACGAAATCCGAGAGTGAATTTGCAGGGATTTTGTAAAGTCGTCAAATTTTGACGCATTTTTGCAGAAAAAAGAAGGAAAGAAAATAGAAGGCGAAACGTCAAGTGAAAAGGGAGAAGCACGCGAGAAACTTTGCAAAAAGAACGCGGATTGTGTTCCCTGCTGGATTTCTAAAAATTTTATAAAGTTATGCACATTCCATGGCTGAGAGAATGTTATCGATGCATTTTCCTTAGGCGAGAGGGGGAGAGCTTCGGAGTTTTGAAAAATTTCGTCAATGCAAATTCTGTTAACGGAGGAAACGAAGCAGTGGATTTGCAGGTGTACGCGAAGGTGGTGGAAAGATGACCATGACCGAGTGCACTGCGTTTAGCGTAGATAAATAGAGTCAGGGTCAACTGCGAAAATTCACCCATAGCGTTTTTCCCTTGCCGTATTCGGAACGAGAAACCGACCGCTCATCCATGCCCCTTTCTTTTGCTTTTCCTTTGGTTTTTCGTAAAGTGCACAAGAAGCCACGGCCAAGTTTTCCTAGGAGATTTTCCAGAGGAAAATCACTGGGGGAAAATAAGTGGAAACTCGTGAGAGAAACGCGAGAGCAATGACACATGGGAAAATTTCACCATGACTTCTCGACTACAGAACGTCGTCGTGGCTCGAGCTACCAGTATTCTACCTTCGTGAAAGAGACTGGGGAATTAATTCTCGGGATAACTGCATCGCCAACTACTTACATAATGCACCAATTTCCAGCTTATTTCCCGCGGCGATAATTTTTCTTTAACACCGGCCATCGCAAAGTGAGCCATTAAATTCTTCAGGGTAGCATTTCCGGCGGTTTCCTTTTTATCCTTTCCATCCCTGAGAATCCACCAATCCTGAAATCAATCATAGAAATTACGTAATGCACACCAGTAACCCGCACTCATGATACTTCGATATTAGTAATATGCATGATATAACATAAACTTGAGAAAACAGAGCATATCTCTTACGCGAGATTCTTTTTCAGAGATGAAATATTCGCCGCAACAGCAACAGCAGCAGCGAAAGGAGCGGAAGTCCTCGAGCGAGGTGGGTCCCGCCACCCCGGACCGGAAGTCCTCGGCGGAAACGCCATCGCGGAAGTGCTGCTCGGTTTCGGCAGCGACACGCGCGAGGTGCCGGTCGGCCTCCAGTGGCCTCTTTGCGTGGATGCGGGTCTTCCGGCTAGCGTCCACCCTCAACCAAGTTGGCTGCTAGAAACTAATCGAGCTCCGATGCCACCTAGAAAATTGCACCTACGATTAAAAAAAAGCAGAAACGACTAAAGCAGCAGCAGCAGCAGCAGAAACAGAAGCAACAGCGTCGAGAAGGCCCCGGAAGCCAACGACGCCACTTCGAGGGGACGCCCGGTGTTTAGCTCGCAGTATCGCCCGTTACACACATACATGCACATATATATGCATAAACAGACATACACACAAAAAGAACACTTTACAAAAAACTACGTTATACCTTAATCTTATCGTGGGTAATGACGTATTCCACGGCCCCAACTACCCACACACCCTCCCTCTACCTATACACGCGCGACACAGAGTATAAATGAACTCGGTTCGAGAGCACAGGTGCCAGCTCTCGGGCTAGTTCTCCATCTTTAATGCTCCGTGCAAGGATCTTATCGAGGATGGCGCTTAAACATGGTGGTGATGGTGGTGAGGTACCTCTCTTTTCAGCCTCGGCGATGCTCGCGTTCCTGATAGCAGATGTGTCATTTATGACACGTGGGACATTCGAGAACGATAGGCTTCAGACGGATGATGAACTTTGAAAGATTGAAAAAAAAACACACGTAAATAGAGTGTCTAGGCTGATGGTGGTGGGCCTTTGACCGATTGTACCTTGATCGTTGGTACACCCACGGATTATCCTGTGCATTGGGTTTACGCTCACGCCGCGACAAACACTAATACCACCATCACCACCAGAAGGAAGGAAGGAAGAAAAAAAGTTTCTTAGATCCATGATTATGGGGCGAAGAAATAATTAGACGCGTAGACTGTCGATCAAGGCGGAAAACTAATAAATTCCCTTAGGAAAATTATCCCCGGTAGTTCCTCCTCTCTCCTCGAGTTCGGTGGTCAGGGGCTAATACACGTGCGAGTAACGAACTGTCTGCCATAGCAATACAATTATTAGCTTGTACGTGCGTAGTCGATAAGAAGATATCGTGGTGCTACTTTTGAGAAAATTCAATACATTCCCCCTGAGTTATTATTATGTATCAATTCCCTTTTAACACCCAACCCTGTCGTTCAGGGCTGTTCTTCGGTGATCTAGCCCTTTCATTCTTGTTTTCCTTTCGACAGTGCTGCGAATTCTATTTTTCTATAAGTCAAGGCTTCCCCCTCAAACGACCCCCTTTGCTTTTTTGCCCCCCTCCCTCAACTCCATCTCAAAGAATCAATGAGGGAAGCTCGTTGTTTCTTTGGGTAACCGTGTCATCATCCCCTGTGTTAATCTCTTCCATTTTTTAAACGCCCAGCGAATTTATTGTCCGCCCTTCCTTGTACTATTACCACTACTATTTTATTCTCTCTCTCTCCGTTTATGTTTCTTTCATTTATTTATTATTGCTACTAATATTATTCTTATTTTATTATTATTATTATTATTATTATTATTGATTACTATTGATTATCGTTATCACGGTTGTGCATTCAACCTTCATTGTATGTGTTTCGCTGCGGGCTCTCTGTCAATGTTGTCTCGTTGAACCTTACATGAATATATTTTATGAATACGCAAAAGAGGACAAATAAACTGTTTGCTTTATTGCACGACATAATGTTCTTATTTACGGTCTTTTGACACCCTCACCTCCTACTAAAATCCTCGAAGTCGTCTGCAATTAATAATAATAATAATACTAATATTAATTAGCTTTATGCTCAACGCTTTTTAATGCTTTTGCTTTTGTACGTGTGTATGCGTATATGGGGACCATATTGAGTGAAAATGAGTCACTTCCTTAGAGTCGAGAATAGACGTTTTCTTCCACAAATAGATCGCATTACGGGAAGTAGCGCGCGGTGGATGTACGAAAGAGAGTTATGGAAAAAGAGAAGAGAAGAAACAACAAAAGCCGCGAAGGAGAAGGTTCCATCGGTTTCTAATACGACTATTACTCGCCGGTTGTCATCGAGACTTTCTTGGCAATGAGTCATCGAGGCTCCTCATCATTAGTTGCAACCACCTTGTTTTAGATTTATATACATCAATGATCTCAGCTCATCTCTCTCAAGGATTTTTCTTACGTAACCCGCGCGGTACATGGCAAACCAGCCATCCTTTTATCTCGGCGAGAGCGCGTTTCTCCTAAAACAGTTAATTATTTTTATACATACGGCCTCTCTGAGAGATGCTCCCTATCTTTCCTACTCGCGGTATAGTCCGCCTCCTTCCGCGGACACGCTTTTTCCTTCTCTTTTTTTTCTTTCCTTTTGTTCCATTGTCATGGAAAAGATGGCTACCGCCTTTTTCAGCCCTTCCCTCCCCTTCGCTACTTGTTTTCCTTCATTCCCTGGTCTCTCTCTCTCTCTCTCTATCACTCTCTTTTTCTGGAGGAGCCGTGCCTCATGATTTACCTTTATTATCCACACGTAATTTCTCATGCTTGAAACTATAGATATTTACCTTGCCGATCGATACGTGTTCGCATCATTGCGTAATCGCCGTCAGGAAATGGCTCGACGTCCGTTCGATCCATCATATTTTCAAAAGCTGTTGACGCTTTCATCTATTTTAGGCTGTCTATTAAAATAGCCGGCGCGAATCTCCTTTACCTCAGGATAACGAGCTTTATCTTGCACGCTGCTCTACTCTTCTCTCCCGCCGAAGGTAAAATTCCAATAGCGGCAACGACCAGTAATTTTGATGCGAGTAGGTGAATCTGCAAATCAGCAAATTTGTCAAGCGAGAGATAAAAACAATGTGATTTCTATCCCAATTTACCCCGTCTCTTCCTCCACCATCTATTTTTACGAAAAATAATCAATGTTCGATGATTCACACAAAAGTGTTACCATTTGTCGCGATTGTTTGAATTTCACCGTTCGAGACGCGTGTCGACAATGCGTCGGTATTAGCGCACCAATAAGAAAAATGCAACAAAAACATGACAAGATTTCGAACCATTTTGAATGTTTCGATGAAAAACTTACCCCAGGGTCCTTTGGAAAATGATGGGAATCCATAAATTTGTGGAAAATCGTGAATCAAAAAACGGTTGATCGAGTGAACGGAAAGAAATGGCGGTGGGTTTCGTTAGTTAATGACGCCATCGCAGAGCGGCGCCACCAGCGCCTTTTTGTTTCTTGTAACGGCCGCTGATAAGAGAACGCGCGCTCTGCAATGCCAGTGGCATTTTGCACATTTTGGCGCCATTTCCCTGCGTGACCACCACATTGGGGCCAGAGCTATCGTTCGCAGGATCCAGGAACCCCTGCGGGTTCTGCGGGAACTGACCACACACAGTACCCAGGGAGCTGTGCCACGATTACGACGTTCCTCCAGGACTGAAAATTCACGCAAACTTTGCGACTACTTGACTCTCGAGCGCTAAGCGAAAAAAACCCCCCGAATCAAGGTAGGTGCCACTTAACTGACTGACTGATTGATTGATCACCACTGATCACCACTGATTTTCGATCTTTCCATATTTTTCCCAGAAAAAGCTTTCTATACGCGTGTCTTACTAGTGCGTGTAGTAGTCGCGGTACTCCTTTACCGGAAGTGACCTTACGCAGTCGGCATCTCAAGGACAATTGGAGATTTCCGTGACACGCCAAGGTACGTCCAGAGGTTTCTGGGAAATCCATTTTTTTACAACCTTCTTCATTCTTAATGAGAGGAACAAGGTTGTTTCTGGTTCATGTAAGGAAAATCGTATAACTTATGCGTTTCAACAGGTGATGAGAGTAGAGGGAGAAAATTTCGCTCGGTTCCTGGTGGAGCAGGAGGAGGAGGAGGAGGAAAAGTGTGAGGGAATCTCGAGAGCGGGGGTACGAGGGTGAAACTTGATGAGAGATGCGACGACCTTTGATCCGGCACCTGTCGGAGGGTGGAGGAGGCGTGGGTGGTGATAACGCTAGCGCAGGGAGACGACATCAGGCTAGCTGCAAGGACGAGGATGAACGAACTAGCGGATACTCCTGGAGTTGCCGAGATTATGCACACCACCTGTCGAGCGGCGATCTTCTCAAGGTTCCCCCCAATTTCAGAGGAGAATCACTCGGCTCCGAGAATTCAACTGCTTCTAAAAGGTAGGATTTTCTCTATAATAATATGGTGGAGGTGGAGGTAGATGATACTCGCGTTGATGGTGGATATGGGTAGTTTTACCCCACAACTCCCACCCTCTCAGCCCGCAGGAGCTCAGGTGCAGAGCTCTCCCAAATATCCGGGCTTCTGGGCTCGTCCCAGCTTTCAGGTGCGCTGGTCCGCTTTAACCTACTTTGCGAATAAATTATTCTTCGGGGAAAGAGGGAAAAATCGCTTTAGAGTAACGCGCGCTTTTGTATTCCCTTGGAAAATCCCATTATAATCACGCATTCTTCTTCCGCTTTTCCTTTTTCTTCTTCTGCTTCCTCTGCTTCTTTTGCTTCTTTTGCTTCTTTTGCTTCTTCTGCTTCTTCATCCACAGTTTTTACAAAATATGCAATAGAACCCAGATACAGAGTAGAGAGTCGCGTGGATTCCTCTTATAGTTTAAGCTGGGGCTTTCCTGCTGGTTAAAGCTTTCATAGGAAAAAGCTCGAATGAAAAAAAGATCACGATTTGCGTTGGTATTCGAAGGTCCGTGTACAAACAGATATAGAATGTGCCATTATAAATGATACAATTATATAATTAAGTGTAGATAAAGTAATTGTGTTTCGCTATGGGAATAGAGCAAGTGTAAGCACAGAAGGATGAGACCACTGATAAAACCCATTGATAAACATTGAGAGAAACTCTCTCCTCTCTCTCTCTCTCTCTCTCTCTCTCTCTCTCTCTCTCTCTCTCTGTCAGAATAATTCCTGTATACAATAGTGTCTACACACTGACGTCTTCTATTCAACAAGTGTTTACGTTCTCGCGTTTACCGCTCTCCTTTCCTCCAGTTTCCCCGGAACAGCGAAGCTTGTAATACAAGTGTGGAAGACCCAAGAAAAAGAGAAGGGAAAATATCCCTTGGATTTTCCATGGATTATTCTTAATTACCGGAAAACCACCGCGAATCTTACGCCAATTGCTTTTCCTTTATTGGCATTTCTTCCATTCATTCCTTAGCCCCTATCCCATCGCCTTCATCATTGCGAATCATTTCCGCAAAACGATCAAGGTAGCTCTCCACTGACTCGAGTGACTGACTACGCGCAAAAAATATACGATCGATTATGATCGTAGGTCATTTCTATTTTTTGTCCAGAAAACTTTTTTCTTGCTAGAAGCAGAAAGGTGCTGGTCGTCTCGTTTCCTCATTAAATAAGGATTACTCACCAAAATACTTTGAAACGTCTCTAATAAACCCATGAGGTTTTTGTAAATTTCTAAAGACACGTGTATACCCAGCCCTACCTTAGTCCTCTCGCTCAAAAAGATAGAAAAAGAAAAGGAAAGAAAAATAAAAGAAGCAAGAAAGGCAAAAGGACCCAAGAAACAGGAACGAGCCGCAACGTTTATACTATTCTCACGTGTCTCGCCTGCTGGATATAACGCGTTTTTCCTACGTTTTTCAGAAAAGAACATAATTTCTAATCTTTTCGTCATTATTCCTATTACCGTCACTCTGTTCTTGTTGTGTTGTTAATATTATTGGTGTACGGTAGCACAATTACCGGGGGTTCCCTGGTGTAGGTCGGGCGTTTATCGTGAAAAGGTGGGGAGGGTTGGGAGGGGGGGGGGAGGACATCCTCATTTCAGCATTCCAGCAGCGGAGATGATCGTTGAGTAATATAAATTAGTGGAGCGCGAATAACGTAGGACTTGCGCAATCGGTGATAAGTAGGACGAGCCGATAGGAAAACTTGTGTGACCTTCGGAATTGTGCATGTCAGGAGGGAGAGGAAGAGAAGGAGAACCGGAAGATGAAGAGGAAGCAGCTGAAGTTACCAACCAGGTGGGTCCGATCAACTTTACGCTATTTAATCCTGATTTCAAGGAATTTCATTTTAATATTTTTTACTCGTACGAATATCCTATTACGTTAACGCAACGCGTATCTCCAGTACCACCACCACCACCACCACTACTACTATTACACCATTATTTCTGCTACTGCCACGAAGAGCGTGAATTTTGTGAGAGACTTTTATCGACGCATTCGCACGATGATAGGAGACGGATATTGCGGGGGAATAGAGTGAAATTATTAAGAAGGGACCAGGACTCTAATCGAATTACGGTTTTCTCGTGGAAAATGCCCGGGAAATATGCCAGTTTTCTCGCTTGGAACCTCTCTTCTTGATCCAGCGTGTATTTCCAGGTACAAAAATGACCGCGTGGAATATGCGAGGAGGAACGCGGGACTGTTTCTAGTACTTGGCTATCGCAGCTGTGGAAATGGGAAAATTTAACCGACCGTGATGTACCGTCGACCTTCTCGGGATTTTCTTTTCTTTTCCCCTCTCGTCTCGCTTCTTTCTCATTGTTCTTATCGCTTTTCCAGCGTCCCGACTAGGTTTTCTCGGGGAACTTGTTAAAGGAGACCACTGGTGGTATCCCCACCAGCGATACCACACGCAAGCTATTCACCTGATTAACCCTTTTAGCTCGTGCATCACCCACGCACCGCGAGATCCCTCCGCTTACCACCTCATTCTCTCCGCGCCTCACTCTGATAATTAGGAACGAGAACACGGAGGCGTTTCCGTCATTGATATGCTTAATCAATTTTCTATGGTAAAACCCATCGATGGCTCCGTAACGAGTCTATTTAAGTGGCTTCTGATGAAATCCACTCTCCTCCTCCTCCTTCTCCTCTTTCTCCTGTCGACGTTCCGTCGAGAAATTTCGACGTGTGTGCCTGGACAAGCCCGAGGGCCCACGTGTAACTCGAATTTAATTTATTCAAGGAGAGCGGAATACTAATCTCCGGATAGTTCCACTGGTGGCTCATTGGAAATTCGAAAGGGTTGGAAGATTAATGAGATGGTGATCTACGCGTAACGGGAACCGCGACCGCGAGGGCACGTAGGCATAAGAGAACTGGCTGGGGGAGAGGGGCTGGAGTGTAAATGTCGCAGGTATCTGAACTCTCTTTGAATTTTTCCTCGGGAAATCCATTTCCACCCTCTGGCAAGGACTCCCGGACTTGTTCCTTTGGGACTCTGAGATTCTTATTCTCTCCTCTCCCCGTTATCTTCCACGAGATTTCCCGGAGAGGGGTCGGGAAGGTCGAGTCCCTTCCTACCCGGCAACAACGAATCCTTTGGGACGATTCAATTAAGGAGAGACGCGCGGGGCAGGGGGATGCCAATTTTCCTGACGGGACCCAACAGAATAGTCAATTACCCGCAGGCACGCACCACGCACGGCCCACGGCCCACTTTTTTACACAGCAATCGCCGGGCATTGTCGAGAATTTAGCGGAATTATTACTGCCGCCCCTCCGACTCCGATTCCCGACCCCCTGTCTCTTCCCCTTTCAGCGTCGGCGCTTCTCATTAATCCTTGTCGAAGATCATAAATGGCACGCGGGGGTCGCGCATCCATCGGACAATTTTTTTAATTTCTTTTGTCATGACCCCCCTCCCGCCCCTCGATCTTTCCTACCCTCCTCTCTTGGCCCGTTCTCTTGAAATTAGGATGGGGAGGAGTGTGGAGTCTCCCACCGGTAGACCACGGTAGACCGGATAGAAAAGCATCTCCGGGAAATTGGAGACTTTACGAAGGTTTACGATCAGTTCTGGTTTTATGAGGCACCCTCCCCCCGCGGTCGTTCCGCTGGGTCGTGGCCACCGAACCAACACAGCCGGAGGATCACGCGAGCGTGCTCGACCGAGCCATTCGACCATTCGGAGGTCCTCGATGATCTACGCTCCGGCTTTCCTACTTGGAAAGGTCAGGGCACGCGGATTAGCGCGACCTTTGAGGTCACTCCGGTCTCAGGGGTTACCGCATCTTTGCTCTCTTCTCACCTTCCACGTACACGCGCCTTTTCCCTCGCCCTCCATTTTTTTCCTCCCTGAGAGAGAGAGAGAGAGAGAGAGAGAGATAGAGAGACGGTGACCTCAAGGTTTTACTCAGAGGGTTTTTCTCCCTCTTCTCAACCCCCAGAGCCCAGCCCGACGCTCGCTCGTCGAAAGCTTCGATAAGGCGCGAAAGTTTTTCTGCGGAAACGGAGGTGCACCTGCAGCCACCGCAGGACTCGCTCCGCTAACGCCCGTGCAAACAAATTGATAAAGAGACTTCGTTTTCCTTGGCACGCGCAGTTGGTTCAGCCGCTCTCTTCCTGCCCCCGAGGCTTTATCTCACGGCAAACTTCCCTTGGGAGCCGCAAATGCCCGTAAACAAAGCCACGTGCGTGCTTGACTGCAGAGAGAATTTATTTTTCTCGGGAGATTTCCTTCGCGCGACTCGCTCGAGTTTTTCCGGCTGTCCCGGGCCGAGGATCCCCTAGAGAAACATCCGAATGGGCAGAGGTGGACGAGGAACAACCTGCCCAGACCCATCGGGACGGGAAGAGAGTTGGGACAGACGCATGAATTTTATTCACCGCGGTGAACGCCCGGGCGTAAATCTTGCGCGGTTAAAGCGACCAGCGGGAAATGATTGGTTTTGCCCCATGCATTTCCCATGAAGCGAACGCCGTGTAATGGCGTGACCCGCCGCTGCCCCGCAACTGCAGGTACGTCCAGGTATTTGCGCCCGTAGACTATGCATAATCCAGCACGCGTGGACGTTCCCCCCGGACTCCCTCAGATACGGCCAAGCCTCCATCCCTGATCGCTTTCGTGCTCCAGCTTCCCTCACCCCTTCCCCGGATGGGGGTGATCGTATCGAAGATGCCGAGAAGGTGCCGACGATAGAACGGTAGCAAACAGGATCTCACGTATTTTCCCCTCGTCTCCTTCGATGAAAATCTCTGGGGAAATAGTACAAGTCGCGATTAAACGAATGAGGAGGAGGAGGAGGAGGAGGAGGGGGAATCTCGCGATCTTTCGAATCGGTGAAACTGTGAGAACCCGTTTCCCATGGGGAAACACCAATGGGGAACGCTCCTTGGAATTATCGACGAGAGGAGATCGCTATGTACGGGTTAGTAGGATAGATGGAGGCATTTATGGTACCGATGGAGAAACGCGCGAGGCTGGAGAGCATGGTGCAATAATGGATCTTTATTGCAAATAAACGCGCTGACGCAACTAAGCCCGTATAAGGCCACCTTCCCTCCTTCCTTCCTCGCTTAATTTTCCTCTCGGACTGACTTCCCATCTCTTCCAGGTAGAAAGAGAGAGAGAGAGAGTCCCGGTGACTCCTGGTGTCCCGCGAGTTATCCTCTCGACTCGACTCGGCCCCCAAGCCTGAGTTAACGCGGGAGAGACGCGAGCGATTAAGTTTCTCAAGGTTTTTCTCTATCGAAGGACCCTGCTGGAGGATGGAAAGCAGAGAGGGTGCGAATTACTGGGTGGGGAATTCGTTGAGATAAATCCGTTGGTGGCTGTCGCGCGCAGTGGGGAATCATTGGAATTACCGTCGTCCGGATCCTCCTTCGGCACCCTGAGTAATCGGACACTGGCATTAAAGTATTTCGTTACGCGATTGTCTATCGGATAACGATAGACGGGTGGGTCGCGAGGCTAATAATACTGTGTCGTGTCGTGTCGTTACGCGACGTCGCAGTGTTTTTGAAGAGACGGAGGAGATGATCTTTCCGGTGAAATGGAACGCGGGTCAAAGGTTACGAAAAGGAACGCGAGAACAAAATTGTTAGAAGCGTCTTACCATCACCACCTCCACCACCACCACCCCCAACGATCATACCCAAGAACGCCGGAGCTTTTAGGAGAAATTAAAGAATCCCAGAAACAGCTCGTTTCACTGGCTAACTTTTTACGCCACTTGCCGTTATTGAATGTGAGATTAACGCGATAAATAGAGTGGAGTAAATGGCGCGGGAGTTTCTCCATTCGGAAACTCCCTGTGGAAAATTCATGGATGCCTCGTGAAATTTTCATAGAAACAACAAGCCCTTTTGTAGCCTTTGCGGCCTGGACCGTAAAGTATAATCCGCGTTTTGCAATATTTATAGGGCTAATTGTAGCGGCGCGAGTACTAGGAATTTACCAAGTCTCACCGAGGTGCATGTGTGTTGGTAGAACTTGGCTCTCGGCTTGTATTCTACATGAATATTCGATGGTAGCTCAGAAACGCGCGTATGTGTATGTACGTGTGCGGCGGGGCCACTTTATTCCGTCTTGGGAGTTCCTATTTAATCCATCGGTTTCTCTCTCTCTCTCTCCCTCGCTCTCGCTCTCTTGCACACATATTCTTTTCATTCCCTGCGCATCCACCCAACCCCTCTAGCCTCTTACCTAGCTTTTCCCTGATTCCTTCTCTTTTGAAATTCTCTCCCCCAGAGAGAGAAAGAGACCGGCTAGCAAATCTCCTTGGTTTCTTGGCCGTCGCCACTCTCCTCCCCCACCTGCTCTCTCCCCGTTAGATGCCGTGCAGATAACTCAACTTTTCCCACCCCGTGCTTTTCCAGAGAGAAAGTAACAGCCACCGATAGGCTGATTAGAAAATGGCCGAAAACTAACAAGTTTTCATCTTACTCGAAGTTGAAAACTCTCGTGAGTTCTAGCTCTCGTGTCCAATTGGTTTTTCCGCGAGAAAAACCCATGGATATAGCAATGACGAGAAAAATAAAAAGATAAGGGTGTTTGGGAAAATCTCGGGAAAACTCAATGCCCTCGTATCCGCCGGTGGCCAAGCTTTATTTTCGGGGTTGACGGTGAGATATTTGAATAAAATGAAATTTGCATGGCAAATAGAGTGAAGCGAGAGAACCGGGAAAGTGGCGGCGTCGACTGTATTGAATTTCCCGCAGAGTTTTCAGTAATCACTTTTCACTATGTAGGTCACGCACGGCTGATTGGCGATTTTTGCGGGAATAATCCCTTTTGCCAGGTTGCGAGAATCAGGTCGCGAATACCCCTAATACCTCCCGATTTTCCTCGATTTTCTCGCCGAGAAAGAACAAAGTCGCCGTGAAATGGCGTTCAACCGCGTGACTCCTTGAAAATCGCTGTGGAATTTGCTTACTCTTGAATTTCATTCGCTTGCGATGAGCGACGACGACGACGACGACGACGACGATTAGGCAGGAACGACCGAGGGGTTAGCGAACTTTTCATTGAGACCACGAAAAGTGGGTCACGAATAGGCAAATGCGCAAATACGCTATGAGTCGCTAGAGGCTAGAGAGCAGAGTAGTGGACCGGAGTGAAATGATATCGAGTGAAATAGAGATGTGTGGGTGAGGGAATTTGGAGAGATTTTCTCACTCTCGGGGAAAAGCGAAAAGTCGCGCAACACGTGCAAAAAGCTCACAATGGAAATGGATAACTGGATGGATTTTCCCGAAAGATTGAAAGAGACGCATTCATAAAGTTAGGCGAGTTACGTGTCGTGCCGTGTCGCCACTCGACGTGTGAAAATTCCCTGTGTGCGAACTCATTCAGTAGAAGATTTCTCTGTATGTGTGCTGGGAGTACGTACGTGTGTTGGGAGGGAGATTCAATGAGAGATTCGCTGTGACGCGCAAGTGGGTCAATTAACCCTTTGCGGGAGCCGGAGAGACTTTTTTCTCAACCCTCTCTTTCACCACCAAATACATTTCCCTCCTATCCCCTCTCTCTTCTTCTAAACTCACACCACACATACTCGTATTCTTTTTATATTTCTCGTTTCGTAAGAATCTTTTGTAACGGTCTCTCTCTTCCTCTCTGTTTCTCTTTTGTAACATCATTTTTTAAATAGCCAGCAATTATCAGGCACTGAAAAGATAGGGATGAGAAAATTGGAAAAGTATAGAAATTTAAATAAATTCAATTTCTCAAGGACTTTGCGCGTGAAGAGAAGGTTTTTTATTTCGTTTCTTATTTCGAATATTTTTCTCTTGAGAAACGCCAGCCTCTCTTCTTGGTAGGCGCTTTGGTTTTTTATCTTTTCACTCTCGGTTTTTCGGCAACCCTTTGGTGCGAGTGAATCGTTTCAAGAGTCTTTCACGCACATCCACTCGCTCGGGAGGAGAGTAGATTAGAGTAGAGTAGAGTAGAGTAGAATCTATCGGAGGGAAAGAGAGAGCAGTGGTTCTCGTTCTCCCTGCTTCCAATAATCTAGCTATCTCTCTCCCTCCTTTCCTCTTTCTTCCTCTTTTCCTCTCGAATCTCCTTTCCTCGTTGCCTCGAGAGTGGGTAAGAGGAAACCAAGAGGGAGGGAGAGAGAGAGAGAGAGAGAGAGAGTACAGTAAACCGGGAGTGGAGTTGCGTTGGAGGAGAGGGAGATCTGACGAAGGGGGAGGGGGTGGAGGGTAGGTAGGGAGTGACTGCCACTGGCGATGCATTTCTGCCAGCACTCAAACAGTCCTACGGCACTTGGATCCGTTGGCGCGTCGTGCAACTCCGGCAAACATCGATTTTATCCGAGCGACATATCGATCTTTCCCGCGAAAGAAATTTCACACTCCCCCTCTCTCCCTTCTCCCGCTTTTCGACTTTTCTCTCGTGATTTTTCTCACTTTCATCTTGCTGGCCCCCTTCGTCGTTGATTTCCCTTCCCTGAAAAATGCACGGTGTCCACGCGTGTACCACCCACCATGTACCCCTTGCAGGATTTTCTCTTGCTCTTTAACTTCCCTCTCATCTTTCCCGAATTTTCCTTGTGGGAGACTCTGCGCTGATTCTCGTAGATCCACGCGTGGATATTGCGCGCGTCTCCAGCTGAAGATCTCGACTTGGAGTGGCGGGAAGGAAAGCCCGCGGAAAAGCGCGCGCGCGGTGTAAAAGATCGTTCGTCAGCCGCCGCTCGATCTATCCATCGGTGGTGATCCCGGAGGATACCCCGCGTTCTCCAACAAGAAGAAACCGGTTGGATTCTGGTGCAGTGTGTTATGTGATTTTATCGTGCGTCGTTTGCTGTCCTCGGAGAAAAGTTCACTCCAGTTTTTACTATGTGTGCCTCGAGTATGTCACTTATTTGCGGAAGCGTTTGAGTTACTCGCGAATCAACCCCTTCCCCTCACCCTCGTCGTTATCGTTACTTCTCGGGCTTCTTATTGAATTGGGAAGTGTGGGTGCGTTGTCGAGAGAACTAAGGAAGAATAGAGTTCACGGGTCCTAGCGCGGATTTGCGTGGTCTCGAAAGACCATTTGGTTTGGCGAACAGAGATGAATTTTCCGAGAGAGACCCGCGGCGACTTTCACTTTCCACAATCGGAATAGTCCTGCTAGCTGGCCCCGTATAGTCGTTGTGGAATCAGTCGCACGGTTAACCGTTGGAAAAAGTCGACGTGGAAAGATACGTGTAAATCGGTGTGTGTTTGCATATGCGTGTGCGCTCATATCCCTGTATCTTCGCGAGTAGCCAACAAGTCAACCAGCCAGTCAGCCTCCTTCTCCATTATAGAGAAAGAAGGGGAGAGAGAGAGAGAGAGAGAGAGAGAGAGAGAGACAAATCGCTCTGGTTGAAATAACTCGACAAAGTACGGCGGGCCTAGTAAAGCCATTACACCTCGGACAATGTTATCTCGTTTCCGGTCCTCTAATTCACCCCAGTGCCAAGTAATTGGCATTTGCAGATCTCGACCTGCTAATTAGTTGATTGGCCCTGCGGTGTTGCCTCTCCATCCCCTTTTGCTAAATTCTCGATAGGGGATGGTCAATGGGTCGGCTTCTCTCCCTCGGCTACTAACTCCTCTCGTTCGCTCTTTTTCTCTTCTCTTTTTTTTTTATGCGACAACGAGACGCATTAAGTTGCGAGATACAGAAGGAGTTTGAGTGGAAGAAACTTAACGAGCAAATTCTCAGGGTCCCCGTCGAGTGCGGGAACGATATCTTAATTGGAAGAAAAGAAAAGGAACGAGCTTCTTCTTGCCATTAGTCGGTCGGAATTATAGGGGAATCTTGTAGCGATGTGTCGTGTCGTGTCGTGTCATGACGCATTATCGAGTATGTCGTAGCAAGTACTTCCGGTTCCTCCACGTGTTCCTCCGACACATGGAGATTGAGAAAACGAGAGAGAGAGAAAGAGTTTGCCGAAGATCGATCAATAAATCGATGGTAACGGGATTCCAAGCACGTCCTGGGGTATCCTAGTCCCGGTCCCGGTCTGCTTTTCAAGGAGATTAAACGTAACTGGTCTCAATAGCGCCGCGTGGAGGTCTCGCGTTTCTCCAACAACGACACGAGCCAATGAAATTTCAACAGGTTGCCGCAAAGCCCCGGAGCCAATTTCACGTTTATCTCCCCCTAATGCGATTAAGGTTTTAGCCGATCCAATCGATCAACGTTTTCCTCGAGTTCGCTAGAAAAATGGATTTGACAAATTCACTTTTGCCAGCACCACCACCACTGCATCCCTTCGATCAATCGTTTTATTACTTGCTCTCGGTAGTGCTCTTGCTTCCAATAACGAGAACCGCATGGACAATTTGACGGTGGTACTCCCTTGGATTAATTCGACAAAAAGAAACCGATGAAAGATTCATTGGCTAGGAAAATACATTTCCCGAGAAGCAATCTCTCAAACCTTTATTTCTCACTAGCACCGTTCGAATTTCAGTTAATCCGAGCAAACGCTGCTGCTGCTCCTCGATGCAAAGAATTCGCTAAAAGATTTGATTCGGGGTGAAAATTTTCCGGAAAAATCAGCATCGGTTCGAATTGGAAACTGATTTCTCCCATGGAAAAAACACGCAAAACTATAGTAGTTTTCGTCCTCCTGTTTGCTGAAAACGCAATTTGTCTTGCCAATTTCTTTTGTTTTCTCCGCCAAAACGGCTGTGCATTTGGAGAAGGAAAAAAGAAAAGCGACGCTTATTTCTGCAAAATAAAGTGCAACAAGGGCCTGTCGGCGGGGCTCTCCCGGAAAAATTTTACCCACGGGCTAAATTTCCCGGATTCCCTGGGAACGCATAATTTATGCCCGAGTAAAACTTGACAATTAAAGTGCAGCAGGAAAATTTCACTTTACCCGCATAATTTCCGTAGAAATAATATTTAACGTCATTTACAATAATTTTCAGCTAGAGAGAGGAATTTATTGGATTTGTAGAAAACGCATTTAACTTTGAAATAATATCATACGCGTTAAAAGCTTCCACAAACTGCTGAATATTGTTGTTGTTAAAAGTTTTTTTCCGAGAGGAGAAGGAAGTAATAAGAGCAGCACGAACGTGCTTCAGAATTGAGTAATTTTGCCTAAATGAGTTGAGGGAGAGGGATGGAGTTTTCTTAAAAATTTCCCGAGTTTTGTTATTACTCGATCAAGCGGGATGAGAGAGAGAGAGAGAGAGAGAGGGTCATAGGAATGAAGCCCATTAAACAATTAGCGGCTTGTCAAATGCGGTTCGTTACGTCAGTTTGAAATAAACGAATTGACTGTTGGCGGAGATGAAAATAGGTCGAAAATAGGTAAAGGGTAGATCGCGTCGCGTCACGTCGCGTCGCGTCATACAAATCGTGATACGAAGCGCGTACGCAAATATTGTGGTGATAATTGATAATGCTAGGCAATCGCTTGGTACACGCGTGTCGTCGTGACTCACTTAGACGCGTTTTAGATTCGAGCACGCGGTACCGTTCGCCAGCATTCTTCGATGCTGGACGACGATTCCAACGTACACACAAGAACGCGTTCCTCGCGTACAGAGAGGAGCCGCCGTCGCCGCCGCGTGTTCCTCGCGGCAGCTGAACTTTCGCAACATCACCAGTGAGCGTGTACTCTTTTGCAGTTGCGAAGAACGGTAGCGGAGAGAAACGATAAGAGAAGCAAAAGAATGAAAATAGTCGAAAAGCCAATTACAATGATTAGCTTGGAGAACCTCGTTTCCGCTCGGTAACTCGTTGCTACTGTTGCGCGCGTGCATATGTGTGTGTGTGTGTGTGTGTGTGTGTGTACGAGAAGGATTCCACGCGATAAATTGTAAAATTTCCATGTTATCGAGAATTCGACTTCCGCCCTCGCGAAGGAGAGGGGGGAGGGGATCGGTTCGCGAGCGAATACCACGGGGAGGAAATAGATTCGATTTGACTCGATTCTCTGCGTAGGTGAAGGAGATTATCCTGGCGGGAAAGAAGTTTGCGCAGAGGTGAAATTGGATTTGTTGAAAATAAGTTTGGTGGGCAGTGCGGAAACGACGAGCACTCGCACAGCTCGAGCGAAGCTTCGCCGTGACTCAAAGTCGATACGGCGAATCAATTTGTGCGCGTTCGCTGGTTCGGCAACGCGACGATAACGATGAAAATGACGAACGCGACTGACTGAGATGGTTGAAAAGGTTCTCGAGATCTTATCGATCGAGGAGAAATTCGCCAGTGGACTCTGATTGTCTGGAGAATTCAAAAGTTCGCGTGTGTCGCGTGTAACTGCGTTAAGAAGGAGAGATCGATGGATTCGAGGAAAGTAAAAAAAAGAAAAAAGTAAAACAACGGCCGAGTGATTGGGGACAGTGGGTGGCGGCGGAGAGGAATTCCACCGTGGAATATCTGAAAATATCCCGAGTTGGAAAATTTCAAGTTGGACGGAAGCACGGGAGGAGAGGAGTCCGTGAAAAGTGGGAAAATGCTGAAGATACGCATGTTGGATTACATCGGGGACACAGGGTGAGTTATTACGTGCAGTACACATGTCACGTGCATTACACGCACAACACACGCCCACGCTCTAAAAATGTTATAGCTAGCGCGCGGAAATGGTGGGAAAGAAGTACGAGTAGTTCTTTAAAAAGAGTCTCTGCTGGGACAACGAGTGACTCGGTGGCGGCCGCGACGGTGGTTGTTCACCAGGAGTCGCTTGTTATTTTATGCTAACAAGACCGTGTCTTTCCGCCGAGGAGAACGCCTAGTCATCCTATGTGGCGTGGCATCACATCGCGTAACGTAACGTAACGCAACGCAAAGTCACGTGGCATGGTATTGGGTCGCGTAGCGTCAGACCTACCCCTTGTAAATTTTCTATGAGAATTTGCAAGTTTTTCAAGTTTTTCATTTGGAAAAATCACGAAGAGTCTCTGTTTCTTTCTGTTTCTTTCCGGAGTAAAATGAGGAGTGGGACGTGGAGCGTGGATCGTGGAGCGTGGTTAATTTTTAAGCGTGCAAAGCTCGAGACTGCAGTTTATTGCAGTGTTTTGCGTTTCTAGCACGCCGAAAGCAGGACAGGTCGTAAGTGGGCGATCCGCTAACTCTAATAGCGCGTCTATCCTTACCGAGGATTGGAGCAGCTTCGATTTGATCGAAGCTGAAACTCTTGAAAATTTTCCCATTTATATCAACGAGCGAATATCGAAGACCCGCTGCACCTGCTTCGCGGGGCCACTTCCGTTCACCGCGGAACGTTATGCTGGATCTAGGATAATCCTTGACCGTGAAAATACTCGTTTCCGAGAATCATGTTCGCATGCTCCCTCCCCTTCTCGCAAGGTCTCTTCTCTTTAATCGGTCGGGAAACACCCTCCTCCCTCTCTATCGAAGATTTTCCAAGATACGAGGAAGGAAGAGAGAGAGAGAGAGAGAGAGAGAGAGAGAGAGAGATTTTTCGCTTGTCGCGTTTCTCCGGTATTACACAAGCAAGAAGGAGGAGGAGCGCGCGGAATTGGTTCAGTCAGCGATCAGTCGACCGAGCGTGACGCACGCATTTCGGCAATCGGCGAAATTTCCCGAGGCACTTCCCGTTTCCCCTTGCGGGGAATCAACGGTAAATCATCAACCTCCTCCTGTAGGACCGTGTGGAGGGGGACTCTAGCGAGAAGTTCCGTTCGCTCCGGTTGAATTTCACTTGGCTCGCTTCAAGTTTCACCGAGTGGCCGACAATCGGGGCGACCGACCTCCTTCGGTCCTTCGATTTCCTCGCTGCCGCACGTGAGAACTACTTACCTACCTGGTCGCTCCCGCCTTCGCTCCCGTTCCCGTTCCACTTCCGTTCGACGAACGAGAATCCTTCGCGGTTCATCCATGATATTCGAAAGCAAGAGGGGCAGGTGGGGTAAAATTGGGAAATGCAGTTTTCTCGGGAAATATCTGTTTGGATTAGAGTGGAGGGGAAAGAAAGAGAGCAGCAGGTTGTCGCGTTATTCGTGTCTCTCTTCGCCGTCTCTCCCCCTCCCCCATTAGTATTCTGGGCGTCGTGGGACTCCAATGGTCGAGTGTGGGGCGAATAAACTGGGCCCTCGCCTCCTCTTTCTCCTCCTCCCCTCAATCGTTTCGGATGCAAATGTAAGAGACGTTCTTGAATGACGCCGAGAACAACTCGTGTCTTTGTAAAACTTGAAAAACTCTCTCTCTCTCTCTCTCTCTCTCTCTCTTTCTCTATCTCCCTCTCTCTTTCTGCCTGAGAATCATCGAACTTTTTCTCCATCTCGCGATACAATCGCGATTGGTGGGGAAATATTAAATGTCAGAGAGCATCGAAGAGAGGATAGATTCTTATACGTTTCAATAAAGAGAATCTCCGGACATTCGTGGGCGCAAATGTCTCATTGAATTAGTAGACTCTTTCTGTCAACATCTGAGTCATTTGTAAAAAAATAATGAAGCCGCGCGCCGCCGTTAATTTAACGTCCGCCAGTTAGTCAGCCAACCAGCCAACCAAGCGGGCAAGCACATTGGCTGAAATCCTGATTTCACCACTGATTTCTCGTAAAGCAACCATAACGGCTGTTCCGCTAATCCCGACAACAATGGAAATTAACGAAACCGCGCATACTTGGGATATTTTACTCAAAGTCTTTTCTCCATAAGGAAGTCGTAGCTTTTTCCTGGAAAACTTCTGGGCGCTCGCGAGAGGGAGAAGACTCCGTTTCTGACATCATTCACCCGTTCCATACGAATATTACGAATTTTACAAATTTTACAAATTTTACCTCGGGTTCATTAGCGAGTGGATGAAAGTTTTAGAATTTCAGAGAGAAAGAGGAGGGAAGGGAAGGTTTCCTCGAAATTCCCCAGGGAACCGGCATTCCTGAATAATCAAGGGAGGAGGGGGTGGGCAATAGACCCCTTGAAACGCGACTGTCATGGAAATCGAACGAGTTTACTCAGAGCGCGCGGCACCCCCTTCCTTCCCCTTTGCCGTTTTCCTCATTTTTCACTCGTCGCGTTCCCTTTCGAGTTTCTTTCACTCGAAGAAAAGACAGGAACGCGTGTGGCCTAAATACAAAAATACAATGCCGAGGAAACAGAGCCATGGAATTGGATAAAGTAGGATCAGAGAAAGAAAGAGGTGGGAAAAGGAACGTTCTTACATTTGTATCGCGTGGAAAACCCTTTCGTTCGTCTAGTAGAAATAAATTTCAATGAGCAAAGAACCCCTTTTTACCACCATTCAGGGAAATTTCTCCACTGAGAATTCTACCGACGAAAGGGATAGGGATGAGGTTGGGGTAGTCCCGTCGTTTCTCCTCCCTCGACGCAATTGCCGGGGAACCGGACGAGAGGGAAACTAATTATTAATCTCTTGCTTGGGATTCGCATTCGCGTGATCGATCCCTTGGAAATTGAAATAATCGTCTGCTTATTGGAAATGAGGAATTGCGGAAGTTAATCGTCCGTCCGTTCGTTCGTTCGTTCCCGTTATAAAACAATAGGTATTTACTGGATCAAATCACTCATGAAAATTTTGTTAAATCCCATCCCTGCAAAGTATTCGAGAATTTACGAGGATAATTCGTCAAGTTCCTCCTGAATGTAAATTGGACTAATGAGCGAAGGAGAGGATGGTAGGAGAGAGAAAGAATGAAAGAGAGAGAGAGAAGTTTCTTTTTATTATTTTTTTTCTCATGGACTCCGTTACAAAGTGTCTTGGCGAAGATAAGGATTCGTTGAGCCGTCAGTTCATTTCTGAAAAGGTGGTTGCCACTGAATATTAAAAGATTGCGCGCACGCCCCTCGAAGAGTTCTCATCGAGTTACGAAACAGGAGAGGAGGAAGAATAAAAGAATTTTGCTTGTAAAATGGCACACGCCCTACAGGTATTAGCTCCCCGAATTTAAAGCACCGAGGGAATTTGGTAACATCCTGATAGGCAAAAACCCGTGGTAGCAATTACCCCTTTTTCTTCTTTTTTCCTTTCTCCGTCTTCATCTTCGTCTTTTTCCTCTTGTTCCTTTCATTTCTACCCGTAAAACGGATAAAACTCCCTTCTGCCTTCTTTGCTAGAAGGAAATAGGCGTGCCAACTCCGAATGCTAAATCCGAATTAAAGTGGACCTTCCGGTTTACCAACGACGCGTAACTCCACCGTAGATTTGCGAACGTTTTTCTCCTCTCTCAACCCATTGAAAAACTGAGAGAAAGAGAGAGAGAGAGAGAGAGAGAGAGAGAGGGCGGAGGGGCGAAGGAATCTCTTCTCCATGACAAAGTGGAGCTGAATACCCCGAGTGTGCACACGCCCACTCGACGAGGCTCTTCTCGCCTTACGATTCCCCTCGGGGTGAAGGAGGGAGGAAGATACGGGGAGAATAACGGAGGAGGACCTGGTAGTACCGGAAAATAATAAAGGGTCTGGATTGCGAGTAATGAGACGTTGCGGAACCGGTGCAGGGTAGCAGGGCTACCTGCTAGACCTGTCGACTCGTCTCTCGATTCTCCTCCGATGAAAGGACGATAGAGGACTCGTTGCCACCAAAAAGGAAGGAACCCTTACTGCTAAAGGAGAGAGATGGGACAGCAGGAAGGGGGCGTATCACCTTTGACATCCGGCACTCGGGATTAAACGGTGGCGGAGCATTTGACGGGAACGTGCCGTGCGGAACGGTTACATCCGCGTACTTTTTCCCGTTTCCCGCCTAGCTACCGCCGCGCGCGATTACCTAACTGATTCGCAAGGAACATCCTGGAAGAACATCCTGTGGTCCGACGACCGCAGGCAGGAGCCACCGAAGATGCCCAGGATCGATGCCCGTCCCGGCCGAGGTCATTTATTTCTCCCTCGTCCCGCACCACGAACTCTGAAGGGGTGGGGGTGGGTATGGTGGATAGAAGGCGCCAGCTTTTATTAAAAGACGCGCCAGCCTCGACAAAAAGACTCGCGCGTTAATTGAGCAATAATTTATCGCGCGAGTACTCCTGGCAGCGCGTGCGCGCGCCGCAATAACTTAGCGCCGCTTGACAAACTGCGATATTTCACGGTGGGATCGCGATGCCGATTTTCCCCCGAGCGACGCGACGCGACGGGACCTTTCGTCCTCGGGGAAGGACCTCGGAAATCTCGACAATTTCGCTCGAAGCATCTTCCTATCCTATTTCTCTCTCCACTATTTTTTATTATTTTTTTTTAATTCTCTCCTCGATATAGCGAGTCGGATTTTTGCAAGCTGCTCGCGATTTATTTGAGGTGGTGCTAGTGGAGGCTGTTTAGCAAATTGATATAAATTAGCGGGTCGTTTTCATCTTAATTAGCATAAGATAATCGCTAATGCGTCTCTGCGAGTCGTAGTCCGTGCTGGCGCGCACGAGAATCGAGAGGCAACGCTCGTTTTTAACGAGCCAGGCCAATTCATTAAGAGCGAACTCTCATTAGGGTGCCGGTTCTCCGGTATTCTCTCCGCGTGCGCGAATCGTTGGTGATAAATTTTTCTCTCCGGTTTCCCACGGCACGCCACGCCACGCAAAGTAAAGTAAAGTCGGAGCTCGCGATATATCGGATTTCGTAGGGGACCAGAAGGCGGCGATTGGCGCGGGAGAGGAAAAACTCTCGAGGAAAAGTTGCAGTTGCGTGCTTGGGCCGCCCACCCGACTACTCTCGCGCGGTTGAAAAACCAAGTCGGCATTTAATTGCGCTCCCTGACACGGACCGCTGTCCACGGTAACTCGTGGAACGTTGACCGCCGCTTCGGATTCCCGTAAGTTGGAGAGTAATCGCGTGACGGTGAAACACAGGCGAGTTTTCCACGAGTTTTCCGACCAGCTTCTCACGATGGATCGTTTATTTGCCACGGGGACAATTTGCCGCGCTCGCCACCGGCAAATATAAACTGGATACCTGGGGATACCTGGGGAGATACCTGGTGGAGGAAAGGTCGGTAGGTCGAGGAAACCGGTTACTTGCGCGAAGGAAAGCGAGGACGCAGGAAATGGAGATTAGATAATAAGGAGGCGAACGAGTGCTCGCTCTCGTAGATTTTCTTCCTTCCTCCTTCCTTCCTTCCTTCCTTCCTTCCTTCCTTCCCTCCCTCCCTTCTTTCTTTCTTCCTCCCTCGCGATTCTATTTTATGTAACTGCCGCTGTTGCTGCTGCGCGCGTCTCCTTCGCTCTCCCCTCCTCGTCTCGCGGAGTAAGTTGTAGTTTGCGCATAAACACCGGTTGAACGTAACTGAGAGCGTAGTCGAGTATGACAGATTGTCTCCTTGAAAAATTAACCCACTTAGCCACGCTCGCTGACACGAACCGTTTTGCTCGACGGTGAGAGGGAGGGAGGGAGGAGAGAGAATGGACTCGCGTGAAAAGGGGAACCGATCGGATTACAAATCCCTGCACCGGCTGCATCTGCATCTGCATCTGCATCTGTATCCCTCCCTCTCTCATTTTCTCCACGCTCTTCAATGTCACTTCAGGGAAAACCAGGTGATTTCCTGGAAAAAAAAAAAGAAAAACTCGCTATGCTTTCAGGTTTTCACGTTAATTAATGTCATGCTCGGACCATCCGCCGGAAAACGGATTTTTGCGGAAAACTTGGCTGGGGGAGAATCTCGTGGGGAAATGGGGAAAATTGAGGAATTTCGGGGGCTCGAAGGAAAAGCGAATCCACCGTACACAGGCAGGGCGTGCAGTGACTTTAGTTGCGCAATATTCTCTCGACACCGTAACGAGAGTTTGGAACTGACGGATGGATGGATGGACGGACGGACGGACGGATGGACGGATAGACAAACGGACGAATAGAGACGGATAGACAGGCACGTAGAATTACGAGCGAGCAAACAGCCTACGTGGTAGATAGGCGTGTTGTTCGTGTACGTGCGTAGGAACGTGCACACCAACACAGGGGCAAACCGAGTGGATTACGCGCGCTCTGTAAAGTTGAGACGTGTGCACGCGTGATCGACATATGAGAGAAAGGGTCGAGGGGTGGTGGGAGACCCATGAATTCGAGCGAGGGAACAATTTCGAGAAGGGGGAGGAAATTGGATGATCGCGCCGGATCTTCGCAGCCGAAATTACCTGCTGGCTGCTGCTACATTGCACCATGAGCAACTATTTTCCAGGCCCGTAGTTCACTCCACCACCCCTATCCTCGCGTTTCCATTTCGCTGCTATTTAAGACGCAACATCTTTCCCTATGTTACGGGGGAAGTGACGAGAAGAGGAGAAAGCGTAGAGGGGCGATTAGTATCTCTCGTCCCGTGGGGGGACAGTTTTGCTTTTAAGGAATCGTCGAGAACTTTGAAGACCGGAAAGTCGCCCCATGGTGGTAGGGCAGCGGGGGCAGTCCTGCTCGCAATCCTTGAAATCACCTCCGGTTCCGGTTCTGTCTCCTCCGAATCGATGGAAATCTCCGCCGGAAGTCGACACCGTCTGAATCCACCGGCAAAGTACCGGAAGTGCCCTACCCCCCTCGAAAAGTCAAACCAACCTACGTACAAGAAGGACCTTGGTGGCAAAACCTTGAAATTAACAATCGGAGAAAAGGAAAACAAGTGAAATTATCGTCGGGGGGAAAAAGCGAGACGATTTTCCCAAAAGAGCCGGAGCGTGAAAATTGTCGCAGCAGATGCGACTACGTGGTGATTCTCTCCTCTACCCCTGACTTCGATCAGTTCTCAATTACCACCCCGATGGTGTACGGTGTCTCTGCAACGATGGCGATGGAAATGGCAAAATGGCAAGATGGCAAAATGGCAAAGTGGCAAAGTGGCAAATGGCAAATGGCGAAAGGAAAATAAATCGTCGTCGCAAGAAAAACCGCCTGGAAAAATCCGAGTTGTAGCGGGCCGCCGGGATGAACTTTGACACGCCGCATGGGGCACGAGTCCGGATGGATGGAAAACGAATAGAGAAGTAGGGAGAAGAGGGAAGAGAAAAAGAAAAAGGTTTCTCGGTCCCGCTGATCGTCATTAATAACTGAACGAGCTTGTCGCACGTGCATCATTTTCACCATTTTTTCACCGAGTTCACATACACATGCGCGCGTTTACCCCGTATATCGTATAAAAATATGGAAAATTGGGTACCCTCGTTTTTCGTCAAGTTCCCCCCGCAATCCAGCTTCCATTCATGGGTGTACGAAATAAAGAGGGGGTAGTTTCGGTATTTGGAGGGAAAACCGGTAGGCAAAAAGTACTCGCGATTCGAGACTATTAATTCCTCGGGGGTTTATGGGTATAATAATATAACACAGCGGGAGAGTGAGAGAGTGGAAGTTGCCCTGCCAACGAAGATCAATTAATTTCATTATTTAGATGCAAATGGAATTACTTGCCACCAGATGCTATTTCCGAATTGGACTTGTTAATATAACATAAAGCTCCGCACATTCGTAAATAAATGTGTGTTTGCCTGTGTATGTATGGACCGTACTTTGCACCCACTCCAATTACGTCCGGCTTCTACACCCCCCCCCCCCCCCTCCCCGCACCGATGGTGAATTATTAATAATTAGTCGTTATAAAATACACATTTCACCTGTAAATTCTACTCTCTCGATGTGTCTGTTTATGTGGGATGAATATCGTTCGCTCCGGTATTAAAGCCGTTCGACTTCGGTTTCCATTGTGCGTGGGTGGTGAAAATTTTACCATTTCCGCATTAAGGGATTAATTGCGATGGAGCGAAACTTGTATGGCGAGGGGGAGGGTAGGATCGAGAGATTTTCCTCGATTATTTCTCCAGTCATAATAGAGAGACGATTTGAGAGTTCGCTGGGAAAACTTGGGGGGAAATGTATGGCGAGCGAGATTCGTCGTTGCGCGAGGGGGTTGAAAACCTGATTCGGAATTCGCTGAAGGGAAAACGTGTGAAATCCGGAGAAAAGCGGAGAAACTAAAAGCGTTCGGAAAAATCTATTGGCTATCTAAACAGAACTCGTGCACGCACACACGCACACACTCGCTACACATTAGAAACGACGTGGTGGCATTTCACAAAAGAGTTTTTGACGCAGCTTCGCATTTAATGTGGCAACAAGCACGTGGTGTTTTCTCTCTTATTCACCCTATCTCTCTCTTTCTCTCCTCCCCTCTCCAGTAAAATATAGTGTCTGGAAAAAGGGCAGAAAATAAAATTGACTGGATAGCAGTAGCTAGCAGCCGATCGAGTACGCGTTACTTTATTATTTCGATTGTTCATTTTGCTACGCTTTCCTCCCCCCTTTCAGCCTGCATCCCCCTTTGCTTTTTCAAATTTCCCCGTGTGCACGGGTTTTCGAATTCGAGCAGCCACGGCTCGTGTCAAAATTCGTCATGGCCTGTCAAAACGACGACGGAAGGGTCCACCACCATCCCTACTCCCCTTAGCTCCTCCACCCCTTCTTTTTTTTTGTTTTTTCAACTAAGCCCCGATTTCTCTCTCCTTCCCTGTCTTATTTCTTTTTCGTTCCTTTCACTCCTCTCGTCCGTCGATAAATGTAGATAAAGCGAAAGAGAGAGAGAGAGAAGAGGAGAGGGGTGGAGGAGCCAGCAGATACACCCCGTGTTTATTTTTGCCTGTCCGCAGCCTGAATTTACAGCTTTGATCCCAGGATTATTATTTTAGGCTCGAGTATAATTATCGCTCCGGTCTACATGCAAATAAGGCGCACGGGAAGCTTGTAAAGCCAAAAGTTACTTGCTCCAACTATTTCTTTAGCTTTCCTCTTTTATCCCATATTTGTTTATCTTAAGTCCCACGCTATTTTTCCCTTGCTAAATTGTTTCATGCTTCTTATTTATCATCCTACGCTCTTCGTCTTCCCTCCCTCGTTTCATCTCAATTATTATCTTTGTTTCTTCTTCTTCTTCCTCTTCCTCTTCTTCTTTTTCATTATCCATCTCCTTCTCAATTAAATTCATACTCTGAGTAAAGCTTGAGATTTCACCGAATTAAAAATTTTCATCTATTTTTGTTTCTCCTTTCTGTTCTTCTTTCATTTTTGATTGATTTTATGCAGTATTCCTTGTTTTTTCTTTACCTGAGTTTACCGCGGTTACCTCGATACGCGTAATTCCTTGAATACATTTATACTTTTACGAGCAATTAGTTTAAAGAAAACCAGATAATTAAATCCACATTAGCAGCGAGTGCTTCTGGTCAGCCGTTGCGCAATGTTGAACAAGAAACTTTTTTTTCACTCGCCTTTCACTCACCGCATATTATTATTAATATTAATATTAGATTTTTATGTAATGCCAGAGAGCTGGCGGCTTCATAATCCTTGAGAATGATATTTAAATTCAGTAATTGCTGCGGGCTAATTGATCGGATAATTTTCCAATGAAATTAACGAATGTCATAATGAATATTTTAACGAGAGGATTATTTGCTTTTTTATTTCACTTTTTTCTTTTTCTCATTGAACTCGAACAGAGAGAGAGAGAGAGAGAGAGAGAGAGAGAGAGAGAGAGAGAGAGAGAGAGCACTTGTTCTTAATGAAGCGTTAATTAACTCGGCTAAGCAAACATTTTCTCATGGTCGATCATCGATTTTATTTATACTGTACTGCGATCGACCCCTCCTGGCCCGATTCCGCTCTCGGTATTTCATTTTCGTCGAGAAAAGTAGGTCGGATCTCTCCACCGTGTAATTTCTCCTCCCTCGCTAGCCCACCACACGCGTGTGCCTGGTATTTTTACTCTAAATTAAAATATAATCCCCATTATGCATGCATGGGGAGTGTTCGCCAGATATTTTTAAAGGCGAGACTCTTGCCCGAGCGATAGTCGTGGGGGAGGGAGGGGGGCGGCTTTAATTTCCCCGCTTCCGGCTGAACGAAAGAAAAGCATGGGACGCCTATAAAACGAGTGGCTCGCCTACGGGAGTGCGTCGTTTGCTGGACGGCCAACGACGTTAGACGTTTCGCGTTACGTGGGATACGTTGGTGGGGCCAGAGGGGTAAAAGCGAAGGTAAAAGCAAAAGCAAAGCAGAAGTCACGAGGACAGCAGCGATGGCCACCACCATGGAGCAAGCGCCATGGTAGTCGGAGCAAAATGAGGGTATCTCTCTCTCTCTCTCTCTCTCTCTCTGTCTGTCTCTCCTACCCCCTCACCTCTTCCTGCGTAAAGTTGGCGGCCGATACTCATTGTCACCGTGTTCTAGCGAGAGAAGAAGCGGATTGCAGGGAGCGACCGTGAATGCCATTACCATTTTAATGAGGACCGTAAAGAAAATGCCTGTTATCGCCTACTCTCGCTGGGATTAAATGCAATTCTGCGCCTTTCCACGTTTTACGAGCGGCGAGGAGTCTCGCGTCGTTCTCTCCCTGACTCCTCGGTTCCTTCGTAAACGACTCGCTGCAAAAGCTGCGGTACCGCGGAATCATCTCTTTTCCTCTACCCTTACATACCTACCTCGCCCCTCTCCCCCGTGGGGAAACTCGAGAGAGACGAACTCTACCTGGATAAAATTGAAGAAAACTCGGGAATTTTCCGGTTCCTCGCAACCCCATAAAGGACGTGCGAATAGCGTACAGGGAAAATAAACCGCGGGGGTGGTAGGAGAAAGGGAGAAGGTTTTTGACGCAGCGTGAAAAACCGGAGTTGCACCAAAGTTGTCGCGAGACGAGAGTGGAGAGAAACGGGACAGGTTGGGTGAACGGATATGGGCGACTAGGTGAGTAGGTAGAGGAGTAGCCGAGTAAACCTGGGTAGAGTTCCCGGGTAGGCAGGAAAAGAGAGAGAAGAACCGAAGGTTGGAAAGCAGCGTAAACTGGTACATGCGTTAACACAAAGCGTAGCATCCTGTGTCTTTCTCTCTCTCTCTCTCTCTCTCTCCATTCGTGTAGGACGCATTGCTCCGAAATGAATGCGAGTACCCGCTGGAATAATAAACATCCGTCCCGTAATGGCCGCAATTATTATCGTGGAAAAAGACTTTGGTGAGCATTCTCCCAAACTCGGGATACCCCTAATGGCTACTACTCGAGGCAAAGTATCATTACGATAAATTCCTATGGGGAAGTTGATTCTCACGTACGCTCTCTCTCTCTCTCTCCCTCTCCCTTATCCGTTATCCCTCTCCCTCGAGGTGATTTCCCATCGTTTCACCGTCTCGCCTATATTTGGACGCGGAGAAACAGAATGGCGCTCGTAAAATTTGCCAGAGTTTTGGCCCCGCTGTAAAAACTTGGAGGAGGATTCGCTCGCTGGGTTCGGGTGAGCAAAACTGTTGTACCGCGTTGCTGCTGGTGATGGCGATGGTACCTCGGTGTCGGGGTCATCACCCACGTCGTTCGTTTCTGTGGAATCGCGCGAGGAAATCAGCGCGTGGACCTCTCGAACCACCGTCCAATGCGTGTTCTCCTCTTCCAGGTAAAACTCCCCCTCCTGCTGCATACACGCGCACGCATTCACGCATTTGGAACAATGACAATCAGGTCGAGGAGCTCGTCATTGTTGCCGGCGTAGTTTACGAGCAGGCGGCATACAGGGTGTCCGGAAAAAAAGGAGACATATTTTGAGGGGTGGTTCCTGACACAATTCTAAGAACTTTTCACCCCTTGGAAATTTTTAATTTAGGGCCTCCTTTTTAAATTATTAATGTTTTTCTGTGCGAAATGTGATTGGCCCTGGTTCGCGGGCTAGCGTCAGCTGGCGCGGTCGCGCGCGGAGACGTAAGCAGCACAGCGCCGTAGCCAGCGTAAAAAGTCCTACGTCGCCCCGAGGCACGTAAATACTTAAAAAATGCTTATAATCACATTCGCACAGTTATTAATAATTTATTGTTGTCCAATTATTCAATTAAAAATATGACAAATAGATGTTAATTGAATAATTGGCATGGACCCATGATACTTGTTATTTTTTTCATTAAAACAACTGTTAATTCACTTATTTCTTAAAAAACATAGCTGACTAACAGTCCTCTAATGAATAATAACAGGTATCATTAATTACAGATTGTTAAAATTAATATTTTAACAATCTAGACAAGGGCAACATGCAACATATTTTAATTCTTTAATTTAATACTGTTAAACATTTACCATTTACTGCACACTTTCCTAATATCCTCATCCTGTCGTGGAATGGCTTCCCTTTGGGTAGAAAATTATTTATGATCCTAATTTTCCAAACAATTGTTGAAAAATTAGCACAACATAACCACAATCACTGCATGAACACTTTTCACATATTTTTTAACACTTCAATGAACACTGTGATTATTCACAATGTTTCACAATATTTGTAACTTTATTAATAATCACTTTAAACACTAATCGCGGAAATAACTAATTAATTTATGCAATAAAATGTGAGATTATTGGACCGGCGTTGTCCACGGAATCTCACACACGTGTAGCACTCACTTGTAGAAACTAAAAATAGAACATGGAGTAGGTCAAGATCAAGAATTACTTCAATTGTGTACGTGCCACACGTGTGTGAGATTTCGTGGACAACGCCGGTCCAATAATCTCACAATTTATTGCATAAATTAATTAGTTATTTCCGCGATTAGTGTTTAAAGTGATTATTAATAAAGTTACAAATATTGTGAAACATTGTGAATAATCACAGTGTTCATTGAAGTGTTAAAAAATATGTGAAAAGTGTTCATGCAGTGATTGTGGTTATGTTGTGCTAATTTTTCAACAATTGTTTGGAAAATTAGGATCATAAATAATTTTCTACCCAAAGGGAAGCCATTCCACGACAGGATGAGGATATTAGGAAAGTGTGCAGTAAATGGTAAATGTTTAACAGTATTAAATTAAAGAATTAAAATATGTTGCATGTTGCCCTTGTCTAGATTGTTAAAATATTAATTTTAACAATCTGTAATTAATGATACCTGTTATTATTCATTAGAGGACTGTTAGTCAGCTATGTTTTTTAAGAAATAAGTGAATTAACAGTTGTTTTAATGAAAAAAATAACAAGTATCATGGGTCCATGCCAATTATTCAATTAACATCTATTTGTCATATTTTTAATTGAATAATTGGACAACAATAAATTATTAATAACTGTGCGAATGTGATTATAAGCATTTTTTAAGTATTTACGTGCCTCGGGGCGACGTAGGACTTTTTACGCTGGCTACGGCGCTGTGCTGCTTACGTCTCCGCGCGCGACCGCGCCAGCTGACGCTAGCCCGCGAACCAGGGCCAATCACATTTCGCACAGAAAAACATTAATAATTTAAAAAGGAGGCCCTAAATTAAAAATTTCCAAGGGGTGAAAAGTTCTTAGAATTGTGTCAGGAACCACCCCTCAAAATATGTCTCCTTTTTTTCCGGACACCCTGTATGCGCTGGTTGTCCGATGATTCGCTCGTTGCCATTTCCCGCCCATTCACCGGAATTTTCCCTGAAATGACGCCTGATCTCCTCCAGGAGCAACAACAGGCTGCCTGTCGCCGCCACCGCTACCACCACCTCGTGTAATCCTTCCAGCCACATCGGAACTCTGTGCAGTTTCTAACAGAGACCGTAAAATCATCTGAATTTTCACTGGAATTACCTTCTCCGGCGTTCTTCATTGCTAAGAGAATTCTCTCGCATTTACGGAATATATTGGGTGGAGAGAGGGGGAAGTTTTTTCTATCGAGGAGCTACGAAATGACCGGGGATGACCTGTAAATCAGAGGGGTGGACACTCTAAACCCCTCTACCGACCGGCCATTACCACCATTATTTATTACGTGGTAAAGATTTACCAATTTTCTTTCATCTTCATTATACACCCCCCTTCCGCTCGCATTGGCATTCGCGTCTCTTTCCGGGCAGCATTTCCGTAGAGGCTTTTTCCGGTTTCCTGGAGGAGAAAATTCTTTGGAGTCGATTCGGTTTTTCCTCGCATCTCTCGTTCGGTCCTTAAAAAGGGGGTGGAATAATCGCGAGCAAGCCGGAAAAGATTAATCGGCCAAGTCCCGCTCCGCTTTTCAAGTGTAGCCAAATATTTGCTTAGGAAAAAATGAATTTCCAGTTGGTCGAGTCGAACGATTTTCCAGCTGAGAAAACCGGCGGGCACCCCGTCGGGAAGGGTGCAGGAGGGAGGAGAGCGGAGGGTCAGTAGTGGGCAAACCGCAGGTAATAATTGGCTTCGGGGGCAAAATGACTCAATTCGTCGACGCTCCACGGAGAAGCCATTGTGGCAAGGACGCCGATGATCCCTCGTCCAAATTTTCCTGGCGATTTGAGAATTGAAATTCGGTCACGGATCGGCGCGTCGGTGATTTTCGATAACGAGTGATCTACCGACCGACCCCCCCGGGCGAGAGGCGAGGGGCAAGGGGGTAGTTGTGTTTTCTCCGGATGCGCTGCGAATTACCGCGATTCACCGAGCGCGCCGCATATGTCGCCAAGTCGTAACGAACGTTTCCTCCGCTTCTCCCGAAAGGGGTGGCTTTTAACTCACCCCTCCGACTTTTCCACTTCTCCGGAAGTTTACGAGCCGGGAATAATCGCGGGACTAGCCGCGAAATTCTCACCTGGGGAGGGGGTCGCGTCGTGTCGCGTCGAGTGTTTTATCACCCTCGGAAGGGGATGGCAGACTTCCCTGAGTCTGACAGTTTTTCCCATTTTCAGGAATCGCCTCTGTTCTTTCCCCATCTTACGTCTTTTTTTTATCCAACTTTCTAACGCAGGAAACCGCACGAACGGGGTTGTTGTCATAAATCCAATGGACGGCCACAAGGGGTTGGTTTTGAGAAAATTGCTGTTAGCAGCGCGCGATTCACCATGGGTTATCGCGAACGATTCGAAACGGTTCGAAGTGGAAAGAGAGAGAGAGAGAGAGAGAGAGAGAGAGGAGAGAGAACCTTGAAAAGTTTAGCGGCCGCTCGTGGACTTTTCACGAGTTGCCTGGAGCTGCAGTTGCGTAAGAAACGGAACGTTGCGATAACGCGTTAAGCAGGTCAAGCCTTGTGGGTGATCGAGAGTCCCCGGTCGTTGAATTTCCGTCCTCCTCGTCTCGCGACACCCACGTTGAGTCGTCGCCGCCGTCGTCGTCGTCGTCGTCGTCGTCGTCCGCGTCCTCCGTGAGATCGATAGGAACGGCCAGAAAGAACCCCCTTCCCCCTCGAAGCGGAACAACCGGAGCTTGGTGACAAGTCCAGGATATTCCAGCTCTCCCACGGTTATCCCACTACTTGCTTTCTTTTATGATGACGATGATGGTGGTGGTGGTCCCTCATTCCTCCGATAATTTCTTACGTAATCAACCCCTCCTTCTCTTCGGCACTCAAGCCGAAGAAAGAAAACCTCTTTCATTTTTCCTCGGAGTTAAAGTTTCCAGGTTTTTAGACCAGTTTTAAAGCGAAACATTGTACTCGTCAGAATCGTTTGCAAGTCAAATGAAGAGTCGAGAGACAAGAGCGATTAATGTGTTCTTTAAAAGTAACAGGAGGTGATGGTGGTGGTGGTGAAGGGGGAGAAACTGATTAAAGGATGAAAACTGATATTCGCCAAGCGATTTACCGAGAAATCGTAAAAGTGCGTGCGAGAGGTAGACAGCAACGCGGGAGGAGGAGAAGAAAGAGAGAAGACGAAGACGAAGAGCCGTTAATCGCTGATGCTCGATGACATCGAGCTTGCAAATGGCAAAGTGGTCGAGCGGCAAACTGGCAAGAGGATACCCTCCGGGCCTGTTAAATATCCTCCCTCCCTCCATCCCCCCTCCTTGGTTCTTGTCATTCTCGCGGTGGCTCCGGAGCCGAAGGTGTCTCGGGGTAACGGAACCAGGGCAATCCTGGCGTGGATGATCGAATGTCTCGAATCGATCGCGATCGCGAGTGGAGTCGCCACCGCTAACGGGGGATAACACCTACGTGCTATAATCGACGTATCGCAACATCTTCGGGTTCGCTCGCCTAACGGTGTGCGTTGGCTTCTGCGTGTGCGTGCATGTGTGAGATTCTCGGCGCACACGGTGCGAGGAGAAGATAAGATAAGAAGAAGAAGAAGAAGAGAGAAAGAGTTAGGGAGGGGGATGAGGATCAACGAAATCGATGATAGAGCGAGAGAGGGAGAACGGAATTAAGTTGAAAGGAAGAAGAAGACGAAGAAGAAGAAGAAGAAGAAAAGTTGGAGAGCCAGGAGGCCGATGCTCGCCTCCTGCGAGGGGAGAAAGAGCTGCGTGTTTTACCCCCCCGTTGGTGGTACCCCCCACCATCGTGGTGAGCAATCGTCCCCGTCGAACCGGCAGCGCCGGGCGTCCGGGGCCTTACGGACTCGTCACGCTCACGCACGCTCATACGAACTGCGTTCGCCCGTGCGTGAGCATGCGTGTGCTTCTCCTCTCGTTTTGCCTCGTTTTCCCCCGTCTCCTCTCGTCTCGTCTCGCCCAGTTTCCTCGAGTTTTCCTCCAGATTGCGGGACAACGCGACTTACCGCTGGTTCACCTGAGATTTTCATCGACCGAGGAGACCGATCGAACCCAACGACTCTCCTCCCGGTGCACGCGGGTGTCCCCAGTGAGAGGCAAAAGTGATTAGCGAAAGTGTCTCGTGCAACCCACAGGTGTATCTCTGTGCTTGTCTACAGGAAGCTTCTTCGCGCGCCTTCCTCAGGGATAGTTTCTCCGACGAAGGATCGACGCGGTCGATCCTCGGCTCCCCGAGTCTGAGGATTTCGAGGGTAAATTGGTCACTTTGTTTTCGTGGAAAACGATAAATTTCATGGCTCGGCGTTTTTCCTAATGGGAAAGCGTGAAAGAGAAGCTTCGCCGAGTCTAATTTTATCTCTCTCTCTCGCTCTCTCGCGACTTTGTTGATTTGCTCGAGGATGCCCGTTATCAGTCGCGGTGGTGGGCCCCTCTCTCCTTCGCCCACCCTCTCGCGACGGCAACATCAGCGGCTTGCAATTAGCGCACGCGCACCAGCAGCTTCTTCTTATTCTTCCACAGCTCGTCGAGATATTCGCCCGAGTGCGCGCAAGCGAGCGCACGTGCGCGAGTGAATCGTTTTGCGCGATAAACCGAGAACAATAGGCAGCGGCAGCGGCACTCTCTATCTCCGTCTGCTGCTAAATTCCCAATTTTTCCCTAGTAATTCGGTACGACTCTTGAAACTGAGAGAGATCGAGCAGAGAACGAGTTGGAGGGCAAGGGGTAAAGCTAGGAAAAGCCAAAACAGAAGCAATCGGACAGAGGTCCAATTAGGAGGAAGTCGATGAGTTACCGGGAAAATTCTGTTCCTTCGAACAGAGTGGAAAACCGGGGGAAAGTGGATAGCGGGACTCTGGCGCAAAGTTAAATGAAATATTCAGTTTGCGAGGGAAGAAGTAATAAGCTGCCAGTTGCAATCCTACGGTTGGAGGGCCGAGTTTCCACGTTGCAAATGGCAAATGCTTCCGCGGACCTCGATTTCCTCTCTTCGACGTGGAAAATCGCTTTTCCCCGCAATATCTTGCGGAAAAACTCCGTGTCTCCTCTCCCCTCGCCAGTGGAAAAAGACGAGTCTAATATTTCGTTAAATTGTACCCTCCCTCTACGTTCTTGTACGTGTATGTGGTTCATGTGGCATTTTCATGCTTTTCCGCAAAAGACGAAAGGGAGGAGGTAGGGAGGGGTGGTTGAAAAATTCTGCTGGACAACGGAGTATCTTTGCTAGGAGGGGAGAGGGAGGCTCGTAATTCGAGTCGAACGCGAGAAGGGCATCGTCCATAAACCTTGCGGTTCTCTCGTTCTCTTGCGTTTTCTCTCTCTCTCTCTCTCTCTCTTTCTCTCGTTCCCGCTCGCATCTTCCTTGGCTGTTCGAGACAGAAACTGCTGCAACAGTACGAAACGCAAGGCGAGACCGTGAGGTCTCTTCGTAAATAAGTGCTCTCCTCCATTTGTCGCACCATTCTCCCTCCCCCTTCATACCCCTCTCTCTCTCTCTCTCTCTCTCTCCCCAGAGTTCATCGAGAGAAACTACAAGCAAGATGAACCGCCCATGCAAGCTCCTCGTTCGCATTTTATTTCTCGCCTCGAAACATAAGAAATTTCAAGGCGGAACGACTCTCGTAACTTTATCATAATCCTCCCATTTCCGGGGAAATTCTAGGCGCTGGAAAATCGAGCGTCGGGTCAGCGAAGCGCGCGACAATTTTCCAATGAATTTTCTGGTCATCGGTGAAAGCTCCGTGACACGTTCGAAATTCTTCCGATTCTTCGGTGACGTTAACTTTCACGAGTGTTGCTCTCTACCTGTCGCAAGGATTTCAGGTTATCGAGGGTTGGGGCTGCTCTCACCCCTTCCTTCCCTAGATTTCATATAGAAAAAGGGTAATAAAGACTTGGCTTGCTTGCAAAATTTGCCGGAATTAATTGCCATTGTCGAGTGGAATTAACGAAATTGCTGGGGTCTGATCAAGTTGCCGGATGAAGAGTGTTGGGAAATTCGGAAAAGTGCTCGCTTGTTTGTAGTCGAGCGAGTAATTGCGCGGTGGCTTTGCGGCTCTTCAATTTCCCTCCTCTTTGACCCTTCGCTGAAATCCGGACGATCGGTCACTTTGAAAGTTTCGCCACTTTTGATTATTTAATTTTTGTTCGCGATCAAATGCGCGCAGCAGCCCCGTGCCCCCTCTTATATGGCTGGGAGAGCAAAGGGAAAAGCCAACGAGTCAGAGATTTTCTAGAAATTCTGCCCTCTGCCCTTCGATTGAATTGCGAAGGGGTTGAAATTCCAAGAGTTCCTTATCCCTACGGGGCAAATGGAGTCTTTCTGCGAAACGAAAATATCCCCTCTCGCGATTTTACTCGAGATTTTCTTCAGCTTCGATTGCTCGTTGAAAAGTGTCATGAGCAGAAAATTCAACGGGGAATCATGCGGGTCCTCCGACCATCGGGATTACGTTTTTTAATTCTCCCGTTCCTCGAGTCTTACTTTACGTTTCTTCTTTCTTCCCTTTCCTTCCCTTCTTTTATCGTGATGCGCCGCGACTGGTTCACCGTTGAAAAATCTGTTCGCGATGTTTATCGTTCGGCTTCGCCGAGAACTTTATTACGCAATCTAGCGGAGGCGCCTAATTGTCCACAAATGCGCTTAGGTAAAGCGATTCTCGCGCCCGACCTTATTTCACAATTGGAATTTTACATTGAAATCTCTAGGGCGCACTTTACCCAGCTGTAATCAGATTACGATTCCTCGAAAGTTCCACCCCCTTCCCACCCCCGAGTTCTTTCTCGAATAAAGATCGAGTCTTTCTTCGACTGACTCGAGGGAAACTTTGCGAGGAACTCCTGAAAGTGAATGAATAGGCTAAGTGGATTTACCGCCATGGAAAAACTTGCGAAAGGATTTCAAAAGGAAGAGGAGGAGGAGGAGGAGGAGGAACGAAAGAGATAGACAGATAGAAAGATTGATAGATATATAGATGGTAGATAGATGGATAGATAGATAGATAGGTAGGTAGGTAGGTAGATGGACAAAGGAGAAAAGAAGGGTGGAGAGGGAATCCAAAAGGGCGACTGCAGTTGGCACTTGTAGGTGGAGGGTGACCTTTCGATAAGATAACGAGAGGGAGGAGTCGCGACTCGTAAATTATTGAAGCAAACACTACCACCGGAAAAACGCCGAGAAAATAATTACTATACATAGGCTCGCGTTACGAGTGACATGATTAATCGGTTCCCTCGCACGAGTCCTTCAATTTTTCTGGAAAAAGGCAAACGGAAGGAAAATAAAAATAAAGAGGAGGCGGGGCGAAGGATAAAGAGAGAGAGAGAGAGAGAGAGAGAGGAGGAGAAGACATAAACCAAAAGAGAATCTTGTATCTTCGACAGGTATCAGAGGAGAAAATATCGTCGAGTTGTGATTTTACCTGGAAACTGGATTCCACGCCGCTTTTAAATTAATCAACAACCCCCTCTCTGAGGGACTGATTGACAAAATTCTCCGGAAGTAGTTGGCTTTGTTCAGAAGTGTCGTAATTCACCAGGAAGTTACGGTTTAATTGCGATAGGATTGAGGAAAGAGAGAAAGAGAGAGAAAAGTAGAGATAAAAAGAAGTGAAAAAAAAAGAAGTGGAAGAGAGGAAGAGGAATCGACGCTAATGATCGCACACTGCTGGATAAAACCCTCGGTTCCTGAATGCCAGTTTTTGAGGGTGGAATAGCCAAGAAACGCGGTGTCGACCGGGTCGCCCGCAAAATGAGAATGAGACTCTGCACCACCTCCAAGGAGTCTTACACGCTCCTCTCCAAGAAACGGTAACTCATCATTATCACTTTGTTTCTTCTTCTTCTCTGCTGCTGCTACTATATTACTATTACTACTTACTAACTATACTACTGTACTGCTATTTGTATCGTAATTATTGCAACTGTTACCCTATCGTTATCATTGTCGTTGCGTCGTTTTCGCCCGTTCTCACCCCTTGGGGGATGAGAAAGAGAAGAAATGGACTCTACGGTGAAAGTGGGAGCCGATGGCGCACCGAGAAAGTAACGGGCGATTAGAAATTAGAATGGAAATTTGTTTTGTGCTTGAGTGTCTTTGAATTTGGGGGGGAAGGGCCCATTAGGCCCGAGTGCTTCCGGGGACTTGGCTAATTAGCAAAGTCACAAGTACAAACAAGATTGAGCCACAAATGTTAATTTGTGTCTGATTCGATCAACGCGACTCGTTAGAAACTCGCAAGAAACAGGGCGAAGAAATAAGAAAGAAGGGCATGAGGGAGGGGAAAGAACAGGACGGGGCCCCCTATCTTGGACGAAACGCGGGCCTCAGAGATTCCAGACAAATAGATGAGCGATTAGATAAATGGAACGCCATAAACTCGAGTGTCCTATAATATTCGTGTCATTGTACGTGCGTATGTGTGTAGAGATTGCGTTTCCTGTGATAACGGTGGTCGACGGACCAACACACAAGCCCAAAAGAGAACTACGCGAATCAACTATCATAGAAAGTATCTCCTTTAAGTCTTTCTCTATCTCTCTCTCTCCCTCCCTGTCTGTTCCCGATCTTTATCACTCGAGCTCTCGTTTTCTCTAATTCTTCAGGTTTCCTTCTCTCTCTCCTCTCTCTTTATCTCTATCTCTCTCCTCTCTCCTTTAGAGAGAGCGTAACGAGTGTAATCCCAGCATAATTTGCTAAATGACAGTTCATAAATATTTGGTCCGTAAATCGTGATTGCTGGTTTTCGATCGTTGAGCCTTTTTACCCTTTTCCCTTATTATCCTTTTTACCCCTCTTCCTCCTCCTCTTAGTACCCTTCTTTGTTTTTTACGAGGTGAACACCGCAGTAATCGCCGCACTTTATGCATGTGCTCGACTGATTTTAGTGCACCTAAATCTCCTTCTTTTCTCTCCTCTCCTCTCTCCTTCTTGGAGAGAATCGGGGGCTGACAGGAACGCCGGGACAACCGGGGGTGGGAGTTTTTGACATTCTAATATTTCCCTAAGCTAAAATAAACAAGCTGAAAATCGGTCGCCCATCATCCCCTTAACTTCTCGTACCTCGAGCATTTCGAATCTCCCGAGGAAGGGGGTGGGGGTTGATCATTTGGGGAAACGCTGTTGAATCCTTTGTACCCCCGCGCGGCTACATATTAGGGGTATCGTGTCAAACGCGATTTTAACGGCGCCCCAACACACACTTGGACAAAAATTCGTAGTCTCTCAAAGAGATAGAGAGAGAGAGAGAAAGGGGATGTGCTTAACGACATCGATTGTCCTGTGGGAGTTTTGTAGACTCTGCCCCTTCCTCGACTAAAAAATGGAAGGGTAAACGTTGCGTTTGCCCTTATACCTGTGGCCCTTACCCCCTTCTCACCCCTTTGCTCTCCTCGCATGTTGTAAATCAGTATTAGAGTCATCGTTGGCTTCCGCTCGCCGGCTGATCCTCCGAATATTTCTCCTCAAAGTCTTCCTGACTAAGCATTCGACACGTTTACCCCACGAATCACGAATGTTTTCCCTTAACTGTCGAGGAAACGAATCCTCGAGTCATTCTGTCAAATGGAAATACCGATTCGTCTCGATCATCCTATCGAAGACACACGGAGAGACACGGAGAGACAGAGCGATTTCCCGGGCGAAACGATTATTTCCTAACCGCGCGGGGGTAATCGCCGAGATGAGAGTCAAGTTAAGGGTTGCTTGTAAAAAAAAAAGCAGTTTTCGCACGGTTACCGCACGACGCGTTGCATAATTTTATTCCAGACGCAAATTACGCGAGGTAGCACTGGGACACGGGCACCCCCTCGTTAAGGAGGGGGTTCGTGCTGCATGGGAATTCAACCAGTGGTATCCTGCTGATATCGCGTCAACCCTCTCTCCTCTCCTCTCATCTCCTGGTAATTGCGCAATTGATAGAAAGACACGCTTCGCGAGAGATGAATTTTTATGCGGGGCGGCTCATGGGGTAGTTGCGCACTTCCGCATTAGCATAATTCCATTGGTACCGCGGGACTTTGTTGACTCGAGGGATTTTCAGGGAGTCCGAAGCAAATTCTTTCCAATATTTCTCTGTCCGCGAAAGAGGGCCGGATTGTTCGTTATTATTCAAAGGAGAGATCAGCCTCGTTAATTTGTCAAAGGGGAGAGGAGAGGGATGGATTTGGGGATTGAATCGCTAAATCGCGCGCAAGTTGATAACCAGGAGAACCGAGTTGCCGAGTTTGGTTCCTTTTCTACAATTACCCCACGCATACAATTACCACGCGCACACGGACATACCCCGGGGTGCATTACACCAAGCAAGAACGTGCGCGGCAATGATTGCATCGTCAAATATTTCCCCAGTGATTCTTAGTACGCATCAGCATGCGTGCCAGGAACAAGTGGCCGTGTGTTCGCGATATCTCGACTGGCTGCCCATCCGCACGCACACGCGCGCAAAGTCTCGAGGGACCGAGCAAAGAAGCGAAACACCAGTGGCCCGCTACACTGGCAAAGTTCCGCTGCTTCCTCTCTTTCTCGCTCTCTCTTTCTCTCGCTTTTTGCTCTCTCCAACGCCATCCCATCGGCGTTTCAATCGAGTCTCTGTGCGTGGAATTGAGAGCTGAGAGCTCGTGAAAGATCCGTAGTAGAGTTGAGTGTGAGAGAATGGGCGGTCTGGGAAAGAGGAGAGGAGAGGAACTAGCGGATTTTCGATCGAGCAAGCAAGCAACCATAAGAAAAGATGCTTCGCCACCTTCTTAACGATTCATCCGCAACTAATCGATTCTTCTTCTTCTTCTTCCTTCGCGTTCTCCCTCCTCGCCTTTCTTCTCATCCACCAACTCTTGCCATCCTTCCTTCGCTGCACTCCCCGTGCACGTGTCGTTAATTAATGCTCTCTCATTCCTCCTCTTCCCCCTATTCGGTAATAAATGACTCGCACGGTCTAGGCCAATTTATTATATTTTGCTCCTAGTTTAATTTTTATCGCTAGCTCTCGTTCCGGATCAATGCGCGCGCTCCACTAATTTCTCGATTCTCGGACAGCGCTACGGATATATCGGAGGCCCGTTTATCACGAGTACACCGAGTCACCGAGTTTTCCCGAGTTTCCCAGAGTTTCACCGTGGAATTTCCATCTTGGAAACTCGGGGACTCGGGAAATTGGGAAAATTGTCCGCTCTCTCCCTTCGTTAACGGGAAAAAAGAGAGACAAGCATCGTACGCCGGATTTCCCGAAGGAGAGCGTGTCACGTTTCGATAGTGCGCGTCAACCTTATCTCTAGGAGTCGTTGGTTGGTTCGTTGGTTGGTTCGTTCGCGTTCGTTCGTGGAAACAAGGCATAATGGAATAGAATGGTCCATTGTGTAATAGCTCGTCGATGATTCGTTGTGCGTGTCGTTGGCAGTACCGAGAAGTCGCTTTCCTTCCTCCCCCAACTTTTGCTACTACCACGTTACGGGACGCAGCGCAAGGTCCCACGGTGGGAGGATTTCTCATTTCCGGCCAATATCGAGAGAGAGAGAGAGAGAGAGAGAGAGAGAGAGACTCTTCGGTAAGGTCAGGAACTGGAAGGTACGATCGTAATCATCGTCATCATAGTATTTTCCAGTCTGGCGCCGAGTTTTTCACGGTGGTTTGCTTTAGTTTGGAGAAATCCTCTGGAGAACGCGAATCCTTTGGGGGAGGGAGGACCGGCGCGTGTCAGGATCCAGAATACCACCACTTCTTTTCTTTCGTTAAGCTCTCCACCTACATGGCTTGCCCAAAATCACGCACGTTCCCCACAGAGTGTCGACCGCCCCCCTCGCTAAATCATCCTCGAGTCGGACCTCCCCGACGAACCCCCAACATCGCCCGATCGCTTCCCTCCCCCCGAGCTTCCGGGACCCTGAGATCCTGGAGGATTAAGAGCAGCGGCTTAACGGGACTCCTCTCTCTTTTTCTCTCTCTCTCTCGTCCTCTCCCACCCCAGTCCCAACGGATTCGTTTCGTCTCGTCTCGATTGCTCTCCTGAAAAGACCTCCGGAAAATTTCTCTCTTTTCTTTGTATTTGTGGGATTTTTCAGCGATTTGTCGTTACATTGGTCTCTACCAAGGGGTGGAGGAGGGCGTTCTAATTTCTACAACACTTTTCCACTGTGATCCAGCGCACACACGTGCGAGGTTCCATCTCGGTGGACGATTGTGATTTTTTCCTCTCCTTCCGTTTTCCGAATGTAGCTACTTTTTGCGGGAAAAGGGGGAGGGGAGAACCCCCGAAATTTCACGGTTGATTTTTCCAAAGTGCCAAGCTCCCAGGGGATCCTCTCTTAGCACCTTTTCTCCGGCACGCGCCTCTCCGTCTAACGAACCGTCGTCGCACTTTGTACACTCCTCTTCGTGTTCGCCTCTTCTCTCTCTCTCTCTCTCTCTCTCTCTCTCTCTCTCTCTCTCTCTCTCTCTCTCTCTCTCTCTCTCTCTCTCTCTCTCTCGTTCTCTTGTCCGTCTGTTTGCCTGTTCGCCTGTTCGCTTTTCCCTGTTGCGTGCGCGCGATCGTTTCACAGATTCGCCGAGTAAATCAATATTATCCGCGGCGCTCCACTGGGGCATTGGAGCGCGGCACACGTTTATTAGGAAAATACGTGGGTTTCCTCCATCGGAGATGATTAGGAGAGTCGCGCGGTTGAGGATCTGGTCGCCAGGCCTGAAAATCGGGGGAAAATCCACACGAGGGGAACACGCGCCATTCTCAATTATTCTCGTGAATTCCACTCTCGTTTTTCTAGCCAGTTTTAATGACTCTCTTCCTGTGCACTGGCCACTGTAACGTTTCTGTTTAGCTGCATCTTTGACCCGCCTTAATTGGCTGGCTGCTTTTCTCATCAACTTTATTCCCTCGCTCCCTCTCCCACTCTCTCCACCCGTTCAGAGAGGAGATGCAGTAACGAAAGACACGGAGAGACAACCACCCCCCAAACACCCACGACGCAAATTCTACGATTCTGCAGCAGCTGAACTAGCGATGGATTTAGTGAAAAGCCAGGGAAAACTGAGAAGAAAAAGTGAGAGATAGAGAGAGAGAGAGAGAGAGAGAGAAAATGAACGATGAAAAGAGAAAGATACAGCGAGGCGCGGTTCGTTGATTCTGGACAGGAAACGAGCAATTAAATGGCCTGAGCGACCTTATCTCGTCGTAGAAGCTCGTAAGAGTAGTTATGGCGGGAGGAGGAGGGAACGAGGCCGTAAAGTCATCCGTGAACCGGCACGAGACCAACGTACGCGAATTACAGCCACACGTTGAACGGAAACGATTGCAATTGGAATGCGCGTGGATCGAGTTCTCATCTGGAAATTGCCTCTCTCGCTACCTTTTTCCTTCCCTCTCTCTCTCTCTCCAAGCGCTTTGGATATGTCGCGTTGAATGGTGTGCTATGGTATGGTATGGTTCAACGGAATTTCTGGACCAAGATTGATCACGCGGAAAGGTCGCGGCTTGGATTTTCCGTGTCACCTGGCAACGTCACCTGTCACTCGAGCGGCAACTGGGTCGACTAATTATTACGTTGGCCCTCGTTTAATCTCTCCCAGATAAGGAAGCCCGTTATTACAGACCAACGACGATCCGCTTCCCAACTGGACCTATCGCTGTATACCACCTTGCGAGCTTCGCTCGTCAGAAGCGATGGAAGAAGAAGAAGAAGAAAAAATAGCGCTCCCTTCCCCAAGAAAAATCTTGACTCTCGACAACGCGTAAATTACGCACACTCTTTTTCTTTTTCCGACGGTATATCGAAAAGTTGCCACGTCTCCCTCCCCTCTCGCTCTTTATTTATCCATATCAGCTTCTTTATCGCGAGAGGTTAAAAAGTCGTGTACGCTCTGCTCCATAAATCCCTCGGCAGAGCCTTGCGTTGTAATCAATTTGTAAGTTATCAAGTTGGGATGGTGGCAATTCACGGCCTCCGTGAATCAAGCGAGTCTCTCGCGGGCGAGAAGCAGCCACATTTTCGTTAGTCGCCTGATAAAAATTTATTCCCTGTAAATAAGTCGGCTTACGCGACGCTTAGCTGTAATCCGAACGACACTCTCGTGAAATCCAGAGGGAGACGAAACGAGACGAGAACGATGAGCCGTAATTGTCATTCTGTAAAAACACCATAACAAGGGACGGACCAATCTGTCCATCCACCTCCCCTCTCTCCCCTAATTTTGTTATCCGCTAATTTATCTGACCATCCGCTCGCCCGATCCATCTCCAGAAATCCGTGGATTTTCGCCAAGGTCAACGTGGGCCAATCCAGTTAAACCCAGTTCCTGGGTTTTCAACGACATCTCCATGGGGGTATCTCGAATTGATGAAATGGACTAATCGGCTTATGGGTGCACGTAGCGGCGGGATTTCAGGATTTTAATCCAACAGGATGACCGTGTACCGGCGTAAAAACGCAAGCGCGGACTGCTTTGTCGGATCAATCGGATTACGGGGATTGCAGGCATCGGGGGAGGGGGAGAGTCATGTTTGGGCCAAACAGACGTTATCGCGCGCGTAATCTGCCTGAATGGACTCTTTGCCCGGCCATAACCGCAATTCTACTATCGTCTATAGATTCCAGAAGCATAATGCTCCCATCGCCATCACCGCCGCCACCACCACCATCAGCATCAGCGTGGCCAGCAGAATCATCCCCCAAGCACGTTAGCTAGTGGCCCAAGCTGTGGTGGGGGCACAATGGTAATAAATGGGAAGGGGGCACTTTGTGAATCACCCATCATCGTCCTCCTGCCTCTTCGCCAGTCGGAAAAGAGTGAGTGAGAGAGAGAGAGAGAGAGAGAGAGAAAAACTATCGTAGATACCCCCCGTTGAGAAAGCAGCCCCTCTACTAGAATCTTACACTGGGAGTAAGCATACGATTCTTTTTCGTTTCTCTCCATGAACACACGAGCACGCAATTCGTCAGTCGACCGAGACATTCGATTGAAAACGTAAAAATATTTCTCCCTCTCTCTCTCTCTCTCTCTCTTCTCTGCCTGTCTGTCTGTCCCAACAATCTGCTATTCCTCTCGGTTATTCGGGGTGTATCGAAGGGTGAGTTATGTTTGCTTTATTACCCGATGCAGATTATGCGTGTTTCATTCAATGGGAACGTACTTGTGCAAAACGGCAGTCTCTCCGAGATTACTCGGAGAGAGAAAGAGAAAACGTCGAATTATATTCATGGAGATTCTCCCCTTCTCGCTACGTTTGTTTGTTCTTTGAACAATTTCATCAGCATCCACCCATCCTCTTCCTAGAGGGGAGAGGGTGTGTATCGGTAAAACTCGAACGATCGACAGAATGCATCGATTTCGCGGAACGACGAGATTTTTACTTCATTCAGCCTGATAAATCGCTTTTAATACCACCGCGTGCCACTGGTAGAACCGGAAGCGGCAGCTCGCACCTTTGTAAGCGTTTGTTAATGATAATCGACGGGGAGAGAGAGAGAGAGAGAGGGAAAGAGTTCTCGGCAGAGCGAGCACTTTGTGAGTCACGGCGCATTATCATTTCGCCCTGGAACATCCCCCGAAATGGACGTTATTATTAACTGTTGTAATTCGCTCAGTGGAAAAATCGTCGCTCTGCCTCGCCAGTAATATAAACCGACAGGGGGTGAGGAGAGTGGAGTGGGGTGTACGTGGGGGGTGGAGGTCGGGTCGATTCGAATCTAAAATTTCACCGAGTCACTTGGCGAGTGTTCGGGATCGACCGATAAACTCACCGCGTGTTTCTTTAAACAGGAAAGCCGATCGATCTTTAAACCAACGAATCGGGAGAGAGAGAGAGAGAGAGAGAGAGAGAGAGAGAGCTCATGGTAGATAGATGACTAGCGGTAATACAAGCGCGGTTCGTGAAACAAAATTAGGGGGTTGCGGGGTGCGCAGCTGCGCTCCCCCCGCCCGCCATCCTCATCATCGGAGAGTAATCGTGTAACCGGACACCACGCGGCCACGAATACCTCGTAAACGATTGTAAATGGGTCAGGCAGAACTACACGCGCCTGTGCAGCCGCGTATTTTCCTTGGCGTCGATTCCACGTACCCCCCAGGAAGCTTTTATCTCGATTAGTCTCTTTCTCCATCCTCCTTCCCTCCCTCCCCGTTTGGACGCAGTTACCCCCTTCGGACTCGAAGAACTCGAGAGAAAAAGTATTTTCCACCGATTTTCCACCAACTGACGGAATTTAATAAGCGATTCATCGTTTGCGTTGGAATTGCGCGTGCAGGGAGTAGCGAAACGGACGGGGAGGGATGACGTCGAGACAGGGCGCAGATAAGAATCGGAATCAGCCACAATGTGGCGATCGCAGGCGCGTCATCTGTTTCTCAGAGTGTCGGAAAAGAGATTTCGTGGTTGGAATTATGCAAACGAGATGCAATTTCCTCCGGAGGCGCGTGCCTACGGGTGCGAGGGTGGCACCCCTCCTCTCCTCCTTCCTCGCCGCATTTTCAATATCAACCGACGATACCGACGACCGCGTCCAGGTGGCCTAACTCGCCTACGCCACCCTCGCCAAGCAAAAGATTCTTCCGCGCTCGTCTCCCACCCCCTGAAACTACCCCCGAACAAACCCCGCGGTACACCCTGCAATTGGAGAGGGTGCAATCGAGAGGCGTGAATGCTCTCTTTGTCGCGATGCAAATGTCGAGGCAAACGCCAGTGGGGAGGGGGTGCTGCCCTGGAGCACAGGGGATAATGGGAGAGGGGGTGTATTATGTCCGATGCACAAAAGCGAGGTGCTCGTAATAATGCTAATGAGGGAAGAAATATGGCCTATGCAAATCCACTCTTCTTCTCATCTCTCCGAGAGAGCGGAGAGCGGAGAGTAGTTTCGAGTGACTGTTTATTAAGGGCAGGAAGGGGTGGGCTCTCTCGAGGGATGACGGACGGCCCGCGACAGAAGGCGACGGCATTCGACGTCAAGTTTGCCGTCAAATACACCGATCGTCCATCACCCGATCTCTCCGTTTTCTCCTGCAACGTCTCCCTCCCCTCCTCCCCATTTTCATAAAGAATTTCCTCCCTGAATTTCAAGAGGGAGGATAAAATAGCTCATCCAATAGTTTATCGACTCGTCGAGGTGGGCGAGCGATCTCTTTCGCTTTTTTAACGGATGCATACTCGGAGACTGGACGCAACACCGCGTGGATATTGTGAATTTATTAAAAGTCGCTCTAGTCTCTTGGTGCGAATTAAAAGTGGGGTGCGACATATGCCCGAGAGGGTGTCGGACGGGCCGTTCGCGCATATTTCACGTGGTTGTCAACCCCTCGAGCGAGCGAGCGAGCGAACCCCCGAAATTACCCGGGGCTACTGTTTATTATTTTTCTACGGACCTTTCCTCCCCTCCCCTCCCCCCCATATCTGACACGCAGCTCTTCCACGCATGCTTCCCTCTATTCAAACATACGGTGCGTGTATCTCCAGTCGCATCTCCTCTCCCATCCCCAATTCTAAATTCTCTTTTAATTATTTTCTCTCTCTCTCTCTCTCTCTCTCTCCACCCTCGCCCCGCTTCACCACGTGCCCCAGGAGTTTCTTTAATCGCAAACTCACGAAGGAATTCGTTCCACTGTATCCTCGAGGAAATCTCCCTGCTGTGCTCCGCGCTCCAACCCTTTATCGCGAAACCGAAATTTTCCAATGTGATTCGCCTAATGGGCACGCTCTCTCTTCGGCCTCTCTCCTTAATTACACTCGTGGGTAGCCTAATGAAAGTGAGAGAGAGGGAGCAGAGCGGCAGTTCTCGATAATCCCCTAAACGACGAGTAAACACAACTATATATACCAGTGTATCGTTCGATTTACGAGTGGAGATTACCTTTATTATTCCATTTTCACTCCCACGCGGGAGACTGGCCGAGTCTCTCCTGCCTCCCCTCTTCATCCCTGTCCCTCTGCTCCTTCCGTTTTTTCCTCTTGTTTTTGCAAGAATTTGCAAGAGAATTTATGCAAAGATAGCCGGGCCCAAGAGTCTTATTCGCATTTCGCCGTTGATTTATAGGCCCGATAGGGCCTCCCCGGAAAGAGGGGAGGGGGCAGAGGAGATTCCGTGGATTTGGGCGTGTTTACGAGGCTCTTCTCTCTCTGGAGCACGTGGGTGTCGATGGTATTGCGCACTCGACTCGATCGTAAGCATAGATTATCTTGGCCGAGAGTAAGGGAAGGGAAGAGGAGGGAGAGGAAGAGGGCAGTCGCCCCGAGGGATAAATCGGTTTTGCGCAATGGAAAATCGCCATCGCGGAAACACGGTGTGTCCTTAATACCCGGCACGCGTTCACTATTCATAAATCTCTCACAATTGTGTATCTCCCCTCCACCTTTTCCATCCCCTTCCCCTCTCGCCTAGCGACTGTTTGTTTGACGCATCGATTTATCTACTCGCCGCCGATTTTCCATGCATCCCTAATGAAGTTGTCGCTATTGCTGCAGAAACTACGAGGCGTCCGCTCTCGGAATACAGGGACCTCGTTATCGCGACGTTCCAGTTCCCCTCTCCCTCTCCCACTTCATCTCCCGCTCCAACAGCAGATGGATCGATCGATCGGTTCGTCGATCCTTTTTTCAATTTTTCCCAGCGCCGATCAATCACACGACCAATTCGATACACGCGCGACTATTTCCACGATGGCGACCTTTCACCTCGACGAACGCCTAGTCTCTCTTTCTCTCTCTCTCTCTCTCTCTCGAGGGCTTTGTCGAGAGAGTAGCAACGCAATGAATCATTTCCCGGTGAAAATCCCCGTATGCTTTCTACAGTCAGCCAGGGCGCACTCTCTCCTGGTCAGGTATCTCCTCGGGTTTCCTATTCGCTAACCTTTGACCTCTCTTTTGGCTAGAGAGGAAGAGAGGATACCATCCAACTCCTCTGACACCTCTCTCGAGAACATGGGAGAAACTTTTTAAAATCCCTTTGCCATCCTCCCACTCTCGCTCCGCCAGCTTCGTATCCAACAGCAAACAGGGTGCGATCGTTTGGTCAGACGCGACGACGAGTCTCTCCAGGCAAAAGAAGGGGAGGAGTAGAAGAAATAACACGCGTTCTGTTAATCCGTCGAATCCCCATGAATATATCGAAATTTTGGGGGATGCGGAGGGTGAAAAGCAGAGAGAGAGAGAGAGAGAGAGGGAGAGAGAAATCGATTGAAATACGCGTATCGATTGCCAATTGAGCCAGTGACAATGTTAGACGGGCGTGGCCGACTCGTGGTCACCAGGGTGGCTTTCCGGGGGGTGAAGTTGCACAAAGAATACGCCCGAGGCCCACGGGTCAAGGGTCACGGGTTAATGGTTCCCGCTCAATTCAGCGGGGCTATTTTTCTACGGGAGGGATAGGTCATCCTCTCCTCTCTCTCTTTCTGAGCTACGCGAAGCCTTTGCAGCCCTCTCCACCAACTCTTTGTTTTATCATTCAATTATTCAATCGTCGCGTGGGCGCCACCCCTGAGTAAAAGGGGAAAAGAAAATTTACGTAAGGGAGAAACATGCGAGGAAAAGAGACACTTTTCCGAGGCGGAGAATCGAGTTGACCGAAAAAGATGAAGCTGCTACAGATGGAAATAAGGGAGGAAGTGGAGAAGACTGAAGAGGGGAGGAGAGAAAGGAGAAAAGCGCACGATCTATCATCGAGTGCGCAACGGCTGGGCCCGATCCGCGCGCATTAACATATTTATGCGTAACACTGACGTGAGAAGAGGACCCGGAGATGGTGATGGTGTTGGTGGTCCTGCGAGCATCTGTCCGTCAATCGTTTACCGCGCGACTCGTCCTCGGTAGAGAAGACCCTTCGTAGAAAATTCAAGTTCGAAAGGGATACCGGGGAAAAAATTACGATTCCTACCCCCCCTGTTGGTATCGTTGATTTTTTATTGCATTTTAATTGCTCGTCCTTTATACGGTGGTTTTTACATTTTTTTTTTCTTCGCTTCCATACTGTGATCCACCTCCCCTCCTTCCATCCCTTTCCCATGGCAGATCCTGTGGCTGACAATCGTATCCTCGTCGGAGAAGGAGTTTTTCTCGTAAAGTAGTATCGTTTATTGCTGGAATTTTCCTATCACTCCCTCCTCCCTGACACTCGGGGAAAATTTAGCAGAGTCCCGTGCAAAATTGATGAATCATTGCTCGAGGCGAGACTCACTTATTAACGCGAACCGGAATCAATCGAGGCCACGTTGCGAGTCCTTACAATTTTAATGGACCGAGAGAAGATAGAAGAGGGTGGAGAGTGGCGGGGAGGAAACGGACTTCTCTTCAAGGGGTAGAAATAGAGGAAATTGATATTCTCGCGTCGTTTCTCTTTTTATTCCGGCGGATACGAAAGTAGCATCGTCGACCGGAGTTGGACATATTTTCCTGCGGAGAAAAGTCACCCGCGAAGGGCGATCGACGGGGCAGGGGGGAGGCGAGGGGCGAGACCCTGGGATATTTCGCGTGGCTCCGATTATCCGGATCCGGCTCTTCATCCTCATTAACGCGAGCTCCTCTAATTGAACACGGCCGTTACTCCGTAAACACGCGGGGCACGTGCAGCGACCCAGGAAGTTGACACCCTGGGAACGTGCCACGTGTGTGTAGGTGTACGTGCGCGCGTGTGCCTCCTCTGGCCAACCCTCCACCCGTACACGCGTACATTCCCGCAGGGTGTCGCGTCCTCGCGCTTGGACTCTCAGGAATTCCAGGAAATTCCAAGCCTGCACACCCACGCGCCTGCTCATCCTCACCCTCTCCCTCTTCTCCCTCAACGCCCTGGTCTATTTTCGTACTTTAACCGGACGCTTGCATATGAATATCTTCACGCGTCTCGTCCACGATATGCTGATCGGGCGAGAAAACAGTACCGCGCGATAATCCGTGCTAGTTAAAGGAGGATCGACGGCGATAACGAAGACGTTACGTCAGACGGAGAAGAGAACGAGAGCCAGCCCGGTAAACGATACCCCTCGGGCCAGGGGGTGGAAGGAGGGAGAGGAGAGACGAGCAGCGATGAACATCGATAGAGAGATGAACCAATAATGAAACTAGACATGATGTATAGATCGGAGGAGAGAGGGGCTGTTGTAAAATGTCCAAGAGGATAGAGGGGTTGGGGGTGAAAGGATCATCGGGTCCCGATCGATTAGAATCGGCTAACCAAGCGGTAAAGTGGGATGAGTTGCAGCAATCAAAGTGGAGGATCTCGCTAACAACGGGCACGCGAGGTGAGAGGAAAAGATGGAGAGGTCGAAGGGGTGTAGAACTCGATAGTTTTCGCAGAGGCTCTGATAGTCGCAGTTTTGGGGGGTGGGAGAGTCGTCGCTCGAGGAATCATCAGCTGCCGCCAGATGTGCGTTTGTTTCAAGTCCCAGGCCCACGAACGTACTTTTATTTTACTATTTTTCCTCTGCAGCCACCCCCATCCCATCGTCGTATCTACTCCAATCCTCTTCCAAGCTCCCGGCGGGGAACCACGAGAAGTAATTAGAGGGTCTTTCGGTGACCCTCCACGATTTCTTCGGGCTGTCCAGCTGCTCCCTCGATTTCCGAAATCTTCTCGGGGGAAAGAAGGAGGGGATTAAGGTAGCAAAGTACCGTGTCAGAATTAAACAGAAATGAACCGGTGATTGAACATATGCTTTTTGTTTTATCGAATATAATCATAATTTTGTGAAAATATTCACCCCGACGCTCCGCCCACGGCACGCGCGTCACGTGCAGTGAAACGAACCCCAACTCTATGGAGAACAACGAGTGAACGAAGCACGATAATTTTTGTGTTACAGGAGGCAGCAACTGGAGCAAACCGTTTACTGCGAATCGGAGTCGCGGAAAAACACGACGGAAGACAGGCAAGATGTTTCCAGCGCGAATCCGGAGAAAATAAAGGTAAGATTCGCTCTGGATCTTCTTCCAATCCTCCCTGGCTCCTTCCTCCTCTTTCTCACCCTAAGTAGTTTCTCGCTTCGTTCGTTAATTCTGTTTTTCTCGTTCCTCGCAGGGGACCACGCAGGACCTGTTCGAGCTACTGGAGAGGGTGCAAAGTTCACGACTGGACGACCAACGTTGTGTCTTGCCACCGTATTTCTCTCAGGTAAGAAGAAAAACTTTGTTTTGTCCCGAGGAAAATATTCTCTGCTCGCTTGCTTGCTTGGATTATAAAATCTCGATACGATGAGATTTTCTTCCTTCCTCTTAAAGAAGGGAGAGAGAGAGAGAGAGAGAGAGAGAGAGAGAGAGAGAAAGTTAGAAGATTTCACGCGATACTGGCACCCGTATATCTCGAGCTTTCACTCCTGCGACCCCCGTGATTCTTTGCTTCAGTCAAGAAATTTATGTGTTTGCCGCCAGCTATCCAGCCAGCCACCCCCATGGGACCGAGAGTTCCATCCGTCCAATCGCGTTAAAGCGAGCGTGGAGAGACTCTTGAATCTCCGTCGGACAGAGGGGAGAGTCCGAGGGTGCGAACGAGTGAATCGGTAGCGAGTATTTTCCTCCTTGACACATTATGCATGCCCGAGCCTCTCGTTACCGGATCGTCGAAGTAAGACCGATGATTCTCGCTGATTGAGAAAAGTCACCCCTGTGCACGGGGTTGAGAGTGCGCGGCGGTACCAACGGAGCTGTGGAACTGTGTAAACTTTTAACGTCTCCTCCGGGGAATTGGAGAGACCTTTCCACGAGCGCAAAGGGGAGGGACGGGTTACTTTTGTCAGTGAAATCGTTTAGTCACGTGATTTCCCACCGAAAATTTCCAGGCGGCTGATCAGGAGGAAAATCGCCAGTCACGCGTTAATTCGCGTCAAGAGGGTGGCGCGCGACATCCCCGAGGACTCAAAGTTCTCGTGAGTTCGCGGAAAAGAGCAGGCGGCTGTGCTCACTTCCGCCAATTAACTGGAAAATCGTTGACGAATGTGTCCCGCGAGGGGGTGGCTACCCCATTGTTCCGCAAAACCCTCGACACTGTTTTCTCTACCCCACCCCGCGAAACCTACCCAGACATCTGTTCCGAGGGGAGAAAGAGAGAGAGAGAGAGAGAATCTTACGAGAGCTTTGAGCTCCGAATACGTGATAAAAAATTGCATCCTGCTTCTTTAACTCTTCGGCCACTCCTCCCTCGGTCTTTCCATGGTTCGTCCATCGGCGAGAGTCAGTTCCCATCTGGAGAACACGTGCGTCCATGCTCCTTCAAGGAAGGATCGGCGAAGAGTTCTCCAATCCCATTCCCATGGACATTTTCTCCTACCCCCGTTATACAGGTTTCTCAACACGCATCTCACCCCATTACCATCGGGGAACTTGTGGTAACTGTCAGGTAAGCGATCTATCGTACCGACTGCGGTTAATTTGCCAACCGTGCAAGTCTCTCGCCCTCTTCTTATCGATCGACGATAAGTTCTGATAACTCACCAGGTAAACGAATCGCGTTCTTATCAACCGAGTCAACGCCGAAAGTGGCGAGATCTACCGGAGGAAAAAGGCACTTCCAAATCGTCGGAGCTAACGAAGAAGGCGACGCGCTTTTCTCCAGGATTGCGGTTCGCTAATATTTTCCGGAAATTCCGGCGTAACCAAGAACTGGAGCATTTGGAAGGGGAGTGGGTGAGAGGGGTAACCGTCTGCTTTGTTCGCGTCTGTGCGGCTGCACAGGACGATGGTAAAATGACGCGGTGAAGCGAAATGTGCAAACGATCCCCAGGATGTGGGGGGAGGGAGCGTACTTCCGGTTAGGCAGGTAGAGCACGCCGGAAGTGCCGCTTCAACCACCACGAGTAACCGTCGCGCGCTAAAGTTTCAGCGCGAGACTCCACTCGAGAGATTTTGAGATTCAGGCACCGGCGTTGCGGACGTTGCGGCGTTGCTCGTTACCCGTGAAGATCGGAGATTCCGCGGCGCGCGAGACCTGGACACCGGCATCACAATGGAGAAGAGGTGATTGTACCCCCGGCGCCGTTGTTAGCCGTGAGAATGACCCGAAAATATCGCAGCAAAAAATCGAACTTGGCTCCGTTCTGCCTCCTGCGTTTTCCTAAGCGGTCAAACTCATTAGAGAACTCTGCCGGGAAATGAATTAATCCCGGTAGAATCAAAACGGCGAGCTCTACTCCATTCGTTTCAATAAACGCAGCCACAATGGAACGGTGACTGGGTAAATGAGGAGCCGGATGGAGAGAGAGAGAGAGAGAGAGAGAGAGAGAGGAGGAGAAGGAGGATTCAATGGAATGGACGGAATAAGAAGAGAAGAGAATCACGAGTGATCGGTTTGCCTCGATTTGATTGATCAGTGCTGATTCTGTAACGACGACGATGGTATTGGCAAGGCGGGGCCCGAGGTAGGAAAGAGTAATTTTGGCAGAATCTAAAGAAAAATTTGAAAAAGGGGGAGGGGGTAAGAAATATCGAGGGAAGCAGCAACAGCGAAGGTTTAATCGCGTTATCTAGGAGTTTGCGTAGGGCGTACGCGAAGAGAAAGTCGATATCGCGTTATTTGCTATTTGTCCGTGAGAATTTGGACGATGGGGAGAGCCGGGGGAGGATCGCGCGCGCTTCTATTTGCCCGCGCCCGAACGCCGCGAGGAGTTTCTTGGCTTCTCCACGTCCGTGTTTGAAAATAGAACGTTTTATCGCATCGCTATTGCCAGTCGGCGAACTCAATTTCAAACTAGTTCCCCCGGCTCATCTCTTTCCCCTGCGAAACGCGCCTCCCCTCACCCCGGCCCCGACTGTTGCCCTACTTGGTCCAGGGACGTGGCTGGAACCGCTGAACTCGCTTTAAAGCGAGAAACCCACGAGTTCCCGTGGGAGTCGCGAAAGTTTCACAAGTACCGCCACGCGCGACCGTAGTTTTCGTGCTTGAATCCATTCTAGGTTTTCGGGAAGCAGCAGCGCCGGATGGTCTTTGTAGGTTTTGACTCTGAATAAGAAGCAGAGGAGGAAGGTTTGGGCTTTCTCGGAGTTTCACGAACGTAAGAAGAAATTGGTTCGTAAAGCCTGAAAAGCGCGTTGTCGTCGGTTTTTTCGTGGTTGTCGTCGTCGTCGTCGCACGGTGTTTTCGGGCACAGGAAGTTGAGCAAAATAATGACTGGTGGACACAAAGAAAGGGGAAGGAAGCTATGCTAGCTGGATACCGGCAACGAAACAAGTCGACCACGAAATGACATCCGCTCTCCTGCGCGGGCCTCCGAGTCGTCTCTCTCTCTCTCTCTCTTTTTCTCGTCTCGGTTTCCCCTTGGCTTCACCTTCCGCCACCACCTGGCGTTTGTTGCTTGCTTTGTTACCCCCGGGAATTCTACTCTTTCGTCCCGACGATCCCCGAGGCACAGCCTGCAACCTGCGACCTGCAACCTGCCAGAAGAATTGCCATCGCGTGCTGCTGCCTCTCTTCTCTCCTCCACAACGTCGTATCTCGCAGTTTTCCCTCTCGTCGATCTTCTTCTTATCACCTTCATTTTTTTTTTCTCAATCGCGAAAGAACGTGAGTCGATCCGCCGTAATCTATCGGAACGAAGCTAATCGGTCAGTTGCTGCGAACAGAGATTTTTGCCGCGCGCGCGAGAGAGAGAGAGAGAGAGAGAGAGTAAAAGAGTTCCTTGCTTTGATATTTAAGGAAAAGCGCACGAAAGCAACGTGTTTCGTTGAATCCAGTGGGAGTTTAAGAAGTCGGGGGAACGCTTGCCGTTTCTTTCTCTCCTTTTTCTTGGTCCCCCTCCAGCTTGAAACGCAGAGAGAATCGAGTGTGGCGTGGCGTGGCGTGGCGTGGAGTAGCGTGGAGTAGAACGGAGTAGAGCAAAGTAAAGTGAAGTGGAGTGGAGTGGAGTGGAGTGGAGTGGAGGTAGACGCGTTCTCGAAGTCGAACGGCAGTCGCGCTCCTGCCGTCCCGCGTGTCGTAGTCTCTCCCGTCAGTGAAACTCGTAGCGCAAGTCGAACGTGGGGCGCGCACCGTTGGCGTTTCAGCTTCAGTTTCCGTCAAAGTCCCTTTGGGTCCCCGTGTGTGCGCCCACGAGTGCCCGCAGCCGCAAACACTTTCTACTCGACGGTGACCTCGCTCTGGCGACTTGGCGCACAACGTGGGCGACTCGCGTTCCTTCGGAGACCCTCGAGAGTCCATATCACCAGCGTGCGAAGAAACGACGTTTTCTCTCTGTCTCTCTCTCTCTCTCTCTCTCCCCCCCCCCTCCCAGCATTTCGCCATCCGCATCCCCCGGGAGAATGACGGGAATCGCCCTGGGAACCGTCGGACCGTATCCGATCCAGCGTGGACCTAGAGATACCTCGTAGTTACGCGGAGGAAAGTTGAAAAAACCCCGGAATTCTTAGGGGTGGTGTTGGTAGTGGTAGTGGTGGTGGTGTTGTTGTTGTTGTTGTTGTTGGTGGTATCTGTCGAGAAGAACGCGGGGGGGTTGGAGAATGCGCGTCGTTCCCACCTGGACGATCGGCAAAGCGTTGCGAGCCGGCGGACGGCGTCGCGACGACAATCGGCAGTAGTAGCGAATCCAACGATTTTCGCGGATCTTCCTACGTTCCACGAGGAAGCGTGGAAAGGACGAAAGTGTCGGTGATCGGCCGAATAAAGAGAGGGAGGAGAGAGATCGCGAATTAAAGGGAAGAGAAGAGGAAGAGACTCTCGCGGTTATGATGGGAGTACTGAGGTGGAGACACGACCTCAGGTCGGAGGCCGCCGGTCAACAGAGATCGGAACGTTCCAACGGTGTCTCTGCGCATGTGCACACGCTACCAAAACTCGTCTCGCAGGTAAGGGTTTTTTCCACCCCCGCGGGACCAACGCTCTCGATCTTCCCGGTTCTCCCTCTCCCAGCTGATTCCTCCCCTCACTGGGGGTGAGGGTTCGCCCGCTACCTCCACCACCATCTGTTTGCAGCGATATAATTCAAGTCACGGAATGTCGAAGAATGGACGGGAATCGTAGCACGAGGGGGGCAGGGGAGGAGGGATAACTGTACAGTCTCGCGTAGATGAAGCTCGCGGTTATTTTCCTCGGGCACGATCCGTTACTCCTTCGTTCTGCACCGCGACCTCCTTAAAAAGTTTCATTTTCCCATGACCATCCATATCCATCCACATCCATATCCATCCACGACTAACGACAACTGGTAGTTCCACGGTCTTGGGACAAACACACGTGTTGGCTCTTCTTCTACGTGTTTTTCAGCGAGGGTTACGAGACGTGGCTGCTGTTCCTGCGAGAAGTGCGGAGGAAAAGAAGGAACCCGCGGGGGTTGGTGGGAAGGGGCTGGGGTCTCGCATGAATCTCCATAACGCGCCGTTCTATGGGCGCGAGTATATCTTGGAGAGTGGCGCGTTTTTGTTCGCGAATAACGCGCGTCTGGAGTTTCGTACGCGCGTGCATGAGAGAAGATAGGGAGAAAGATAGAGGGAAAAAGGAAAAGAGAGTCCACCCTCCACCGACGCTCGTATATAATTATTCAGAGAGTCTCGTCCAGCGAGTTAAAGACTAGCGAGCATCATCATCTTCTCCTTCTTCTTCTTCTTCTTCTTCTGCTGCTGCTGCTTCTCCTTATACTATTCTTCTCTTCTTCTTTTTCTTCATTAAGAGTAGCACGCGCCCCTTTGTCAACAGACGGGAGAATTTTGATTGGCGAGAATTAATCTCATCGTTGAGAATGTAAAACGAAAATTTTATGGTTCCCCTCGTATGTTTTTCTATTTTTCCTCAGCTCTGCGATGAGTCAACGTACCTGATTTTACTCACTCGTCGTAGATTCTTGCGGATTTTTCACTTCCGCTTCTTGGAGCAGTTATTCGTTCTCTAGAGAGAGGTGGAGAGACGTGGGGGAGAGAGAGGAGAGATCTCGATGAATTCCTCGTGCGTAAAATTGAAAATGCTTGTTTCTTTAAAATTCACGGTACAATACTTTTGCTCGTATCAAATTCCTATGATATCCCCCCTCCTCCCTACTCTTACCCACTCTCTCTCTCTCTCTCTCTCTCCTTCTTTCTCGATGACGACGTTTTGCTATGGGGATGCTTTGCATATAAACCAGCAAGTCCGGCGAGGTTCTCGGTCATAAAAGCTCGGCGAGTTGCTTTTCTTCGTCTCCTCCAGCTCCTCTTCCTCTTCTTAAAAAAGTAACGCGTCTCGTGACTCGCTCCTACCTCCGCGGGAATATATAAATAAAATGAGGAAGTGAGTGTGCGAGAGAATAATGGAGAACGAAGAAACGTTTAATAAATATTTCAAAGCTTCCAAAGCTTCTCGAGTGTCCCGGATAAAAAGCTGAAAGTCTTTATCAAAACCCTTGCAGTTCTCTTGGATATTAAAATGCGCGAACCTCGACTCTTCCCCTAAAATTTTTCTCGAGATTAATAGGTTTTTAATAAAACTTCCCAAGCGCAAACATTTAAAAGGCAAAGACGTGTTGGAGGAGGACCAGGAAGAGTAGGAGGGTATTTAAAGAAAGGAAGAAACCAGCTGAAATCTGGCCCCTAAAAGAGTAAGAAAAGGAGAGGAGAGTCAATAATTGGTCTGGGAAGAAAATTCAGTGGTAGTTTTGTTGGGTGAGGTCTTAAAAAATATCCCCCCTCTCTCTCTCCCACTTTGTTCCTTAAAGGGAACCGACACAGCTGTTTTCACATGACGATAGTGTTGGTGGTGGTTCTTTTCGTGTCTCGAGAGGAGCAACGGCCAAGGGTTTTGGGCATGACCCATGGGCATGCATGGGCAACCATCGCAAGAGCGAGAGAGCTAAAAAACCTCAGGGAAAAGCACATCGACACCATGGTCGTGCTCACACCACCAATACACTCGACGAACAAAACGCACATGCAGCCAGGTGCAAAACTCTACTGGCAGCTGCAAGACGCCGTCTGCCATCCGAAAAATCGATTCAATGACAAAATCGCCGGCTCCGGGATTCTCCCTCCCCTCTCGTTTTTCTAGGATTGTTTGACCGACGCCAAGCGTCGTCTCCTCTCTCATGACGAACGTTATTTCTCACTTTACCTTACTCTCGTAGTGGCATTTTCTTTTTTTCTTGAAAAAAAAAAAGTAAAAAATAAAGAGAATCTCTCTCTCTTTCTCTCTCTCTCTCTCGTAGAATTAACTGGTTCTCGTTAAGAAAACTCGAGGAGCAAAGTAGACTCTGATGCGTCTAATGAATTTTCACGATTTTTAATCAGGAATTTTCCAGTTTTTCAATCATCCCTCGTCCCTCCCTTCCCTCTCGCTCGTCAGGGTAGCCTGGTGAGCCTTTTATTTACGTAATAACGCATTTGCCTCGTTTCTCACGAGGCTTCTTCCATTCCATCCTCGTGCGCATTTAGCAAACGATCATTATTTATAAAGTAACGACTGTGTCGAGCGCACTGCTTTCAGTGGAAAACTTGTTTTTCCGACCTTAACCCCCTTTGCTCTCTCGGTAGCTGCGTACACGCGTGGATCCTAAAACGATTGAACGTGCGCAGCCAGGGAAAGGAAGAACAGAGAGAGAGAGAGAGAGAGAGAGAGAGAGAGATGAGATTAATTAGGTTAGACCACCCTTGGTGACTCGCGTAAACGATTAGATTTCCTCGGCGAGTTTGTGCCATTTACCAGAGTCGTGTCGTGTCGTGTCGTGTCGCGTTGTTGCGTCGGATCAACAAGTAATGCTAGAGAGAGCCGCGAGACACCACAGGTGAAATTATCGATGACCCAATTAATGAGAGAAATTATGGGGTTAAATAGATCTTCGCCTCGATTATTATTATTACTTTTATTAGAAAGGACGGATAAAATGTATCCTCCCTCGGCTATCGCGAGCAGCTTTGATATCACGAGTATTAATAGAATTTTTAAAAGGACAGCGTCTGTGCGGAAGGGGGTGGTGGGTGGTCTTTGGCCAACGTTGCATGTGAAATTCAACGGAAAGTCGTCGTCGCGTTGTTCGGACGTCGCTCGCATATCGATCGTTCGCCAGGAGGAAATCGAGTTCCTCGTAACTCTGATCGAACGCGAAGAATATTCCGAGTTCTCTCGAGGGTCTTCCTCTTCTGGTCCTCCGAATCTCTCTCTCTCTCTCTCTCTCTCTCTCTCTCCCTGGAAACTTGTGGAATTTTCCTCGCGGTGGAAATTTTCCAAGTGATGGGCCGAAAACCTTAGCGTGCTCCATCTCACCCCCCAGTTCCACCCCCACTCGTGCACATCCCATCGGTGCGTGTGCGTGACGCATCCGAGCCTCCACCTCGTCCACCGTGCAATTCGCTAAAGGACACCGAGGTCATTGCGCAAGCAATCGAAGCGTCCGCTGATTAAATCTAGCGAGCGATCCCGAGCCGAGAGGTTTCTGGGAGCTTATCCTCCTCTCAACCCCCAATTCACACTTTGGAAAATAGAGGGGTGAGAGAGGATGGAGAGATAAGGAAAGACAGAGAGAAAGAGGAAAATGAGAACACCTACTGAAAATTACGAAACATCCAGGCGAGTGGTTTACTCGAATGTCGCAAAACCACCACCTTCCTCCCTCCTCTCCTACCTCTCCTACCACCAGTACCACACGATCACAGCCGGAAGTCTAATTAGTATAAAATAAAGTGGCACGACCGTGACCCACTTTTTCCTCCTGTTTTCCTTTTTAGTTTTTTGTTTTTTGGCCAAAGTAGCGACGTTGGAGGGGGGGAGGAGAGACGTCGTTGCCCAAGACAATTTCGTTCCCCCGACTTGTCTCTCCTCTCTCGCGTCTCTTTATGTACACGGAGACTGTAAATGGGCGCGTCTAACAATGCGAGTCCTCCTGAATTATTCATGCACACACACGCACTTGCACACACATGCGCAGACTCTAGCTGCACTCGTGTGAACATACGCACGTGCGTGTACTCTCTCTTTCTCTCTTTTGCTTTTATTCTTCTCTTCCTCCTCCTCGACTTCCTTCGCTACTTTTGCCAATGTTTAGGTACTGCCTCACCGTGGAAAAACTTGACGTTTTCCCTCCCTCCCCTTATCTCGCTCTCTCGAGATAACGCGTATCCACCGCGCTCGATTCGTATTTGTCACTCAGGACCCGACTTCTGACAGTCTTCGATAATCGCGATAAAAATTTCTTGCTTGGGTTCACCTGAAATGTTCGCCTCCTCGAGTTGCTCGAGAAACTGAAAAATTGACAAATTTTTCGAAAATCCTGCGTTTCTCCTTTTAGGACGAAATCATTCTATAATCGTTGTATGCTTAAAGATTAAAGAAAAAAAGAAAAAAAAAGACAAGGAAGAGAAAAAATAATTAAAATTAATCGAATACTTTGCTACATCAACCTATTGGCCGTTCTTCCTCTTCTCCATTTTCCTCGCTTACTCTTTTTTTTTTTTTATTATAAACCACATGGGGGAGGAACCAATGAAAAGCTCTATAAACTCAAGCTGTAAAACCCTTGTAAAAGTTTGATTGGAAAATGCAATTGCTTAAAAACTAACGCATTTTCCTCTTGCACGGGCAATGCACAGATTGATAGGTGATACACGGAAATTAATGGATAAATGTGTGTGTGTGTGTGTGTGAGCAAACTTATATTTAAAAGCTAGTTCAATGGCTAACAATAAACTAACGTTTTGCACTCAACCCTTTACACTTTGAACGTTTCTCTAATGTCCGATAAAAGTAACTCGTATCGAGTTTTTATGGAGCAATTTAACATTTGTTTAATCTCTCTCTCTCTCTCTCTCTCTCTCTCCCTCTTTTCGATATTTTCTCCTCGATAAGTAAGAGATTGGAATCTCTCGAGAGAAGTAGGAAAAGAAGATGGAAACAAAACCAATTTAATTTCCACATGGAGACACGTAAGTTGCGATCAGTTCAAGTGGATCGAATGAAGATTCCACGCGTGTCTGCGTGCGTGCGTGTGTGGAGGCTCGTAGGCGCGCAGCAAACACGTGTAAACGAAATTTACGAGAGTATTGCGCACTGCACTAGTCCCGATATATCGCCCTATGAACGGTCGGGTAGCCCGTAACTCAAAATTCCACGATTTCGACATTTTTCCTCCCGGGACCGATGGGGGACGCTTTCCTCCCACGCTGCAACGCGCTCCTAAAAAATCCCTCTAAATCCAACGGGATCTCTTTTAATTCCTCTTTGCGATATCCTTCCGAGCGTGTACCGGAAGTTGCTTCATTTTCCACTCCCCCTTTCTTCTCCTCTTCTTTTTCAATTTCTTCGAGTTCCTCTTGCGAGAGTTCTCTCGAGGGGGGTGGTAGTTTTGACAGGTGTCCTACGGCAAGTTTAGGCGGAAAACCATGATCGCCGGGTCAAGCGGAAGTGGAGATCGAAGTCTCGATTTCCACGTGTTGGACGACAGGAAATGCACATCTGTCTGGACGATCGCGGTTGGCGGCGGCGCATGTGCACATGGCGCGTTGCACTTGTCACTCGAGTGTCTTGCACGTACACGTGCTGATGCGTGGGTGGGTGGATGCATCATCCCCACCCCCTGTTTACTTTGCGAGTATGCGTGATCGTCCACCACCAACGACAACGACGACAACGACGACGCCACCCCATCTCCCCGTATGTTTTCACATGTACGGGTATTTATGACGAGGAAGAGAGGAGAATCGCGAGAGAGGGAGAGAATCGCCACCCACGCTAGAACTTGGCTGAGGCTCGACGGGTAATAATACCAGAAAACTCCTCAAGTTTGTCAAGCGTCGAAAAGAATTTCGAGTACCCTTCGTTCCTTTCTTTTCAGCCCTTGTTCCTCCTCTCTTCTCCTTCATCCCCTGTCCTTTCCTACTTCGTCGAACCCTCCACTTTTCTCGGAGCTGCAGTTTTTGCCTCGTTAATACGCGAGTTGCGTACTTGCTCTCTCCCTTGGCTTTCGCTGAACTGCAGCGAAAACCAAAGAGAGTTCCACACTCGCCCTTTTTTCATTTCTTCTTCATTCTTTTTTTTTCCTTCTACTCCTCTTCCTCCTTCTCTTCTCATTCTTAACACTCGTTACTCGGCAAAGTGGTTAATCCAAAGTTTGCCCTGGCCCTTCGGGCCGCTTTATTACAATAATGTTTTAATGCCTCGTATTTCCTGCTTAAACCGAGAAGAACCGCACACCAACACGTTTTTCTAATTAACGAGGATGCGAGTAATAATGCGAGCACCGCGTACCAGAACCGCGGAGGAAGAGTAGCGGAAACTCGTGGAAATTGCCGTGCGACAAAAGTCCCCGTTTCAAAGTCCGGCGTCTGGAAACGAAGAAAATCCTCGAGGCTTCACCGAGCTGTCGGACGAGGGAAGGGCAGGGGGAGGGTGGGTGTTTGCAAAAGGTAGAAAGGAGGACCCCGACTCTCGACGCCCGACACCAGACGCCTCTCGCAACTCATAAATTCATCGCTTTGCAAACTGACGAGCTTCCGTGCACCGGAACAGAAAAATTGACGAGGATGACGATGGGGGTGGGCGGCGGTGGCGGCGGCGGGGGCGGGGAGGTCGATACTCGATCGATGCCAAACAGTCGTTGTTGTTAGCTCCAGCACCGTTTCCAAGGCGCAAGATTTCCACAATTTCCCTTATCGCGCAAAATTTTCTTGGCAATAAACTCGGGGCGGAGCTGCTGGTGCAGCCGCGATACACGCGTGACTCACACGGATACGAAATTGGCCCGTTATCGGGAAAAGTTGGATCGATTCCGTGGAGCCGAAAGTTCCTCGAGTTTCTCGTCCACTCTCCGACTCATTCCCGACCAACACCCCCATTTGCCATTGTTGCTCTTTCGTCTAGCCAGCAGCCTAGTCCACCTCCACCCTTACCCCTCGCCTCAGACTCTCCCCTTAAGGTCGTTTGTATTCTCTTTGGAAACTCTGGCAAGACTGGCCAGATAAGAAGGAAGGCTCTCTCTCTCTCTCTCTCTCACTCTCCTTTTTCTTCCATTCTTCTTCCTTCCTTTCCGTTTCTCTCAATATCTCCCCACCCCCTCGAGTGTACGTGTCCGGTCGCCCTTTCCCAACCCTGGGGAATCGTGACGGTGCACACGAATACACCTACCTGCCAGGTCGTTTCGTTTCACCAGGTTTCGTTCCTGGAACTCGCTGTTCTCTCTCTCTCTCTCTCTCTCTTTGTTTTCCTTTGATATTCCCTACGACGACCACACTATTTTCTCATTAAGGGCTCTCCTTATTCCTTATTCGAATGCCAAGGTCTCTTCGAGTGCATCTTTTTCTCCAAGGGAGAGACGATTTTCCGTGGGAATTTGAAATTTTTCTCCGGAGAAACGCGAGCGACCGGGTCAAATGGTAAAGCGGAAGTTCCAATGCTGGACCGTAAGTCTACGTGTTCGCGAGAGGAACTTTCACCGAATCCTCGGAATATCTCTTTTTCTTTCACGAATCTACCGGATAATCTCGATCCCTTCCTGGTGATTCTCGATCGAGTCTCTCTACCACCACCACCACACGCCCACCATTCGATGACTCACTTGCTCCACACACAAAAACACACGCGTGAACGCGAGTTGGCAGAGAGACTCGCCTCTCCCTTCTTTCTCTTTTTCTCTCCTTTTCGCTCTCCTCGCCAACGCGTACTCTCGCGCCTTTGTTAGCGCTCCGTTTCATCCACTCTTCATCCTATCCTACCTTCCTCCTCCTTCTTCCTCGACGTCCTACACACGATCTCTTCTCGCCCGGCACCAATTCCGTTTCCTAATAAAAACTTTGCCACAGGCCGGGGAGAGACTCTCCGGCGACGACTCGCTCTCTCTCTCTCTCTCTCTCTCTCTCTCTCTTTCTCTTTCTCTCTTTCCGTTTCTCTCGCGACCTTTTTGCGCAATTTGCTCATCGAGAGAACGACGGCTAAGATTCTCCTGCGTTTTCCTCCTGCGTTTTCCTCCTGCGTGTGGAACACGTAATAGCAAAAGAACAAGTGGAAGAGGGGAGAGAAACGACGAGTAGTGGGACGATTAGCAGCAGAGAGACTTCTTATTGTTCGCGGCAAGATTGCCATTTCGTGTTTGCCGGATACGGCAAGGTTGTGGTTCCGCCTTTATAACCTGTTAAAATGACGAGCGCTACCCCTCTCCTTCCTCTTTATCCTTGGGCCTTACCTGGCTGGAAAACCTTTTCTTCTTGCTTGCTGCTGCTGCTGTTGCTGCTGCTGCTGCTGCTGCTGCTGCTCCCACCATCGATACTACCACTCTCTCCTCCCGCGAGTAAACGCTCATAAAAGTCTACGCTCGAATCCAGCATGGCCTTTGAATTTTGCTCCGCGAGTTCCGCGCGACCTTACGGTTTCTCCGGCGATTGCGACAAATGCAACAATTAGTCTGGCCTATTTATAGATACGCGATTCTCGAGAGACCGAGAGAGAGGGAGAGAACAAGACTTGTCCTATCTACCGAGCGTTTCCATACTCGTACGCCTATCTTATCTGCAACACCCGCGCGCGCGCTTACACACACAGGTACAAGACACGCGCTCTTGTATCGCAGCTGTTACGCAATCCGTTTATTTTACATTGCATGTTTATAGGCGTTTGCGCTCGCGATATCGATGATTCGAGCAAACTATGCGGAACTATAGGAAACTCATTAGCCACGGCCAATTATCTTGGTCGCCGTGTCATCGTGTTCCCTTTCCGATAAATTCGTTTTTTTTTTTTTTTTTTTTTCTTCTTCTATAAATCTATCGAGTTTTGTGGGGGTGGAGTACGTTTCTTGGGAGATATTCAGTTTTCTCTCCACTCTCTCCTCCAGCAGGTCGACAAACGTCTTTCGACCAGAGTCCAGAATAGAGAGAGAGAACGCGTGGGGTTCTCTCGCGAAGGAAATGAGGAGGGGAGGATAGTTGCTAGAATCGCGCACATTCCTCTAATATTATTAGAACGTGCTCGGATTGCCAGCACATTGGCTCTCCTTCGGTTATTTCCTCTCGCAAAGAAATCTCCTCTTCCTAATTCTCGAGGACACCTACCCCTCTCTCTTTCTCTCTCTTTATTTGAACATCAACTGTAACCCCGTCGTCTCTGGTAAATCTTGGAAAACTTGAAGCGTGCTTAGTGAAAAGCTGAAAAAGCTAAAGTCACACGCGGATGTGGATTCTCGAGTTTCGTTGGAAAATCTTTCGACATTGGAGATGGCAACTTCCTCCGAGCTTCTCTCTCTCTCTCTCTTTCTCTCTGTCTCTTCTTCCTCCAGAGTTCGCAGCCTTCCACAGGGATCCCGTCGTAATTTAAGTGTCTCTAAATTCGTAAACGCGCGCCTGGTTGAGAAAAAACGAGCAACGAAAGTGTAAAAGCTCGAAAAAAGACGAGAACCTTTTCTCCTCTCCTCCCCTCTCGTCTCTCTGCCAAATATAAACTGTAGGAGCTTCTCCCTTCTTCTCCTCTCCTCCTCGATTTACCCTGTCATCCGTCGTTTCGGGAAGCCACAGAGTTCTCGGGGAAAAGGGCGAGGAGGAGGAGGTGGAGGAAAAAGTGAAAAACCACGAACGAAACGCTCACCCTCCGCGTCGCCCCTATTTTTAGAATCTCGAAAACGCGTTTAATAATAGCCCTTTTCGCCGGTTCTCTATTTTAATTACTCTCGCGGGTTATCCTGTTTCTCAGCGACCGTGTGTCCACTCCCTCATTTTTTCTCCTTGCGATTTTCTCCGAATTTCCCGAATTTTCCTCCGTTCTCCCGGGCCAACTCGTCGCTCTATAATAAGAATAATTGCAACGAGAAGGACGATAGCGATCGGCCAGTTTGATTTTCCGCCAGTGGACACGTGCACTTTGCTCGGGAAATTCCCCTAGCCCCTCCCGCAAGTCACTGTGGAAATGTAAACATAAATACAAACAGGTTAATTAGTCGGTGATCAGGGCCACATGGACGGGCCGCTAATTAATGGGTAATCGTGGAAAATGCCGTGGCCGATAGTCGCCCGTTGTACGGGTGAAAACGCTCGATCGCTTTTCCCAGGACTCTCCCCCAGTTTCCCAGTTTTTCTCCACGAGAGAGCGAGAGGGCGAATTTTCCACCACTCGCTTTCCACGCCACGTGTTTCTATTATCGTTGTTGTTATTATCGTGGGCTTTTCCCCGGATTCCCCCTGGAAAACCGCAACGCCGCCTATTCGCTCGATTAATGAGAGTTGGATATGGGAAACGCTGAGGGGGAAAAAAAAAAAACAATGAAAACTCGAGGAAAATCCTATACCCCCTCTCACCTTTTCTCTTTATCGTTGTAAAACTTGCACCAAACCTTCCCCCACCTGATTCAGTTTTGCGTAACCCTTGGGAGTGTCCTAAATTCTCGCTTCGTTCTAAGACCGCGGCGCGGGTCTCTCTCTTTTTCTTCCTCGTTTTCTTCAAATCGAGCGTCGTGCGTGTGCCACCTGCTAAAAAACGCCATATGTTTCCCATCCGACATTTGCCAGGAATGTGTGCGTATCTGTGTGCCCCGTGCAAGACTCTGGAACTTTGTTGCACCGATCGCTAGAATTTTCATCCGTTCTTTATTTCTCTCTCTCTCTCTCCCTCCGCCCTCTATAATTTCCTCACAAATTACAATAATTTATCGCAATGTCCTTTCCTCTCCTTTCCCAATCAACTGTTTTAATGAATGCGCCATTAAAGAGACAACGAAAGAAAAAAAAAACATTGATTGGTGCCAGGTGACGAGTATTCGATTAAGTGAATGGAGGGTTGGAGGAGGAGGAGGAGGGTGGCTCTAATTTAATTGAATCGAGTCTTCTCGGATCTCGCCGCAATTCTCCCTTGTCTCGAATCCTCGAAAAGAACACCGCAGGATAGAATTTTCACACGCACGCACGCACGTGTCATCCTAGACCGGTGGATGGTCTTGGAGAAAAGAGAAAAGGAAGGAAGGGGTTAAAGGAAGAAATAAAGAAAGAAAGCCCGGCAAAAACTGGTGTCCGTTCTCCAGAGTTCCTCTTCCGTTTTCAACTTATCTCAAGTTTCGCGGTTGCGGTGGTCTATCGATTATCGAAGTCAACAGGGGGTGCGCGACCAACTGCATCTAGCCCTTCCGGAGGAGGAGAATTTTCAGGGCTTCTCGTCGACACCTGTTAGTCGTTGCATGGCTATGAGAGTGGAAGTAGGAGTAGAAAATGGGGGTGGGAGAGGAATCGGAGAACTCCTTGGAAAGTTTTTAATTGGAAACTCACTGACGGGTTGGTTGTTTCTTCTCTATTTTTGCAGGCACCGCGAGATGATCGCTCGTCGTCCAGTCCCCAGAACAACCACTCGCACACACCGTCGTCGGTGTCTCCCGTGGGAGATGCTCCCCTGGGTCGAGCGCTCATGGAGGCTGCTCTCCAGCAGGCTCAGACTTCCGGCTCGCAGCAGCCACCTCCTCTCGTCGTCACACCCCCGGGCTATTGGCTCGACGGTACCGACCACCGACACTCCCTCGACGCTTCCGGAAGGGCCCTACTTCCGGCACAACCAGCCTGGCAACCCAGGATCGACCAGGACGACACCGCCAAGTGTTACAGACGCTTCTTCGTCGGCAGGGTAAGTCTCCCCGCACCTTTTTCTCTGCTTCTCTCGTTTTCATTAAAACCACGAAAGTAAGAGAAAAAAAGAAAGAAAGAGGGAAAGAAAACGCCAGTATTTTCTTTCGTGGAATTCCTCCGGGGTATCGCTTCGCCGAGGCCGCTTCAATTGTTCAGTCAGAGTAGTCTAGCGAATAGCGAATAGCGTAAGTAGCGCGAACGTAATGGCTGAAAGGTCGGCGCATTTAAAGCGACTCGCCTGCTGCAGGAGAATCGTGTCGTGTCGTGTCGTGTCGTGTCGTGTCGTGTCGTGCTGTGTCGCGTCAGAAAATTGTCCTACCGTGACACGTATGCGTTTGCACGTATACATTAGCCGCGAAAGCGTGCACACGAAGTCGCAAATACACGCAGAGTGCGCAAAGCCTGGGGGAAAAGTAGAGAGACAAAGAGAACGAGAAGGAGAAAGAGAGAAAAGAAGAAGCGTGGAGGAAAAGGAAAAGAGCACCTCGGGCGTGGGAGTGGGAACGTTCTCATAGTCTGCGCTCTCCGATGGCAACAGGCAGGCCAGGCAGCACAACGCACAGTCTACGAAGAAAATTCACCAGCAGAATCTTCTACGCGACTTAACGGCTCTCTGAATTTCATTCTTTCTTGATCATCGTCTTTTTATTTTCTTCTTCTTCTTCCTCTTCTACCTCTTTGTTTTAGTTTTCTTCCTTCCGCCAAATACTCTTTCGCTTCTCCTGGATTTTCTACTAGAGTTCCTTCCCCTCTCTCTCTCTCTCTCTCTCTCGCCAACACCCCCGCATTTATCGATGATCCATCGATCGATGGATCATCGATGCAATTACAATGGCTCGCTCTCGTATTTCGCATCGACTTTCAGCAGCGCGCACCTTACGGATTTATAGCGTGCTTTGAGCGAAGGGGGGAACGACCATTATATCGGAAAGCCTACATTATGACCGCTTCGTTTCGTTTCGTTTCGTTAGTCCGATGAAATTCAATTTTCTTTAGTTATACAATCGTGTAACTAGAATTCAACGCGATTCCAAATTCCTTGTTCATTTTCATAGGGTTTGAGGGGAGGGTTGATTGTTATTGCGAGTGATAGATACCGCGGGGGGCGTGCGTTGCGCACGGGGGGTACGGTGAAATACAGGAAATGGCGCATTATTTATTCTTTTCCGGTCTGCGTTAGATAATTATGCACGCTTTTCCATGCTACGATGCCAGACAATCGTTCCCGGCTTGTTACCGTCTCTTATCTGGTAAAATCCACCAGCACCAGCGCCGCTTGTCAAGGGTCCTTTTTCTTCAGCGTTCGTCGAACTCGTTCAAGAAGAATAGAAACAAGGAAAAACCGATCCACGTGTAGCCGCTTAATGTGTAAATAGACGAATAGACGGGGGAAGGGATCGGACCTTTGAATTTCTCCAACAATTTACCTTCTTCTTCTTCGTATCTATCTCTTCTTATGCTTATGCTTATGCTCCTAGTGAAGAAGAGTAGGAAAATCCCACGAACGTTGTGGATGCTTTTCCCGCCATTATACCGAAAGCTAAATGATTTTCGCGCGTTATCCAATTGGCGAATCTTCATTGTCTCGCACGCTTCTTACCATTAATCAAAAGAAGGAACGGGCGTTTTACCGTCCCAGGAACCTCGTACTGCGGACGAGCAGAAGGATCTGTCTCTCCCGTGGCATGTGGAAGGGAGGCGGGGAACTACCTGCACGCACCAGAGAGAGATCCAGGAAGATTTTATTGCGCGCAATATGGCGCGCCTAATTAGCAGCTGTTGAACGAAAAGGGGAAAGGAGGGGAAGGCGCATTCCACAACGTCCTCGGGACTGTTAGACCCGCGCGTTCTTCTCCGTCTTATATGGAACTGACCTTCCACACTGGGACACGCTCGTGTTTTCCCTCCTCCAGGAAGTCCTCCGGATATTTTTCTCCCTACCTCCCATTCCCCATCCCTGAAACCAATCTGGATCTAGGGGAAACTCGATGGGGAGAGAAGATTTTTACCGCGGTAACACCCATCGACACGGTACCTTCGTGTTCCTGTCGGGAATGAAAATCGATTCCCGCGCGCTGCCTGTGCGTTAGGTCATAGGCCATTCGTCGCATCCACGTCACGCGAAACGAGGATTCCCTAGCGATTCTCTCGCACAGTGCGTCAGGCATGCGTTTCCTATAAATTGCCTCGCCATTTGCGTCTAACGAATGAGACGCCCTCGAAATGTCAGGGAAAAATGCCGCCATTTTGGAGAACCTTTAACTTCTAAAAATACTCTCTTCTCGCTTCGAGGAGGAGAAGAAGAAGAAGAAGACGGAGAACTTCTGGAAGATAAAAGGGTGGGAAAGAGCAATAGCAGCAGCAACACCAGATGGTCGATGAGAATAGGATAATTGCTCGAAACCATCGTGGCAACCATTGGAGATTAGTCTATGCCGCACGATACACGATGGAGTGGAATGGCATAGGATAGCATAGCGTGGCGTGGCATAGTATGGCGTGCTGCGGAAGTTCCAGCCCGATTACGTCAGCGGGTTGTGATGTACATTGTGCACGCACCCGTTGATGGATTCGAATACAATGCAACGCGACGTGACGTGACGCGACGTATCGCGACGCAACCTCCTACCAAACTTGACCCGAGCAATTCGCGATTTGATAAAACTTCGCTCAATAGCCAGCCACTGGCTCTCTGCCACCTCACCCATTATTCCTCGGCAATATTACAACAATAAAACAACACCCGGATTAATTGGGGAAGCCTATCAGAAATGTGCAGGAGTCTCTCTTGTCTATCGTCTCTCTCTCTCTCTCTCTCTCTTGCTCTCCCTCGCTTTCAATGTCTCCCTCTCTTGTTTCAGGAACACGTGAACCTGGTAGGAAGGGACCCCGAACATGGACCCGTACTAGTCTCCATCAAGGCCGAGACCGTAGCTGGCCAGGAACACTGGCGAGTCCTTCTCAGACTGAAAGCTGGCTCCACCCATGACCTTGTGCCCGCGAGCAATCTTGGGCCCAACCCCTCGCCAGCGAAAATGGTCAAGGTAAGTAGATTAGAAAGAAATAACGCAAGTGGGAGAAAAACTCTGCGATTACAGAGTCTCTTTTTCTTCAGGCCATCAACGAGTCCTTAAACGTGAACGCTCTCATGCCGATCGTGTGCTCCGGCGCTGGCACGATGATCGCCAGATACGACGAGCATGCCCTGGTTTCGAGGTTTAAGTTTGGAGTGCTCCACCAGCGTATGGGCCAGGTCACCGAGGAGCAGCTCTTCGGAAACAGACAAATCACGCCCGCCTTTCAGGAGTTCCTGGATCTCCTGGGACAAAAGATCGATCTCAAGGATCACAAGGGGTAAGTAGGGTCAAATCCTCGAAAATGAAAGGGGAGTAACGACAAAAAGAGAAAATGTCAATTGTATCGTTGGTTCGTTTATCTGTCGATTTATTCAGATACCGCGGTGGTTTGGACACCAGGCACGGTCAAACCGGAGATTCTGCCGTTTACGAAGTATTTCGAGGTAGGGAGGTTCTTTTCCATGTGGCATCCCTGCTCCCCTATAGCCCCGGCGACTCGCAGCAACTGCAGCGTAAACGACACATCGGTAATGACATTGTTGCCATTATCTTCCAAGAAGAATCCACTCCTTTCAGCCCGGACATGATCGCCAGTCACTTTCTGCACGCTTTTATAGTCGTGCAGGTCATCGATCCCTGCACCCCTAACACCAGGTAATCTTCTTGCCTTGCCAACTTTTGCTGATTTTTGCCAGTGCAATATACTAAACTGTCACCCATTACAGGTATAAGGTCAGTATCACGGCCAGGGATGACGTGCCCTGGTTTGGACCACCGCTACCAACACCCGCCGTCTTCCTCAGAGGCGTAGAGTTTAAGGAATTTCTCCTGACGAAGCTGGTGAACGCGGAGAATGCTGCCTACAAAGCTGATAAATTCTCGAAGCTCGAGGTGGGTTCTGTTTTTTCCCATTCTCGCGTTCCTCGTTCAAGAGGTTTTCAGTGATTAACCGCAATCTTTGAATTTCTAGCTGAGGACGAGATCGGCCCTGCTGGACTCATTGACGGAGGAGCTACAGACAAAGACCGGCGAGTTTCTCGGTGGTGCCTTGGGGTTAGGTGGCTCCGGACTGAGTTTCGCCAATTGTCCGGTAAGTCCAACCGCGAGCGATACCTCGACATCGGGAGGCGGTGGCAGTGGTTCGAGGTTCATTGACACGGTGCGCAAGGCTTTGATCTCGCGAGTACGGAATGCCTCGACGGAGAGTGTGCCCCAGCAGTTGGCCAAGAAGGGTCAATCGGAGCCAAGTCCACCGCCGAGTAATCGACAATCTAACACGAAAATCAGCGGGAAACGCTCGGTGGAGCCAACGAGTCCACTCGGCTCTCCGGACCTAACCCTGCGGAGAGACTCGGGTGAGCGTGGTAGCCCTAGTCTCGGCAGCCAAGACAGCAGCCTCTCCACTACGGACAACCAGGATAGTAGCTTGGCCACTCTGCAGCAGGATGACGTGGACCGCAAGGAATCCGGCGCTGGGGTCTGTAGCGGCGCCGCGGAAAAACTCGGCAATCTCACTGCAGTCCAGCGACTGACCCACGAGAACCTCAAGAAGCAGGAGAGAAACGAGAAAACTGATGTCACCCAGAGGGTCGTCTCCGAAAGTGACGACAGCTCTCTCAACAGCGAGCTTGAATTGGACCAAGCTGTCTACCCAGATAGCGATACGGGCCTCGAGTCCATGAGTTCTGCCGAAACCCATGACGCTACCAGGTGCAACGCGAAAGAGGGCGTCACTGAAAACGAGACCCTCAGGATGGAAGTTACCAGATTAAAGTGCGACAAACTCGACCTCTTGAGGCAGAACGTTGTAAGTAATTAACAAATGTTGTTCAGTAAAATGTATTAGCGTTGTGCGTTTATGTGGTATAGCGTTGTTTTTTTTCTGTCTTTGATTATTCCAGACGTGTCAACACGACATCAAGCGTCTGCGAGAGAAGGAACTGCAGCTTCAATCTGATCTGCAGGCTGCCTCGAAGGAGATCTTCCGGTTACGAGCCATGTTAAAAGAGTGTTCCACTAGTATTCCATTAGATAATAACAATCAGCAAACGTCTACCGTTTAAGGAGATGTTGTTCTCTAGGAGTGTCTCTCCTAGCTGGCAATAGCGATAGTTTCTCGTTGCAATTATTAGGCTTAGTTCACTGCTAGAGCAGAACCTGTCCACTTTCAGCCTGAATCAACCTATCCTCACGCTCCTACCAGGATTACTTATCCGAGACATCCCAGACAGTTGCGCACTGAGTGAATGTTTCAAGGAAATCTGCAGAAATTATTAAGTCATCGAGTTTCGATCAATCACATCGGCTTAAAGGTTCGTGCAAATACTATTTACATGCTACGTACAATGCTACTTGCGCGATGGTTTCAAATCAATGTTGAACGTTCACCGCTCAACGCGTTTCAACGCTAGTTGACAGTGTAGGCTCTAATTGTTAAAAATTACTTGTTCGACTTATATATATTCAGAATATTTATCAATTAATTTATTAATAGATTTAAGGGATAACTCCTCGTAGTCAATATAGTTATATATAAAGATAAAATATATATAAAGAGAGATATATGTATAGAAACAGGAGAGCGGTAAAAAAGAGACAGATTATTCTTGTCACTATTATGTTAAAATATTATAAGAGAGACAGAGGAGGAATTCTTAGAGGTAGTCTTTAAGGCTCTAGAAGCAACACCGTGCTGAAAATAACATATTTACACGTACTTGAATTTGTTTCTATACCTATATTCGCGTATACATTATTCATAGTTAAGTGTTTTTAAAGAGTTAGTCTCACGACAATTATTTGTTCTTCGTGATTTTCGCACTGCGCGTGCATTCGGATTGATGATAGAAAAAGAGAAAAATAAATCTGAATGAACGACGCTAAGACGTTAGAAATGGACGTTATAAAATCAAAGCATATTTTATTATCTTGTTTTAAAGCATTTCGTTTCATCTTTTCTTTACATCATTGCATTTGAAACGGTAAAGAAAAAAAAAGATGTATTCATAAACAGCAGTATTCACACCACGATGAATTTTACGAGAATCGTCACTAGCTTCTTAGTATTAGACTAATACCATTTTTGCAAGAGTTTAAGTTACATAGGAATTTATATTTTCCCTTTTTTCTATTTCATTTTTTCGTAATCTAGTTTAATGTGTAGCATGCCATTAGATTCTTATTCCCATACGAGAGTTTTTCACTATTAGCTGCACCAAATTCATGAGAAAATGTAACGTATCAGCCTAACTACCTACCATTTAACAGATAATGACATCGTATTATCATTAATTGTTCAGCTGTACGTTACGACTAAGTATTCTGAGCTTAGTTACACGCACGTCTCTTTATTACTTACTTACTTACTTACTTACTTACTTACTTACTTACTTACTCACTTACTTCTTACTACTAGTATTAATAATTTCTTCTGATCTTCTCTTCCCTTCTATTCTATTTCCTTTGCCTTCCCTTTTCTTTTCTTCTCTTCTCTTCCGTTTCTCCTTGTCGCCCAATAATAATCTCGTTATATTTTATATGGTTTTTTTTGTAAATAATCGGCTACTCGGATAAGTATAATATAAAGAAAGATCGAGAGTTTTGGATAGCGAGAGGAAAGAGAGTGACTACAAGCTTACTCGCATATAACAATACCAAAGTTTAATGTAGTAAAAGCGTTTCTCTTTTTTTTTTATCCTACATTCCTTTCGTACAATCAATTATTATCCCTTTAAAGATGCAGCATGGGAGAGAATTAATAGAGTAGTGCGACTTTTTACTTGCAATTTTGCAGTGATGCTGCACGCTCTCTTTTTCTCACTTTCTCTTTCTCTACATTTTGGAGAGATATCAATCAAAAGGAAAGAGAAAAAAAGAAGAGTCTCTCCCATACGCTTTTGCCTAAAGTATGATTTACGTAAAAGCAGAAAGAAGGGTTTGTTGCAGGCACAAAACAATCGTCAAATTTGTTTTCATTGAAAACTTTGCAAACGCTTCTCGATATTTTGCGCAAATGTCACCACGTTTATCACTGCCTATATAATCCCGCTTTTTAAAAGCGTGTCTTATCGCTTTTTTATATACATTAAAACTGGCCTGAGAAACGTGCGAAATGTAATTTTATTCAAGTGCGATTGCCCCTACAAGTAGCACAGTTTTTTAATTAACGACTGTCTTATTAATAATAACGATGATAATGATAATAAGAAAAAGATTAACAATGCGGCCCAGATAAACCAGCAAGTATGAAATTTATTCGATATCAGAAAATGTGATTAGTTTAATATTGTGCAAATCGCCCTAGTCTCTTCTCTATTGGAAATTAAGTGTGATGAAAGTGATGAAGCAAAGTATTACAGGGGAAAGAAAAAAAATGAAGTTAAAAGTATTTCTATTTTACATATTCCCATTTTAATAGAAAGTCTATATATTTCCACTTGGAACACAAAGATGCATCACGCACGCGCGCATGCACGCATACACACACATATATATATATATATATATATATTATTAAATGGAAGTTGTGTGCAAAAGAATTAGAGAGAAAGACAGAGAGAGAGAGAGAGAGAGAGAGAGAGAACAAAAAGAGAAAATATTCTGTTGAAAAAGACTATTCAACAATAATAATCGTCTCACTGACCAATCTCTCATTTATGGAAACGTGATAGAAATGTAATTTCATGATCAATATTGTAATAATAATCGTACTTTTTGGATATAATTGTGTTTCTCTCAAAATGCAATTTTTCTTCAAACTTTAAAATGTCTCTCTCTATGTACACAGAATATGCAAAATCAGAAGCTTTATTTTCGATTACCATTTGGTAAGGATTGAATCTAATCTTTAGAAAAGATTACGAGTGATAAAAGATTCAACATTTTTCATTTAAAATGTGTGTACAAATAACAAGAGGAGTTATACTGATCGATGAAGAATATTCTTTCATCAAGAGCAACAACTAAGTTTACCATTCTCTAGTGTGATTTCTATGCTGGCCTTGCTAAATCAAACAAAGATTTATCTATATTGTAAAATGAGAAAAAATCGTTATATATATATATATATATATATTATATTACAAGAGAAAGAGAAAGTATGTAATATAATATTTAATATATATATATATATATATACACATATATATTTAATCGTCCAAATCTAATTAATCACAATCTGTGAATATGAATATTCTCTTATAGGAGTGAGATATACTACTGAAATAGAGATATTTCTTATGACTGGTATGTACAAATATTCATAGTCTATTTTTCTTTTCTGTGCACAATTGTCAACTCAATGATCGGTGGTACTGATGTTCGCCAATAAAGATAAATAATACAATTAATATGCATTAATGTTTTCATATCTTTCATTCTTTAATTATACACTGACCAGAAATGAAGCTGTCTCTGTCTGATTTAGAACTATTAATTAATGGATTACCATGGTGAATTTATCGACGGTTTTTTGAATGTAGTTTGAGTTAATTCTTCATAGATGGCGTCACTAGATCCGCTTACCCACATTAAGTAAGTAAAATCTTATTTGAATGTTTTAAGCGGGATATCGTAATGCATTACGATATAATTATAATTAAAAATGATGAGGTATATACGTATAATTATAAAATAATATTTATAAATAAGTATGAGTAATCTCTTTCTCTGACTAATCGTATGAGATGGATACAGTAACTATTTTTAAATAGTTTTCTATTACAGGTAAACTCTATAATTCTTTTCATTTTTAAGAGGAAAAAGATGTATTCTTATAAAGGATTTTTCATAATTGTCAACAGAATTAAGTAAAAGAAAAAATTTAATGAAGAGAATCAAAGCGAAATTAGAAATATAAAAATAAGGGAGATTGATATAAAATTTTATATCGTGAGATGGAACATTCTATCGAATCTTAAGTATTTCTACTAATTCTTTTAATATACATATGAAAACATAAATCTGTATTACAGGAGTATAAGCTTAATACATCTTAAAGGTGCTTGATCATTTTGTTTTTAGCAATGCCTACAGAATATAAAGCAGTCTTTGCCGTTTATAAAAATTCAAGAAAGAAATTCTAATCGATATTTGGAGCAGCTTGCGTTATAAATAATTCTTTATCGGCTATCGCACTTGTGTGCAAGAAATGTAATAAATTGAAATTGATAAATTATACAGTGATCAGGATTATATTGAAAGTATCGATGTGCAGCAGAGGTATCAAGGTATTCTTTCTCAGAAAAATGTAGGGGAAGGTTTATTGCTAAAAATAAAAGTCATATTTTCCATTTATGTCGCGAAAAATAGGATAAGCTTGAGAGAGTGTGACGTGAACAACGATACGCCTATAAAGAGAGAAAGAGACGGAGTTCTAATACACGTATAGAAGGGAGAGAGAGAGAGAGAGAAGGAAGGAAGAAACGATCGTGAATAAAAGATGATAGGTGGGGAGCTGTTGATATAAATTAAGCGAATACACTAGCGCCGCGACGCTCAGTTACAAACTAGTCCGCAAAAGCGTAGAGTGTGTTTATTACCGACAATGGGCGAAACTGCTTTGGCTATAGTGGCAGAATGAAAATGGCTAATTGTCAAGCTAGTTGGTGCAGCAGGTGAGCTATTATTTATTGTAAGGATGAAGTGGGGACAATCGAAAATTGTGCAGTGTGCTCAGTTGCTCGTAGTAATAATCGAGAGGATTCATCGAAGAAATTATTGAGCAAAGACTCGTGCGTTCTCAATGGAATTGATGATCGGTAAGTCGTGTGATGTCTACGATTTGAATCCTCTTTTCTCCATCCACTATCTGCCCCTATTTTTTCTGGAGCGATCGACACTGCCTTCCACAGTTTTCCCCGTTTACGCAGGCTGAGCGATCAAAATCCTCCTGGGCCTTTATTTGGGTAGGTGGGGAGCGGGGGTCTTTACTGCGTATTTCCCCCGACTGATTTATAACCTCTCAGCTGTGATAACGGGACGTATCGCAATATTCATCCACTAATTCACGAGACTCCGCGCGCGGACACATCAGCAAAACACGTAGATTAATTTATTACGTCCATTCAGAAAACATACGTCTTTTCATTTCACTTCTTTTCCATTTCCATTTTCATTTTCATTTCCTTCTCCATTTTATTTTTTCTTTTCCTTTACCTTTTCCTTTTCCTTTTCTTCTTTTTTCTTTTCTTTCGTGGTTTCGCGTTCACTGTCTCTCTCTCTCTCTCTCTCTCTCTGAGATCGCGTTGCTCGTGCGGGAAAATCGGAGATGCGCGGAAAAACTCCAATACTCGCAGGTGTCCCTCTGTATTGGAGCACCAGTCAACCTATACATATATGCATATATGCATATATGGTTGGTGCAATCTTGCATCCCTCTGATGCGCGCTACCACGCTTAGAACATAGCTCTAATATGTCATACCGAAGGCTGCTTCTTATTAATTCACAAAGGGTTCGTTCTTCCGTGAAGTACAGCGCATGGATACTTTCCAGGCGATACCTAGCACCTATCTTGCTAGAGAAGTATTTGTGGTGAGTCCCGGTGATTCAAGAGCATGGCTTCTGGTGCATCTTCTTTGGATAGTGCTGGAAGTAGTGGTAAGTTGAGTCGAGTTTTCTCATATTTACTATATCTTTTTCTTATTTCTCTCGTGTTTTACTTTCTAATTCTACTTTTCTCTCGTTTATTTCTCTTCCCTTTCTTCCCTTTTCTTAAATCAAAATTGGTTTTATATTAAAAAAGCATGGTTTTCTGCTTTTCCACCAATATATTTATTTTCTGTCTTTACCTTTAATAAAATCAATTTGACAATCATATCAGATTCTCTATTCTTTTATCCTTGGTGCTACTCTTTTTCTATTACCAAGTAAATTCTATTAGATGGAACTTGTAATTTCTCTACTATAAAAAAAGTAGTGAATCATGATGCTTGCATGCGTAGCTAAACAGTTTCTTTCCTGGTGAAAGCTAGTGAGACTTTTGATTACATTGTTCCATGTACCGTATCAAAAAGTTACTTCTTCAAGCTCATTTACTATACGGAATATGCATTAGTGTATTCTACTGTATTGTAGTCCATATACAATGATATACAAAACTTCTTTTTAATATGCATTTTATATTTTTTATTAATATCTATCTTTTTTTATTTTCCTTTTCTTCCTATTTTCTCTATTTCATTTTCTATTCTTCTTCTCCCCATATCTATCATATAAATATATTATATTTAATATAGAAATATTTCATGTGTAATATGTTCTATTTCCATCATATACCATTTTACCTTAATAATTATTGATAAACTGGTAGTCACGCTGAAAGTCTAATTAAACTTAACTTATTGATATTATGTATTTATAACTTCTTTCAGATGGGGCACTCAATATGGGTAAGGAGTATTTTCTTTTAAGTATTTTCTTATTCTTCTTATATATATATATATTTATATTCCAAATTGTTAGCACATTATCTATCAATAATCCTTTCTTACAAGTAGAAATAGAAAAGTAGAAGTAGAGTTGGAATTGGAATTGGAGTTGGAGTTGGAATTGGAATTGGAGTTTTTTAGTGTTACAATAATTGAGAATCAGTTGTGTTTTCAATGAGCAAGAGACACTTTAGATGATTGCACAAATTTTATTGTACTTATTGTATTTTTATTTTTTGTATTCTTGGTTTATGTCAACACTGTGTACTACTGCATGTAGAGAGAGATAGTGGAGGCTATGGCAGTGTTGGGAGTCCCGTCAGTGGCTCTGAATGTCGTAGTGATTATGATGGTTTGCAAGCTCAGTGTGATCAAGCCATGCATCAGCTTCAGTTACTTAGACATAAGCACTCTGATACCATAAGACGGTTTGTTTTTGTTCTTATATTTCTCTATTACTTATCCATGTACCTTATGATGGTTTATTTCTTTTATTTTCTTAATAGTTTTCATACGTATGTTGTCTTTAACTATAATTATGGAATATGTTTGTCTTGAATATGTTGCAAACGGTACAGCGGACCTTTTCTCTTAACTCAAGCTTGGTGTTTTTCTTTAAATGGGCTCATTATAGGATTTTCCGTAGGTGTGAGCATACTATGAAAGAGTTGGAATACTACAGGGGTCAACACATAGCAGTCATGAATCAATTGGAAGCGACGTCGCAGGAGAGCTCCGCTTTGCGGGGAAAGTACGGAGACCTGGTTAATGATAAACAACGGCTCGACCGAGAGGTGCAAGCTTTGCAGAAAGAAGTGACAGAACTCCGCTGTCAGAATCAGGAAGTTCTTGTTTCTGACAGTGGTAACAGCGATGCCATCAATCAGCATTATCTGTCGGCACTTAGAAAGTATGAGGCTATCAAAGATGAGTACGATTCCTTGAGGAAACGATACGATGATCTGATAACGTCGCACTCGTCCGCTGTTAATAAGGTGAGAGAATAAGTTGCTTAATTTATAATATTTGCAAAATGTAAAGAGAGAGAGAGAGAGAGAGAGAGAGAGAGAGAGAGAAAGAAAGTGACGAATGAATCGATATTGGAATATGCATTATATTGGAATTTCCTTGATTCGTTGATTAGTTGGAACTAGCCCAAGAGGAAGCGGCCAGATTGAAGAAGCAATACGACGAGGTTGTACAGGAGCGGAACAGCGCAGTTCGCGAACGTAATGGGCTGAAGCAACAGTGCACCGCTGCCATAAGGCAGTGGGATATTGCACTGAGGGAGAGAAACGAGTACCGAGAGGCACTTGCCAAAGTGCAGCAACAACACGAGGAAGCTGTCAAAGAGATCAATCAGGCGATGGTATTACGAATGAAGGCCAGCAAGGATATGAAGCGTTTGACCGAGGAAAGAAATGCGGCACTGCAAGAGTATAGTTTAATTATGGGTGAACGAGACACGGTGCATAAGGAGATGGAGAAATTGGGCGACGATCTCTCTCAAGCTTATAGTAAAGTCCAACACCTGGAGAATCAGAACAAACAGCTAATTGACGAGGTGAGTTTAATTGTCTTGGTTTAATTAGCTCGAATCGAGCAAATATCATAAAAAACATCAACAGCTGTTGTCTTTCTTTCTTTCTTTCATTCGTTCGGCAAATTTCATTTGTCCTGTCATAGCTTACCTATATATATATATATATATACTCAGTTCCTTCTGACATGTAACAACATGTAAACACAAACATGTATTTACGTATTTAAATATTCGACTCTCGATGATCAAACATTTGTCAAAACAAGTTTTCCTTTGGGTTTTGTTTTTTAAAACACTAATTTCTGCAAAGACTCCTTGATTTGTAGTGTCGCATGTATGGTGTATATTTGGTGTATGCGAATATGCACTTCTTTTTCCAGAAAAAGACACTGTCCTATCAAATAGAGACTCTGAGGAGAGAGATATCGTCTGCTTTGCAAGATCGCGACGAGGCTTTGAAACAGTGCAATGAGCTGCGCCAGAAATTTGGCGATTATTCCGAGGGTGTCAATCGAGATTACAAGAATCGTCTGGAACTCCACTCGTTCAGTCGAGAGCGAGACAACGCGAGCAAGGAGGCAGAGAGGGAGACGAATACGAGGGATTACGCGAAAAGGGAGAAAGAGCGAATGGACAATCTGGACCAGGCCAATTTGGAGCTGGACAAACTTCGGAAATCCGTCGATACGTTACAGGCGGAACTTGAGGAAGCGATTCAGGAGGCCGAAGTGTCGAAGCGACGAAGGGACTGGGCATTTAGCGAGAGAGACAAGATAGTACTGGAACGAGAAAGTATCAGGACATTGTGCGATCGGTTGCGAAAGGAGCGAGATCGCGCGGTCTCGGAGTTGGCCGGTGCTTTGCGCGATTCGGACGACATTAAGAAACAACGAAACGAGGCGTCGAAGGAACTGAAGGATCTCAAGGAAAAGATCGAGTCGGGCGATCACGTTGGACTGCGTACGAGTCAATTTGGGCAAACCTTGTCACACGCGCATGACTCCTCGCTTGACACGGAGGTCAACGAGTGGGAGGTTGTCACGGTGCACCTAGATCTAGGGAGAATCTGTCTGGATTCGGACCAGGACCTTGGACTGGTACTGGTAGGAGGTCGCGATAGTCCGTACTATCCAAATGATACCGGAGTTTACGTAGCGCAAATCACACAGGGTAGTATCGTAGATGGTAAATTGAGAGTGAACGATTGTATAATTCGCGTAAACAATGTCGATTGTTCATCGGTTTCGACACGCGTGGTCCTCGAGACGTTACGCTCCTGCAACGTTGGACCTGCGACGATGACGGTAAAGCGCCGACGACTGACTAGAAGAGCTCTGCGAACCACACAATTGTCAGTGGGTGCGATTCCTCACGGCATTGCCCTGGAACTTGGCATTTACATTTCAAAGATATCACCCGGTAGTCTAGCAGCGAAAGAAGGAAATCTCGCTGTTGGCGACAGAGTCTTGAACGTAAGTAACAAGGCAATGTCGTACATTCCTAGTACACCGATTAGTGTTCCTTTGAACGTTTAAGGGAAGAGACAGTTCCACCCCCTACCCATACTACTGTCTAGTGTCTAGTGTTGTCTAGTGTGTAGCGCGCCTCTCGAATTATCATATATTTCGAATTCCTGTATATTGTCATTTTTGTCTGTTTAGATTAATAGTAAAGCCATGGACGGTATAACGTCGACGCACGAAGCAATGGCCATTCTAAATGACAACACCGTGGACGTTTTGACCATCACCACTCTGAAGGGAATCCCGTTACCGTCCGCGGCAAGCTCCGAGACCGTTACCATCGACACCAGCAGCTTCAGCTCGGAGAAACAGAAAATGGTAAACAGCTGCTCGCAAACGGAACAGGAAAGAATGATGCTGAAAGCCACGTCGGACGATTACGACAGAAGATACCTCGCTGCCAATTTTTGTGACAGGACTCAGGTTTATAAGGTTTCGAAGTCTGTAAGCGGCGGTAGCGAGAAGCAGCCGAGTGGTATCAGTAACGCATGGGACAATATACGGGAGAAGATCGATATAGTTAGGGGACGCAAGCATAGTAAGGACCGGGAAGACAAGAAAAAGAGACACCGCAACTCCAGTCCCAATACATTCGAGCAGGAACAAGACGCGATAGCGGAGTTGGACTCGGTGATCGAGAGCTATCACAAGAAAACGAACAATGGCGTTTTGAAGCGCAGCAAGCGACGCGAAACGGAGAAAGTCGAGAAGAACGGAGACACGTGGCCGAAGGCCCGTGGAGGGCCTCTCATACAGAACGGCACCGGCACCATCCTGCACCCGCGAAAAACCAAGGAGAGGCTCCCGCTGAGCGTGCTCTTGAATCAACCGCCAAAATACGACAGCTACAGCTACAATCGCATATCGAATCCCATTCCGCTGTCTAATCCACCGAACGTGAGTAACAGGCACACAGTTTATAAGGTTGTAGAGACTCCTTTGGCAAACTTCACGAAGTCAGGGCAGCTTTTCAGTCAGAAATCATTTTCACCCGCTGCTGTACAGTTCAAGGAGATCCCGATCGACAAGAAGCCGGTGACCGTGACCGAGTTCGAGTCAACGGAGAACAGATTGAGCACGGCACTGGCTCCCTCCGAGACCAGCATTGACTTTTCTCTGAACAAGTCTGGCAACATCAGCCGGGAGCTGGACTATTACTCGAAGAAGAGAACGCAGAAGTACGCGAGCAGCAGCAACGAGAGTCAGATGGACACTCTGCAGCATAATCGAGCTCACTCGCAGCTTTACACCGGCGTCGTCGCGACTAACGCCGCGTCCACCACTATTAACGCACCGAGGCAGCAACAGTTGGCGGCAGCTGGTAATTTCTCGTTTCCCCCGTACACGCACTCGCATCCACATCCTCATCAGCAGAACTCCCTGCCCTCGAGGTACCCGTCTCCACCGTCTCTGCCGTCCGCACAATCCGGGGAGTCGATAGGACTACCCGATGCACGATCCTACTGTTTCGAGCCCCCCTACAGCCCGGGTCCTCATTCCTCGGGCTTCGGTCATTTGCACACACCCTCGGTAGACTTGCATTATCACAAAGCCCGAACAACGGCGATTAGCACGACTTACGAGGTACCCGCGTACACGCACGGATACGAGGGTGGCACGTTCCCCAGGAAGAAGGAAAATCAACGATTTCGCATACCGTCCAATCCGAGCGTCACCTCCAAGAGCAGCGTGGGCAAATTGTCCACCGGTAGCATAGAGCGGACCTCCGAACGCGGCAGCCCCATGCCGACCTTTCACGTGGAGGTGCTCAGTCCGGGGACCGGTAGCAGCACCGTTGGTGGTGGTAGTAGCAGCGGCGGTGGCACAGTCAGAGGTAGCGGCAGCAGCAACAAACGATCCAGCATGCCGGACTACTGTTACTCCCAGCCCAGACCCGCTCCAGGTGAACTCAGGAGGGTTCACATAGACAAGTCGGTAGAACCTCTGGGCATACAAATCTCCTGCCTCGAAAGCGGTGGAGTCTTTGTATCTACGGTCAGCGAGCACAGTCTGGCGTCTCAGGTCGGCCTGCAAATCGGCGATCAGCTGCTCGAAGTCTGTGGTATCAATATGAGAAGTGCCACCTATCAGCTAGCTGCCAATGTTTTGCGTCAATGTGGTAATTCCATTACGATGTTGGTGCAGTACAGTCCTGACAGTAAGTATATATCTTTACTTTTCTCCCTTCTCCCCTATTTTCCATTAGTTTAGTTTATTCGACAAATCGATTGTTATCCCCGACCCCCTCGACCCTATCTATAGATCGATAATTATTACAAGTTCATTTAGCACGGTTTACTACGCTTTTTATTACATCCAAATATACAAGTGACACACTCTTCAATGGCTCGATCAAAATGTTTTTCATGTTGCATGTGTCCTGCGCAGTGTTGTAAAAATTAATCATACATAATAAGTGTAAGTTTTGTTCGAACTTTAAGAATTTTAATCTTTTTCCACCTTGCAGAATTAAATCTCTCGTCCAATTGGTCCTTTCTTCTTCTTCTTCTTCTTTTGATTTCTTTTTTCTCATTCTCCCTCCCTTTTTACAGAGTACAACGAGTTGGAGGGATCGGCGTCCTCGAGCTCTTCTGAGGCAGGCGGTGCTGAGGCCGGAAGTCGTAGTGGATCGCCCACTCCTTGCAATAGTCCAGAAGCACCGAGGAAAACAACGATTGAGCTTCCGGAGAATTCAGAACCGGAACGCGATGCACCGAATACCGCTATGAACACCTTGAGACCGGAACGGGACAGAGACATAAGACACTCGGCATCCACGGAAGTTCGTGGCACGCAGGAGCGGGAACGGGAGATACGAAATTCCGCGTCGTTGGATATTAACATAAGGAAACCGGAGCTTCGTAGCTCGGCCACCATAGATAGTTTACGTAATTCAGCAACCCTGGACACGCTGCGAGTCGGGAATACGCTGACTCGTGCGCAGCTTAATCAAGCAGCTACGACGCTGCAGCGTCAGAACGCAACGGTGCGAAGTCCCACGCAGGAGGAGCAGAATCGGAACAAGACACCACCGCCCAGTGAACCGAGGTATCTCTTCATCGAGACGAGAAAGTGCTCGAATCTGGGCATTTCCCTAGTGGGAGGTAATGGTGTCGGCATTTTCGTCCATTCCGTGCAACCTGGTTGCCTCGCTGAAGAAGCTGGGCTCCGCACTGGTGACCGCATCCTCGAATATAACGGGGTGGACCTGAGGCAGGCCACTGCCGAGCAAGCCGCCTTGGAACTGGCACGACCAGCCGATAAAGTTACCTTGATAGCTCAATTCCTACCGGAGAGGTACAACGAAGTCAAGGACAAACCTGGAGACAGCTTCTACGTGAAGGCAATGTTCGACCGTACCGGCGAGGTCGGCGATAGTTTGCAGTTAAGGTTTAACAAAGACGACATTCTCTACGTCGATAATACCATGTTCAACGGGACTCCAGGACACTGGAGAGCCTGGCTGGTCGATCAAGTCGGAAGGCGGCAGACTTGCGGAATTATTCCGAGTAAATTCAAGTGAGTAAGGTAGAAATGGATGAATGATGATGATGGGGTATTGAATTATTCTTATTGATGAAATATTTATAAAAATAGGGTCGAGGAAGAGATGCTGTTGCGTAGATCGTTGGGTGATCTCGAGACTGATGCGGGCAGACGTGGAACCACCAGTGCAAGGAGAAGTTTCTTCCGGCGAAAGAAGCACCAGAGGTCTTCCAGTAGAGATAGCAAGGAATTGTCGCAGCTCACCGGTGTTAATTTAGGCTGGTACAGCGATAGTGGAACATTGAACGAGGAGAATCTACCAGCGAGTTATCAACGTGTCGAAAGACTGGATTGTACGTATAACAATATGCGTTGAATAAAATTCATCTTCGGGACGTGTGCTGTTTCATGCTGCGTATCTCGTATCACGCCATTGTCATAATTGACAATTTCTTTTCGTATTTTACCAGATCCAGCCTTGAGACCCATTCTAATTATCGGTCCACTTAGCGAATGCGTGGCAACAAAATTAATGCAGGAATACCCGTCACAGTTTACCAGGTGTCTTGCCGAGGCTATGCATTGTTCTCAAGCAACTCTCGAGCAAGGTTTACGAGACTCGCTTTACGTGGACTACCGAAAAAAAGGTAGCTATTTTGAATGTACCACGGTTCAGGCTGTAAAGGACATATGTGAAAAGGTAAGCTCGCTTGTCATCGGTGTTTCATCATTTGCGATTGACTGCATTCTTCCTCGTTTACTACGTTTATCACCTTCCCTCTTTTGCTTCCTGTCAGAATTCGCATTGTATATTGGATGTGACCATTGCATCTATCGAGCGACTTCACAGGCATCAAATATATCCGATTGTTTTGCTGATCAAATTCAAGAGTACGAAGCAAATCAAGGAAGTGAAGGATTCGAGATATCCGAGTGATAAGATTAGCGCCAAAGCTGCCAAAGAAATGTACGAGCAAGCTCTCAAAATAGAGACGGAGTACAGGCACTACATTTCCGGTGAGTTTTCCCGTTCGAGGTTCTGTAGCGTGAGGCACTAAAGCATAAGGTACGTGAAATATAGAATATGCGTTTAAATAAAATAAATTTTAGCCGTGATTCCTGCTGGGGTAAATGTGGCATTCATTTGTACGCAAGTCAAGGCTGCTGTAGATGAGGAACAGAGCAAAGCATTATGGGTACCTCGTGGGGCTCCCTGACATTTAAGGGGGGGTCCCCATAAACCACAGTGGAAATCGATATAAATTCCACCAAGGGGGCTCTTACGTCGTGTACGTGAGTATCCGTACGCGTGGCGTGCGTGGGCGTGTAAAAAGTCATTGCACTTTAATTATTTATGGTCTCTTGTTTCTCTTTTTCGTTTGCCTTTTGTAAAAAAAAAAGCAGTCCAGCCTATTTTTTCTTAACCTGCGCGATTACACTCGTGTTTGTCAGAGACCCCTTTTAATCTGACTTTCATTGCTACATTATTAGTTTATTTATGTCAATCGTTTACCTACCATGGCATATGTGGTAACTCACATTTGTCACTTGGACATCGACAGGTAAATCTCTAATCACCTGTTGGAGCCTGGATCGATCTGTTATGGGAATTGGTCGATAATGCCTTTGACATTGATCTTGTTGTTCGTCTTTGTTTCGGTGGATAATAAATTAATTTTTTTTATATAATTTTGTCTGAAAACTCACTTTATTAATTAAAAAATGAAATAGTTACATAATAGTGGATTTGCCTTTGTTCTCTCGCGAGATCTAAACGTCAATCTAATCAAGAAGATTAGTAAGTAACAAAAGAAGTAAAAACTAGAATAGGAGAGTGAGAGAGAAAGAAAAATAGTTTGCATATGTAATAAGAATGTTTTTCTGTGGTTTGTTCTATTAACAAACAGTAATTTTCAACAAGTAAAATTCTCCATCCGGAGCAACTTAGTAAACGATATTCTACGGTCTGATCGTGTTTAGAATCCAATCCAGGTAATACATAACGTTCGTGTAAACCCCTGGATAACCATCGTTACCGCAGTTTCTAGCTCCAAAGCTGACAATGCCATACTGAAGAAATCTTGCACTGCCGTTGTACATCCCCGGTCCTTGCAAAGGTCCCCCGCTATCTCCTAAACAGGAATCTTTCCGACCTTCTCCACCGGCACAAATCTGCTTGTGCGTGATCGGCAAAATGTTCTTGTAGGTCTGCTCACACTTTTTGTTCGAGGTTACTGCCAAGTTCAAGCGAAGTAGAGTCTGACTCCTGGGCCCAAGTTCCGTAGCTCCCCAGCCGGTGACCGTCAACCTCTTGTTCCGTAGACTGCTTGCATTGGAGCCAATGGGCATGCAAATAGGTTTGACGTTGTTAACATTGAAGTCGATGTCCCTGGACAGTCGTATCAAGCCCACGTCGTTGCTGGTTATGCGAGCGGAGTACTCGGGATGATAATGCATTTCCTCCACAGTAAAGTCCTGAAACTTGTCTGCACAGAACATCTCGATATTCTGATCATTCGGGTAGCAATCTCGAACCGTACCCAAGTCGTGATCACCGACCCGGACCCCGGCCACTGACATATTCTCGGACAATTCAGTGACGCAGTGCGCTGCCGTTAGAATGTATCGTTTGTTGATGACGGTTCCTCCGCAACGGAACTCCCGATACTGCTTACCCACGTCGTACGCGATTAGCGCCATCCACGGGTAATCGAAGATTCCGGTTTCGCTACCTCCGTAGATCCTTATCTGACTGGCCTTGCCACAAATGTCGTGTCGCAGGAGATTCAAGTTCGGATGGTTCGACACGTCGACCGGCAGTGGTTGTTTCCATTGCGATTTGGTCGACTCGTCCCTCTCCTCGTTTCCGTTCCCGTCTCTAAGCCTATCTTCGTTCTCGTCATCGTTCTCGTACTCATCCTCGTCTTCGTCTTCATCCCCTCTAACCGAAGACTCGATTTCATTACTCTGCTTCTGCAGGACGTCGCAGCATACCTTGGGCGACGAGTCCTCGAAGCCGCAGTGCGATTTTCTGAGGAGGGTCTGGTACGTTGAGGGAATTTGTGTGCCGTGTGGTCTCTTCAGGATCGCTCGGAATCCCGGACATTCCTCCATTTTGATGCATGCGCCGACCACGTGGGACGGCGTTATACAACTCTCGCCGTAATTATTTAGGGGTTGTTTCTCCATACTTGTAACCTTGGATTCATCGAGTTCATCGAGCTCGCAGCAAACCCCGAGGCCAAAGTGGTTCTGCCCTCGTCGTTGCTTGCAGTGAGAATCCCAGAGAAAACTGCGACCTTCCGCGTCGATAGGCTCCTCTTGCTTCAAAAGTATCACCAACTTCGGGCAGGACTCGACCCCCCTGCAGATTCCCAATTGCTTCGTCGGCGTTAAACAAGGCTGCCTCGACTTCTTCGACTGTTCCGTCTCGAATTCGCAGCAAACCTTATCCTTTGCCCTATCGTCGTCCTCGCGATGGCCGCACTGCGAGTTTTCGAGTAATTTTCGATCCTCCGGGGAAATCGGATATCGTCGTCTCAAAACGTATAGCAAGGACGGACACTCGCGTATTTTCACGCAACTACCGGTGGTATTCGTCGCGGTTAAGCACGTTTTTTCCTCATTGTCTACGTACACACCCGCATCCACACCCTTGGCCAGGGATTCACAACAGACCTTGGGATAAATCCCCAGGTATCCGCAGTGAGATAGTTTCAGATATTTCAGGTGCTCTGCAGAAACGAACCCTGATTGCGAGTATATTTTGTCGAGCGACGGACAATCTTTGATGCTGACACACTCACCCTTTTTAAGGTCCGGTGTTAAGCAATTCAGATTCTTCTCGGCTAACGCCAAACTCACGAATGCAATAATTACAAGAATTTCACGATACATCTCGTAAGATCACTTTAACAGTTTTCTCTCACTTTCTTTTTATAATTATAATAATAATTATTATTTTACTATTATCACTATTACTATTTTATTTTATTAATAATTAGTATTATTATTATTAATATGATTATATATCATTAGTCCCTTGACTACGAGGCCTCTAGTATAATGTACGTTTTTTAGATTTTTCACACTATTATTTTGCTAAATTAATTTTAGCATACAATTTATTATTTAATCTAACGTAGCAACTCTGTAATATTAGTTGTTTTGCTGCAATTGAAATTCGAGAAAGATCTCGCACTACCGAAGTTCACAGTATTTCTTTACTGTTCGCATCAACTTTACTCGACAGAGTGATTCTTAAAAGCTGCCTAGACGCTGTATTTATAGGTAGATTGGCAGTGTTGCTAACTTTCGAAACTATCGTTTCAAAGAGAACAAAAGCATTTGACAAAGGAAAATTTCTGGCTCAGGTAAATCAGTCGTATACTCAAATTACTCGAATGTACCTTCAATTTATAATTTCTTTGTACCTGGTGAACCTTTCACTTTTCAAGGGTTGCAGTCCAGGTCATTTATTTTATTATTATATTATTCTTACTCTCGAAGAGTGTTGAGAGAAAAGTCTCTTTATTGTAAGCTGGCTATTTTCCTATAACAGATCAAATAGATATTAATGAGAATAAAAGAGAAAAGTACGGTAAGTACGAGACCATAAATTGACATTTGACATTTTGAAGGAAAAAGACGCAAAATTAGGAAGCTCGTCGTATCGTGGCCCGCTCTACTGTTGGTGGATTATTTCTTAAGAAAAGAAGATAGTTTTCTTTTAGTTTAATTTAATAAAGTTCAAGCTTTTCCGGCGACTGACGTTAATCCCTCAAACCATACGTTATTTGTATTCATATATTGTATAAGTCAGAGTTATACATAAAAAGTATATATATATACATATAATATATATATTATAATAATAATAGTAATAAAATAATAATTTTATATTATATTACATTATACATATATAGAGATACACAAATTTATAGAGATATTATATTATGTTAAAAAATAAAAAGGTTACTTATTTTCTGTATATATACATATACTTTATTTACGTGTATATTTAGTTTATATTCGATGAATGCTTTAGGTTTAATGCGTGTGTACATTACAATGCTATTTTATCGAGGATATATTTTCAATATTTTGTATTATATTATTCCAGAGAGGGAGAGAGGAAGATTTGTCTGTACGTATGTATGTGTGTGTGTGTGTGTGTTTATTTGATTAATTGGTTTGAGGGATTAAGAGCTATAGCTAACTGTTAGACCAAGGAGTTGAGAGATAAAAATTTAACGGAATTGATTACCGTTCCTCTTATCAAAATAATGTATATACATAATAGCGAACAGTGGGTATCAATTACTCAAAATAGATAATTTTTCGAGAACACGTAACAAGGTGGTCATTCGTGCGCTATGACCTCTCTACTTTTAGTTGTTGAAAATTTGATATTTTCAAACGATTAATTTATATACACGTAAAATCACATATATTGTATATTGTGATCTTTCAACACGAGCTTAAGACACACATTTCACAAGGTGCAAAATATATTAAAATTGGTTTGTGCGTGTTCAATTTATAATCTTCTGATAATTGTCTTTTGCGCAAATATGCTGTACCATTTTCTTATCTAAGATGGCGAGATTGTATTTATGGATTTTGCATGATTTTTGTATAAAAGAAAATGAATATTTTTTCTAAACTCATTCACAGAGAAACGTTAAGACGTTAAAATGAGGAGGAGGAAGAAGAAGAAGAAGAAGAAGAAGAAGAAGAAGAAGAGAAAAAGGAGTGAGTAAATATTTGAAAATATTTAAAGAGCAAAGTGAACTCTTTAAAGCGAATAATCATGAATAACTGTGATAAGAGAGTAAGAAATTAGAGTCATATCGAGTATTGACCATTGAATTGATTGTTCATTGTTAATTATTTATTTTTTCATTGTACGTAAAACAAATGGTTCAATACTTGCCATGATTCACGAGCATTCTCTCTCTCTCTCTCTCTCTCTCTCTCTCCTCTCTCTTTAAATGCAACAAATGATATTCAACAATTCAGTGTAGGAGAATTATCAGAAATTATAGGTATGGAGCGAAAGAGATGAAGGAATAGTGTGGATAACTGAAGAATGGTATTTTGTAAATTTTAGTTTTCTAACGAGACAATATTTAGGCATAAGTTACGAGCGAGACCAAAAATTAAAGAAATATTGTGCTAATTGACAAGGATTACGATTAAAACTACTCAAACAAATAGCAGCGAGCTTAACACAGGAAAAGAATTGTATTCTGTTTTATTTTTTTCTCATTTCTTTCCATTTCTTTTTTTACTTTAATATCCAACGATATTAAAACGAATGTTTTTTTTTTTGTTTTTTTATTAAAGAACATTAAAAATATTGCATTTGTGGAATTGACGCGCGTGCAATTGGTATAAAGAAGAAAATCTTTGCTAACGAGAATTCTTTTAGAAGAAAGTGAATGATATAAATAACTAAATAATTATTGCCAGGGTAAACGTATGCTTGTCTATATGTATAATTAACAGTACCTTTGTAATTGAATATCAAGTAGGAAAGTGATAAATCAGAAATCGTCTTAGAATTACCCCTAAAAGATTCACGCGAATTGTTGCTTTCAATTAATCATGATGAAGTATTCGACAGTGTAGTATTTTCTGGAAATTTCTATGAGAAATTTTTCTTTCCCATGACACGTGTACTCTTCTTCTTCCGCCCACGTCTTCAAATCACAGCTGGCCAACAATCCAAGTGCACCTGGCTTTGTTATCGATTAATAAAAATAGTGCGATTCCCCTTTATTCTCTCTCTTTTTTATACTTTGCTACTTGCATGCTATGCTTGTCAATCGAAACTTTTTATACAGATTGCACTTTTATTTAATCGACAAGGTACCTTTTTTACAGAGGGAGTGTTTCTTTTTTAAATGCCTCCTTTCCCCTTTTCCCTCGTTTTCTATTCCTCTCTTTTATTAAAACTATTTTTCTTTCTTTTTTTACTATTTATTATATATATGTGTACATTATATACATAAAAGTATTGTAACATATTCTCTTGCTCTTGTATTATTATCATACGTGTAATTAGAAAATGTATAGAAACTTGTTTTCATTAGCTGGTTGAGTGGTTGACTGGCTGAGAATATGTGCGTGTGTATATTACCCGATATCAGTATCAGAGCGATTTATAGATACATCTATAAAATCTGTACATTATATAATCACTTTTGCATATATATATATATATATATATATATACATATAAAAACAGAGAGAGAGAGAGGCGAAAGTAACGGGTGTGCGTACGTATGTGCGTGTATATGAGAGAAAGGAGAGAAAAAAGAGAGTAGTACGAAATGACGATGCTCTCGTGCATTTGTATACGCGAATAATCAGGGGAAACAAAAACTAAAAACTTTGCAAAAATAATTGCATTTCAAATTGTTAATTGTTAAATCGTGCCCAAAGTTTCTTATTATTAATAATCGTAGTGATGTTGGTAGTTTATCTGTGGTACAAGTGAAACCATAAGGAAATGCACTTTTTCCAATATAAGATGTTATATCCTACTTCTCCGGTGAAATTCTCCGATCCAGCGTTGTTCTTCGAAGATTCGTTGTTCCTAATTGTTAATTGATGAATCGTTAATCAATCGTCGATACTGCCTCGTTACTTTAAAAACGAATCTTTTCATTGATTTTTCAAAAAAAAGAATAAAAGCAATATCTACTATTAGCAATAGAGCAATCAGGCAAACGTGCAAATGACATTAAGCTCAAAGTTTTAAAAGGTCAGGTTGCATTCGTTGCGAGGTAACGAGAAGCAGTGTCGACTATCAATCGCTCAAAACTTATATAATCTTGTTGTCCGTGATAAAAGACGGCTAGAATAGAGAAAGAATTGTTCGTGAGTTTTTATAGTACGAGAAAATCTATTTAACGATGTAATCGATTTTGCGATGCATCTTCTGTCGCTTCATGAGAGCTGTCTTTTCTCAAATACAATAGCAACAACAATACAAAGATACACACGTAGAAAACTGCAAACTTGACTATTGTTGAACAAATGTATGACGTTTCTAAACAGCGAATTAATCGTTAACGTATTGGCTGTGTCTCTCGATTTTTCAGTGAAATTGATTTAAAATTTATCAGGCGTGAAGCGAATCTTAGAGGAAAAAAGAAGAAAATCAAATTTGTTGCTACCAATTTATCTTTTTATATCGAGGAAGATAGTTCAGAATAGATAAATGGAAGGATACAACTCGACGCATTGTTTAAACTTCTCATCTATCGTTTGTTACGCTTTTCCTTCCAAGATCAATCGTAGAATTAGAAGTGGAAAAGTGACTTGTGATCGATACGTTAACATTTTTATTCGTCAAAGGTAGAATTTTCTCAGTAAAAGAAAAGTGTATTTTTTATATGAATTTGTCTGCATCCACATTGTTATCCGATTGAAAAGAAGAAACGGAAACTCTACACACGTATTAGGTCATTTATTAAAAATTATATACTGGATGGATTTGTGGATGTTAAATTGTTGTTAAGGTTGTTGAAAACGTGACCAATTGATCTCTTGTTTCATTTTTACAGAAAGATAGAGGAAATTAAAGTGAGAGGGATTAAAAATATTGAGCGAGGCGGTGGAGGATAAAAGGTTTTATAATAAAAACAAAATAAAACAAAATTGAATAGCATTTATACAATTATACTGTGTCTCTGATAGCAGGATCAAAAGGTATCGTAGATCTCTTTTTCTACTTGAAAAACAGGATATAATTTCTTATGTACATACATACATACATACATATATATATATATATATTTTTTTTACATCCGTTTTCGTGCAAATCTCTCAATGAATTAAATAAGAATTTTCCTCGTCTTCCACACTTTTCACTCCTGCCATAATCTTTACTGCCCAAAAACTATTCCTTATCGTCCTTATTGGTGAAACTTTATTTTCAATAAATAAAACTATCAAGAGAGAAGGAAAGAAAGAAAGAGATATATATGTATTGTGTATACATATCGTATTTAATAATATTGCGCAGCTAAAAAATAATTATTGCTGACAAATTGTTTCCTCTTGTAATCTTTAATAATAACAATATTAATAAGAAGAAGAAGAAGAAACGCGTATTACCTTACTATTAAGGATTGAGAACTCTGTCCATCGAGCTACTCTATTTGCATTAAAAATATATACTCAAATGTTGCTCTTAAAATATTATTCTGAACGGAGAGGCGAAACCTTAACAGTTATATTTTTCGTTATTAAAATTGTTGCGTTATTTAAAAAATTTTTAAAATATATTCAGAGGAAAACTTTAAATGTAAAATCTGTATATTTTAAGTATACTTGGTGTAGGAAAAGAGAAAAGAATATGAATGAGTGCGTACATGCGTGAAAAAGAAAGAAAGAAATACACACACAAATTACTTTTGTATTGTATTTAACGCCGTTATATATCTAATTGATTAATCTTATAATGTTGTATTATAATATTGCTACTACGAGACTAATACGAAGGACTCTGTGGATATTTTTTCTGTGGGTTTTTCCATCTTCCTGCAATGGTTTTGATACCAAATATTTTAGTCTGTATTTATAAATATTCTTGTATTTATACACAGCTTCTTTATACATAAATAACTACGATGAAAATGTGCACATGTAATATATATAATTATACAGGCTGTTTTACGAACCTGGCGTACTTCCTTTTAAGGGGGTTGCTTCCGAGGGTAAACCTAGTCAAAAAGTCCTTCACTACCACTGTATGATCCGAAGTTCGGTTTTCAAGATATTCCTAGTGAAGATACTATTAAGATAACAATAAACGAATAATTGAAGTGTCTCTTCTAAACTGATAGTTTATTTATTATTGAATATCTAGAAAACTAAGCTTTGGATTGAAAACTGGTAAAAGATTTTTCAATTCGATTTACCCTCAAAGAGTTCCAACCCCCTTGGAAGATGTGCGCGATGTTTGCAATACCCTGTAGATTACAAACATAGGAATATGCGATAGGCAATCGGTATTATATTGTTGAGCTGTTTTGGCGTGACGCAAATATCCAAAAACAAAAAAAAAAGAATATTAACGTTTAACGCTCGTTACTGTTAATAAATATTTTTCTCTTGTAAATCATTCAACCACGTCTCATGTAGAAGCAAAAGAAAATAAACAGAATTGCAAGGAGAAATGAATGATGTGCGCTGGTTTTGTATGACTTTTGCAACTTTGGGGGGGGGAGGGGGGTGTAAAAAAATCACTACTTTAGTTTCCTTAGAAAACGTGGATTTTTTTTATTTAAGTGTAACGTGTCATGAGGACCCGCAATACACACGCATGCATATTTTTATACTTTATCTCAATTATATATGATAATGATGATAATAATAATAATAAAAAGAAGAAGAAGAAGAATAACAATAATGATAAAAATGACATTAGTAATTAACTGGTATCTAATCAACAAATCATGGCGTACAACATTTTACTCACGAGCCTTATCTGTTTTCTATAAAATACTACTTGCAATTTTTTTTTGTTTTATTGCGCGCTTTTTTCAATTAATGATCTATTAGTCGAGCAGTGTCGCGACTTTTCGAGATTCAAAAAAAATATCATAAGCATACGTGTAACGAGACAACAGTCGACGACAAACCAAAGAAACTCTTAAAATTTATTTTTAAGAGATAAGTAAAGTAGCGAATTTGTGAGAATTTCTTTGCAAGCAGCAGTAGTAATAGCAACAGTAACTACAATTTTATTACACGTAACGCGTTTGCGGGGGTCGAACTTTGATCCGCTGCTTTTGCGTCCTTGGCGAACGAGAGGTCACGCGAAATTCTAATGGCAGATCGTAGCAGCGGCAAACGCAGCAGCTGGGAAACTTGAACCAATCGCTGAAAATACCACGGCATTCGTTGTTCGGGTCGTAGGCCAGCAACCGGTGCAGTCGGTATTGTTGCTCGCACCTGCAACCATCTCGGCAGTACATCTGCTTGTTCTCGTGTCTAAAGAGAAAGGAAAAAGGAAAAAGAGGGTAGTTGAAGAAAAATGAACGTTTCCTTGTCCCTTCCCCTGAAAACATTGTCTTTCACTCACGTGCACTTCTCCCAATGGACGTACTGCTCGAAGGGGTAGAGGTTCAGCAACGCCAGGACCTCCCCCCTGGTATTGTTGGCCCAAAAGGGTGCGACTACCTCCTCCTTCACGGGACACGCGTTTCTGGTGTAAAAAAAAGATATCCAAATTAAGTTCTCTTCTGCATTTTTCCTCTAGTTAACGACGAGTCGATCGTAAGACGCTTACACTCCCCGTAGTTTTACAACAGGTTGTTCCTGTTGGTCCTTCGCGGCAACATCCTGATAAAGTTGGCCCTCCATGTTAGCGTCATCCACTTCCGGCTTCGCGGATGGCCTGTACTCCGGTCGAGGTCTGAATTCCTGTTGTTCGTTGGCAGTCGAGGTGCTGTCGGGATAGTGACCCTTGGAGGGTTTTCCAGCCTCCTTCTTGTCCAAGTTCGAACCGGAAGTGAAAATCTCCGTGATATCCTCGATCTCCACCGTAGTCAACTGGTCCGCGTCTTCTTCCGCCCCCTTGTCTCCAGGTCGACCTTTTTTAACCTTTCCCAATTTTTCCTCCAGTGCTTCTTCCTCCTCTTCTTCCTCCTCCTCTTCCTCCTCCTCCTCCTCTTCCTCCTCTGCCTCATCTTCATCTTGGTCTTCCTCTTCCTCGTCTTCCACATGAAGGAAAGCGTCCGGAACTCGCGGCAATTCCTCCAGACTCCCGTCGACGGTCTTGTCCACCTGACCCGGAATCTCGTTGATGCTCAAGTTTTGTTCGCGGACCACCTGGGGCACCGAGAAGCCGGTGGACTTGGTGGCATTTTGTTCCTCCGCATTAAAAGAGAAATTGCCGGAAGTGACGGCGGCGGTAGCACCCGTCGTTGTAGTCGTCGTGGTTGTCGATCTTACGGTCGTCGTCGTCGTCGTGGTCGTCGGGGACGTCGTTATTGTCGTTATCGTCGCTGTCGCGTTAGGCGCGCCGACCAACGGAGACGTCGAGGCCACCGACGGGGGGGAAGTCGTCGTCGATGTTGTCGCCGTCGTTGTCGCCGTCGTGGTGGCCGTCGTTGACGCGGAGGTCGCCGAGGTCCCGGTAGTACTCGTCGAAGCTCCCCTGCCGAAAGATCCACTTCCAGGTCGGAAGTGTGGCCTCGTGTACTCGCTCAACTTCGGAAACTTGCCAGAGCGTAGGGACGTCCGTTTCTGGAAGGTCGGCCTCTTGGCGAACCCGCGACCTTCGTAATCGTCCATCCTAAGCCTTCGCAAGTCCTGCTGATGATCGTCGTCCATGAACTCGAACTCGTCCTCGTACTGCGGTCTTTTGAAAAGGAGAAACGCGAAACAACGACAGAATTAGTCAAATTGGCAGTGGGGCATCAACCAGAGTCCAATTACCTGGAGTCATCCAAGTGCGAGTAATACTCGTCGTACTTGAGCTCCACGTTGTTCCTCTCAAATTCCGCCCTCAGGATATTAATGTGCCTCTCGTCGCCGTACATCCTCCTCATCAGGCCCTGGTTCTCCTGGACGAATCGTCGCACCGCGTGCCTGTTGACGAAAAGTGTCCGGTTGAGTCAATCGCGTGTTAACGTGGTTCGCGCGATAGATTACGGGGAGGGGTGGGGGGGGGGGGTGGGGGTGGAATAGACGAACGCACCAGGGGTAAGAGCTTCCGGCGACGGTGCACCAATTCTGACTGTGGAAGTCGCAGGGAAGTTGCGCCAATCTTGCGCGTCCTCCGCGAGAGTACGGCTTGCTGCACGCCGAGGATGCATCGTATCCGAAGGTACTCGGACCACCGACACCCTGACACCTCGCCAACTGCACCAGGATCACCTGCAATCACCGAGAGATTCGCGCGATTAACGAGAAAAGTTTTGCGACGGTCGTGCTTGTAAAAGTGGGAACCCGATGACGGAAACCAGGAACATCTCCGAGGTATATTTTTCACTGGTGACGCCGAAAGTCGATGTGGGTACCGTTAATCCCCCTCCCCCTCCGGTCGTGTGCGTGTACGAGTACGCGTGTACACAGCGTAGAAAGTGTGCTACTCCGCACTCTCCGCACTTGTATGCACCACGAGGTAATTGCCGAGGAGAGGAGAGAAGGGAAGAGAAGAGAATCGCTCGCGTCTCTCCCCGGAGAAGCGGTCCTCGCCGTCGTTGGGGTCCCTTGGGATTTCCTGGGAAATTTTTCGCGAACGACTCGACTTCCCGCGTGCCGATGCGTCGCGAGCCTCCGGGGAAGCTGCACCAGGTTCGCGGACGTCCCACGCGCACTCTCGCCCGGATCCCGTTAGAAGCGTACGCGACGTTTGCGCTTGCTCTTCGTCGGAGGTCGGAACGGCGCTGAGATAAACACTCGGAACTCACCTCGAGAAGAAGCAGAAGAAGAAGAAGAAGAGGAGGAGGAAGAGGGTGAAACGCGACGGGCGATTTCATAACTCGTTTTTCTTGGACTCTCGAGTTTTTCCGTGCAGCACAGTCCACAGTTTCCGGTCCTCCCTCCGCGAGTTCGCGAGACCGGAAGTTAATAGTTTCCGAGCGCGATCTTCGTCGCGGTGTCTCGGTAGCTAAAAAACTCGTCGGTTTCGTCGAGGGGCGCACTAGATTAAGATCGTCGTCGCCGGTAGCAGCGCGATGACGATCCTCGGCGGAGGAGGAGGAGGAGGAGGAGCAGGTGAGTTTCACTTGGAGAACGGAAAGGGGAAGGAGGAGGAGGAGAATCACAACAAAAACAACAACAGTAACAACAATCAGAAAAGAGGCAAAAAGAATGGCGACTACCGGAAGAATCGAACCGCAGGAACGACCGAAGAAAACCGGAAGACGGCGGTTTAACCGGAAGTAAAGCGAGGGTCAAGGCTACATGACAGCACCTCCGCGTGCGAGGGCGCTTTCATTACTGGTGGCCGTAATCGGGGAGCCGCTCGCCCATGCGATACGAGCAGCAGGTTCACGTGGAAAAAGTGTAGCCCGATCGGGAGAGCCACCTCCTCCTCCTCCTCCTCGAGCGATACGCGCGCAAGAGGGACATCGGGGAACGTGCGTTCGCGCGAATCGAATACCCGCACCTGCCGTCTACGAAAGAGAGAGAGACGCACTCTCTGCCACCACCTCCACCTCCACCGAGAGTAGGTCACGCCGACAGGTACCGTTAGACTCGCTACCATTGATGTGTGTCACGGGGCTCCGCTCGATCTGCACCGGCCATGCTGCGCTCTCTTCTTCTCTTTTATCTTCTCTTCTTTTTTCTCTCTCTCTCTCTCTCTCTCTCTCTCTCTCTCTCTCTCCCTTCTCCTACTCCCAAGTGCGTACCTTTAAAACCTCCCACTCGCCTCTTCAAGCTTTCAACCATGGATCGCTTCATTAGCTTTCCTTCCTTCTATATTCTCCTCTCGTCCTTTCCTCTCCTCTCCTTTCCCCTTTGCTCCTCTTCTTCGTCCCTCCATGTAGCGCGTGTGCGTGGGCGTAGGAGAGAACGCTCAAAGTGACATAACAAAACGGAGAATAACGTTCTGTAAACGGTAGAAGAGAAATCGAACATCCTCGGGGTACCATATTTGGAAGGACCACCGGTACTTCCGCCACCTCTCCTCCTCCTCTTCTGGTCACCTCATTTTTATCTCGGAAATTTTCGTCGGGTTTTCCGCTCTGTCCAGAGGAAAAAAGGGAGTACTCCCTACTCGCATCTTTGCAATCGCGCTCTCCTTCCCAATCCTCCCATCCTCCTCAGGATCGAGAAGATACAAGAAAGGAGCGGAAGACGCGAAAAGTCGCGCTGTGCTCCACTGACCTCGAAACTGACTGACTGACTGACTGACTGACTGACTGTCACTCGCTCTAGAGAGTCTTTCACTGATTCTCCTCCCTGATTTTGCGAGAGTTTCGACGCTTTTTTCGCATAAATCATCCAGTAGATTTTTCAGCGGTCCCTCCTGAATGATCCAGTTTCAACGACCTCTCTCGAAGGCATCAGTCGCACTTCCGGTTCCTTCGTTAAACGTCAAGTGCGCCCGCGCCCTTCTATACTACTTGAGATTTAACTTTGCTAGATTGGCTGTTGCTTGCTGTTCGCTTCTTCATCGCGTAGTTAAAGAGAGGATTTTTTCTCTCCTCTTCTCTACTCTCGTCTTTTACTCTCTTTTACTCTTTCATCGATGTAACTTGTAATCAAGTGCAGGTAGCAAGTATCACTATTAACGTTCCGTTAGGTGAAAAAAGGAAAAAACGAGAAAATGCTGAATTAGTGGAGCGTCCTTTCTTCCGATCGCTATCTGAGAAACTATCGGTTTCCTGCGCTATCAAAAGGAACGCGCGCGCTTCTGCATTTATTATTATGGTGTATGGGGAAAGGAGAAATCGCATGGGAAAAAATTAATTTAATTGATCTGTTGATTACGCGCGTTATTCTTTCTCTTCTCTTTTTATCTTTCCCACTGTTTCCAGTAGACGAGACACAGTGTCCCTTGACGAAGGGACCGCCTATAGCCGATAACCTTCATCCTACACCCTTTTTACCTACATTGGATAACAAGTTTTTGCAAGTGCAATTTCTACAGTATCGATCGATGCGAATCCTCTCGAGTTATCAGTCGTCGGTAAGTTTGATGTATGTGCGAATCGACAGAGTCATTCTTTTAGAAATATTTAGTTCCTCGGATGGAAACTAGTTGCGCCTCGATCAACTCTGAAGGATTTCGAGAGCTTTACTTTCATCTCCATGTAAATATAACAGATTATTTTAAACCAATATAGCCAGATATATCAAATATTTTAAAGGTAAATTTTATTTGAAATTATTGAGTAGAATCTCTTCTATGTAGTTTTTGCTAGAATACAATTTAACGGTGGTGTCATTAATTCTAATCATCCAAATAGTTATCAAAATGTTTTCTATCATTGCATTCTTTTTGACATTGATATGTATTAATACTGTTTAAGAGTTAATCAAGTGTTTGGATCAGTTTGCTATAAAGGTTTGAACTTTTGACTTTACTCTGTATTTACTTACTGTTCAGGTATCTACTAGCAACGAGCGGCCAAATATGGAAAAAAATAATGAGGAAATGAATAAAATTGTATTAAGTTATCACGATAGCTTATTGAGATATAGTGATCTATGTATTCTTAAAGGAGCATTCTGGATAAACGATGCTATAATAGGATTTTACTTTGAATTCTTGAGTCAAAAATATGCGAAAGCTGAGAAGAAATTTCTATTTGTCAGTCCAGAATTAACACAGTTGTTAAGAATGCAGGATGTGGCTGATTTTGACATATTTTTAAAACCCATTGGTGCATCCGATAGTGATTTTATATTTTTCCCTTTAAATGACAATGATTCGAAAGACAAACCAGGTGGTACACACTGGAGTTTATTGGTCTACTCAAAACCTGAAAATATTTATTTTCACTTTGATTCGAATGACAATCTAAACAGACTAATTGCAAACGAATTTATTAGAAAAATGAAGCAATACTTGCAGAGCGATGATATATTTTACGGAGTCGATTGTCCACAACAAACTAACAATAGCGACTGTGGACTCTTTGTGTTGTGCAATACAGATATAGTATGCGAACATATCCTTACAGGTTTCAGAGTAAGCGATTGTGACCTTACTCTTACCAAAAAGATGGTTCGATTGAAAAGGATTGACTTACTGACGCTCATAGACTCATTGAGAAATGAAAGCACGAGCGTGTGAGGCAACAAATAATATTAAACTTGACAAAAGTGATTTGCCAGTAAGATTTGACATTGTTCAATACTCTATCGAGGACTTAAATCATGACTCGTCAAGAACAGTTATTTGTATATTTGACGTTAAAACGTAACTCGTTTCTCGATTACTGAAATATCCAAAGTTTTATTAAATCAGATTGCTCCACTTTTCACTTTTCTAAATATTTATGCATCTGATTATTCAAAAAAGAAGGATCTTTCTATTTATTTGTCTATTTATTTATTATCATTTTTAATTATTTTTACATTTAATGATATAAATATTCCAATGTATGTAAATATGAGAAGAAAATAAAAGATTTTTCTTTTACTTGCATTGTAAATTATTGGAATTTAGCGCCATTTCGAGCTTTCTGCTCGTTTCCTTAAGATGTCGCTTTTTCTCGTCGATCGCTGCGCTATCTATCGAGCATTCTTAGGTCGAACATAAAATTAACGGGTAACCCGCTATCTCCAGCATTCGCTGTTCGTGCATCGCGAGGTACACTGTTCCCGGTAGTCACGTTTTTTCTTTCAGGTTCACCGGAGTCTTCTGCTTCCAGTAGACGACGTCGAGTCACGAGTTTTTTTCTGAAATTGCTAGCACAACACGGTCGATTCCTACGAAGACAACCCTCTTCTGTCGCAATAACCTCCTTCAGCTAACGGTACGTCATTTTAAGGTAACTCGGGATGCAAAACAGTTGCACCTCTTCTTGTTTGAGGGGGAGATTGGTTACGTTGGTGAACCCGCGTGGCAATTGTGTCCTCGTGCGTCTTCCTCATTTTTAATGCCAAATAATCCCAGTGCTTCTCGTAACATATGCACGATTGTCCGATGAAGCCCCTTTCCCCTACCTACAGACACGCACATACACATGCTTATACGTATACGAGGATGCATGTAACGAGGGCTGACGATGAAACCAATGCAGTGGAATAATGCAAGTAAAAGTTGACATATTACAACAAATATTTGTCATACGCGTGAAATTCTCTCGTTTTGTCATTCAGTTTTTGAGAAAATCAGATTTTCTTCATTGTCGTCGTTACATTGTTATTCGTGTGTGTGTGTATGTATGTTGCGTGCTCTAGATTTGGTTGTATAGAGTTCCTCGAGGCTTCCGTACATCGAAGAGTCTCTTTAAAATTTTTCTTTCGTTTCGCAATCACGAACTGTCGAAATTCTTTCTGTTTTGCCGCGCACCTCCCGCCCCGCTAATAAACGCACATACACAAAACCGGTATTATCGTATGGTACCTGTGTGTCGCGCGATAAATCAACTTAAAGCCAAAGATTATGTATGGCCACGTGTTTTTTTTTTATCAGGTCTTGAACAATGCAGTTAAGTTGCAATAAAGAACGCGTGCGTGTAGTTGTGCTAAAAGAAGACTGACCATTTTTTTTTCTTTTTTCTTTTTTCTTTTTTCTTTTTATTGTATGCAGTTTTATGCAATTGTTTTAACGTATGCGTGTGTCGAGCAATCACTTTCACCGGTTGCCAGAAACTTGTATCTAGTATCCTTTCACGATTACGTAAAAGTTGCAAGCTCGTGGTAGCAGCTGAGAACTATTAAGTTATTTAGTTAAAAGGCCCGTGGAGCGCGCATCGAGTTCCGCCTTAAATGACCTTGGCTTAATTCCCAATAAAATCGTTCGACGAGCAACAGCGACGCTTCGTTAAAGAGGGAAAAAAGGAAAAAAAAAACAAGAAAAGAGAATTCAGCGCCGTGAAATTGCTGCTTCTCACGCACACCATGAACAAAGAACGGAGAGACCAATGCTCGCTCGCTCGTCTTCATTAACGTGGACCGGAAGTTGCGATCTCGCGGTATTGCTGCAGGTACCAGGAAGAAGAAGCAGCAGCGGCAGAAAAAGAAGAGGAAGAAGAAGAACTAACCGCCGATCTCATTGCGATATAAAAAGAAGAAAAAAAAGAGCGCGAGGCCGCCTGGGGGAAATAGCAACGCGCTTTTCATTGAGAAGAATTATTTAAAACAAAAATTATTGAAAAGTTTGTGTAAACAGTCGGTGAATCGACCACTGGCTAAATTCGTCCATGCATTTCTACTTTTTCGATACGACCTCGACCCCGTCCAATGTAACTTTCGCTATTTGTCCAATCAAGATTTTTTTTTTCCCATTAACATGGTAACGTTGACCCTATCCTACACAATAGAAAATTGGAGAAAGCTTTTCTTTCTCTCTCTTTCTCTGTAGATACGTGCAAGCTTAGAGTATTGAAAACCCCAAAGAGAGGGGTAGGGGAAGAGGATAAAAGATTACCCGTACATGCAAAGGGTAAGCCGAGAAGCCCATTTCCTTCTTGTCTTATAAGTGTATTAAGTTTGGACGGATGGACAAAGATGGACGGGTTTTAAGGGTAAACAAACCGGACGTGCGTTCCTCCCTCCCCTCCGACCCATCCCCCGTCATTAGAAAACGTGCAAAACTTTCATACTCTCTTTTATTCATTGATTCGTTCGTTTCACCGTGTCTTTCATGGTGGTTGAGCGCGCGCGTGACGTCATCGGGTCCGTATCTCCCAGTCGGCGTTCGCAGATACGATCTGCTACAATCCGTTACGATCTATGGTCCTGGTCTCTGCGAATAGCGCGGTTAATCGCTTTTTTCTTGCCTTGATAAAATATTTACTCGAGGACAATCGTAGTCGACGTGGCTTGGCGTGGCGTAGCGTGGAATTCTAAGAGGGAGAAGAAAGAGCGCTTTTAGTTTCACGCATTTAAATGTTTAAGCGTTTACATGCATGATGGTAACGCGACTGTTTTGATTCTAAGACAATTTTTCACGTGTACCATTTTTCTACTTGAAACTCGGTCTTCAGGATGTTCTGTCAAGTCGTAGAAAAGCGGCATGGCATTGTCTCGCTTTAGCTACCAGCGAACTATCTTCAAAACTGAGTTTCGGACCTAAAACAGGTAAATGAAAGGTGATCTTGGTATCCAAAATCTTACAAATCTTCTTTTTCAGAAGCTATCGTCAAACACACTCATATACACACACAAGGATGAGATGAGCTGGACCAACGGTTCAACGAGTCCAGGAAGTGGACCAGGACCCAAACCGGAAGTGGCAAAAAGCAGGGTTGATCGTTCCTCGAGCATGACGTCATTAACATCCACTCCGAGTTATCCAGCGACAAGAAGGGGAGGGACCATCGGAAATGGTTCCGCATCGAGTACCAGGAGATTCTCGTCGAGGAAGGTGTCCTCCTCCGTGCCGACCTCCCCCACCTGTCCAACTTCCTTGGATGGGCTGGGCGCCTCCTCTTCCCCTTGGCCCTTCCACGATCCTTTAAATAGTTCCATCACCGCTACCTCTCCCCAAACTTCCACGAGAACATCGGGGGACTCGTCGACGAGGCCGACGACGCCGACGACGCCGACAACACCGACGACACCGACGACACCGACGTCCGACTCTCGCATACCCAGGCCATCGCCGACGGCGTTGCGACGTTCCCTCAGCATGCGCTTGCGTGGCGAGCGATTTCTCAGTGGTGGTGGTGGTGGTGGTGGTGGTGGTGGTGGTGCCCATCAAATTTACCAGCTGCGCTCCACTCCCGCGGCCACCCCGGCCCTACACGGCCACCAGTACCAGCGGCCGCAAAATCATCTCCCAAAGTCCCAGCAGTCACAGCAGTCGCCACAAACTCACCACTACCATCGTCATCATCTTCCTCATCATCATCAACCGCTCGACCAACGAGTCTTCCCTGTCATCACGGAGAATGGCACGGAATCACCCCGACAACGATCCTTCGTGAGTATTTCAATTATTCTTTATTTATTCTTTTGCTTGTCGAGTTTCGCGCGAGCACCGATTCTTCTCATTGATGTACAACCAAAGTAACGCGGATCCGCAAATGCAGATTCTCCTTCTCCTGTGATCCCTCTGCTCCCTCTGCTCCCCTTTGACTTCCTTTTACGGAAGCACCCCTCACCCATTCTTTTTATCTCTTCGTCTCTCCCTCTCTCTTTCTCTCGCCCGCCACCAATTTGCCAACGCGCAATCCAAATCTTGACGGAAACGGCCGCTCTGAAGAAGCTCTCCCTAGCCTCTTACCTCTCACCTCTCACCTTCTTGCCTCTCCCTAGCTTATTATCGATCCTCTTATCGGGACCATTTCTTTCATCTTGCTGCTACCGGAGACGCAAGGTACTTCTTGCTTTCTTCCTTCCCTTCCCTTCTCTTCCCCCTCATCTTCCTGCTGTTCGCAAGACGCAATAGTCTGTGACTCTCTACCTCGCGAGAACCAGCGGAGAGGATCGATGGATTCAGTGAAGAATCACCGCGAGCGGAAAGTTCCGTGAATGAATGAACCACCGGACAGCCGGTGGAGCCGGTGAACCGCGAGTGGTCCAACAGGTAGGCATTTCGCACAACGTGTTCGGGGGAGGAAGTTACCTGGGCGGAAGTTTCCCCTTTGCGAGAACCGGAGGGCCTAACAGCAACAGCACCAGCAGCGGCCAGCACTGACGGATGCCGAACGTTCGGAGGAGGGGAGGGCACCCTGACCTTTCGCAAGTCTCGATGCTTCACGCAAGCGCTACCTCCTCCTCCTCCTTTCCCTCTGCTCTCTTCGTTCCGTCCAACTTGCAACTGCTGGCCCCGATACGATCATCGCCAGTCGCTGTTTACGCGGAACTGGATCGAGTCCAGTGCGGCTCCTGGATTCACCCGAACCACGACCACGAATGCCTCCTGGAGACTGGCCGCGGCTTCTGCTCGAGGAAGCCCCCCAGCGAATTAACTCTAACTCCATCAATCATCGAGAAGCAGATCGACCCTGCGGACCATGGACCCCCTCGAGGGGAGAAATGCCCACAGTTGTCCATCCGTGAGTCGTCGACTCGAGTCCGTCTCATCCTGCCCTCTTCGGATCCGGGTTTACCCCGATCGGTACCAAAGAAATTCCTCCGGATTTCTTCAGTTCGGAGGACGAATGCTTTTCTGGGAATCGCGCGATCGGGTCGTTATCGATCGACCGCAATGTTACCCTCCCCCTCATTCAAGTGCTACCACGTTTCTGCCATTTCTTTACGGGGGTTGGGAAGGGAGGAGACTTCTTATCCATCGTCGAGCACCGAGGTGAACCGAGGTCATAGGAGCCTCGACGTGTATAGAAAGGGACCGGTTTAGCTAGTGGTGGTACTTTGGTACGTGGACTGTTCCGAGGCCGGCCGCTCATCCCCTCCTCTCCCTTCCTATTCCTAACTCAATCCAACCCCTTCAATCCAGAAAGCCACGTGTACTCGCAACGAGGAAAACTTAACTGATACCGGTGTCGCGTTGTTGCAGTTACTTTAACTAGTATAAACTCGGCAAAACTTACTTAAAAATAGCAGAAAACTGTCGAATTTCCTCGATCGAGGCAATTTCAATCTCTCTACGGATTGTCATTTCTGATTCGCTTGATTTTTTCAGAGTCTCTCACTGACGCCGGCGAGGCCGCGACCAGGACACGCGGCCTCTTCATCGACTCATGGGCCCGACGACAGCGACCTGGATAGCGTCCGAAGCTACGGAAGTGCCTGCAGCACTGCCAGTGCTTGCGACCATGCCACCTTTGCGCTGAACGGCACCACTTGGTCTGGTCGCTCCAAGAAGTACGTCGTCCACTGCTCGAATCTAAACTCGGAGAGCGAACAGTACCTGACGCCCACTCAACGAGCGGCCAGGCAGATCAGGAAATTCCAGGTTTTTATATTGTTTTTCTTTTTCGATTGCTCAAGATAAGACAAGTTGAATAAGATAAGATGAGAGATATCGAGTCCCAGACGTGACTTTCCGCTTCTAATTCATCTAACGTTTTCAGGCGCTGCTAAAGGAGGCCAAGAAGGAAATCGACGAGAAGGATCGTGAAATCTGCAGGCTGACCAAAGAGGTGGTGGAGCTGAGGCTCTACAAGGCTTCGCTGAACAGTCCCGACGAGAGGACCGACAGTAGCGACGCCCTCACAGTCCGGGAAAACAACCCCTTCTCGCCAGAGTCACCCTGCAAAGATCTGCCGGAAGAAGCACCTCCGGAGAAACTCATTAGCTCTCCGGATACTTCGGAAAAACGCGTGCAGGCCGACTTGCCCTCTTCCCTAGCTGATTCGGGACACTTTGAAGATGGTTCTGTCCACTCAAAAGATTCCGGGTGCCTATTGCCCGAGGCTACCTTGGAATCGACTGCTGTGGCGTCGAGCGTTGTCGATGCGCCCTCCAAAGTTCACGACAGTGTCAGTATTAGTGGCAGTGGAAGTGGCAGTGGTGGTGATGGTGATGGTGAAGGTTCTAATGCTCCTGTTGTTGGACCTCCTGATCAGTTTTCCGAAACTCTCGAGGATTCCTTCTCGAGAGACGAGGAAAGAAGAAGGTTGGTGGATCATTACGAGAATAGAATCGAGGAAGTGCACAGGCGGCACGTTGACGAATTGCAAGAATTAAAGCAGAAGCACAACGACAAGGTAGGGAGGGAGGGAGGGGGATGCGTGCGTTCTGTATTGCGATCTCTTTGATATTTATGCGATACAACGATTTACTTACACAGAGACTTTTCGTTGTTGAAATGCGCAGGTAGAGAGCCTATTAACTCAGCTAGCCGAGGTTAACACTCGGTATTGCCAAGTCAGACCGTCCGTAGATGCCGCGGAATCTCGCGCACGGGAACTGGAGACCGAATTAGAGGCTGTGAAATCCGAGCTTGCCGAGCAAAAATCTTTGCTCGCCGAGCAGGAAGAGAGAAACAAACAAATGTACCTGAAAATGTATACTAAGGGTCAGGAAGCGGCACGCATCGAGCAGGCTGATCAGGTAAAGTTCTACTCGTGGCCTCCTTTTGCTCATGAGCAAGAGAGCAACAGAGAACTCTACTACTTTTTATTTTATGTTCATATTTGTATACTACCTATCTGTTAATTTTCCCTACTGTTCTAATGTTTCTTCAACCCGTATACCTCTTAGATACTGGAACAAGCGAGTCTGTCACCACCGAAAGTTACCGTTGCCGAACTTCTTCAGCAACTCACCGTTACCCAGGCGGAGCTAGAAAATGTTAAAGTATGTCGTAAAGTTGTTTTGCCACCACTCCATTCGCATTATTACATACGTTCTTTCATTCCGTTTCTTTGGTTAACATTGATTTTTACAAATCGCGAAAGAACACCGGTTTAATCGATTAAGAGAACCTTTTAACGTACTTTCTCTCGATCACTGATAATCTTATGCTATATTTCTTGTGTTTCATGCAAGCGATTGCTTATCACGATTTTACAATCTTATTTTTCTTTTCCCTACGATATGCGCCTGTGAAACTCTCGTTGAGATACAAGACCATTTTCAATTATTATAAATGCTCAGCTTCAAAACTATCTAATACCTTATATAAAATTAATAAAATAATACTCTCGCTATACTACTATATATATGCCTTTGTTAAGTGAGAAGCTTTTTCTTTTTTACGCTCATTTCCATTTATTGTTTGTCTTTTATGCGTCTTTCTATTTCTCCTTTTGCTTTTTTATTTTATTTTATTTTATGTTTCGTTTTGTTTGGGTTTTTCTTCTCTTCTCTAATCTTCCCTAAATTTTCTCTTCTCTTATTTTCCGTAAATCGGTCTTTATCAATGCGTACATCACTTTGGCAGCATCCTCGTAGTTCACAAATTTCCCTTACTAACGAAATGCCACTTTTTTTGGTCGCCGCTCACGCTCCAGGACACAAGTTACTCGCCTGAACCTCACATTTCAGCCGAATGTAGCCAAAATTTATTAAGTGCTCAGGAGGCTGTTTCTCTTTGGGTTCTTGGCACACGTAAGGTCTGTATATTATTCGACTGCCACGTGAGAATCAATTTCTTTTTTTTTCCTTTTTTAACTTTTTTTATTTTCTCCCTTATTTTCTTCTCTTTCCACTTTCCCTAATTAACATAACGTTGCTCATAATAGTATATGATGCACTAGATACTTTTTTTCCTCTCTTCATTTTATTCTTCCGTAAAATCTATTTTTTATATATAGAATGCGTGTGTCTCGCGTTATGTACGTTTATCTCTCTTCCTTCATTCCTCTCTCTCTTTCTCTCTGCAAAAATCATTTACTCTGTCAATTTATATTGAGATTTACGTTGATTGAAATTATTTTGAAGAATAGTAAAAAGCATGCAATTGGTAAAAAGCACTTGCGAGAGTCGATTCATTATTTGTATACCGAGTGATTGATACACTTGAAAGAAACAGCCTCGTTCTTCGTACCAACCTGTGTAAGTTTGCATGTGATTTGCATGCTACTTTATTAGTTGATAGAACCAACAAGGGGGAGAGGCTTTTATTGTGAAGAATCTTTTGAACAAAGTAACATGTTTTCATCTATTGCAATATATTGTTTTGTATACGTGCGAATGCTTATATGTATTTTTAGTAAATCTGTTGAAGTTTATCGCTGTGTAGCTGTGCACTATAAATGTTTATAACGATATGTTACATGCGTGTATCAGCTTTAAGAAAATTTGATGAATAATCATTAATTTTCATTTTAGGCAATGTATCGACGAATTGTGGAAGCGCGAAGCAGTCAAGGTACATTGGATCCGGAAATCACCTTGCAGTTCTTAAAGTCAGCCATTTACTATTTCTTAACTGATAAGGAAAATCACCAAGGCCACTTGAATGCAATCGAAAGCATTCTTGGATTTAGCGACGCTGAAAAACATAACATCGACAAATTTTACAGATCGGCACGAAAGTAATATTTCATAAAGCCTTTTCTAGAGAAAATATCTATCATAATTGATTGCATGAACGCGATATGCTTCATAATATGTATGTATATATACATAATGTATAAAAAAAAAATATATATATATATATATTATGCTATACAATACTGGCACAATATTTCAATGTCCGTATAAAGACTGTTGTTGCTGTTGTTGATGTTCCTCATCTTTTTAGCTTTTAAAACCATCTATTAAATCAATTGATCATCGCAATGTTTGCATCAGGCTTCATGAGAGAATACTTTTCACAATTTATCATATAAGTGAAATTGCGATAATTCTCCTTATCCTCCCCTCCCTTTTCTTTCACTCTGTTATTCTCAATAGAGTACTTGGAAAAACAAGTGTAGACAAATTGGATAATATGAATGAAAAGATTTCATAAATAGAGAAACACGAGCGGTGTGTATATATTTACATACACATATATTTATCGTTTAATATATCTTTAAAAATATTCTTGCACGTAGAGACAAACGCGAACATCATTCTATGGTGTCTTGTCTTGTTTTATTACCTATCTCAACGAGGATAGGTAGATGTCCAAATACATGTATATCAAAATCTGTTGACTTTGACGTCCAGATGAAAAACAATAAGGAGACTGAAGGAAATATCTTGCCTTTTTATGTGCTTCTTAAATACAGTTACATACAGATAGTGCGAGAGTGTCAAGTTGTAATAAACAAAAGGACGTCGTGAATACGTAAGGCAGAACATAATTTCTGTTTGCTTCCTGTTTCTTTATTACTACTATATTTTACTTTGAGTGAAAGATTTTTATTTCCTTATTTTTTTACTCTTCTACTCTATTTTATTGTACATTTCAAGTATTATCAAGTAGCCAAAGATATTTTATAGAAAACTCACAATAATTAGGCTGCTTAATATTGTTAGTGAGAAAGCAACGTGTAATTAATTTTGTTTGCGGGTAAAAGAAGTTTAACTCGATATCAAGAATACTTGAGTGTTCTTAGAAAATTATTCGTGTATCTCAAGTGCCTATAATAGAAGTGTCGACGTTTCGTTACAATATCCGTCATCAATATGTAGTATAGTGATTATTCTTGAAAACATTCCTTCCAATCCTTTGTTCACAAATTGTTCAATAAGGTGACGTATTTCGTTAAAGTAGAGTATTTGTATAGCATCCTCTAATAATTATTATTTTTTTATATAAAAAAGACTTCCTTGCGAATAAGAACATTTGCACTTCTAATATAGAGCATTTGCTTGTGAAAAATAAGTCTGTGCGTGCGCAAATCTATGTAAGTAACAAATATACAAAGCAAAGTTTCTCCATGTTTTAGTGGACTTCTAATGGTTCAATCTTATTGATCAATATGCACTTAATACTATGGATTGAAAAAGGTTTATAGTAAAAGTAAGTCAAGATTTACTCTAAAGAAACTAGCGAAATAGATAAGCAAATAGTATTTATTCAAAACATTTATTTATTATAATTTTCTCACGAAGTGAACTTGAATGAAGGAGATGAATTGATTAAGGGTGAAGGCCTACCGATGAAAATTTACCTATCAGACATTGTATTTATTTGGTATTCTTCGATTATAAAATTATCACTGCGAATACTTACAGATTGCATTTACGCCTTATATATATATATATATTATATATCGTGTATAACGTATACAATAGTAAAAATATCTCCATCCACAACTCTGTTTAATTCTATATACCTATCCAAAATATATTATATTATTTGGATAGAATGCAGCTAAAAAGGTCTCATCCAGATATATTAATTTTTCTGGAAATGGCAGCAGTTTTAAGGTCGAAAAAATTTTGAGAAAATTGCAAGGAGTACCACTTAGATTTTTCCTATAAATCGAAGTATCTCAGAATCGCTTGCAATTGCGTAGGGACTTAGTATTCGATAAATAGAATGCACATCAGAAAGCCTTCTTTAAAAAATTGTAATTGACCTCTTGCGCTTTCTCTGCAGGAGCTGTATAGCAAACATTCGCTCACTATTACATGCTCATTTGTTCCTTCAATGGCAACTTGAAATTCAATTGATTTTCAATTACCAGTCAGTGGACATCATGCTTTTTTTTTTTTTTTTTTTTGACAGGTGAGGAAGATCTGAAACCAGACACCCATGATCGTCGAACCCTGAAGAGTGAACTTCTTGGGTAAGGTGACCAAGGTTAGTGTGGGGTTCGACCCACTAAACTCCTCACCCAGGCATTTTCTGAACCACCGAATGGAATCACCGCATGGCTTATTTCATTCGATGGTTCTGCCTCTATGCTGTACTTCCTGATCTCCAAAGAGATTAGGAAGCGCTATGAGTATATGACCCGTTTTATTACTTAGTACTTTAATAATATGACAGCCACATACTTTATGCATGTATTAGTACTCTCAACATATAACAAGAGCTCCAAGTACGTTCAAAGGTGCTTTTAATATGTTGAATGAGCGGGAAAGAGTGACGGATCTCACACATACAGAGTCATTACATATACATACGTTTATTATTTAATTTGTGTTTCTGTCCCATTCAAATGCTAGGGCGATAGGGACTGGACTTAGCGAAGGCACGAAACCCCAAACGGACATTATCTGATGGGTCCACACCCTCTAAAGATGAATTAAATGATGAGGGTTTGATTTATTTACTTAGGTACCATTAGCTAGACAAAGACAGACAAAAGTAAGAAGAGTGATAACATATCTCTGTCTCTTTTCAACTATCTGTCTGTCCTTGTCTAGCAACTCAGTGTCGCCATCTATAAAGAAATTGCTGAACCCTGTGGTGACGGTGGCGCCATCTTCGAAGAAATCGCTGAACCCTGTAGTGAATGTGTCGCCATCTGATAAGAAGTCGCTGAACCCTGTGGTGACGGTGGCGCCATCTTCGAAGAAATCGCCGAACCCTGTATTGAGTGTGTCGCCATCTGATAAGAAGTCACTGAACCCTGTATTGACGGTGGCGCCATCTCTAAACAAACGGCTCAACCCTCTCCTGACGGTGGCGCCAACGCACGACAAATCGCTGAACCCTGTAGTGACGGTATCTCCATCTCTACACAAATCCCTGAACCCTCTCCTGACGGTGGCGCCATCGCTGAACAAATCGCTGAACCCTGTAGCGGCTGTGTCGCCATCTGCTAAGAAGTCGCTGAACCCTGTATAGACGGTGGCGCCATTTCTAAACAAACGGCTCAACACTCTCCTGACAGTGGCGCCATCTCCTAAGAAATCCCGGAACCCGTCAGGAGAAGGTTCCGCGATTACTTAGGAGATGGCGCCAACGTCAGGAGAGGGTTCCGGAATTTCTTAGGAGATGGCGCCACCGTCACTACAGGGTCCACCGATTTGTTTAGGGATGGCGCCACTGTCACTACAGGGTTCATGGATTTGTTTAAGGATGGCGCCACCGTCACCACAGGGTTCAGCGACTTCTTATCAGATGGCGACACATTCACTACAGGGTCCAGCGATTTCTTCGAAGATGGCGCCACCGTCACCACAGGGTTCAGCGACTTCTTATCAGATGGCGACACATTCACTACAGGGTTCAGCGATTTCTTCGAAGATGGCGCCACCGTCACCACAGGGTTCAGCGACTTCTTATCAGATGGCGACACATTCACTACAGGGTTCAGCGATATCTTCGAAGATGGCGCTACCGTCACTACAGGGTTCAGCGACTTCTTATCAGATGGCGACACATTCGCCATCTCTTAGAATCGCTTGCAATAGCGTAGGGACTTAGTATTCGATAGATAGAATGCAGCTAAAAAGGTCTCATCCAATAATATTCATTTTTCTGGAAATGGCAGCAGTTTTAAGGTCGAAAAAATTTTGAGAAAATTGCAAGGGGTACCACTTAGGTGTTTCTCAAAAATAAACATCTTTTAGAATCGCTTGCAATTGCGTAGGGACTTAGTATTTGATAGATAGAATGCAGCTAAAAAGGTCTCATCCAATAATATTCATTTTTCTGGAAATGGCAGCAGTTTTAAGGTCGAAAAAATTTTGATAATCTTCCTAGGGGTACCACTTAGGTTTTTCTCAAAAATAAACATCTCTTAGAATCGCTTGCAATTGCGTAGGGACTTAGTATTCGATAGATAGAATGCAGCTAAAAAGGTCTCATCCAATAATATTCATTTTTCTAGAAATGGCAGCAGTTTTAAGGTCGAAAAAATTTTGAGAATCTTCCAAGGGGTACCACTTAGGTGTTTCTCAAAACTAAACATCTCTTAGAATCGCTTGCAATTGCTTAGGGACTTAGTATTCGATAGATAGAATGCAGCTAAAAAGGTCTCATCCAATAATATTCATTTTTCTAGAAATGGCAGCAGTTTTAAGTTCGAAAAAATTTTGATAATCTTGCAAGGGGTACCACTTAGGTCTTTCTCAAAAATAAACATCTCTTAGAATCGCTTGCAATAGCGTAGGGACTTAGTATTCGATAGATAGAATGCAGCTAAAAAGGTCTCATCCAATAATATTCATTTTTCTGGAAATGGCAGCAGTTTTAAGGTCGAAAAAATTTTGATAATCTTCCAAAGGGTACCACTTAGGTTTTTCTCAAAAATAAACATCTTTTAGAATCGCTTGCAATTGCGTAGGGACTTAGTATTTGATAGATAGAATGCAGCTAAAAAGGTCTCATCCAATAATATTCATTTTTCTGGAAATGGCAGCAGTTTTAAGGTCGAAAAAATTTTGATAATCTTCCAAGGGGTACCACTTAGGTTTTTCTCAAAAATAAACATCTCTTAGAATCGCTTGCAATTGCGTAGGGACTTAGTATTTGATAGATAGAATGCAGCTAAAAAGGTCTCATCCAATAATATTCATTTTTCTGGAAATGGCAGCAGTTTTAAGGTCGAAAAAATTTTGAGAAAATTGCAAGGGGTACCACTTAGGTGTTTCTCAAAAATAAACATCTCTTAGAATCGCTTGCAATTGCGTAGGGACTTAGTATTTGATAGATAGAATGCAGCTAAAAAGGTCTCATCCAATAATATTCATTTTTCTGGAAATGGCAGCAGTTTTAAGGTCGAAAAAATTTTGATAATCTTCCAAGGGGTACCACTTAGGTTTTTCTCAAAAATAAACATCTCTTAGAATCGCTTGCAATTGCGTAGGGACTTAGTATTCGATAGATAGAATGCAGCTAAAAAGGTCTCATCCAATAATATTCATTTTTCTAGAAATGGCAGCAGTTTTAAGGTCGAAAAAATTTTGAGAAAATGGCAAGGGGTACCACTTAGGTGTTTCTCAAAAATAAACATCTCTTAGAATCGCTTGCAATTGCGTAGGGACTTAGTATTCCATAGATAGAATGCAGCTAAAAAGGTCTCATCCAATAATATTCATTTTTCTGGAAATGGCAGCAGTTTTAAGGTCGAAAAAATTTTGATAATCTTCCAAGGGGTACCACTTAGGTTTTTCTCAAAAATAAACATCTCTTAGAATCGCTTGCAATTGCGTAGGGACTTAGTATTCGATAGATAGAATGCAGCTAAAAAGGTCTCATCCAATAATATTCATTTTTCTAGAAATGGCAGCAGTTTTAAGGTCGAAAAAATTTTGAGAATCTTCCAAGGGGTACCACTTTGGTGTTTCTCAAAACTAAACATCTCTTAGAATCGCTTGCAATTGCTTAGGGACTTAGTATTCGATAGATAGAATGCAGCTAAAAAGGTCTCATCCAATAATATTCATTTTTCTAGAAATGGCAGCAGTTTTAAGGTCGAAAAAATTTTGATAATCTTGCAAGGGGTACCACTTAGGTCTTTCTCAAAAATAAACATCTCTTAGAATCGCTTGCAATAGCGTAGGGACTTAGTATTCCATAGATAGAATGCAGCTAAAAAGGTCTCATCCAATAATATTCATTTTTCTGGAAATGGCAGCAGTTTTAAGGTCGAAAAAATTTTGATAATCTTCCAAGGGGTACCACTTAGGTTTTTCTCAAAAATAAACATCTCTTAGAATCGCTTGCAATTGCGTAGGGACTTAGTATTCGATAGATAGAATGCAGCTAAAAAGGTCTCATCCAATAATATTCATTTTTCTAGAAATGGCAGCAGTTTTAAGGTCGAAAAAATTTTGAGAATCTTCCAAGGGGTACCACTTTGGTGTTTCTCAAAACTAAACATCTCTTAGAATCGCTTGCAATTGCTTAGGGACTTAGTATTCGATAGATAGAATGCAGCTAAAAAGGTCTCATCCAATAATATTCATTTTTCTAGAAATGGCAGCAGTTTTAAGGTCGAAAAAATTTTGATAATCTTGCAAGGGGTACCACTTAGGTCTTTCTCAAAAATAAACATCTCTTAGAATCGCTTGCAATAGCGTAGGGACTTAGTATTCCATAGATAGAATGCAGCTAAAAAGGTCTCATCCAATAATATTCATTTTTCTAGAAATGGCAGCAGTTTTAAGGTCGAAAAAATTTTGAGAATCTTCCAAGGGGTACCACTTAGGTGTTTCTCAAAAATAAACATCTCTTAGAATCGCTTGCAATAGCGTAGGGACTTAGTATTCCATAGATAGAATGCAGCTAAAAAGGTCTCATCCAATAATATTCATTTTTCTAGAAATGGCAGCAGTTTTAAGGTCGAAAAAATTTTGAGAATCTTCCAAGGGGTACCACTTTGGTGTTTCTCAAAACTAAACATCTCTTAGAATCGCTTGCAATTGCTTAGGGACTTAGTATTCGATAGATAGAATCCAGTAAAAAAAAACCAATTGTTAAAAATGGTAAAGGTAAAAATGGTGCAATTGTTATTCTTTTATAATTGCATAGCTCAACGCAGCAATATAAAGTTTTGCCCATTTTGTCAAAACAGTCTTATAACATCAATGACAGCATGCACATATAATAAAAAAATATTGTTATGACAGCTAATAACAGTATATCGATTACCAACTGATAATAACAATAGTGTCAGATAGAGGAGTCTGGTGTGAAGCACCAAATATTAGTTTTTTTACTCGCCGCCCTGGGGATTGGTGTCTCCACATCATGGATTGCAGATTCTATATTCTGGTAATAGGAATTGGCGGTCCATGTTTATATAGTCAAAGATTCGTATACATTTTCACTTATCTAATTGTTTATATAATTCTTTTTTAAGTAATTTAAATGTAAATTATATTCAAATAACTTTAAGTGATGGAACTTATTCATGTCCTATCTTTACATGGTTTATTAATATTTATTATTGCATTATTATTAACTACCACCTGTGTAGTTATTTTTCAAAGACTCAAGTAAGTACTTTATGTTATTTGATATATTAGAAAGACTGTTCTATCATCGATTATAAACCATTTTTTAGATTCAGATGGCCTATAAAAGTAAATTGTTGGTTTTGCAATATCAATACAAAAGTTTGGAGGCATAATAAAAATTGGTGGTTATGTCCATCGTGTAAACAATACAATGGGTTTTCAAAGGTGAAACAAAATCTTTTCCACAGAGTTTGAATATTGCTATTTATAATTTTAAATATCTTTTAAAATATTTAAAAATATTTTAAATGAATAATTCACTTTTGCAGTATGGTGATTACATGTACGATATTCCAGAACAATATGAAAGTCATTTAAACCATTCTAATGAATTATTTCCAACTAAGAGGAAATATAATTTTGATAAAAAGTTTTCAAATGGCTTATGTAAGGAGTGTAACCAAAATGAAGCCTTAAAATTAATTAAATTATCACACTTTGAAGCAACAAGTGAAAAATATTATGAAACTCAATTGAAACAATTTAAGGAATATTTAGAAAGTAAATATCCTGTATGCTCTAATTGTAAAATAATTGTACAGAAAGAACTTGGTAAACAAACCAAGTGGCTGATTCATTATAAAATGCAAATTTTCAAACAGAAATCAATTCATATTATAAAAAAGGTAACTCTTATATTAACATATAATGTTCATGATACTATGTGTAAAATGAGCTAAACAATCATTTAAATATTTTAGAATCATTATAAATTAGAAAAGATGCTTAGGGTTATTTTAACAATTTTGGATTCAGCAACAATCTATCATGTCGGATTTTGGCCACTACCAATTGGTGGTTTATTTTTTCAATTATGCACCTGTTTATTAAGTCCAGTGGGACGTAAAAGTATTGATATTATAATAGCTTTCTTATGGATTTGTATTATAATTCTTACACCTTTTAAAGAAATGAAGCTCTTAAAGACCAATGTACAGAGTTCATTATTTTCATTGGAATATATTACTCAACATCATGTGGTAAGTTATTTTCTTTATAAATATGTTTAAAAGAGTTCTAAAAAATTTATTTAATTTTATAAAAATTACTTTTCAGAACATTGTTTTCGCATTATTAATAGCTCTAATGAATGTAAAGCCAAAAATTTTAGAATTTAAGTCGAGAAATAAATTATGTTTTAAAACACTCAAGTCATCTCCTAAACAAGCACTAGGTAAATTTAATACACCGATTAGTAAAGTGAATGATATGAATTCCATGGAAAACGTAACTAATTTTGAAAACAATGAAGCAATAAATCAACATTCTCCTTTTAGCGAGACAAAGTCTTTGCAATCTACTAATTATGTAAAAACTCCAGTTACATCAATAGAAAAGAATCCGATAAGTGAATTAATGTAAGTAATATTACATTTTATTAATAAAAAAAACAAGACACTTCTATGCATGATCTGTATTAAATTAATTTTAATGAATATATTTTTAATTAGACTGAGAGAGACCAATGATTTATTGAGTTCTCACAATGGAAAAGTAAATAGCTTCTTATCAATTACCAAGAATGATGCCAGAAAAGAGAATTCTCTAAATGCGAGCATAAATACATTGAGTACTTTAGCATTGGGTGAAAACCCACGTAAACTATCTGCAAAAACACCAAAAGATTTTGAGAAAAAAATTTATAGTGCAACCAGCTTAGAATTATTTAGGAAAATAAACAACTCGCCCAATAAGAGATGCATTTTAGCACCACCTAAGTTAAAGTCAGTGACGCAAGCATCATGGGTTGCTGGTGGATATTGGCAAGAAGGTATGAGCTCTGTAAATTTATCAAGATCATCCAGTCAAAGCTCTGGTTTTGATTCTGGTGGCTCTAATTTTGCACCGTCAAGGGATCAATCCTTGTACGACTTTGACCAATCCTCCGTTACATCAAACACAACACAATTTTGTTATCCATTTAAGTTAGATAATCCCAATTACATGAATTCCTATAATCAGCAAATTCAATCTGCCAAACCACTTCTTAATCAATGGCCGTATCATTCGGAACAAAATCAATTTTGTACTTCACCACATATGTTACAGTCTCAAAATTCTGTTTGTTCAAATCCATGGATTCAAGAGCAGAGTGTGAAACATAGTAGCACGACAGACTTTCCCGATATATCGATACATTATAAAAATCATGCATTTTTAACCACAAACTCTACTTGGTTGCAACTATTGCTCTGCAGTTCACTTATCATGAATATGACTGTTTTAATCACGATATTAATGCGTGACTAGTATTCTATATATTTACTTTTTTGTTATATTAATAGGTTAACAATATTTAATATTTTATCTTTCTCTTGACTGTAAATATGAATGCTAATGCCACAGTGATTCATAATACGTAGATATTCTTAAGTTTCAGTATAGTTTTTGGATGCTTTTCAACTACTGCCAAGAACTATAGTGAAATTCAGCAGCCATATAACTAAAAACATGTGATAAGAATAATTATTGTAATTAATGTGTTCATTAGTAACATACCATATTGATTAACGAAGCCAATCATTTTCACTGTTTATCATACATTTGTCAATAGTAATAATAATGAATTTCAATCATTAGATATAGAATTAATTTTAATTGGTTCTATATTTTTGTACTTTATCCGATTTTATTTTCCTTTAAATATAGATGAATATGTACTTCTAATTAATTTTAAGTTTTTATGAATTTGTATGTTTTTGTTAATAATAAAAATTATTGAAAACCTTTATTTAATAAAGAGTAGATTAATTTTTGGTTGTAATCGTCATTTTCAATGAATAACATTTTTATTGTACAGTCTTTTATAAAATATATAAGAATTATATGATTATAAATAACATTTTACTACACAGCAATCATTTATTATTTAAAAAAAACTTTACCTTGCTGGCAGTGAGAAAACATTATTTCATTATAGACAATTGTACTTCCTATATGATTTAACTTATTTTATAAAATATAGTACAATTTTGTACAATTTTAATCAAATAAAATTATAAATTAAATAATTTTCTAATTTAAGCCTTACTAAAGTGATAACTTGTATAATACGTAGCAATACCCTTTAAATTCGATCAAGTGTTTGATAAATTCAATATTTTTAGTTACGTAGTGCCAGCAAATTTATAAAAAATGTAATATTTTCTCATCAAATGAAAATTAATCAAAGAAAAAGAAGGAATAGCAATACTGCAATTGCAATTCTCTAGTGAACAGGGTATATTAAAGCAATCATGACGTTACAGTATGTAAGAAGAGAATTGCGGCGCCTTAAGGCGCAACACACCCGTGAGAATTTTCGATGATGATCGAAGCGCTCCAGGTGTAATTATTATGAATTAACTTCTTCTAGTAACATTGTGTCGGTAAACTTACCTTATGGTAAAACCAAAAAGCCGACGAGACGACGGTATTATCATTCCCGACGGTGGATGATAGGCGTCGATCCACTTCGACCCTAGCAAATTTTGTAAAAACAGGGACACCTCGTGAAGGTATTGCTAGGATCTAGGCTGTCAGAGGCTCTATATTCGCATGACAGCCTTAGGGGACCGGCTCCCCCTTGCGCACCCCGTGAAACGAGCCCAAAACACGAAAATAAAAAAAGAAAATCAAAATAAAAAAGCAGCAAAAGAGAAGAAAAAAGAAAAGCAGAAAATAAGAAGAAGAACCTTGTAATACCTATTGAGATTTTTTTGAATGAATCCCACGATTGAAGTTCTTGAAGTCCTTGAAGTTCTTGAAGTTCTTGTAGATATCCTGAAAAATAAATCGCTCGCATAATTCACTCGCATAAACCGCACGCATAATTCGCTCGCATAATTCGCACGCAATGATGAAGATTTCTAACTATCTTTCGTTAGTTTTTTCCCAGATGCTGCGGATCCAAAATGGTCAATGTCGCATCTGGGCACGTACATTTCGGAAGTACTTAAAACTAAAAATTGACAATTACGCGGTTCCTATTTTGTCAATTACATTAATCTTCATCGGGTTTTTGCCAGATACTGCGGACCAAAATGGTCAATGTCGTATCTAGGCCAGCTATTACAAAAATTTAACAATTTCGCAATTAAGTCGCTCGCATTCCTGAGATTTAGGGACCACTTTCGAGATGAAGAAAGTGAGGGTCGTGGCCGTGACGGAACTGCAAGAAGCCGGGGTGTGCAAGCCACCCCTGGCGGGACTGAACACAACCAAGCACCCCGGATCACGTAGTTGATAAATCAACTAAACGCGTGATTGGCTGCAATTCAGGGCGCCCCCCGTTGATGTGTCAAACCCAGAACCCCTTGTCGGACCGCCCCCGACCGAACGCCCTCGCAAATACTAAGATGGCTTCTAGGAAAGCTGAAGCCAAAAGGGGAAAAAAGATTCGGAAGTGGTCCCATTACATTCTCTGGGTTACAATTATTTTCGCTCGCTTTATTCGCACGCTATTTTCGCTCGCAATGATGAAGAATATAGAGTATATTTCGTTAGTTTTTTCCCAGATGCTGCGGATCCAAATTGGTCAAAGCCGCATCTGGGCATGTACATTTTCGATGTACTAAAACTAAAAATTGACAATTACGCGGTTCCTATTTTGTCAATTGCATTATTCTTCATCGGTTTTTTGCCAGATACTGCGGACCAAAATGGTCAATGTCGTATCTAGGCCAGCTAATACAAAATTATACAAATCTTAAAACTAAATCGCTCGCATTGTTCGCACGCTTTTTTTTTGCTCGCATAGTTCGCACGCTTTATTTCGCTCGCATCCCACGTCGGAAGGTCTTGAAGTTCTTTGCAGAAAACCGACGTCGACCCTAGCAATTTCGTTGAAACGGGGCCACCTCTTGAAGGTATTGCTAGGATCTAGGCAAAAATGTCAGAGGCGCCTTATTGCATCTCCGATGCAATCGCATGACAACCTTAGGGGACCGGCTCCCCCTTGCGCGCCCCGCGAAACGAGCCCAAAACACGAAAATAAAAAAAGAAAACCAAATAAAAAAGCAGCAAAAGAGAAGAAAAAAGAAAAGCAGAAAATAAGAAGAGAAACCATGTAATACTTAATGAGAATTTTTTGAATGAATCCCACGATGGAAGTTCTTGAAGTTCTTGTAGATAACCTGAAAAAAAAACTTAAAAAATAAATCGCTCGCATATTCCGCTCGCTATAATCGCACGCATAATTCGCTCGCATAATTTGCTCGCTATATTCGCACGCATAATTCGCTCGCAATGATGAAGATTTCTAAGTATAATTCGTTAGTTTTTTCCCAGATGCTGCAGATCCAAAATGGTCAAAGTCGCATCTGGGCATGTACATTTTCGATGTACTTAAAACTAAAAATTGACAATTACGCGGTTCCTATTTTGTCAATTACATTAATCTTCATCGGGTTTTTGCCAGATACTGCGGACCAAAATGGTCAATGTCGTATCTAGGCCAGCTATTACAAAAATTTAACAATTTCGCAATTAAGTCGCTCGCATTCCTGAGATTTAGGGACCACTTTCGAGATGAAGAAAGTGAGGGTCGTGGCCGTGACGGAACTGCAAGAAGCCGGGGTGTGCAAGCCACCCCTGGCGGGACTGAACACAACCAAGCACCCCGGATCACGTAGTTGATAAATCAACTAAACGCGTGATTGGCTGCAATTCAGGGCGCCCCCCGTTGATGTGTCAAACCCAGAACCCCTTGTCGGACCGCCCCCGACCGAACGCCCTCGCAAATACTAAGATGGCTTCTAGGAAAGCTGAAGCCAAAAGGGGAAAAAAGATTCGGAAGTGGTCCCATTACATTCTCTGGGTTACAATTATTTTCGCTCGCTTTAGTCGCACGCTATTTTCGCTCGCAATGATGAAGATTTCTAAGTATAATTCGTTAGTTTTTTCCCAGATGCTGCAGATCCAAAATGGTCAAAGTCGCATCTGGGCATGTACATTTTCGATGTACTTAAAACTAAAAATTGACAATTCCGCGGTTCCTAGTTTGTCAATTGCATTAATCTTCATCGGTTTTTTGCCAGATACTGCGGACCAAAATGGTCAATGTCGTATCTAGGCCAGCTAATACAAAATTATACAATTCTTAAAACTAATTCGCTCGCAGTATTCGCTCGCATTTTTCGCACGCTTTTTATCGCTCGCATTGTTCCCACGCTTTTTATCGCTCGCATAGTTCGCACGCTTTATTTCGCTCGCATCCCACGTCGGAAGGTCTTGAAGTTCTTTGCAGAAAACCGACGTCGACCCTAGCAATTTCGTTGAAACGGGGCCACCTCTTGAAGGTATTGCTAGGATCTAGGCAAAAATGTCAGAGGCGCCTTATTGCATCTCCGATGCAATCGCATGACAACCTTAGGGGACCGGCTCCCCCTTGCGCGCCCCGCGAAACGAGCCCAATACGAAAGTAAAAACAGAAAATCAAATAAAAAAGCAGCAAAAGAGAAGAAAAAGGGAAAAAGGAAAAACGGAAAAGAAGAAGAAAAACTACATGAACTTATTGAGAATTTTTTGAATTAATCCCACGACGGAAGTTCTTGAAGTTCTTGTAGATAACCTGAAAAAAAAAAAACTTAAAAAATAAGTCGCTCGCACAATCCGCTCGCATGATTCGCTCGATATATTCGCACGCATAATTCGCTCGCACGCATTATTTGATCGCGAAGATGAAGATTTCTAAGTATATTTCGTTAGTTTTTTCCCAGATGCTGCGGAACCAAAATGGTCAAAGTCGCATCTAAGGCATGTACTTTTCGGAAGTACTTAAAACTAAAAATTGACAATTACGCGGTTCCTATTTTGTCAATTACATTAATCTTCATCGGGTTTTTGCCAGATACTGCGGACCAAAATGGTCAATGTCGTATCTAGGCCAGCTAATACATAAATTTAACAATTTCGCAATTAAGTCGCTCGCATTCCTGAGATTTAGGGACCACTTTCGAGATGAAGAAAGTGAGGGTCGTGGTCGTGACGGAACTGCAAGAAGCCGGGGTGTGCAAGCCACCCCTGGCGGGACTGAACACAACCAAGCACCCCGGATCACGTAGTTGATAAATCAACTAAACGCGTGATTGGCTGCAATTCAGGGCGCCCCCCGTTGATGTGTCAAACCCAGAACCCCTTGCTGGACCGCCCCCGACCGAACGCCCTCGCAAATACTAAGATGGCTTCTAGGAAAGCTGAAGCCAAAAGGGGAAAAAAGATTCGGAAGTGGTCCCATTACATTCTCTGGGTTACAATTATTTTCGCTCGCTTTATTCGCACGCTATTTTCGCTCGCAATGATGAAGAATATTAAATATTTTTCGTTAGTTTTTTCCCAGATGCTGCGGATCCAAATTGGTCAAAGTCGCATCTGGGCATGTACATTTTCGATGTACTTAAAACTAAAAATTGACAATTACGCGGTTCCTATTTTGTCAATTGCATTATTCTTCATCGGTTTTTTGCCAGATACTGCGGACCAAAATGGTCAATGTCGTATCTAGGCCAGCTAATACAAAATTTTACAATTCTTACAGCTAAGTCGCTCGCAGTATTCGCTCGCATTGTTCGCACGCTTTTTTACGCTCGCATTGTTCGCACGCTTTATTTCGCTCGCATCCCACGTCGGAAGGTCTTGAAGTTCTTTGCAGAAAACCGACGTCGACCCTAGCAATTTCGTTGAAACGGGGCCACCTCTTGAAGGTATTGCTAGGATCTAGGCAAAAATGTCAGAGGCGCCTTATTGCATCTCCGATGCAATCGCATGACAACCTTAGGGGACCGGCTCCCCCTTGCGCGCCCCGCGAAACGAGCCCAAAACACGAAAATAAAAAAAGAAAACCAAATAAAAAAGCAGCAAAAGAGAAGAAAAAAGAAAAGCAGAAAATAAGAAGAGAAACCATGTAATACTTAATGAGAATTTTTTGAATGAATCCCACGATGGAAGTTCTTGAAGTTCTTGTAGATAACCTGAAAAAAAAACTTAAAAAATAAATCGCTCGCATATTCCGCTCGCTATAATCGCACGCATAATTCGCTCGCATAATTTGCTCGCTATATTCGCACGCATAATTCGCTCGCAATGATGAAGATTTCTAAGTATAATTCGTTAGTTTTTTCCCAGATGCTGCAGATCCAAAATGGTCAAAGTCGCATCTGGGCATGTACATTTTCGATGTACTTAAAACTAAAAATTGACAATTACGCGGTTCCTATTTTGTCAATTACATTAATCTTCATCGGGTTTTTGCCAGATACTGCGGACCAAAATGGTCAATGTCGTATCTAGGCCAGCTAATACAAAATTTTACAATTCTTACAGCTAAGTCGCTCGCAGTATTCGCTCGCATTGTTCGCACGCTTTTTTACGCTCGCATTGTTCGCACGCTTTATTTCGCTCGCATCCCACGTCGGAAGGTCTTGAAGTTCTTTGCAGAAAACCGACGTCGACCCTAGCAATTTCGTTGAAACGGGGCCACCTCTTGAAGGTATTGCTAGGATCTAGGCAAAAATGTCAGAGGCGCCTTATTGCATCTCCGATGCAATCGCATGACAACCTTAGGGGACCGGCTCCCCCTTGCGCGCCCCGCGAAACGAGCCCAATACGAAAGTAAAAACAGAAAATCAAATAAAAAAGCAGCAAAAGAGAAGAAAAAGGGAAAAAGGAAAAACGGAAAAGAAGAAGAAAAACTACATGAACTTATTGAGAATTTTTTGAATTAATCCCACGACGGAAGTTCTTGAAGTTCTTGTAGATAACCTGAAAAAAAAAAAACTTAAAAAATAAGTCGCTCGCACAATCCGCTCGCATGATTCGCTCGATATATTCGCACGCATAATTCGCTCGCACGCATTATTTGATCGCGAAGATGAAGATTTCTAAGTATATTTCGTTAGTTTTTTCCCAGATGCTGCGGAACCAAAATGGTCAAAGTCGCATCTAAGGCATGTACTTTTCGGAAGTACTTAAAACTAAAAATTGACAATTACGCGGTTCCTATTTTGTCAATTACATTAATCTTCATCGGGTTTTTGCCAGATACTGCGGACCAAAATGGTCAATGTCGTATCTAGGCCAGCTAATACATAAATTTAACAATTTCGCAATTAAGTCGCTCGCATTCCTGAGATTTAGGGACCACTTTCGAGTTGAAGAAAGTGAGGGTCGTGGTCGTGACGGAACTGCAAGAAGCCGGGGTGTGCAAGCCACCCCTGGCGGGACTGAACACAACCAAGCACCCCGGATCACGTAGTTGATAAATCAACTAAACGCGTGATTGGCTGCAATTCAGGGCGCCCCCCGTTGATGTGTCAAACCCAGAACCCCTTGTCGGACCGCCCCCGACCGAACGCCCTCGCAAATACTAAGATGGCTTCTAGGAAAGCTGAAGCCAAAAGGGGAAAAAAGATTCGGAAGTGGTCCCATTACATTCTCTGGGTTACAATTATTTTCGCTCGCTTTAGTCGCACGCTATTTTCGCTCGCAATGATGAAGATTTCTAAGTATAATTCGTTAGTTTTTTCCCAGATGCTGCAGATCCAAAATGGTCAAAGTCGCATCTGGGCATGTACATTTTCGATGTACTTAAAACTAAAAATTGACAATTCCGCGGTTCCTAGTTTGTCAATTGCATTAATCTTCATCGGTTTTTTGCCAGATACTGCGGACCAAAATGGTCAATGTCGTATCTAGGCCAGCTAATACAAAATTATACAATTCTTAAAACTAATTCGCTCGCAGTATTCGCTCGCATTTTTCGCACGCTTTTTATCGCTCGCATTGTTCCCACGCTTTTTATCGCTCGCATAGTTCGCACGCTTTATTTCGCTCGCATCCCACGTCGGAAGGTCTTGAAGTTCTTTGCAGAAAACCGACGTCGACCCTAGCAATTTCGTTGAAACGGGGCCACCTCTTGAAGGTATTGCTAGGATCTAGGCAAAAATGTCAGAGGCGCCTTATTGCATCTCCGATGCAATCGCATGACAACCTTAGGGGACCGGCTCCCCCTTGCGCGCCCCGCGAAACGAGCCCAAAACACGAAAATAAAAAAAGAAAACCAAATAAAAAAAGCAGCAAAAGAAAAGAAAAAAGAAAAGCAGAAAATAAGAAGAAGAACCTTGTAATACCTATTGAGATTTTTTTGAATGAATCCCACGATGGAAGTTCTTGAAGTTCTTGTAGATAACCTGAAAAAAAAACTTAAAAAATAAATCGCTCGCATATTCCGCTCGCTATAATCGCACGCATAATTCGCTCGCATAATTTGCTCGCTATATTCGCACGCATAATTCGCTCGCAATGATGAAGATTTCTAAGTATAATTCGTTAGTTTTTTCCCAGATGCTGCAGATCCAAAATGGTCAAAGTCGCATCTGGGCATGTACATTTTCGATGTACTTAAAACTAAAAATTGACAATTACGCGGTTCCTATTTTGTCAATTACATTAATCTTCATCGGGTTTTTGCCAGATACTGCGGACCAAAATGGTCAATGTCGTATCTAGGCCAGCTATTACAAAAATTTAACAATTTCGCAATTAAGTCGCTCGCATTCCTGAGATTTAGGGACCACTTTCGAGATGAAGAAAGTGAGGGTCGTGGCCGTGACGGAACTGCAAGAAGCCGGGGTGTGCAAGCCACCCCTGGCGGGACTGAACACAACCAAGCACCCCGGATCACGTAGTTGATAAATCAACTAAACGCGTGATTGGCTGCAATTCAGGGCGCCCCCCGTTGATGTGTCAAACCCAGAACCCCTTGTCGGACCGCCCCCGACCGAACGCCCTCGCAAATACTAAGATGGCTTCTAGGAAAGCTGAAGCCAAAAGGGGAAAAAAGATTCGGAAGTGGTCCCATTACATTCTCTGGGTTACAATTATTTTCGCTCGCTTTATTCGCACGCTATTTTCGCTCGCAATGATGAAGAATATTAAATATTTTTCGTTAGTTTTTTCCCAGATGCTGCGGATCCAAATTGGTCAAAGTCGCATCTGGGCATGTACATTTTCGATGTACTTAAAACTAAAAATTGACAATTACGCGGTTCCTATTTTGTCAATTGCATTATTCTTCATCGGTTTTTTGCCAGATACTGCGGACCAAAATGGTCAATGTCGTATCTAGGCCAGCTAATACAAAATTTTACAATTCTTACAGCTAAGTCGCTCGCAGTATTCGCTCGCATTGTTCGCACGCTTTTTTACGCTCGCATTGTTCGCACGCTTTATTTCGCTCGCATCCCACGTCGGAAGGTCTTGAAGTTCTTTGCAGAAAACCGACGTCGACCCTAGCAATTTCGTTGAAACGGGGCCACCTCTTGAAGGTATTGCTAGGATCTAGGCAAAAATGTCAGAGGCGCCTTATTGCATCTCCGATGCAATCGCATGACAACCTTAGGGGACCGGCTCCCCCTTGCGCGCCCCGCGAAACGAGCCCAAAACACGAAAATAAAAAAAGAAAACCAAATAAAAAAGCAGCAAAAGAGAAGAAAAAAGAAAAGCAGAAAATAAGAAGAGAAACCATGTAATACTTAATGAGAATTTTTTGAATGAATCCCACGATGGAAGTTCTTGAAGTTCTTGTAGATAACCTGAAAAAAAAACTTAAAAAATAAATCGCTCGCATATTCCGCTCGCTATAATCGCACGCATAATTCGCTCGCATAATTTGCTCGCTATATTCGCACGCATAATTCGCTCGCAATGATGAAGATTTCTAAGTATAATTCGTTAGTTTTTTCCCAGATGCTGCAGATCCAAAATGGTCAAAGTCGCATCTGGGCATGTACATTTTCGATGTACTTAAAACTAAAAATTGACAATTACGCGGTTCCTATTTTGTCAATTACATTAATCTTCATCGGGTTTTTGCCAGATACTGCGGACCAAAATGGTCAATGTCGTATCTAGGCCAGCTATTACAAAAATTTAACAATTTCGCAATTAAGTCGCTCGCATTCCTGAGATTTAGGGACCACTTTCGAGATGAAGAAAGTGAGGGTCGTGGCCGTGACGGAACTGCAAGAAGCCGGGGTGTGCAAGCCACCCCTGGCGGGACTGAACACAACCAAGCACCCCGGATCACGTAGTTGATAAATCAACTAAACGCGTGATTGGCTGCAATTCAGGGCGCCCCCCGTTGATGTGTCAAACCCAGAACCCCTTGTCGGACCGCCCCCGACCGAACGCCCTCGCAAATACTAAGATGGCTTCTAGGAAAGCTGAAGCCAAAAGGGGAAAAAAGATTCGGAAGTGGTCCCATTACATTCTCTGGGTTACAATTATTTTCGCTCGCTTTAGTCGCACGCTATTTTCGCTCGCAATGATGAAGATTTCTAAGTATAATTCGTTAGTTTTTTCCCAGATGCTGCAGATCCAAAATGGTCAAAGTCGCATCTGGGCATGTACATTTTCGATGTACTTAAAACTAAAAATTGACAATTCCGCGGTTCCTAGTTTGTCAATTGCATTAATCTTCATCGGTTTTTTGCCAGATACTGCGGACCAAAATGGTCAATGTCGTATCTAGGCCAGCTAATACAAAATTATACAATTCTTAAAACTAATTCGCTCGCAGTATTCGCTCGCATTTTTCGCACGCTTTTTATCGCTCGCATTGTTCCCACGCTTTTTATCGCTCGCATAGTTCGCACGCTTTATTTCGCTCGCATCCCACGTCGGAAGGTCTTGAAGTTCTTTGCAGAAAACCGACGTCGACCCTAGCAATTTCGTTGAAACGGGGCCACCTCTTGAAGGTATTGCTAGGATCTAGGCAAAAATGTCAGAGGCGCCTTATTGCATCTCCGATGCAATCGCATGACAACCTTAGGGGACCGGCTCCCCCTTGCGCGCCCCGCGAAACGAGCCCAAAACACGAAAATAAAAAAAGAAAACCAAATAAAAAAAGCAGCAAAAGAAAAGAAAAAAGAAAAGCAGAAAATAAGAAGAAGAACCTTGTAATACCTATTGAGATTTTTTTGAATGAATCCCACGATGGAAGTTCTTGAAGTTCTTGTAGATAACCTGAAAAAAAAAAACTTAAAAAATAAATCGCACGCATAATTCGCTCGCAATGATGAAGATTTCTAAGTTAATTCGTTAGTTTTTTCCCAGATGCTGCAGATCCAATATGGTCAAAGTCGCATCTGGGCATGTACATTTACGATGTACTTAAAACTAAAAATTGACAATTACGCGGTTCCTATTTTGTCAATTGCATTAATCTTCATCGGGTTTTTGCCAGATACTGCGGACCAAAATGGTCAATGTCGTATCTAGGCCAGCTAATACATAAATTTAACAATTTCGCAATTAAGTCGCTCGCATTCCTGAGATTTAGGGACCACTTTCGAGTTGAAGAAAGTGAGGGTCGTGGTCGTGACGGAACTGCAAGAAGCCGGGGTGTGCAAGCCACCCCTGGCGGGACTGAACACAACCAAGCACCCCGGATCACGTAGTTGATAAATCAACTAAACGCGTGATTGGCTGCAATTCAGGGCGCCCCCCGTTGATGTGTCAAACCCAGAACCCCTTGTCGGACCGCCCCCGACCGAACGCCCTCGCAAATACTAAGATGGCTTCTAGGAAAGCTGAAGCCAAAAGGGGAAAAAAGATTCGGAAGTGGTCCCATTACATTCTCTGGGTTACAATTATTTTCGCTCGCTTTATTCGCACGCTATTTTCGCTCGCAATGATGAAGAATATAGAGTATATTTCGTTAGTTTTTTCCCAGATGCTGCGGATCCAAATTGGTCAAAGCCGCATCTGGGCATGTACATTTTCGATGTACTAAAACTAAAAATTGACAATTACGCGGTTCCTATTTTGTCAATTGCATTATTCTTCATCGGTTTTTTGCCAGATACTGCGGACCAAAATGGTCAATGTCGTATCTAGGCCAGCTAATACAAAATTATACAAATCTTAAAACTAAATCGCTCGCATTGTTCGCACGCTTTTTTTTTGCTCGCATAGTTCGCACGCTTTATTTCGCTCGCATCCCACGTCGGAAGGTCTTGAAGTTCTTTGCAGAAAACCGACGTCGACCCTAGCAATTTCGTTGAAACGGGGCCACCTCTTGAAGGTATTGCTAGGATCTAGGCAAAAATGTCAGAGGCGCCTTATTGCATCTCCGATGCAATCGCATGACAACCTTAGGGGACCGGCTCCCCCTTGCGCGCCCCACGAAACGAACCTAAATACTAATATGATGCAGAAAACCAAACGAAAAAGAAGACATGAACAAAACCAGAGAGAAAGAAGGATAGCAAAATGAAACACGGAAAAGTAGAAGGAAAATTTGTAATATCTCATAATGACTTACTTGAATTAATCCCACGATGGAAGTTGTTCAGTTTCTTGTAGAAAGGCTGAAAGGAAAACTTACAAACTAAATCGCTCGCATAATTCGCTGATATTATTCGCTCGCAAATGAAAGGAAAGGAAAAGGAAGAGAAATAATTGCGTAAATTTTATATATTTCTTAAAACTAAGATCTCGCTCTTTTCGCACGCATTTTTGGGCATGCATTAAAATTTGGGATAATAGAAAATAGATTTATAATACCCGGTAAGAGAAAATGATGAAATAATAGAACAATAAAATTACGGAGAATAATGTAAAAAGTATAAAATAATGTAATTAATTTTATATGTAATTGAATATAATATGAATTTATCTCTTTTTATATTGTTATATTATTATGCATTTTCGTACATTCTGTATTTGTTCTAACTAGTTTTAATTATTGTAATAGCTTAAACTGGTATACCGACTTATGTATCAAGTTTGTAAGTTTAAGGGCTTATACCCCGTGAAATAAATATACTAAATACTAAATAATATAATAGAATAGAATAATAAAATATTTGAGCGCACAGCACTCCACTCACCACTTTGATGCCCTTTGTCGTTGTACTTGGAGAGTCCGAGTCTTCCTTCAGATGTATTAATATTAGTCGGCCAGTCATCCTTATCTGCTTTCTGTCCAATCTTTAGCTGTTCAATTCACCAGAAGATTCTTTGTTTCTGCTTCCTTCCTCGTTCTTGTTCCACTCGTATTATGGATGGTTGGGTAATACTGTATTAATTAAAAATCCTGTAATAATTAAATATAATGAACAATGAGTAGTTGGTGGTGAGTGGTGGGTGACTAGTAATATTATTTAGACTCTAAACTACTAAAAATGTTGAGTTGATTGTAGGAATAGTGAATTAAAAATTGGAAGCGAATTCAAATTGAAAATGGGAAATTGGAAGGAGTGGGGGAGGTGGTGGGAATGGCGCGAAATAAATTTAAAGATGACGCTGAGGGTAAGGCGGGTGTAAAGTTCAAAAATTTTGAAAACTTTGAAAGTGACGTAGGTGGTTGGTGGTGGGGATATATGAAGGAAGAGTGACGTGGAGACGAAGTCAATCCAAGTCGGAGAGCAAAATTGTAATAAAAATTCAAAATCTTTACCTCTCTTTCTAACCGAGTTTCTCCCACTCCAAAGTGACGTAGGTAATTGATGGTGGGGATGTCTGAAGCTGAAATGACGTAGAGAAGAGATTCGTTCAAGTCAGAGTGCAAAATCGTAATGAAAATTCAAAATCTTCACCTCTCTTTCTAACCGAGTTTCTCCCACTCCAAAGTGACGTAGAGGTTGGTGGTGGGGATGTATGAAGCTGAAATGACGTAGAGAAGAGATTCGTTCAAGTCAGAGTGCAAAATCGTAATGAAAATTCAAAATCTTTACCTCTCTTTCTAACCGAGTTTCTCCCACTCCAAAGTGACGTAGAGGTTGGTGGTGGGGATGTATGAAGCTGAAATGACGTAGAGAAGAGATTCGTTCAAGTCAGAGTGCAAAATCGTAATGAAAATTCAAAATCTTTACCTCTCTTTCTAACCGAGTTTCTCCCACTCCAAAGTGACGTAGAGGTTGGTGGTGGGGATGTATGAAGCTGAAATGACGTAGGGAAGAGATTCGTTAAAGTAGGAGTGCAAAATCGTAATGAAGATTCAAAATCTTTACCTCTCTTTCTAACCGAGTTTCTCCCACTCCAAAGTGACGTAGAGGTTGGTGGTGGGGATGTATGAAGCTGAAATGACGTAGAGAAGAGATTCGTTCAAGTCAGAGTGCAAAATCGTAATGAAAATTCAAAATCTTTACCTCTCTTTCTAACCGAGTTTCTCCCACTCCAAAGTGACGTAGAGGTTGGTGGTGGGGATGTATGAAGCTGAAATGACGTAGGGAAGAGATTCGTTCAAGTAGGAGTGCAAAATCGTAATGAAGATTCAAAATCTTTACCTCTCTTTCTAACCGAGTTTCTCCCACTCCAAAGTGACGTAGAGGTTGGTGGTGGGGATGTATGAAGCTGAAATGACGTAGAGAAGAGATTCGTTCAAGTCAGAGTGCAAAATCGTAATGAAAATTCAAAATCTTTACCTCTCTTTCTAACCGAGTTTCTCCCACTCCAAAGTGACGTAGGTAATTGATGGTGGGGATGTCTGAAGCTGAAATGACGTAGAGAAGAGATTCGTTCAAGTCAGAGTGCAAAATCGTAATGAAAATTCAAAATCTTCACCTCTCTTTCTAACCGAGTTTCTCCCACTCCAAAGTGACGTAGAGGTTGGTGGTGGGGATGTATGAAGCTGAAATGACGTAGAGAAGAGATTCGTTCAAGTCAGAGTGCAAAATCGTAATGAAAATTCAAAATCTTTACCTCTCTTTCTAACCGAGTTTCTCCCACTCCAAAGTGACGTAGAGGTTGGTGGTGGGGATGTATGAAGCTGAAATGACGTAGAGAAGAGATTCGTTCAAGTCAGAGTGCAAAATCGTAATGAAAATTCAAAATCTTTACCTCTCTTTCTAACCGAGTTTCTCCCACTCCAAAGTGACGTAGAGGTTGGTGGTGGGGATGTATGAAGCTGAAATGACGTAGAGAAGAGATTCGTTCAAGTCAGAGTGCAAAATCGTAATGAAAATTCAAAATCTTTACCTCTCTTTCTAACCGAGTTTCTCCCACTCCAAAGTGACGTAGAGGTTGGTGGTGGGGATGTATGAAGCTGAAATGACGTAGGGAAGAGATTCGTTAAAGTAGGAGTGCAAAATCGTAATGAAGATTCAAAATCTTTACCTCTCTTTCTAACCGAGTTTCTCCCACTCCAAAGTGACGTAGAGGTTGGTGGTGGGGATGTATGAAGCTGAAATGACGTAGAGAAGAGATTCGTTCAAGTCAGAGTGCAAAATCGTAATGAAAATTCAAAATCTTTACCTCTCTTTCTAACCGAGTTTCTCCCACTCCAAAGTGACGTAGAGGTTGGTGGTGGGGATGTATGAAGCTGAAATGACGTAGGGAAGAGATTCGTTCAAGTAGGAGTGCAAAATCGTAATGAAGATTCAAAATCTTTACCTCTCTTTCTAACCGAGTTTCTCCCACTCCAAAGTGACGTAGAGGTTGGTGGTGGGGATGTATGAAGCTGAAATGACGTAGAGAAGAGATTCGTTCAAGTCAGAGTGCAAAATCGTAATGAAAATTCAAAATCTTCACCTCTCTTTCTAACCGAGTTTCTCCCACTCCAAAGTGACGTAGAGGTTGGTGGTGGGGATGTATGAAGCTGAAATGACGTAGAGAAGAGATTCGTTCAAGTCAGAGTGCAAAATCGTAATGAAAATTCAAAATCTTTACCTCTCTTTCTAACCGAGTTTCTCCCACTCCAAAGTGACGTAGAGGTTGGTGGTGGGGATGTATGAAGCTGAAATGACGTAGAGAAGAGATTCGTTCAAGTCAGAGTGCAAAATCGTAATGAAAATTCAAAATCTTTACCTCTCTTTCTAACCGAGTTTCTCCCACTCCAAAGTGACGTAGAGGTTGGTGGTGGGGATGTATGAAGCTGAAATGACGTAGAGAAGAGATTCGTTCCAGTCAGAGTGCAAAATCGTAATGAAGATTCAAAATCTTTACCTCTCTTTCTAACCGAGTTTCTCCCACTCCAAAGTGACGTAGGTAATTGATGGTGGGGATGTCTGAAGCTGAAATGACGTAGAGAAGAGATTCGTTCAAGTCAGAGTGCAAAATCGTAATGAAAATTCAAAATCTTTACCTCTCTTTCTAACCGAGTTTCTCCCACTCCAAAGTGACGTAGGTAATTGATGGTGGGGATGTCTGAAGCTGAAATGACGTAGAGAAGAGATTCGTTCAAGTCAGAGTGCAAAATCGTAATGAAAATTCAAAATCTTCACCTCTCTTTCTAACCGAGTTTCTCCCACTCCAAAGTGACGTAGAGGTTGGTGGTGGGGATGTATGAAGCTGAAATGACGTAGAGAAGAGATTCGTTCAAGTCAGAGTGCAAAATCGTAATGAAAATTCAAAATCTTTACCTCTCTTTCTAACCGAGTTTCTCCCACTCCAAAGTGACGTAGAGGTTGGTGGTGGGGATGTATGAAGCTGAAATGACGTAGAGAAGAGATTCGTTCAAGTCAGAGTGCAAAATCGTAATGAAAATTCAAAATCTTTACCTCTCTTTCTAACCGAGTTTCTCCCACTCCAAAGTGACGTAGAGGTTGGTGGTGGGGATGTATGAAGCTGAAATGACGTAGGGAAGAGATTCGTTCAAGTAGGAGTGCAAAATCGTAATGAAGATTCAAAATCTTTACCTCTCTTTCTAACCGAGTTTCTCCCACTCCAAAGTGACGTAGAGGTTGGTGGTGGGGATGTATGAAGCTGAAATGACGTAGAGAAGAGATTCGTTCAAGTCAGAGTGCAAAATCGTAATGAAAATTCAAAATCTTTACCTCTCTTTCTAACCGAGTTTCTCCCACTCCAAAGTGACGTAGGTAATTGATGGTGGGGATGTCTGAAGCTGAAATGACGTAGAGAAGAGATTCGTTCAAGTCAGAGTGCAAAATCGTAATGAAAATTCAAAATCTTCACCTCTCTTTCTAACCGAGTTTCTCCCACTCCAAAGTGACGTAGAGGTTGGTGGTGGGGATGTATGAAGCTGAAATGACGTAGAGAAGAGATTCGTTCAAGTCAGAGTGCAAAATCGTAATGAAAATTCAAAATCTTTACCTCTCTTTCTAACCGAGTTTCTCCCACTCCAAAGTGACGTAGAGGTTGGTGGTGGGGATGTATGAAGCTGAAATGACGTAGAGAAGAGATTCGTTCAAGTCAGAGTGCAAAATCGTAATGAAAATTCAAAATCTTTACCTCTCTTTCTAACCGAGTTTCTCCCACTCCAAAGTGACGTAGAGGTTGGTGGTGGGGATGTATGAAGCTGAAATGACGTAGAGAAGAGATTCGTTCAAGTCAGAGTGCAAAATCGTAATGAAAATTCAAAATCTTTACCTCTCTTTCTAACCGAGTTTCTCCCACTCCAAAGTGACGTAGAGGTTGGTGGTGGGGATGTATGAAGCTGAAATGACGTAGGGAAGAGATTCGTTAAAGTAGGAGTGCAAAATCGTAATGAAGATTCAAAATCTTTACCTCTCTTTCTAACCGAGTTTCTCCCACTCCAAAGTGACGTAGAGGTTGGTGGTGGGGATGTATGAAGCTGAAATGACGTAGAGAAGAGATTCGTTCAAGTCAGAGTGCAAAATCGTAATGAAAATTCAAAATCTTTACCTCTCTTTCTAACCGAGTTTCTCCCACTCCAAAGTGACGTAGAGGTTGGTGGTGGGGATGTATGAAGCTGAAATGACGTAGGGAAGAGATTCGTTCAAGTAGGAGTGCAAAATCGTAATGAAGATTCAAAATCTTTACCTCTCTTTCTAACCGAGTTTCTCCCACTCCAAAGTGACGTAGAGGTTGGTGGTGGGGATGTATGAAGCTGAAATGACGTAGAGAAGAGATTCGTTCAAGTCAGAGTGCAAAATCGTAATGAAAATTCAAAATCTTCACCTCTCTTTCTAACCGAGTTTCTCCCACTCCAAAGTGACGTAGAGGTTGGTGGTGGGGATGTATGAAGCTGAAATGACGTAGAGAAGAGATTCGTTCAAGTCAGAGTGCAAAATCGTAATGAAAATTCAAAATCTTTACCTCTCTTTCTAACCGAGTTTCTCCCACTCCAAAGTGACGTAGAGGTTGGTGGTGGGGATGTATGAAGCTGAAATGACGTAGAGAAGAGATTCGTTCCAGTCAGAGTGCAAAATCGTAATGAAGATTCAAAATCTTTACCTCTCTTTCTAACCGAGTTTCTCCCACTCCAAAGTGACGTAGGTAATTGATGGTGGGGATGTCTGAAGCTGAAATGACGTAGAGAAGAGATTCGTTCAAGTCAGAGTGCAAAATCGTAATGAAAATTCAAAATCTTTACCTCTCTTTCTAACCGAGTTTCTCCCACTCCAAAGTGACGTAGGTAATTGATGGTGGGGATGTCTGAAGCTGAAATGACGTAGAGAAGAGATTCGTTCAAGTCAGAGTGCAAAATCGTAATGAAAATTCAAAATCTTCACCTCTCTTTCTAACCGAGTTTCTCCCACTCCAAAGTGACGTAGAGGTTGGTGGTGGGGATGTATGAAGCTGAAATGACGTAGAGAAGAGATTCGTTCAAGTCAGAGTGCAAAATCGTAATGAAAATTCAAAATCTTTACCTCTCTTTCTAACCGAGTTTCTCCCACTCCAAAGTGACGTAGAGGTTGGTGGTGGGGATGTATGAAGCTGAAATGACGTAGAGAAGAGATTCGTTCAAGTCAGAGTGCAAAATCGTAATGAAAATTCAAAATCTTTACCTCTCTTTCTAACCGAGTTTCTCCCACTCCAAAGTGACGTAGAGGTTGGTGGTGGGGATGTATGAAGCTGAAATGACGTAGAGAAGAGATTCGTTCAAGTCAGAGTGCAAAATCGTAATGAAAATTCAAAATCTTTACCTCTCTTTCTAACCGAGTTTCTCCCACTCCAAAGTGACGTAGAGGTTGGTGGTGGGGATGTATGAAGCTGAAATGACGTAGGGAAGATATTCGTTAAAGTAGGAGTGCAAAATCGTAATGAAGATTCAAAATCTTTACCTCTCTTTCTAACCGAGTTTCTCCCACTCCAAAGTGACGTAGAGGTTGGTGGTGGGGATGTATGAAGCTGAAATGACGTAGAGAAGAGATTCGTTCAAGTCAGAGTGCAAAATCGTAATGAAAATTCAAAATCTTTACCTCTCTTTCTAACCGAGTTTCTCCCACTCCAAAGTGACGTAGAGGTTGGTGGTGGGGATGTATGAAGCTGAAATGACGTAGAGAAGAGATTCGTTCAAGTCAGAGTGCAAAATCGTAATGAAAATTCAAAATCTTTACCTCTCTTTCTAACCGAGTTTCTCCCACTCCAAAGTGACGTAGAGGTTGGTGGTGGGGATGTATGAAGCTGAAATGACGTAGGGAAGAGATTCGTTAAAGTAGGAGTGCAAAATCGTAATGAAGATTCAAAATCTTTACCTCTCTTTCTAACCGAGTTTCTCCCACTCCAAAGTGACGTAGAGGTTGGTGGTGGGGATGTATGAAGCTGAAATGACGTAGAGAAGAGATTCGTTCAAGTCAGAGTGCAAAATCGTAATGAAAATTCAAAATCTTTACCTCTCTTTCTAACCGAGTTTCTCCCACTCCAAAGTGACGTAGAGGTTGGTGGTGGGGATGTATGAAGCTGAAATGACGTAGGGAAGAGATTCGTTCAAGTAGGAGTGCAAAATCGTAATGAAGATTCAAAATCTTTACCTCTCTTTCTAACCGAGTTTCTCCCACTCCAAAGTGACGTAGAGGTTGGTGGTGGGGATGTATGAAGCTGAAATGACGTAGAGAAGAGATTCGTTCAAGTCAGAGTGCAAAATCGTAATGAAAATTCAAAATCTTCACCTCTCTTTCTAACCGAGTTTCTCCCACTCCAAAGTGACGTAGAGGTTGGTGGTGGGGATGTATGAAGCTGAAATGACGTAGAGAAGAGATTCGTTCAAGTCAGAGTGCAAAATCGTAATGAAAATTCAAAATCTTTACCTCTCTTTCTAACCGAGTTTCTCCCACTCCAAAGTGACGTAGAGGTTGGTGGTGGGGATGTATGAAGCTGAAATGACGTAGAGAAGAGATTCGTTCAAGTCAGAGTGCAAAATCGTAATGAAAATTCAAAATCTTTACCTCTCTTTCTAACCGAGTTTCTCCCACTCCAAAGTGACGTAGAGGTTGGTGGTGGGGATGTATGAAGCTGAAATGACGTAGAGAAGAGATTCGTTCCAGTCAGAGTGCAAAATCGTAATGAAAATTCAAAATCTTTACCTCTCTTTCTAACCGAGTTTCTCCCACTCCAAAGTGACGTAGAGGTTGGTGGTGGGGATGTATGAAGCTGAAATGACGTAGGGAAGAGATTCGTTCAAGTAGGAGTGCAAAATCGTAATGAAGATTCAAAATCTTTACCTCTCTTTCTAACCGAGTTTCTCCCACTCCAAAGTGACGTAGAGGTTGGTGGTGGGGATGTATGAAGCTGAAATGACGTAGAGAAGAGATTCGTTCAAGTCAGAGTGCAAAATCGTAATGAAAATTCAAAATCTTTACCTCTCTTTCTAACCGAGTTTCTCCCACTCCAAAGTGACGTAGAGGTTGGTGGTGGGGATGTATGAAGCTGAAATGACGTAGGGAAGAGATTCGTTAAAGTAGGAGTGCAAAATCGTAATGAAGATTCAAAATCTTTACCTCTCTTTCTAACCGAGTTTCTCCCACTCCAAAGTGACGTAGAGGTTGGTGGTGGGGATGTATGAAGCTGAAATGACGTAGAGAAGAGATTCGTTCAAGTAGGAGTGCAAAATCGTAATGAAGATTCAAAATCTTTACCTCTCTTTCTAACCGAGTTTCTCCCACTCCAAAGTGACGTAGAGGTTGGTGGTGGGGATGTATGAAGCTGAAATGACGTAGAGAAGAGATTCGTTCAAGTCAGAGTGCAAAATCGTAATGAAAATTCAAAATCTTCACCTCTCTTTCTAACCGAGTTTCTCCCACTCCAAAGTGACGTAGAGGTTGGTGGTGGGGATGTATGAAGCTGAAATGACGTAGAGAAGAGATTCGTTCAAGTCAGAGTGCAAAATCGTAATGAAAATTCAAAATCTTTACCTCTCTTTCTAACCGAGTTTCTCCCACTCCAAAGTGACGTAGAGGTTGATGGTGGGGATGTATGAAACTGAAATGTCGTGAATAGAGGTTAATCCAAGTCAAAGCGCAAAATCTTAATGAAAATTCAAAATCCTTACCTCTCCTTCTAACCGAGTTTCTCCTTCTCTTTACCCCCTCTCCCTAACCACATTCCCTTTCCCACTCCAAAATCTAAATTTTTAACAATTTTAACTAAATTTAATATTAGCTCACACGCTACTACCCACCACCCTCTGACCTTCTCCAACCTCCTCTGTTTCTCCCTTCTCCTTTTCTTATCATTACTCTAAAAATTTAGTTTTTAATAATATTAAATAAATTTAATATTAACCCATCACTTACCATCTTCTGAATACCCCCATAAGAGTCCCCATAATAGTCGATAACAGTCCCAGACTACCACCATAATATTTGAAATGATCGGTAAGAAAGAAAGATAACAGTGCCATCTTCACAAGAATCATTCAACTAATTGTTAGTAACTTTTAGTAGATATTTGATCAAGTGCTTCATTGTAACACGTCTAGTCCTATTTTTCGTTTTACGCCTTTAAAACATTTTTAATACAAGTGAAACAATTTTTAGTGCATTATGCTGTACAGCAGGGTGACCACTCTGGTCCGTTTTGGTGATAACAACACCTGTATTGCTTGGAAAAAAAAAAAATGCAATATGTCAAAGCTGCCATTTTTCCTAGAAAAGAAACTTTCAAAATCAGCATAAGTTCAAGTATTAATTTTTCTATTAAATAAAACTTGTTGTAACCCATACTGAGTTGAGCGTCTATCTGTGAATATTTAACTGTCCATTAAAGGTGGTTTCATAAGTTTTTATCGTGTTTTGAGGACGTAAAACGAAAAATGGGAATGCCCTGCATAAACGATACATACTATACATAAAAGTGTCTATGTGTGAAAGGTATTGTGGCGCCTTAATGTCCTTTCTGTATTCTTAGATTGGTATCTTAATCTTTGCTAATTAAAAATTTCATAAATTAGGAGCTACATCGTTATTATCTCCCTTCGATTTTAATAGCGTTCGAAAGGTATTTTCAAAATTGTTAGAATTTGAAGATATTATTAATTTTGCTATATCATTTGTTTCTTTCAATTTAATGTTAGCTCATAATTAAATTAATTATAATTGTGCATGTATGTAATTCAGAAATTAAAGTTAACCAAAAGTATTTTTTTGTGTATAACTTCATCTTTAGGCTTAACTGTAACTGTAACTTTATAATTCTTCATATAATATTTATAAGTTTTCATAAATCCTTAATTTAATAAAGTCTACTTATATTTAACTGTTACAGATTAAATAATGAGTTGGTTTCCACAGCAATTTTTACTTCCACTTATATTTACCTTATCAGTGACTACTACCAGCGTAGGTTTAATTTATTTGTTATTTAAAAAGGTAAAAATTTAGAGTAATATTTCCAACTATTGATTTATCAGTATTGTTGTTTTGCTAAGTTAATTTAATGTATTAATATAGAATAAAGATGAAGACAGTACTAATAATCGAAAAATAATAGAAAGTAAAAAAGTAACTATTGAAATAAAAATACCAAAGAAGTATGTACCTGCTATAATTGGTCGTAATGGAAGAACAATAAAGGAAATTGAAAAGGAAACTAATACAAAACTGTCATTCAGTCATGAAGATGTTAATAGTGAATTTCGAACTTGCTTTATAAATGGAACTATCGAGGACAATTGTTTGGTGAAAGATATGATACAACTAATTTTGCTCGAGCAGGAAACATTTAAGGAACACGAAATCATAATTCCTGATAAATACTGTGGAAAACTTATAGGCAGAAATGGAATTAATATTAATAAGATCCAATTAGAGACATCTACAAGAATTAAAATAGATCAAGATCAAAATAATTTAAGTTTGTATTTATATGTAATTCTTTATAATATAAAAATATTACAAACGCACACATTCAACTGTGTAATGAAAATATTGATATTTCTAGGAGATGGAGAAAGAAGAGTTATAATTAATGGTAAGGATGATGATGTAATAAGAGCCATAATAGCTATTGATGAAATAACAGGAAATAAAAAAAAACCAGCAAGCACAAAAGAAATTCTGATAAAAACTGATATAACAGATCTGGAACCACCAAGTTAGCATTTATTAAATATACTTTTATTGTTTTCTCTTTTATAATCTCTTAACTCTCAATAAAAATATCTGCAGAAATATCAAGTGGTTTTAAGGATGTCTATGTATCATCGATAGAAAGTCCAAGCAGATTTTGGATACAAATCAATGGTCCAGGATTACATTACCTTCAGCAATTAAATCAAAATTTAAATAAATATTACAAGGATGAGCACAAATGTGAAGCAAATACTTTGCAAGATGTAATTACACATTGTTATAGTATTAATATTTTTGTTATCATATTCTCTTGTTATAGTAAAAATATATGCCTTCTATGTATAAAAATAGCCATTTGATACAATATTTTAAAAAATTGTAGGTTTACAATGGACAAATGGTAGCTGCACAGCGTGAATGTGATCGTAATTGGTATAGAGCGATGGTCTTGAAAAAACTGAGTAAATCTAGTCTTCAACTGATATTCGTAGATTATGGATATCGAAGGATCGCTAAAGTTACTGAAGTTCTTCATCTTCCAATTGAATTTCTCATACTTGAACAACAGTCGATTGAGGTCTCCTTGCACAATATAAAACCTATGTAAGTAAATAGTTTAATAACTAATTATTTAATTAATTGCTCAATTCACTGTCGTCCATGTTGCTTGATCTTGAGCTGCTAATGCCAGCCTCGCAAACTTCATTGAATAATTCAGGATTCACGCATTCCATCATTTTCCATGCTAAACTTTTATTTAGTACTGTCACGTTTTCCTCGCAATAAGCTAATGCAGCACGTTTCAATGCATCGCAATTAAATTCATCCGCTATCAATAATCTGCTGGCTACATTTTCCGGAGTTATCGTTTCTATCAAATTTCTTTCGCATAATTCTCTTAAACCTATTGAAAAAGGGCAGAGGTCGATAAAAACACTTTATATGCCAAATGCATTGTTAGAAATGCATGGATAACTTGTAACGCACGCATTCACCTTGCAAACAAAAGCTTTCTGCTAAGGATAAAAGTTGAGGTGCCAAATTATCTAAATTATCCACATGATCACTGTATATATAACGCAATAACTCATCTGCTATTTCTTTTGAGAGATGTAGCAAATTCAAAGAAAATTGATATTCACCCTGAAAATATAAATTAATCAAAGCATGACTAATAATCATTATAATTTCCTTGGTAAATTGATATTATATTTTTCACTCACCCGAACGTTTGTTAGAGCCAAATCAACACAACTCACTGCAATCTATTGCATTAACTTAATGTTCTGCATGCATATAAGATAGATACAAAATAATCGACTTTTAGCTATGAGTATTTGTAATAATCGTTAAAAAGTAGTATAAAAAATATGCAAACACAGCACACACAACTAACGAGTATATTCTATCTATGACTGTTCAACACATGCTTTTACATGCATATTACAATTTTTTATAAACTGTGCTTTAAAAGCAAAAAGAATGGGATCTTATGATAAAAAAAAATACATAAGAATAGAATGTTAATCAATAAACAAGTTACTTTTTAGAAGAATTATTAGGCAAAGGAGCCGAGAAACGTCTTGAACGTACTTCTGAAAGACCGTTTTCATTATTACTTGCGTTCTCTTCGAGCGTTCTTGTCTCCTCTTCTTTTTCGTGTTCATTCTTTTTCAAATGACTTATGGGAGAAATCATTTGTGCGAGAACAGAGCTACGTGCAGCTATGACAGTGCTGTGCACTGGAATTTCTGTACTGTTAAGGCCACCGCAGATCATTTTTGTGTCAGCGGCTCTTGGATATTTCAACAGTCTAGCCATATCCTACAAAAGGAGGAGAAAATTTAAGAATCAATTAAGAAACTCTATAACACTAATCATCAATTACCTGAGATAGACTGTGTTTCTCGCTCTCGCACTGGATTATTTGTATTTTCACCGTTAGCAATAACTCGCCATTTTTCTTCAAGTGTCTGTCAACGATTGACAAGTCCCTGTAGCCCAGTGATATAATATCCGAACTGGACTTTAATTCCAGGACTGTTCTATTAACGTGACAATATTCCCAATATTTCACATCCGCATTAAAAACAGCAAATTGAAAACGAATCTTCGCTTGCTCGGCCTCCTCTATCGTGCAATTGAGAATGTTCAAGCACAGAACCACAGGATTCTTAATCCTTTTTCCTATTACGAGAATAAGCAACGAGTAAAAAGTTTAGACATAAAATCTAGAGGATTACCAGGTACCATTTGGAATAAGCGAGCTACCTCGATAGTATATTTGACAATAGGTATTCGATGATAGAAACTACGATCAAATACTTAATTGATTAATCGTTAAGCTGATAATAAAATGCCTTACTCACCTTCGGGTCCTTTCCAGAATCTGATCGAAAGATTCCAAGTACTATGAATTCCATTGACGTTTAAGTCGAACGATGGACTGTCGAGTAAACTCTTTTTTGATATTGTTTTTTTGTAATTCGGTATAGGCCAAGTATACTTAAAAACAATGTCGGATACGGTAGGAACCAGGAGCTCCATTTTCTAGTACTCAATGCAAGTTGATCAGTGTGGTATCTCACTTGGTACTCGCACAGTTCGTTTATCTCACATTTTCATTAAGAATGCTCCTGCCAACAATATTATCTCCTCCACAGGCTGTGAGTAGCACTGGATAAGTTCCAAGTATTTTTCACAACACAATCTATGATGTGCATATGCATGTGTACTTTATTCATCTATGTTACATTAGCAAGTTCCTCTTATGTCTATTATGTTTGCATTTCCATTCAACTTGGAGACTGAAAAATAACAGAAACTCTCGTTGAACATGGAGTTAAATAATCTCTAATATAATGCTCGATATATACTGGAGAGAATTTAACGGGTTGGTTAAACAGATTCATTTTTAATTGCAATAGCAAGCTAGAAATAATTATCACGTCAGGAGTGTTGGCATTTGCATTTGCATTTGCACTTGCATTCGCATTTGTATTTGTATGCAAACTCTAAACTCACCTTGTCCTTGAAATTTTTATTTTCATTAACTACTGCTAGAATTGTACTTATTTCAATACTAGTTTTTCTCGTTTCTTCGTAAATGTTTTTATGAAGATGTGAGAATGTTACTCGAATTGTTCGTAAAAGCTTTAACTCTTCACCTCTTTGCTTTAATAAACTTTCATACAGTAATTTTAAATACCCCAACAGAGAGTGTTAATAATTTGAATTCATTTTTTGAATTCTTGCTTAGCGTTTAGCATATTATGACCTTATTTCGTTAATTGATTTTCCGATTCATTTGTGTGCTAAGAATAATGCAATTGCATTGCTTTTCGTATCTAATTCTTTATTTAGTACTATGATATATGGAGTAGTTCTCTATCATTTTCGCTTATTTACCAGTGTGTAATAGCACTTGTCGATGCCTCATTATTCTCTTGTGGAATTTTAGAAGGCTATCAATGATTAACAGCTCCAGTCACTGGAAAGCGAAACAAAGCTAACTGTTATTATTTCTAGCTAAGTTATGGCATTAGACTATTAAAAATGTTTTCATTTTTTTTAAATCCTTTTTTTTTGTATCATTAAATAATAAAGAAGAAAAAAAGATTTAAGATTAAATATTTGATCATATATAATTAATTAAGAAATAAAACTTAAAAGTAACTAACTTTTCTTACCCGTATTTACTGGATTTATTAGATAAATAATAACGTTTTTAAAATTATTAATTTTGCAAAAATTTAAATATTGATTCTGGCGACGCGTACAGGCAAATTCTTTAAACTTCTACTTTGATTGCAGTCAATAGTGTAAAATTATGACCTTTTTATTGTTCGTCGGTATATTATCGAGATGAATTTTAATCATTTGGTAGCGTCGTTTTCTTCGTGACCGACCGTCGTTCAATTAGGAATGAGCGTTTTGCCATTTGATAGCACTTATTTGTTTATTATTAGTTATGTTAATCAATACCTTAAAAAAATATTAATTTTAAGCATTCTAACAAGGATATGATTTTTTACCAGGTTATATATTTTATTTCATAGAATGCTGAGTATTTTGTTTTATGGCAGCGTCCCAATTTGATCTATAAAATTTCTTTCGTTATTGTTTATTAAAAGTCATAATTAATGAAAAAGGAGCAATATAAATGCACAATCTTTCACTCAGATCAGTCGATTTCATACCAAACGATCAATTAAGCTTTTATCATAATAACGAAGCAAGTCTATATTTTTTAATTGTTTCCATTTCTTTCGATTTGTATAACGCGCTATATTATTAGAATCATTGTTGGATGATTGGATCGATCATTTGTCAATGTTTTTTCTCTCAATGCGCTCTAACGAGGAAATGATTTAAAAGATTCTTCCAATTAGTCCCTGGATTTAAAAGCAAGTAGCATTGCTGCATCTTAAGTAAGTGCCTGCTAGAGAGAGTCGGTTATTCAAAGCGATAATTTATTAAAGAAACAAAAAGGAGAATTTATTGAGAAGGAGAAAGAGGGTGGTCTGTCAAAGCTATGTTAAGAATTCTGTGCTAAGAATGCTCGGTGGTGAGGGTCGGGAAAATGCGCAAATTGCACGTGCTAGTTGTGATATAAATCGCAGGCCCAATGTTTAGTTCGCGTACATTTGGCCATCGGCCAATTTGCGTTCCATTTTCTTCCTGCTCAATCACTGCTCTCTTAGTGGAATTTTTATTGTTTCCTCTTTCGCGTGGAAATAATAAAAATGATCGTGGAACCTCGTTTAAAGAAGATTCTAGAACTTGATGCGAGAACGCACTCGCGTTGGAATAAGATGCAGCGAGAAAAAATTCTGATAAAACGCAATGTCTTGGCAAGACCCGCAAAAATATTCAACGGGAACAAAGTTGATGGCAAATAGTTTCGTTACCTTGCATATTTTAATGATTCTTCGAGTTGCGCGATGATGATAGCGCTAGCACACTTTGTAATTCATCCGAATCAAATCGAAAGCGCGTTATTCGCTAGAAAATTCTGTGGTTCGATCGCTAAGATCAGCGGAGACGAATTCGGTCGTTCTTCGAGAAATTCTAAAAAGTGACGATAGAACCAGCAAAGTTTTACACGATTCGTCAAGATGCCGCGCACGATTTGATAGAATTCACCGTAGAGTAACGTGGAAATTAGAAAGAAAACGCACAAGAAGAAGAAGAAAAACAAAACTGAAAACCAACTGTATCAAAAGTCACAAATTCACTCGCTCTCGTATTGAAATTGTGTCAAAACGTGTGAAGTTTCACGAGAAATTGGCAGAGTGACGTTTAAATAGAACAATGCAATTGCATTGGCTAAAGAAGTCTTGGAGTGCTCGAAGGTAAAAATGTTCCACGAGTATAATAAGAAATGCAATTGCTGTTGTTGTTGCTGCTGCTGCTGCTGCTGCAAGAATCCTCCGAGGAGATCTAGATACGACTGAGAATCAATTCGCTTTTGCCAGATGAATTTCACGAGGCAACGCAATAGGGTAATGTTAATTTATAAATGGAACGACAGTCGGAAAGTACATCCCTACCGAGAAACGCGCGAGTACAATTGAAATTTCAGCTTTGAGATTGCGAGTGTTTACCCCTCTCCTCGCGTAGGCCCTTTAAATTCCACGATAACTCGATCGAGAAGACCCTCCTTCTCTTTCTCCTCCCCCTTTAAACATCGCCTCTCTCTCTCTCTCTCTCTCTCTCTCTCTCTGAATGAATCGATGAATTCGTCGAAGAATTCATCGCGTCTGTCGCGATGTTACTCGATGATCAATGACGCGAACCAGCAGAGAAGATCGAGTGGATGTTGTTGCACCGAGAGCAAACGGCATTCGGAACATGAACTTTACTGACGATTGATCCTTGAGATCGCGTTTGACGAAACGCGGGGTAAGATTGTCGACCTCGAGACACGGGAAAATCATTGTAATCCCACGTACATTCGCGGTGGTACTCTTCTACGCGGTACTGCAGTGTTGCGAAGCTTGCAACTACTCCATACGTCAGAGTTTCCTTGCCAAATTTCCAATCTGTTTATCATTTTCTACGTTTATTTCTCTATGACTTCCTTATTTCTCTTTTGCCAATTTCCGATGGAAAAATCAAGCGAGTCTCTTTATCGTCTTAACGAGAATGGGAGAAATGATTTCTCTCTAAAGTACCACTTCAAAGGGGAGAGACGTTGTCGACTTAAATTAGCATTTTCTTATTTTCTTTCCAGTGGTCCATACTGGCGCTACAGTGCAGGAATGGAATTTGTCAGATTGTGCGGTACTTTGGGAAAACTGTTAGCTAATTTTAAAAGCTACACCTGTGTAATCAATAAAGACATTTCACAATTGAAAGCGATCAATGTAGGCATCGAACTGTATATAAGTAATCAAACGGAGGTAAGAAAAATGTGTTTGTTGTAGCATCGTGAATGATTTTCAAGTGCTTTCTAGAGATCTTTTGATTGATTATTGTCCGTCTTTTGTGTGCAGCAAATAGATATAGGCAAAGAAATGATAAAACTTGAGCTAGCAAGATACGAAGATGGCGACTTTCATGAATTAAAGGAAGATTTTAATGGTTTGTTGGATATAGATAAAAATGATACGATCGTACCGTATCAACGATTTGATGTATTAAAGGATTCTGATGATGAAAATAATGGGAAGAGTACTGATTCTGAATCTGAAAATAGCATTTCCGTTGAAAAACGCAAAAACAAAACTTTTGCGATTGATTTTGTAAGTACAATTTTATAAGAACATGTCTGTTTCATCATCGGTAGCTTTTCTTTATATCATCGTATTTGATTAGTTGCAGGAGATTGACCAATACAAATCCGAGGATGTTTTTGATAATGAAAAAAATCTTTTTCAAAGCTAAGAGACTATAACTACTAGTAAGCTAAAGTCGAAATCGGACTCAAACGATATTATTTGAATTTCTTCTTTTTATTCTTTTTTAGAATTAATAATTAAAAATTGTTATTTAGCTTTTAAGTTTCTTATACTATAGATATTAGAGGTAATGATAAAAGTATTACACATTTTTAATCATTGTATGATATTAGTCGTAACTTTACACGTTTATTAAGTTACAAGTCATGAGAATTTAAGAGAATAAAAATTTTTGTTTATCTATCTAATCAGTATCATACAAGGATTAAGGATAACCGTATACATTTTATAACGTAACAAACGTATGAGCTAATAAGGAAAGAGAACACTTTGATCGTGTTAAAATGTGACTAGTTTTAGGAATAATCGGCAGTTCTCTGCTATTATACTTAAATACGCAGTACCTGTATCTTTTGTATTACCGCTGATCACTTTAACGCGAGTATCTTCCAGTTAGTACTATGTTAACATTAGAATATAGAAAGCGACGTGTCTTACAAAATTTCCATAATGTAATACTTCTTACAGGAAAACGTGACACTGTGATTACATAAATGATTTGTACGTTTGGTGGTAACTTTTCTTGTCACTGTATTATGGTTTTGTTAAATGAAAGTCTTTTAGAGCCTCGGGAACATTATAATTTTGTTATATATTGGATAATAATTCGAAGCAGTTAAGAGTAATATATGTTTCTCAAAGACTTTTTAACAACATTCATAATTTTAACTGTCGGAGCAAAGTTGGGTAAATATAAATTAGATTAAAAGTCAGAGACTCTATTTTAGTTGAACTTTACTACTTAACGATTAATTACTTTATTGAATAAGCTAAAGTACCGAAAGACTGCACTATATAATTTCGTGCCCTTATAAAACGAGTAAAAGTATATATTTTTGTCTAATAATATATACGTACAAGTATATACATATATATATACATATGATCATATAATTTTATAAATATATATTTACACATAAAAAAAAAGGGAGGTTTGATTCTTTTAAAGATAAAATTCCTATCTTAATGTGCAATCAGCGGTTATTTCATAAATTTGGCAATAATCATATAGAGTTGCATATTTTATTAAAAATGATTTATATATTTCTATATATACGTAATATTATATCGTTAATAGACCTTTATACGAACGTTGTGATGATTAATTAAAATAAATGTTAATATCTAAAAGTAAACATACACTTGCGCGTGTATAGATTATTTCCAAATAATTCCAACAATTATTCCCTTTCACTTTTACCGATATCACGATGCTTTCTCGCTTAAACGTAAGAAAACAATTGATTTTTCGACGTTCTTGTCGGGAAGTAAAAGTCCTCGGAGAACGACCGCAAGTAAAATTACAAGCGCGAGTTTAAGTGGAGGAGAAGCATCGTGATCGAGAATCGAGTCGATGCAAATCTCTGAGCTACTTGCAAAGTAAACAGAAATTATACCATTTTGTTTCCCTACCACATCAATCATGTGCGCCTGTTGCAGCTCCAATGCTAAACGATGAAGAAGAAACTCGAAGAAGCGATTTGCCGAGGCGATCGATCGAAATGCGTGAAACGTGATCGTTTAGGCCGGATCGCAAGAAGAACAAACAGGAAATCCAGAGTAAGCGTGGCGATTTAAAAACTGAAGACGCGCAAATTGGGAACGTGCATGAGGATCAGGAGAAGTAGGAAAAATCGTGAGAGCAACCGAGAGAGGGAATCGTTCGCGGGTGGCGGGACTAAAAAATCATCAAACGACAAGGAGGTCGAAATGCGCTAGAAACTCGAGCGCGTCTACTAATTTCCACGGTTGAGCGTGTCCTTTCACTTTCGAACTGGCGAGAGGAAATGAATTTTTGGCGAGAACCGGAAGTAAAAGTGGGAAGAATCGGCCGGGGACCGGAAATGGCACCAGGCAGCGACACCGGGGAGGTTTTTTGCGTGGTCCTCGTAGAGGCGCGTGGGCGGGTCTGCCCCCGGTGGATGGGAAAAACCGGGGGAAAATCACAGGGAAAATCGGGGGAATGATAAATGATAATTGGCAGACGCCGTCGCCGTCGCCGAGGAGACCCGCTGGTGCTTGGCGCTCGCGAGAAAGCTGCGGCCAAGCGAAACCGTATAAAACCGCGAAAATCGAGTCTCTCTCCTCAGTTTGGTAGTCGTAGCTCCTTCGAGTCCTCCAGCATCACCATCATCATCATCATCACCACCATGAAATCCCTGGTAAATCTACACCCTTCGAGGGGACGAGTTGCTTCTTTCCCAGTTTCTCAAGTGGTTTCTTTTCCGAAGGTCATCGGATTGGCGATCCTCCTCTGCGGGATCTACAGTACACTTGGAGGACGCAGATACATCGCCATACCCATCGACGGCCTGGACGTGATCGAGCTGAATCAGGTGGCGGCGTCCCCCCCGAGGAATCCCCGGCAGACGGAGGCCTACGTCCCGGTCGCGGTTCACCACGAGGAAATTGAAATCCCGCGAGCTGAGAGATCTACCACGCACATCCTGGATTACGTCGATTTCGGTGGCCACACGGGTACCAACGGGGCCTTCAGCTGGTACGCTGACTACCCGGCTCATCATTAACGCGAAGAGGGTGAAAACCACCCCTTGGACTCCAGCGCCTAATAGTCTGAGAAAGTGGAAACCTTGTCCTCTCTCCTCTCTTCTAGATTCATAAATCTCTCACTTCCTTTCTTTCTCTCCTTCAGTCAGTCGGTGCTTATTACCGATGAACACTCGAGTGAACATCCTTCGTGAAAGAACCTTGAGATTCCTCTCCAGAAATGCCTTCTCTAAATTAAACTGTTGATCTAGGGCTAATCTCGATCGATTAATCTCTATTGAAAGTCCGATAAAATTAGCTGATTTTGTTTGCGCATGGAGAATAGGGAACGATAGTCTTCTGGGAGAGAAAGGTTCTTGTTACTGTTACTGCTGTTACTACTACGACTACTACTACTATCATTACTATTATTTGTAACGGTAGCCTGATGCGGCTAGCCGATCTTATCTATTGTAACTTAAAGAATTCTCTTCTATTTAGCTTTAAGCTCTTAAAGGCTGAATCATTGTATAAGAAACGCGAGTCGATTGTCTCGCGTTTAGTTAAATACGCTGTTAATTTATCTCTAGACTTAGAACGAGATCATGTATGAGATTCGTTGATAATGCCACAACTTATTTTCCTGATGGGAACATGAGAGAGCTACTATTCTCTTCGATCTTCTCACTTGAATTCCTCGCTCATCGGAATCTCCTTTTTCCAACGTTCAACCTTGTTGAAATCACGAGACAAAAAACTTCATGGATCATTTGTTAACGTTGAGCGTGCGTCCATTTCTTAAATCCCATCGTATCCTAGAAGAGAATGGCATTGTTCCGTGTTACATTTATGAAAAAACTAAAACTTGACTTGTCCGGTTGCTGTACAAATAAAGAAATAAATAAACTCTCTTTTGGCTTGATAAATGAAAATGGGTTGAGATAAGAATAATTGCGAGGAAATCCACCTCGGACGATACAGTAATAATCAGTTTTATTTTGATTTTCCAGTGTATTATCATAATCATTGTTACAATACAATAAATAGCATGAGAACGACAGCATCTCCTCTTTACGTGAACATCTAGTTCATTTATTTGTTTATTTAGGTACAATGATATAACAATTTTTCAATGTCCTCTCCGACAGTTCGGCCAAGTCTCGCGCAGCAGATCTTGCAAAACTTTTAAAAGTTTAAGTACCACTTTAGGGTTCTCTTGGCTAACAGATTGAGCAGCGGTCATGTAAAAACACGACCTTTTTGCGGTACCAATTAAGCATCGGTCACGTAAAGCACGTTTTTCTCGAGAAACTTTCTTCGGCTACAGCTGTTCAATGATTTGGAGAGAATACCGTTATAAATACGATAGCTAAGAATATCTGGAAAAGAAACGGTATGCTAATTTTATGCCAAAAACGTACTTACACGTTGACGAGATCATCACGGGTCATCGCGTGATAATATTGAAACGAGTTTCAAGAAATGTATCAACTTCTTTCTGCAGGACCGATGCTAAATCTGTGGGAAGCTTAACGCTCGAAGGGCAAAAAATTGACGTTGGATCAATTTTATTGAAAACGATTTCTAGATAACGTTTGGCAAAAGAGAATGCTCCGATAGATTTTTTGGATATCTCATTATAGAGTATTTAGTCTCTATCAATTAAAGTAGGCTGCCCATTCTTCAAGTGTTAAGATTAACGAGACAAGATCAACTATTCCTGATTGAGTTTCTTCTTACCCATTTCTTTGTACGAGCACGAATTTCGGTTTCCATTAATTGACTTGCGACAGTTTTTTCTACATCTCCTTCTCTCCTCCTCCTCCTCCTATACAAATCACCGAATAAAGATTTAATTTTATAAGTACAGTATAATATTTGATGCATAAAATTAGAAATATACACGCAATACTTAAAAAAGTTGAAACTTTTCCAATCTCCTATGCATAGGGAAAAGAATTGACTTTGTCTCAATGTATGAGTACCAAAATTAATATCTATTCAATTAGCAATAAAACGCTCATTTCGTCTTAATTAATTATGCTTCATTTATTATTCTGAAATAAATTCATTTCACGTACATTACTTAATAATCAATGATAGATTTCTGTATGATTTCTCACTGAATAAATAATAAAACAAACACTTAAATTTCTTATAAATTTCTTGCATTACATTTTAACGTTAAATTTGTATTGTGTATTTATATTATAATATATATGTATATGTATGTATATAGATATACATGCACATATTGAACTTAAATGTGAATATTTCTACTGATAAATAAAACCTTTCTTTAGACCAGTTTACTCTTTCTGGCAATAGCTACAACAGTTTGCCAAATATTTGTCTATTTCACATTGAAATTCTTAAACTTAAGTACTGGTCGTTAACATTAATGTTATCACCTAATAATTTGTTGCTTAATTTTCACATTAACAGTTTTCCAGAACACTTTTATATATGTATGTAAATATATCTCACTACACAACTTTCGGTGTGCTTTTATGCTCTGTGTGTGATGCATAAAAATGCCTTTAATCATTTATAAACCAAGCTAAGTTGCAAAGTATCTTATAAATAAATAAAGGCATTGTTTATGCAAGTTGTATTTACGCAAGAGTACATCTATGAAATGAAATGCAACAAAATATCCATCGTTCGCTTATACATGTATATATATTAATGCAATATACATAAGATTAACATAAATATGCACATATAAGCGAATGTCTTCTTTAATCATATAACATTCATCATTAATCGATTTCTGCTTAATGAATTACTAGCGGCAGCTTTATTATACAGTAAATATCAAACATATACTCGGAAAGTTTCAACTCTGCAAAAATTTGGTGAAAAATACTACGAGAAGACGGGTCGAGTTGAAGAACAGAGGATTCATCGATGTTCTAAAGTTAATCAACAGTCGCACACGCAAGCATTAAAACAAATTTTCATGGATCATTCTTCGTTGAATCACCGACTCGACCATTTATTTATTTGATACACTTAATCATTTTTATTTGTTTATTCATTTTTGAAGCTAAGAAACATTCTTCTATTCGTTAAATCGACATATGCCTTAGTTCAATCATTGAATCAATCAAAAAGTCAAAGGGAGAACACCGTACCCTCCCCTTCCTACTTTTATATTCAATTCCTGCAAATCCATAAAGAACTCCTTCAAGTATTGAAAGATCATCGGAGCTTAAAAAATATACGCTGTATATATTCGTAGATGTATTTGCAATAAGTACAATAAACGTAAGGGAAGAGAGGAGGCATCAATTAAGGCGGAACACGAGAAAGAGAGGGAAAAGTTGAAAATTCAAGTTTGGTCCATTCAAGCGGATTAAGAATGAGGAGGATTAACAGCTTAAGCTATAAGAATCTTTTTACTGGTATGACAATAAACATCACTGTGTTCTTCATCCTCTTGCAATTTGAAGTTGAAAAATATTTGATTTTAAGCGAGCGAGCATTGCTGGGAAATCAACTATTCCTATAGTCACACACTACTTTTATATACGATCTTAATCCTTCTATACTTGAATAAAAATAGAGTCTGTTTTGGATGTTTTATAAGCGAAATTATCGGCTTCGATCATCTACAAAAACTGCTTTTTCTTGCAGCCACAGCCTTTTAGTGATTTCTCTCAGAGAGAAGCCAATTTATCGGGTTCAATTAATCATGGAGACCATCTCTTAAAGTTAAACATATTTTAAGGAGTTACAGGTTTTCCACAATTGTGCAAATTCGAAATATACCTAGCCAAAATCCTCGCTTATAAAACAACCAGAAAGAAAAAATAGAAGAGATGTAAAAAAAAGACCCATAAACTATCTTATGCACAAATCATAAATTAAAGTTGTACTAAAGGTTTAATCGGAAGAAAATAAAAAAAAATAAAGAAATGAACGTACGATTCTTGTACTAAACTGCTACTACACAAATAGAAGCATACATCCATTATAACCGGAAGCTTCTCTCTATACATAGTTTAAATACCAGATGTGTCATTCTCTTTAATTCAATTCAACTCCTCTCAAATGAACAACAAAAATTCAACTGGTTTGTTACACATTTAAAATAATTGATATCTAATACTTTCTTTTAAAGCTTAATTTTTTTCAAACGAATAATTGACTATGTGAAAAAAAGGAAAACAAAAATTAAATTAGATAATAATTAAATTTTATATAGTACCTGGACACACCTAGTATTTTATAAAGCACTCTCTGATCTTAAATAACTGATTAAAATACGAATAAATACTTAATACAATATTAACAATTTGCTTTTGTGTATAATTATGAATAAAAATTCATAGATCAAGTATCACGCTAGATTTTCAAACGAAAACTATTGTTTCACGTACTTTTATCATGCAGGTACAACTGTTAGCAAAGATTACAATCTTAGAATGTATAAGAACTTTGCCATGTTCTCTGGCAAAAAAGCCTTATTGGAAAAAGACAAAGAGTTAAAAGAGTCACTCGTTTTATCTCATAATAGAAATATAAATTGTGTTAGTTATTGTAAAGTAGTTTCAGCGATACTCAGTTACACCTGAGACACATTGCGCATAAGTAATCGCTAGAAATTCATTTCAACTTTGCATATTTCTTAATAAGAAAAAAAATCCACTGGTAATTACATAATTAAACAAATCAAACGTTTTCAATATATTCGAGAAAAAAATAATACGAATAATAAGTAGAATGCCTTAAATCTGACAAAATAAATCTATAAAAAGGAATAACATTCGAAATACGTTTAATTGATTTAATCATTTTTAAATTCAAGTTTCTTAATAAAGCAACTCCAATGAAAGAGAAAATGTGAAGGAAACTCGTTTTAATTAAAAAGAATAAGTTTCAACAGATTTAATCACAAGTGAATTTTATGTGAAAAATCTTTATTAATTCTTAATCAACATTTATATATTATCGCATATTATCATTATTTGAAAACAAATAAAGTATCCTTCCCCTCTATATTTTCATTAACATGCTTCTTGCATTAGAAGCATGTGAATAATTGGCTAAGACAATTATATCATTACTTATATACTTTATACATTGGAGTTACTGGACGCTTACAGTTAATTTACAGCAATGAATTAAAGTGATACACAGTTGGTAAATTTACATGAACTTCTGTAGCCTCTATCTTTTAATTAATTCATTATCGATTAATGTACAGCCTCTCTCGATATGATTTGTCCAATTTTTATACAAACATCGGCGGCGCCAGCCTTTTTTCTTCTACGTATACACATTTCTTTAAAATATATGGTTTATATATATATAATGGTACATGTACAAGTTTATAGATATTAATTTCATATGCTAAAATACTTTTACTTTTCAATGAAGCTTTAAACAACGTTAGAGCTGCAATCCAATACTTGTATTTCTCATTAGAAAGTATATTCTCAATTAATTAAGTACCAAAATTAAACGATAAATTGTAAAATAGTTAAGTTTTATCGGATTATTCATTCTTTTGTTTGTCAGAAAAATGATCAGTCATTAGACAAATTATTGTTGGTACTCGAATGATTTGAACTCATTAAATTTCTTTCATTAGATAAATGTGTTACACATAAAATTAATTAATAATTATTGTAACTATTAAACCCCTTGGATTCAATTTCACTGGATAACATACTGATTACCTGAAAGTGGGAGTTACCGACAATTAAGTTTAATTGGCCAGTAGCTTAAGTTAATTATCTGTTCTAATTAGCAGTTTTTATTAAATATCAGTTTGATTATCTTTGGGACGCCAGTTTACACGCAGAATTCATGAAAACACTCATGTTTCTCCTCAATTATATTATAATACCTTGCACATTTTTATTAACTTAACTTTTGTTATCTTCTGAACTTTTATACCTACTACACCATCTTTTCCTTGTTTCATCATAAAAAATAAAAAGTTCTCTTTTGAATAATTTAATACTAGTGGTCAATCTCAATACTTTTAAGAATCAACTGCCACAATATAATCATGTCTTTGGTATATGTATATTGCAAAATTTCATAGAAAACAGTTTTAATTGAAAAAACAAATACATTTTATAGAAAGCTCTCCCTTCCATTTTTATTTATTTTCTTTCTCACTCTCTCCCTATGTCTCTTTCAATAAATACAATAAGAGATTCACTTATTCAGATCACAAACTCAATAAAGTCAACAAATTCATTCTAAACCAATCTCAACCCCAGTTAATAAAAAATACAAGTTTATAATTACTAATATGTCAAAAGTATAACTTTGATATTATTAATAAGAATTTTCCACAAGTTTCAATGGAGAGAGTAACTCCTCGAAAATTTATCAAATCTCCTATGAGAATATTCTTCTTTGTCTCTGTCGATTTACTTTTAACAATATTACAGTTTTGGAACTGTGCCAGTATGAATTTGCAAGAGAATCAGAACGCATCTTACATCATATACTGAAATTGGAAGGTTTTAGGTACCACAGATGCTGAGGATGAAGTCGCCAGGACTACGGGTCGACATGGTCAAGTAGTACACCAAGCTAACACGACTTTTTTGAATGGAACGAAGATCGCACGATTTGGTTCGCTATAACAAAGATACATCAATAATGTTGAAAATATTCGTTGGATTCTTTTTTTTAATCAATTTTAACACATCCAATCAATCACCCTATTTATCAAGTAAACTTTGACGATTCGATACTTTGAAAAGTTAATACTATCGGAGTAAATGCACAAAAGCAAATACTTTTTCATCGATATAGAGTCTGACTGATCCAAAAAGTTCCACTGGTCTAGTTTTAAGCTCTGTTTAAGCAATCCTATTCATCTCTCAATCTACTGTTCAAGAATTCTGGTATTCTCCATCAAGTATACAAGGCTCACACGATTTGTATCTAAGCGAATCCCCTTTAGCTACCTACGATCTATTGTCACGCAAGCTTTATACTTGACTTGCTCTATTGTACAAGTACGCGAAATCGAAGCTATTCCTGGGACAAACCACGCAATCGTTACGTACAAGCTATTTCACAGATAATAACTAGAACATAATATGGTATTCCATAATACAATGATACTTGACGTAGAAACATATTAAACGGTCGAATCGAGCAAAAATAGACAAAGATACGGAATAGAATCACCGGAATTAGACTCAACAGCGTGGGAGGACAAAACTATTGACTCGCTCTCAATAAAACACTGACGACACATCAATTATACAAGCACACACACACACAGATGTAAAATATCAGCTGGGAAACAAAACATAATAGTCCCAATATCTACGATACATGAAATAATAAACCTTCACTTTTTCTGTTTCTTCTATTGAAATTAAATCTAGTCTATGAAACAGAGAAAAAATGTTAAAACAATTAAAGGGACTACGAGTAAAACATGAATTTCTATAAAAACATTTTTATTTCAAAGGGGAGTGGGGAAGAAAGTTCTTAAAAGTGTTAACAAAACGATTTTGCAAGTCTTCCTGGTGAAATTTGTAAAGGGTTTACACCAGCCAGCGGTTGTAGACGGCTAAGGTTTCCGTCTGTAATAGTATGTATTTCTGTGTGTGCGTGTGCGTGGCGCGCGCACGTATGTGTGTGAATCGCTGATGGCTGACGTGAGAGAAACAGCAAAGTATAGCTGGAGTTATCGCGGTTTGAATTGCTTTTGTCACGAGAGACCGTGCAACGGCCCATTTCCTCGAAAACACGAGGCACGAAGTGCAATTACAAAATTAAATACGAGTCAATTCGATAAAGACTCCTTTCGCTAATTTCCTCTGTTCTAATTAAGAGTTCCCTCAACTTTCCTTTGGAGCTCTGTCATTTTCGCTTGTACAAACAATCGCCTGGGTAACCCATTCAATTAATTATGAAGTTAATTAACCTTCACACAGGAATAACCCTTGCTTGGCCGGTAACTCGAGGAAAGGAAGCTAGTCGTACGAATTTTCCGTTAAATTCGTTTGTCCTCTGCTGTAATCTCTCGAGATTAGCGAGTTAATAATATAACAGCATCTTAAGAAATGTACCGTGGTTTTCTTTAAACTTAACAATCACAGAAAACCCACGCAACTTGATTAGTAAAAGAAGAAAAAGAGGAAAAGGACTCACCAATCGAAAAATCTCCTGCCTTGAAAGGTGCCATCGGACGATCCATTTCCATATGGTAGTTCGACGCCAACGTGAATATCCTCTCTACCAGGGACTGATCCTACGTATCTAACTCGACCTTGGAGTACGCTTCCTTCCGGCGATATGACTTTTACTAGATGATCAACCTTGAGATCTCCCGGCATCTACGATCAAAGCAAAGAAATTAGCCTCTGTTATAAGTGAGGAGGAGAAGGCAGCAACGCTTAGAACATTTTGCAAATCAAACAAAGTTTTGAAAATTCCATCGATTGACGGAGAAATTTCGTGCACTCTTTATTTACCTTTGGTAAATATGGTCTAGTATCCTGATTAGGAATCCACTCCCTGAGGAGATTGGGCTCGGAGTGACGCCGCGTTCTTCTACGACGAAAAGCAATCTGTGTATTCCAACAATCCGCATTGGATTCCGCCAGCATGGAATCTATGCTTCTTCGGAGAAAATCCTCGGCTTCGTCGATCAACGATTCCGTGGACCCTCCGCTATTTTCTCCCGTCACCGCATCGGATCTTAAATTTGGCACGCTGCCTCGAGATACAGGGCATTCTGAAAAAAGAAACGAAGAACTACATAATCTGCCATTGACAGTAATTGTTGTCGTTATTCTTTTTTCCTCCTCTTTCTCGCGATTCTGGGTACACATCCAGTACTACAGAAATCTACCTTGAAAAGTGATCTTTGATCTGGTTCTTTTGGGTGCATTCTTGGAAGTCTTCATAGCCGTGATGGGAGGATGCACGTGAGTGGGCGAGGAGGGCATCGAGGACCAAGTGGGCCTGATTTTCGCTGCAGCCGCAGGTACAGGGACCCGCCAAGTGTCAAAAGAAGCTGCGGTGGCTCTCCAGGAGTGTCTCCTTGGTGGGCCACTCACGACTTCCAATCCTGGCGAGAGAATCGAACTCAGGGATCCTCGATACCTTGAAGAATACAAATCCGTTGACAGACGACATTCGCAGGGGCTGGGAAGTCCTGTGCCCATGTTACACCGTGGCCAATAAGCATGCGATCCCAGCGATTCACGACGGTGGACTTCCGGAGTTCGAAGTCCGCAGCCACGTGAGTTCACGCATGCCTGTCAGAAGAGATGATAACTCATTAATATAAATACTTGAAAATATATACATCTTTCATTAATACTGATCTATCGGTATATTTGTCATCAAACAGTTTATGTAACTCAAGTATTAAAAAGCTATTAAACGTATCATACAGTAAAAACATGTAAAGGTGTGTATGTTGTATAAATAAGCGATGCACATTATAAAACGACAATGATTTTTAAAATCACGCGAATTCACTTGTATTTAAAAAAAAAAGTAACAAAAAGACACAATGTTTTATTAACAATTTATTATCAAAAATTGACGTACCACGGTTGTTCAACCAACTAAAAAGACCATATTAAACATGGATCGGTATTAAATGCGTTCTTCCTCTTCCTCCTTCTCCTTCACTTCCTTCTCTCATAACACGTTGAAATGTTTTAGTACTTTTTCTCCTATCTCGTTGTTTCATCGATAAATGCATTTGCAAACTACTACTTATCAGTAGTAATTATAACTTTGTTATACCACGTCATCGTCGTCATGATCATGATCATCATCATTATTATTGCGTTACTAATAGAAGGTTGTAGGAGCATACGAAATGCTAGTTAACGAAACTGAATATTCGAATACTTTAAGAACGATAAACTTTTGTCAAAATTCTACTTGTAAAAACATTATGATGCAAGCTAAATTCATGTATTACATAATTATCAGCGATTAAAACATATGGGGAAAGGGAGTATTTGGGAAAAGAATTTGTTGGTTTGAAATTATGTTTATAAAACTAACAGAATCTTTGTGTGATGTACGTGTACGTGTAACTTATTGACCACTAGAAATTTAAGAAATTTCATTAAACAAATGCAAAGACAATCTCTCGAGTAACATCGATCGTATTATTTAACCTTAAGGAGATAGTCACGAGTAGACTTGAGGAAACTCGTCAAGGCTAATTCGAAATGCATTGCAAGAACCTCCATAATAATCTCGTTATTTCTTGTTCAGTTAATACCGTGAAAAATCATGAAAGCTACTGCTTTGATCAAGAGAAAACTTTTTGAGTTACGAGTTCCCAAAGATCCAAAGATAGTACCGCCGGCATTCGCGTAACTCGTATCTGAAAAAGTTTTAACTTTTCTCAGATTCGCCGAAAAATTAGGCCAAGCCCTCGAAAATGGAAGGTGTTTCTTCGTCTCCTTCATTCTCTACCTCCTCTACTGCTCTTCCCCTTCCTCCTTCTTCTTCTCATCATCATCGAATTAACTTTCCTTCTAGCAAATTTAACCATAGGATTTCTCAGATTCGTTATCGGTTCATACCTGAGCATGTGGTTCATGGCAAAGGTGATCAGCACTTCTGGAGAGTTCAGGTACCATGCTGGTGAAGCTTATGTCGGAAAGCATAACTCTTCTAGCTTCCCTCGTTTTTTCGGACAGTCTTAGCCGACCGGGCACACCAGCGGGAAATGTAAATTTGCTGGGTAAGGTGGTAAACTGATGCGCCACTTTATGCGCCAGGTAACTCTCGGAGCGCCACTGAGCCGGTAATGCGGATATATCTGTTTGTGCGCCCGATTCTCGTCTAGCACCGCAGCTTCTGTCCATTACTGGTCTCATTGGCGTTGAGCTCTTCCTGCGACCTCCCGCAAGCGCATCTCTGTGCATTATTGGCCTGAAAAAAAAAACACTGTTCGTTAATATCGTGCTATCTTCATTCCCTAAAAGTTACCTGGACGACCGACTCTACACTACACTCTGATCTTGATTTTCTATCAAGAACCGAGCAAAGACATTGCGACAAGTATAAATTCCCCTTATTAACGGTCATCCAAAGTGGACCTACATTCATCAGAGTCTCTTTTGATTTCAATGAGGAATTTACTACGCTTCGCGGATGACTGGCCTGCTTAATGGAAAATAAATAGATCCGGATACAGCTATTAGCGCGTGTGAAGAGACCTTACGTCAGAGAAGGCGCGATAGCAATCTACGACTGAACGCGCACGCACACCGGCTACACGTGAGAGGGAATGCATTCGCTACTAAAGATCTAGTTCAGTGATGCATTCGTGAAACAATTGCAACAGTTGCACCGTGCGATACCACTCAGGAATAATCAAACTGACAACAAAATATTCAGGGATTGAATATCCGCGAATGATCCTTTGTGTTTTTGCACGTAGGGTAACAATCGCTGCAACAGATAAGAATGCAAGAGATGCGCTTAGATTAAACGATCGTTATTCTCACTTTGTGATCCTTTTATCACGCAAGTTCTCTCGGAAAAACGTAAAGAAAAGTCTAAGCTGCATAGCGAATGTATCCCAGCAACGTGCAATCCGTTCTAAAAACAGACTAGACCTTAATTGTCATGGGATAGAATAAATTTCCTAATGGACTTGTTATTTGCTGCGCGACCGTTTGAAACAACTCCCACGATAATGCATATATTCCTCTCTCGATTTGCGTTTGTGCTGGTAATCGCACGGAGTTTCGTAATTAGCCGGTTCGCGCGAGCCACTGCAGAACAGCCTCGTTAATGCTCAAGGTCTCTTCTTCCGTATTTGTGTATTCAGCTCGAACAGATGCAGGCGCCATCGCCGTCAGCCCTCCGTAGAGCTCAATGCCTTAATCAAGAACGAGAACTCCACGTGCGGAGGGTTCATCGGTGCTCGACGTACTCTTCGCTCGATAGAATAGCGTGGTTTGCGTCCTACCGCTAAGGGACATTCGCGCTGAACATCTTGGCGACTTCACGACGAGTTACCTGTAACTAGTGGGCGGTGCAGCCAACGTATTTCTCCTGACGTTCAGCCTGAGGACGGGTTCTGGTTCCTCGACGATGCCACACTTGCTGATGTCAGTTTCAACGAGTACCGAGCACTGGGACCACAACTTGTTTAGTCTGGAGCCGGAGCTCTCGTCAAATCGGTCAACGCTCTCTTCGCGGTCGATGCTAGAACTTTGGGAGGACACAGCTTCGTCGATGGAGTTGTTTTTGTCTCCATTACAAGAGGAGGCGTCACCTTCGATTGCGGCCCTCGGAGGCTTCAAGGGAGTCGCTTGCATAGACGTACTCTGATGCCAGGTGTCCGCCTCTGTGATGGAGACCAAGCCGCTTTCCTGGGAGCCGATTTCCTTGCAGGTGTCTTCAGTGGTGAAAATCAATTCTATGTCATCCAGCTCCATCTCGTTCTCCGACTGATCGCTCAGCTTCGTTTGATCCACTGACAGTAAATTCTGCTGCTGCAGATGCTGCTGTTGCACTTGCTGATCGGCGCTATCACTGAACACTGAATTGTCTCCATCTGAAACGGATTTCAAGCTGAGCTCCTCCAAGTCTCTGTCGGGAATGTCTAGTCGGTCAACCAATGCGGCACCTTCATCATCGGGCTCTTGAATCTCCAACTCAAACTCCACGCTTTCGGCCTCTGCCGGTGGTGCTCGTTTGATCTCCTCGCTGTTATCTTCAAATGCAGACGACCTTGAATTACCTTCACCGACTACTTCAACAGGTTTGCCGCTACTGCCACTCTCGGGGCTGAGTCTCCACGTATCTTCCTGAGAGTCTTGCATTCTCGCATCGTTGCTGCACTTTGCGGGCTTCTCCTCGGGATTCTCGAGACTATCAGTAGGATTGAGCGCGCTTCTACGAGTTTCCTCGAAAGTCTTGGACTCGATCCTAGTTTTCTCAGCAGCAGCGGCTTCCTCTGGACTCCTTGCGCCTTCCCGTCGACTGGGCGGCAGCTTCCTCGCCGTTTCTTGTCGTTCGTCATCGCTGCTTCCTCTCGCATCCTGCTGCGCCTTCTCCAACGACGTCTCCATACTGCCTCTCGCCACCGGCTCTGATGGACTGGTACAAACACAAGTGAGTCAGCGAGGATGAGGAGCCGCAGCTTGCGCAAGGAAAACTATTAATAGATCAGTCGCGCGAGAGCTACTCTTGTATCCTTTTTCATTGATCCCTCAACAGATACGCAAAGTCCGCTACTACCACCGCCTCCTCCTCTCCCACGTCTTGCGATGTTCTCACTCGACACCACGAGATCCCCGTGGACGGATTTTAACGTCGGCGGTTCAACCACGCCCGCGTCACGGATCAACGAAACTCCTGTGTATTTACCGAGGTTTTTAAAAGAGCTCAAAGTTACGGATTCCCGCCGCATCTTTCTTTCGTTTTCAGTCCGGGAGAGTTATCGGGGGATCCGCTAATATCTTGCGCGAGTCGACCTCCGGCCGGTGACGATCTCGCGACTGCGGTCGGCCAATGAATACAATTGCGTGCAAGCTCGGTCGACCGAAGTCAAGTGCCACCTGCGTGTTCCGGTCGAAGGTCAACCACGGCAATTCTTCTTCTTTCAACATTCTCGAGACCAGAAGCAAGCAAGGCGCTTATTTCATAAATACCGCGGCGAGCCTCTAGCTACAATTCTCTTTAACAGGTCAACGACGAGCGTTTACTCTGCCGCTCCGGGATCTCTCGCTGATAAATAACTTTCCTTAACTGTTCCCGACGGACGCCACAATTGCGAGAGACATGGTAACGTCATTTACATCCTATTATCTTATTGCTATTGCCCGTCGTTGCTGCTTTTCTCTAATGCGAATTAACAATGTGTCCAATTAGTGAAATATTTGCGTTTTATCACAAAAAGAGAGAGAGATAGAGAGAGAGAAACTCACGTTGAACTAGCTATAGGGCGAGGGCTTAGAGATAGGCTTCTGTTTAAATTTTCAGAAAACACATCAGTGGTGTCTTGATGTCTTGCCCTCAGAATTTGATTTTCTACAGGTAGTCTGTTTACGGCGTCCTCGTAGTTTTCACATGAATAGTTGTTGGCTCTCCTTCTTAACTGGCGATTCTCCTCTCTAGAGGAAGCCAGTGCTGTACGCAAGGATATTAATGTCTGAAACAGCAAATTTTCATCACTTATTAATCATGTGGAAACTACTTTGTCTCCGCAGTAACAACAAGAATCAATTCTCTCGGTTAACGTGCTAAGCGACTCATCAATTAATTCAATCAATTAACGAGGATTTCAATCATTTTGTGATGGATCAAGCAATACTGCATTGATTAAAGAAAGAGTCGAATTATTATTGATCCAATGCCACGAAAAGCAGAACAAATTATTAATATCAATTTATCGATAAAAAGTTTATTTTCACACTGAAGTTGATGCACAGGAGAATTCTGACACGTTCCTCCTGTTCTTTTAGCAGTTCACTTTTTGCTCTTAAAGCTCTGTTGAGAACCCTCAGTAAAATGAGGTTTCATCGATAAGTTGTTCTCGTGGCTACTTGAAATTCGATTGGGACTAGTAGAATCTTGAAAAGACCTTAAGGATGCTTTTCTACCGATGGACTCTCATAAGCCAATTAATGATAAATGGAAATTCTAAAAGTTTTCAGACTCGCTCCATAGCCGTTCAATAAGACTATCCATCTTTACGCCATTTCGTAATTTGCCTAATTAATTAGAAGGCATGGTTTTCTCTCTTGGCACTCAATTTTTTATCACAATCATATGGTCTTACGCGTTAATGATGTAACAATTTTTTCACAAAAATCAATAAGGACCGCGATAGACTTATTTTTATATCGCGCGAAGCTATATCCATAGCTATATTCTAGGAATTTCTTTAGTGAGCAAGCTAATTAATTAATTGGAAGGAGAAAAAGGAGAGAGAAGAGGAAAGAAAAGAAAAAGCAAGAAAAAAGCAGTAAAGACCTCGGAGAAAAAACCATCTCTCCGTACCAGAAAATTTACACGAGGGATGGCAGCCAACGCTAGTGAATTTTTCAAGACCCATATAACCCAGAAAGAAACATCAGATACAAGAATATGTAATAAAAAGTAGAGGCGCTCTCGCACTTACTAATTTAGACGCGAGGCATTAAAGCAATTGTAAAGTCGGACAACGTCAAATAATCAAACAAAATAATCACCGAACCACACAGGAGTACTTGCGTGTGCCAGGAATCTCTAACATCCCATAAATATTAATTGTGGACTATGTGACAAAAGGAAAACGACAATGACGATGATGATGATGATGATGATAATGAGGAGGAGGTGAATGAAAACGTGAAATAAAAGAGAAACTATCCCTATTAGTGAAAGGTCAATGATAAATTCAAGGTAATTTGAGAGAACCGGAGAATGAACAGCAATGTCTTGGCTTCACGTGCCATCGATGAAAACCAGGAGGAGAGTTTCTAAACAATAAACGGATACCCCGCGATTATGCGGATAAAGCTAGCAGCAGTGTGCCAGTCGCGTTGTTTTACAAGCAGCCGTAGCTCTGCCATTGGATCGAACACGGTAAGGATGCAAGGATTTATTTGCCGTTATAAATTTAACGGCTTAAGATCGCGGCTTTCCAGTCGTTTTCACTCATCTCGCCTCTATTCCTCCCCATTGTGTCCTGCATCGGATAATAAACCGCTTCCACGTATCGAATTCTATCCGGAATACACTCGGGAAAATTGCTTCCAGGCATGAAGGATCATTTCGGGCGGATAACGTCGGATATAATTCGCTTTACTACCGACGGTGGCCGTTTCCAACGCGTGCACTCTCCTCCGGGAACTGCTCAACGAGCTCCCAGCAGACTCCTGGCGTTTATCGCGAATTAAAAATCATCCGCTCCTCGTTACCAATCTTTATCTTCGGCAGCATCACATACAACCCGGAAAATCATCTGGCGAGACCTCGATTCTTATTCGCCCGTGGCTAAGGTTCTCGAATAAACAAATACTGACGGGACCGGAAGCTTTCTTTCTTTTCTCGCGAAAAATTTTTCAGGGTCGATCATTCCACGGACATCGGTACCACTACCATAACGGTTACTTGCAGCTCGAATTGGACAATGACGATTACGCAATGGGAGAGATTACATGACCTTGACCGGATGAATCTTTCAGCAACAAGTGATTCGACGTTGGCATCTCGGCCAGTTCCTCGACCATTAGCCAGGAATACAATAGACTAAGGGTATAATGGCTTTTTTTAACGGTGGTCGTTAATGCTTACAGTTTCATCGAAATTCTCTTAAGTAAATATCCTCTTTGAAATGATTATTCTCTTGTGGCGTCATAAAGATAGTAATGAGTCATTGTACAAGACATTTATCTATTAGCGAAAGAGCAACATATGCAAAAGTCAAAGAAACTTTTTGAGTTATCGGTCACGCGCGAATATGCCGGCGGTACCGAGTAACTCTAATAATGTTTTCATTGGTATAAATCATGAGAGAGAAAGAGATTTTATCAGTGAAAGACCGTAACTCAAAAAGTTTACATTTGTAATGAGCTTCAGTGTATCGACGCTGTAAAAGTGCCTCGACATCGGCCACAAGAGAAAAATGTGCAGTACAAAAATAGAGGTTCCAATCAAATCTTTTAAAAGTGACCTGTAAATGTTCCACAGGTTCGTCCAAAATTAAGCGTATGATATGATCATTGTCAGTCGAGATTCTAAAAAGATTTGTCTAACGCTTGTTCAATCAACTTTTAGAGTACACGTACACACACGCACAAAGAGTCTAGTGAAAATATGTCAGGACAGACAAAGGCTTGCCAATTCTCAAAGTCTTGCTACTACTCTTCAAAGCTCTTATTATATTGTGCCATAAATTGCTATTGTACCGTATTAGAAAGAACTCTACCTAGAAAATGAAAACAATTTTTCATAAGAAACGATTTAATCGATTACATTCTTTTCTTACTTTATATTTGAAAATGTGCTACTTACGATTATGGCCTGTTCAGATTTATAAATCTTTATCGACTAACAGAAAAATGCTTTTTTTCTACGACACTTACGTAATCGTATACTCGTGTAAACTGCTAAACGTTAATTTGTGTAGCTTTTAACAAATCCTGGTTGTCTACAGCGTTCAAGTCTTTAACGTCTAGTTACTCATGTCTCAATCGTAGAAATGAATTATTCACCTTACAATCATGGACATGTGTTATTGACTTTGTAGAAATTGACTATTATATTTACTATTTCATCGAAATTCTATCAAAAAAACACATGCTCGTGTACACGAAGGCTAATCTCTGTATTATTTGGGAAGATTGATAATTAACTGTAACAAAATATAGCTTTTATCTCACATTATTTGAAAGCAATACTGTCAAAGTCAATATTTACAATCAATTACAATAATAACCGCGTATTCCAAATACTAAAATTTCTGAATACTGTTCTTTGCTATAGTCAGGTTTAATAATAATAACCCAAATATCAGAGAGATCTTTATTGCAAAATGAATAAACTATTTATCGTCATATGCATATCTATTGTTTTTCTATTACCTTCCTTATCTCTCCCTCAAATGATATTTACCGTCACGTTGTTATCATTCGTAATACAAATTTAATTGCACGTTTATGCAGAGAATTCTAATGCCCTGATGTTATATTCAATATTTCTATGATTTTAAGATACGTGAACGTGCACTAAGTGATGCATATACGCGTGCACGTAAATCATTTAAGAAAATTGATACCTTGTAAAAATCATGCACATCGCACGAAGCCTCAAAGCAAAGTAGCAAAGAAAATATGGTAGAAAAGGTGGGGATGGGGGTGGTAAGATGCAGGTTCCAAGACAGAAAGAAGCTGATGAGGATTCTCACCTGGTGCAAGGCTCTCACGACATCCAGACCGGGGATCCCCGGGGATGATGAGCCAAATTGCTGCAGCCCCTGATGATGAGACTGTCGTCCCCCAGCTTCAGCTTCCATGCCTTCTCCTCCCCACCCAACTTTACCGACAAACTTCTCCTCCTTCCACAGGTCATGCCGAATTCTCTTCTAGTTGGTGCGTTCCTTCCTTCCCTTTACTTCCACTTTCTTCTTCTCGCGTGCACTTTTCACCAATGTCAAAGAGCAAGCTCGAATCAATCGGCTACATTCGAGGTATCTCCACTCTCCTCTTTCCTTTTCTTTCGGTATTCCGCTTCCGGTTACTCCATTCCTCAGCAGTTCCTTCTATCCATTTCTCATGTTTCTTCTTGATGTAACTCTTCAAGGTTGACTCGCGGAGATACCCAGCGCCTGCAGTCTCACCACTTTCCAAATCTATGAAAATAATATAAATTCGTGCTAGATTCGTAATCTGAATATGTTGAAATGGGTGTAATAATCGACGCGAACCTCGCGAGAACCAAGGTGGCAAATTAAGGGGAAAACATTCCGCTCTGATCATTACTAGAGGACAAACGCGAATTTTACAAAACTCTGGCACTATTCACGCGAGTGTCTCAAAAAATCAATTCTCAGTTAACAGTTCGCGAGATGCTGTTCGCAGAATGCCGAGAGAAAAATTCCCTTAATCCTAGAGAGAATTCCTGAAGAGAGAGGCTGAGAGGGTGGGCGGGCGGTCGGGATGGAGACTAGGAAAAGAGAAAACTCGTAAAACTTCAAGATTGAAAAATCCCGCACGGATAGAGAGTATCGGAGGAGGGGTAAGGGACGCGAAGGATACAGAAATGGTTGGACAATCGTTCACGGAAACGCAGAGAGCTCAACCTGGAGAGGCCTCCGGGGACATTTACATTGTAAATTTCGCACTTGGTCACCGGACGAGGCGACGCCGAGTGTACACAACGCGCAACACCATACGGATTGATTGACTTTTATGTACACACGCGCGTACTTTGTCGTTCGCTGCTGGGAACGTACTACCACCACCTACCAGCGATTACGGCGTCTACGGCGTCTACAACGTCCACGACGATGCTTCAAGCGATTCCCCGATGACCAATCATTGTTTCCAGCAGCTAACGATATTGATCGACCTCGAGGACGATCCGCTCGAAATGAAAAGTGCACGGACGCACGAACGCGTTCTCCAGCTACCTACAAGGAGCTTCCTCGTATGATCCGTCACAACGGGTCCACAAGGAACAGACTGGATGTTCTCCACGTTTTCCTTATCCTCTTTCTTCCTTTTCCTCTCTTCCTTTCTTCCTCCTCTTCAATGTCCTTTCTCCATCGACGAGTCAAATTACCAACAGGATCCTCGCTGAGGTGTATCGTGCTAGAACACTTGCAGTTTCGGCTCGTTGATGCATCACCAGTAATTGCCCTCGCACAAATGTCAACAATGTACCACGAACTGTCACTTGCCCTTTGATGCAGACGACGACACTGAAAATACACGAGCAATCAGCAAGGTTTACCAACGTCACGCCAAATTTTTCAAACTCCGCCAATTTCCCTTCGGGGAAATTCGTCGGATTCGAGAAATTTTATGAATCTCACGGTCTTACGAGCTGTGTAAGATCATGGGAAAGCTAATAGATGATTTTGTTTATCAGAAGAATGATCGTTCTTTGCTTACTTGGAAAATTCATTTGGAAATCTAAGGATGATGCAGGATTACCAACCGTTAACAGTTTCTTCCTCTATCACTCTCTCTCTCTCTCTCCCCCTCTCTGTCTGTCTGCCCATCTCTCTTTCTACCCCCCCCCTCCCCAGTTTATTATTTTTGATAATGGTAAAGAATAATTAGAAAATAATTTGATAGATATGCTTATTCCACTTGTTTCTATCCTGACAGACAGAAATTCTTGACAATCTCTGTTATCGATGCTAAACAATGGGAAATATTTAAATTTTTTGTAGGTTAGGTTAGTGAAGTCACCTGAAGGGGTAATGCAATCTTATCTCCGGAAAATGCGTTCTCTTATCACTCGTACTCTTATGTTTTATTGAGAAAAAGTACGGGAAATATCGTTTTCCATAAAATCGATAATAATAGCGACAGATTTCGTATCTCTCGTTGATGCGAGATGATACTTCTTTCTGTGCAACTATCCAGTGGGAGTGTGAAATCATGTTCGGAAAAAATACTCACCCCCTCCCCACATGTTGGTTATGAACTAACCGCACGCACTTACCAGTAAATAATTTTATTCGTAAACCCGGTGCTCTGCTGTTTAATGACAGTACGTTGCATTCGACATATTCCATTTGTTCTCGAGAATTGATAATTTCGCGGTTTTTTGTGCAAAGTACATTTGTGACAATAACATTGACGTTGCACAGTAGATAAAAGTGATCGCAAACGAAGAAAAAAAAAAGCAAACAGTTAACGGAGGTTGTGATGCCCTCGTAGAGCAGCTAAAGTCGTTAATGAAAAGAAGTGGCCGAAATCTTAAAAATGGAATATCTTACTGGCAGAAAGAAGATTTTTTTTGGATACTTTATTTACCTAATAGTGTTTAGCCACGTTATTAATGTAAGGGCTATTTCAAGCAATTTGTTTCCTGAAAAGAATGATCATATTCCAAATATTAGTTGGTTCTTTAGTAGATCAAATGACGATATAATTAAAAGAATCAGGAGAACTCCGATTCAATATAATTTGCAGAATGATAATCAAATGTCTGTTGAATGCCGTACTAATTTGAATAGACTTTGTAGTATATCTGATAATAATGATGATGACCTTTCTTTACTAGAGTGTATTCAGACATTCAAGGTAAGGCTTCTTGTCTTTTAATAGGTTATGAATGAAAATTAACTAATTTATACATTTTAGCCATCAGAAGTATCTCGAATACACAAGGAATGTCAGAAAGAATTTTGGAAGTTTATCTTGAACATAACGGATAATAAGCCTATAGAAAGATTAGCTAAGAAAGCGTGTGGTGATGTAGAGATAGATGCACTTAAATGTAATTCTAACGATAAAAAACATGGTGTATTCCTCTCTTGTTTAATCGACAAGAAAGAGGATGTTAAAAATTTTCAATGTAGCATATATATTCAGAGATTGGAACGTATTGCTTTCAGTGATTTTAGAATTATAACACCATTCATGTCTGATTGTGAAAAAGACATTGATGATTTCAAGTGTAGTAAATCACAACCCTATAGAGATATTTCACAAGGCCAAATTTTAGCTTGTCTACAAGAGAACATAGAGCAATTACACTCTTTGTGCAAGAGACATATTCTACATGTTTCAGAAATGCAATCTGATGATATTACATTTGATAGACAATTATATATAGCTTGTACAGAAGATCATATCAGATTTTGTCCCAATATTAGACTAGGCACTGGACAAGTTTACAAATGTTTAATGCAACATAAAGCAGATAGATTGATGTCTGCAAAATGTTTAAAACAATTGGAGAGGAGGGAAAAACTCATATCGTCGGATTATAAAATTAGCAAAGGCTTGGTTAAAGCCTGCAAGGAAGATATTAAAATTAATCACTGTCGCAGATCGGTTTCCGATGACAAGGAAATAAGACTAGCACAGATTTTGCTTTGTTTGGACAATGCGGTAAAAAATGGTACCAAAATTGATCCTGACTGCCAGACAGAAATGTTTGATCATAGAAAAATGTTAATGGAAGATTATAGATTATCACCTGAACTAGTAGATGGTTGTGCCAATGATATAAAAACGTTTTGTAATGTTATGGAATATAATGGTAAGACTCTGCATTGTTTGATGGAACATACAAGACCAAGGAAGAAGAAATCAAGAATATCATCTAAATGTCAAAGAGCGGTAAACCAATAAATTATATATGTTTAAGGGTGGAGTTTATTATGCTGATTCTTGAAAAAGATGAGAGATTAATTATAATAAAATTTCTTTTTTCCAGATAGAAGATTTACTGAAGGAAGCTGATGCTGGTGAAGATTGGAGAATAGATCCAATTTTAAGAGAAGCCTGTCAGCCTGTTGTTGACAAGGCATGCCGTGATGTACGTGGTGGTGATGCCAGAGTAATATCTTGTTTAATGGAGCAACTGACATCGGACAGAATGACAGTGGCCTGTGAAACAGCTTTAATCCAAATACAATATTTTATAGCTAGAGATTATAAACTCGATCCGCAATTATATAGATCCTGTAAATACGATGCCGTTAGATTTTGCCATGCGAAAAATGCTTGGTCCAGCGATGGAACGCAAATGGATCCTGAGAGAGGGCCACTTATACTTCCATGTTTATATAGTCACGCATATCATCCAGAAAAAAATATGACTGTAAGAAGCTATTTCATTTGTACAAATTAATCCAGATTTCTTTTAAGCAGAGAATAGTTAATCTTATTTTTATATTATCAGCTAAAACCTGAATGTTTAGAAGAAATTAGACGAGTCATGAGACAAAGAGCGATAAACGTTGATTTACTGCCTGAAATCGAAGAAGAGTGTTTAAATGAATTGGCTACTTTTTGCTCTGACAAGATTGAAAAAGGTGAAGAAATTTTGTGCCTTCAAGATCACTTGGAAAGGTACGCCTCTCTCTATCTCTCTCTCTTCTACTTGGACTTTATCTTAAATTATTTCAAACCTATTCTAAAAATTAAAGTTTAATTTATTTGTAGCTTAAATAAGAGATGTAAAGCAGCTGTTGGAAATTTCACGGAAGAACAAGCTGAACGCGTTGAATTAAATCCTATTATTTCCATGGCTTGTCATCACATTATGGAACGTCATTGTGAGGTATATAAAGCAAGTTAAGCATCTGTAAATAATATTAATTGCACGATACTTTGTTGTTTAGGATATTTTGAAATATGGCAAAGATGAGGGAGATATGATGGAATGCCTCATAGAACACAAGAATGACATAGATATACGATCCGAGTCCAAATGCAAAGCGGTCGTGGAGCATTTTCAATTGATATCTTTGAAAAATTACCATTTTACCTATAAATTTAAAGAAGCCTGTAGACCATCGGTCAAAAGATACTGTTCTGGGCAAGTAGAAATTATTTGAGCAATCCTTCAATGAGCAATGTAACATAGCGCAATTTTTATTATCTTTTATTATAATTTAATAGATCTAAGACTAAAGCTGAAGTTGTCGAGTGTCTTAGTACAATTATGCAGGAGGATATAATGAAGGACACGCAACATAAAATTCCAAAAGATTGCAGACAACAAATAAGAGCTCAATTATATCAACAGAGAGAAAACATTCAGTTTGATCCTAGTTTACAAGCAAAATGTGAAGCAGATATAAAACGACTTTGCTCCGATATAGATCCTGGAAATTCACAAGTAATGGCTTGTTTTACCTATATCTTTAAGAAAATTGAAAATCTAGCCTTTACGCAATATGCAAGTACGCGAAACCGATTAAAATTCTCGAGTCTTATTTTAGGTGCACGAATGTTTGGCTTTCCATAAATCAGAATTGTCAGATACGTGTCATAAACAAGTATTTAAAATGAGAAAACAAGAATTCCAAGATAGTTCCAGTGATTACGTTCTATTAACTACTTGTCAGTCTATGATACGACAATTTTGCCATGATACACCACGATCAAAGACACTTGATTGCTTAAAAAGATATAAAGATGAATCCACTTTTGACGATGTATGCAAGAATATCGTGATAAAACGAATGATTGAGCAGAATACGGATTACAGATTTAATACGGCATTGCAGTCGTCTTGCTTTGTCGATATTAATAAACATTGCATAGAGGTAAATATGTATATGATAAGTGAGTTAAAGAAAAAGAGAAATCAATTGTTTCGCAACACTTATATGCATATTTCTTTTGTAAGGTTTTAAGGCACGAACCAACCGATAGAGAATTGGAAGGTAAAGTTATTAGATGTTTAAAAATTAAATTCCGCGAGTCAAAGCTTTCTCCAAAATGTGAACGACAAATGACCAATATACTGAAAGAAGCTGCTTTGAACTATCATTTAAATTCATTACTTGCTACAATGTGCTCCCACGAGATCAAGACAATATGCGATGCTGACGAGAGTGATCCCAGTGCCGTTGGGGAATGTTTAAAAAATGAATTTAATGCCGGAAACAAGGAAATGACAGAAGGATGTCGTATGGAAATAGCAGAATGGATAGAACAGGCTAGAGCGGATATCAATGTTGATCCCTTGCTACAAAAAGCTTGTGCCACTGACGTGAAAAAATATTGCAGTGACGTACCGCAGGGAGCTGGAAGGCGTAAGTTATTACGATCCATCCAATCGTCGAAGAAAATTACACACGATCGAGATGAATTTTAAGATGATTTTTCAAATTTTTCAGATATAACATGTTTGCAAAATAGTCTAAAAAATAATATCAAATCGTTGCAACCAGACTGTTATAAAATGTTTACTACTAGAATTGAGATGTTTAAGAATGCTGCCAAGGTATGTATTGTAAGGTGTGATCGATCAATCTTTTAATGTATTTTTAATCTATAATTATCTGTTTTACACATATGCACAGCTAATCGCACCGAACAACTTCGAAGAGCTTTATTCGGCAGTTAATCGATCACCCGCAAGGAGATACTTTATGATTGTTGCATTTTCAATGATTGGTCTTATCTTCATTTTTGGTATGTTTTGTGGAAGAGTAACAAGACGAACGATGATGATGAAAAACAAATGATAATTTGGAGTGACGATAATCCGTCCGCTCAAAACAAACGGTTATACCGGAAATGAATAACCAATGATTGTATCATCTTATAGTAGATGGACTTGTGAAAAACGACAGTTATTTGTACGTTAGGCAAAATTAGTAGCCTCTTCCACAAAATGTTTGGTAAGGTAATATATTTAATGATATAAGAATAAATTTTATATATATATATATATATATATATATAAACTACCTTACATTGTAAATTATAAAATTTTTAAAGATCTGTAAATGTTTATACTTATCTATAATACTGTTGCTACTATGTGTCGATTAGAGGTCTAAGGATATGAAAATGTCATGTAACATTTTTGAAAATATTTGTTATTATGTGGAAACTAAGAAATAGACGTATAAAACTTTCATAAATGTTACACAACATTCCTATTTTATTCAATTTAGAGTAATTCTCTTGACGAGTATAAACAATTATGTGTTTTACAAGGGACAGAGAAAGAATTTTTACGAATGATACGTATGACTGATGCTACAAGTTTTTTAATTACATTTGTAATAAGGATAAGAGAATATTTCCAAATAGAGTAAACGATTAAGATAAATTAAATGATATCATCAAAGTCAATTGTTTGTATATTCACAATACCAGTTAATATTAAAGTAATTTATATGTACATGCATATATATACATATATATATGTATATATATATATTTATATGTACACGTGTAATCATATAAATTTATGCACGTTACTTTCATTTCTAAAAATTCTCTTCATTTCATACTTTGCTAGTTTTTTTTTTAATCGCATAGAATCAAGTTCAACACATCTTCATTAAATAAATAAATTAATTAATTAAAAAGGAGTGAAAATTCAGAAGATAACAGAAAAAAAGTATACGTACCACCTATCAGGAAGCTGTTATCAACAGGAAATTACGTGCCAAAATTCTCTGATAAGAAAAGCGAGAATGTATCCTATCATTGCACGAGAAAATAAAAAAAGGAAAAGAAAATATTGATCGTCACGCGTATTCACATAGTTGCGTCGTGCGTGTGATGCGAGTTCCAACAGTACATGCATAGGCACAAATAACACGTTGCGTAGTAAATAAGATCGACGATTGATCAAAATACACTTACACACACATACCCCATGACGCCTCCTCCTAGAAAGTGACAGCTGTAAGCCGCAGTTGTTGACAGCCTGGAGAACTCTCCCGAACGTGATCAGCCGAGGGATCAAGCGAAAGTGACGCAAATTTCGCGGCACCGTCGTATTTGCGAATTTCACGGTTGATTCAATTCAATTGAATTCGATTCGATTGAATTCAAATGCACGCGCAACCGTTGAATTTTGCGCAGTTCTGCGAACCGTCGCGGCAAGGGTGGCGCTACGGCAGTGAGTCGCTGATGTTAGTGCGAGGAGGCACGAGCAGATACATTCGGAGCGGTTCCAACGGCCGATTTTGCTTCCTCGTAGTTTCCGCAGTCCCGGGTGAAGTAAAACTCGTCAGGAATACCCGGAGGAAGCCGGGTGAACAAGCAGGTAGCACTAGCCTGTGAAAAAACGTCGAGGAAACATCCAGGAGAAATCGCGAGAAAAACGAGATTTTCGTTACCTCGAGTGTTCTCGGTGATCTTCGTGAGTGCTCGTGTTGGTGCACGTCGGAAACTGCCGATTGTCGCCGAGTGAACTCGCCAAAGTGTGTCCATTGCACGAATTCCACGAAAATCAACATCCACGCGATAGGCAATCGACTCGTGTCGTCGACGGAGCTTCGTAGTCGTGTGTCGGGATGTCTCCGCGCTAAAATAAAGGTGTGGCGAGGAGATAGCCGCGAGGATCGTCCGGGTGCCACGTTCAACTGGAATGGAGACGTCGTCCAGTAACAGGACGACGAAGACGACGACGACGACGACGACGACAAAGTTGAAGAGAACGACGACGAGGAGGAGGAGTAGGACGACGAGCCTGCGAATTGCTCATTCCCCGAGAGCAAACGACGACAACATCGTCTCCAGGACGTCCTAAAGGATATCGCGCGCGCACACACGCACACACAGGGGACAACCATCCGCATCCTCCTCAGGAACTCAAAGAGACTCCCAAAGAAACAACTCTCTATATCTCTTTCTCTCAACTTTCTCGCGTTACTTTCATCTTTCTCTTTTCCGTGCGTGTGTGTGAGTGCGTGCGTGCAGCTGCACATGAGGGGCCAGAGGAGTCGTGTGTGTGTGTGGAACCGCGAATGTGCCCGCGCCTATGCGTCTCCTCCGTCGCTGGTGTCGTGCTGGTGATTTTCGCAGTGGCTGCTGCGGTGGTGGTGGTGGAGGAGGAGGAGGAGGAGGACGACGACGACGAGGCCGACCACGAGGACGACGACGGCGCCGAGAACGAGGAGAAGGAGGTAGTGCCGTTGCTGCCACTCCTGGAATTGCTGCAACTGTGAGGGACATCGGTGCCGGCGGCTACGACTCCTCCTGCTGCTGCTACTGGGGGGGCAGGAAAATTTCTCGCACGCACGCACACACACGCGCGCACACACACACACGCCCCGAGGTGACGGAGCACCAGGAAACCACCACGTCTCCGGGCCCCCACCCACCTCCTACATGCATGCGTGTGTGTGTGTAACCCGCGCACAGGAACTCACCACGTCGTCATCGGGCACACAGGGTCTACTAGCAACAAATGTTTAAATGGACGCATCGTCCACTATCACCCAAGTGTCGAGGGATGACGAGTTAGGACAATATAACAATGAAAAAGGTAATTAGTATCCTCAAGGATTTCCTTTCCTGTTCTGTCGTTTCGTTTTGTTTCGTTTTGTTTCGTTTTCTTCTAAGGATCTCTTGATCCAGATGCCAATGATGCTGGTGGTCCTGCTTATGGTGTGTTTATGGTTATGGTTATGATTATGATTATAGTTATGATCATGATTATGTGGTGATGGCGGTGGTTGTATTAGTGAATGGCGATGCTGCTGGTACTGTTGGATGATTACACCTGCTAAGATTCGCCTAACTTTACCTTTCTCTCTCGCTCTCGCTCTCTCTCTCTCTCTCTCTCTCTCTCTCTCTCTCTCTCTCTCTCTCTCTCTCTCTTTCTCTTTCTCTCTCTCCTTCATACTTATCCATCTCTCTTGTCTTCCTCTTGTCATCATTCGCTTGGCCTCGCCTCGAATCTCGCCGCCCCTTCCCCCTCCCATCAAACTTGCCTGAATTCAAATCACTGCACTTTTTCTTATCAAATTCACTCTCTAATTCCTTGGCTGGTGTGGCGGAAAGAGGAGTATACGGGAGGGGAGAGGGGGTGTGTGTACGTACGACACAATTCGATATTTAAAATTAGATTTCATTCGGAAATAGATACTCTTGGCTACTATTCTTATTTGTAAGATTTGCACTGGTTCCATTTGGAAGAAATACTCGAGGTTTCTGGATCTTTTGGTTTTCTTTTTCTTTTCTTTTTATTTTGTCGTCTCTATGAAGTTTTGGTCTGATTTTTAGCAATGGAATGTATCTCTTTGAAGTTTCTCAGTAACTGTTTATAGAGTACCAGAGTTTAAACGTTTCTTCTTTTCTTCTCTACATTTCCTTCTTAATGTTTATCTTTGGTGGTAATGTAGTAACAGTTCTTATCTTTTCACAGCCCAAATACCACGAGAGAATGAAGTGGCTAGCAATGGCTCGACTAGTGGCAAGAAGCCAAGAGGGCGTGGACTGCTACGATCTCTCCTGTGCTGTCTTGGGAGAAAAAGAGGGAACAGTTCCAAAAGCTCCAAAGCCAGCTCCCTTCAAGGCGATGGAAGGGCTTCCCCTACACCAGGCACTAGGTTCCTGTTGCCACCTGTCAGACATCAGGATATGCACAAAAAGTGCATGGTGATCGATTTGGATGAGACTCTAGTTCACAGTTCTTTCAAACCAATTAATAATGCGGATTTTGTGGTCCCTGTAGAGATAGATGGAACTGTACATCAAGTGTATGTTTTAAAGAGGCCTTATGTGGATGAATTTTTACAGAGAATGGGTGAATTGTACGAATGTGTATTATTCACGGCGAGTTTAGCCAAGGTTGGTCAAGAAATCAAACGTGTAAAACTTTTCTGTATTTTAATTAATAACAAACACGTCGTTTTACTTACAGTACGCTGATCCGGTAGCAGATTTACTCGATAAGTGGGGAGTGTTTAGAGCAAGACTATTTAGAGAATCTTGTGTTTTTCATAGAGGAAATTATGTTAAGGATTTAAATAAGCTGGGACGTGATTTACAACACATCATTATAGTTGACAATAGTCCTGCCAGTTATATTTTTCATCCAGACAATGCTGTATGTATTATTTACACAAGTCCAATTGCATTTGTACTCTGTGCACGTTTGTAACAAACGAATGCTTCATGTTCCTTCAGGTTCCAGTGGCATCGTGGTTTGATGACATGACGGATTCCGAATTGCTGGATCTAATACCTTTCTTCGAGAAGCTGAGCAGTGTAGAGAACATATACACCGTTTTGTGTAACAGTAATCACCCTTACAACCAAGTACCTGCGACGGTACAAAACAGCCCAAGCCCTGGCTCAGGTCCGCTCGGTGCTTCCTAGCCCCACCTGAATTCTGGTCGCGTGTCGGCCAGTCTTGTCACACCTGGATGCACCCTGAGGAGGATCCTCTCGGAGCTATTACGCGTCACCAGCTTCTCCTGTCACAACGGAGGACAAGAAAACGCGGTTAAGCGTTAAACTCCGCTTGACCAGACCGGAGTCAGCTGCTGCTGTTACTACTACTACTACTACTACTACTACTACTACTATTACTACTACTACTACCATCACTATACTACTACTACTTCTACTACTAGCGAAAGTGAAAATTCATGGCAACGCATCACTACATTTGGACTGCAGCTGTTGTTTCATCGCTGTTGCCTTCAGTTCTTCCTCGCTAACGAGACTGTGTGATTTCGTCGTCGTTAGTCTTGTACGCAGTGTCACCGTCTATTCGCCGTACTATGATACTTTTCACCTTGGCGAGAAATTGCGCAAACTGCTCCACCAAGTAAAGCCAGTAAGCTAGAGTATACACTAACACACGCATACATATACACAGAGATACAGTATACATACAAATGCATACACACAGTCTGATTGCTTGGTAGAAGATATAGGCCAAAGTGCGCGTTTTCGTGCTTTAAATCGATGACGCAGGAATGGATTACGGTGAGAATGAACTATGTTTTATATTAGGTAAGTACAAAACTTCTATGTACTTGCATTAATCTTTTGATCCAAGCAAAGTACTAAGACTCCGCTGTGGATTCAGAATGTGGGCTCAACAAGTAGTAGATAGAAAAAGGAATCATGGATCATTTAGAGTCGTTTGATGGGTCTTCTTCCCTCTATTTTCTTTTTATATATATATACATAATATATTTATATATATGTATATATACATATATATATATATATATTTTTTTTTATGTTCCCCCGTGGTTTTTTATTTACGAAAAATTCTCGTACTTTCATGAATAATCTCTATATGTTTTATATAACTGTAGGCTGTTAAAAATTTATTATGTACTTGAAGCATTTATTTTCCATAATGGGTGCTCACAGCATTAAAATGGCAGCATAATCATTTCTGATGTAGAGTGTTTTACGATCAAATATTCTAACGATTATCATTACTACTACTACTATTATTATTATTATTTTATTATTGTTATTAGTGCTACTATAATAATCAATCTTATTTTACTTATATATTATTATTACAATATTATTAATCTTAATTTTATTATTATTGCTATATATAATTAATTATCACTATTATTATTACTACCATTAATATTAAACGAGGAAAAAGAAAATGGTAAAACGCGACGAATATAAGGCACTAAATCGATTAAAATAATCAATCTTCATACGCTTTTTCGTAGGTCGGCGATATTTATTTTTGCTAAACGCCTCCTTCATAAAGTGTTGTGGAAGCAAAATGTAATTCTTGGAGAAACGTGATACATATGTATATCAATTTTAATACCGAGCCAATGCATATCATACTTTCCCTCCAGCTAATCATAAAAGTAACGAGATCTTACGTTAAATTCATATATTTATATATCATTGACGAATTATAGAATTATTTAGATTTAGCTCCTAACAAATAGTTAAGCAACAGTGTATTCCTATACATATATACATATTTTATACTTACTAACGAACTAATCTTTATTACTTTGCATACTTGATGAATTTATAGGAAATTTAGTTTCACTTGTTATTAGTCAACGAGATTATTATTTAACCGTGCTTTTAGGTTTCTCTTATCATTGTTGTATTGACGCAATACTTTATATTTGTCATTATGAGTTTCTTTCTAACGCAACCTCGATCATCTAACTTGAGTTTAAGTTTCAACGCTAATCTGCCATTAATGTATAGAAACAAAAGAACAGAGAAGAAAAGAAAGAAAAATGAAAATTAACATAAAAAAAGTAGGAAAAATATTGAAATTCGTGAAGAAACAATTAAATTCCCAGTATTCCGAAAATTGAAAGCAATTATTGCGTTGTAGAGATAACGTCGTAATATCACTTCATGATTTTATCAAGGTAATGTCCTACTACATTTACTACTACTATTACACTATTAAACTACTACTACTACTACCACTACTATTACTATTATGAGCGTTTGAAAACCATTTTTATAGTGCAGCATTATTGTACTATAAAAAGGAAACCATTTGTACTTAGAGAAAACGTACCTTATTTGTGTAACAAAGTGGGCTCGAAAGTTAATCAATATAGATAGAATAGATGTGTTTACATATACATGTAATAAGTTACTGGCAGAATAGATGCATAGAAGATTGATTCATTAAACAACACCTGCTATTTTATCCAACTTTTTATTTCGTCCACACGTGTAGTAATACTCGCGTCGGATAATTCGATTAACAAATAATATTCTAACAATGAACAAATCAGTGCACTGTTGCTTTATAAATAACAAACAAAACTTTTACTTTTTTGAGTGAACTTTCAAGATTTTCATTACCCATCGAAACGACTCCTTAAAGAGACCGTAAAGATCTATGAATTTTTTCTTTCTTTTTATTTATACTTTGTTTTTATCTTTTTTTATCCTTTTCTCTTTTTTCCCATTACTTTCCGTTGCAATTACATTTGCAATTACCATCACCACGTGTACTAATAACATTAGCAATGGACTATTGTATCGGTACTTATTACGTATTGTAACAAATACTGAAAGATGTGTTGCTTTGCATGTTTGTACAAAAATGAAGAAAAATCAGAGAGAAAAAGAGAAAGAATGAGATAGAGAGAGAGAGAGGGGTTTTACTTTTACAAGAGAAAAATCAATATATGGGGTGTGCCATTTTAATGCCATTTTAAATGGGACACTTCGTATTTAGTTTGATGTTTGTCGGGAATTTTTTTTTTTTTTTTTTTTTTTAAGGTAACGATAATTTGGAACTTTTTAACTGAAGGAGTATCCCTAGTTGCGCACAACGTTGAATCCTCCTCGTCTTCTTATGGTTTCCTCGTTGCATGCACTTATGCGTATCCATATAGCACGTGGAAAATGATTATAGGAAAATTAACACGAAAGCATTCAAATTTTGAAAATATTGATATTTACGGATCTAGACTGTCAACTTGGAGAGAAATAATGAGAGAAAGAGAGAGAGAGAGAAAGGATTGTCACTTTCTTTTTTATATTGTAAATTATTGTGAATTTTTTTTAACTTGTAGTTTCGATTAGGACGCCTAAGGTCAAAGAGCAAGTGATCTATGTCAGTGGGCTACACGTTAATGGGATTCCACAGGCTGAAGGTTTTATCAAAAATAACACAATGAAAGCTTTAACGAGAACTGAGCTTACTAGTAGACTACTGACCTAGATTAAATGTGTCTAGAGCTAAAAGGTAAAAGTCTAGGTTGAAGGTCTAGGCACGCGCGCGGCTCCTGTATCTTAAATCCTGGACTGAAGATTTATAGGTAACGGTCTCACAAATAATGCTTTAGATAAATGTTCTTCCAATCTAAGATCTGTAATTACAGGAAATCAAGATTAAAGTCCCTAGCCGAGTGCTCCGTGCCCTGGAAATTAAATTATAATACTTGAAAAAAAGCGATTGGAATCAAAGGAAAAATGAGAAAAAATTTTGATCCAAAATCGGTCACGTACATTCCTATATGGATCATTTTCTCCTGTTGTACCACTTTAGGCATTAGGAAATATTGGTGCTTCCGGATTAAAATATCGTTTTATTAATATTCAGCGAGGAATCTTACCAGATCCTTGTTACACGATTCTTTAATCAGACGCAAGACTTCCTCGAGGTTTTTTTACTATGCAATTGTGTGTATAACACTTTCCAGAAGGACACCTGGAGTAACAAACACACTTGAGAAAAGCTTAGGTAAAGTGCTTCGGCAAATCGCGATATATGTTATTTCGTATGTTCACGGAGAAAACTGTTACTGCCAATGTAACGAATGCCAATTTAGTTGCTTAAGAATACGCTATCTTCATATAAGATTGAGTTTTAAAAGAAAAACGAGAAGTACGCAAAGAAGAAGAGGAAGAATGTACATTTTCTATTCCAAACATGCAAAAACATGAGTCAGAAACTTTGCGAAAAAATGCGTTTTATTTTTTGCCTTGCTCCTAAGGCCTAATCGGAGATGATGGTATGCGATCTAATTTTATTTTTTTATTTTTTTTTATTTTTTAGAAAAAAAATATTTACCAGTCAAGCAATTTATTCATATTTATTTCCTCAGAGTTATCATTGTTCTCGATTCTTCCTTCTTTTTTTTTTTATTCGATTGCACATTTTTTAGCCGGTAATTGTATCGATGCACGTCGAATTTGTGCAGTGGTAAGCCAAGACTAAGTATTCCTGGTATATCCTCTGGAATTTGTAGCGTGTACTTTTAAGTATTTTGCTAACATTTTTCTCCGTGCAAAATGGTTTAGCCATGCTGCGCAGCAGACAGATAGTATGCGAGGCGGTTACACATATACTATGAAAGAGAGAGAGAGAAAGAGAGGCAGAGTGTACGAGCACGTGTAGAGAGAAAGTGAAAATGTGTAGTGTACTATGGTATAGAGCGGGAGAGAGAAAACGCGTAACTTGTAAAAGCCACTCGCCGAGCGACGCTTATCAAAAATATTTTATATGTATGTAATTAATGAATTTCTTATGAATTAATGAATTCTCGAGATCCGGGAACTGTGCGATTGCAAAGAACCACTGTACTAAATATTGTAAAAAACAATTGTCACAAATGAGGGCATGATAAATTTTTAACAGAACTTGTTGCAGTATTGCAAGAGAAGAGTTATAATACCGGTGAGAATGATGCAGAAAGAAAGTGTGTTTGTGTGTGTGTGTTTGAGAGAGAGAAAGTATACGTGTGCGCGCGTGTGTCTGCATGTAAACATAATTAACGATATTGCCTTGATTTGTAAATAAACTTAATTACTTCCACTAATGAGAGAGACCTTCTCTGCGGATATCGAGCGGACTCGCCCTTGACTCACGAGGCTCTATATATCTATTATCGCATGTTTTTTACTAAAGACTATGCTGATTTTTTAAAATTGAAAAATTTTCTACATATTGCGCAGGATAAAGAGAAAGAGAGAGAGAGAGAGAGAGAGTCACACACAGCCTTATGAGAATTGTGGCGAGGCAAAATCGGCGAGTAACCTGATGATGAGAGTATGTAAAGTTAAACCCGCCCCTCTACGACATGTCCAGTTTGCTCTGTGATTGTGTTTAATAAAAAAACAAAAAATATATATGTATATACACACGTACATACACTCATATACATAAACATGCATGCATGCATACGTACTACACGCATACTAATGTTTGATACATTTTTTTAGTTTTAAAATCGTTCTTGCACGAATCCTATTCTAAGTAATAAACATGGCGAGCTTCTTTACTACACAAATTACATCATGATGGTATTCAGGTCGACCTGCTTCATCGCACGTGATTGCTTGCAATATTGGATTTCTGTGGATACCATGTGCAGCGAAATGTCATCAGTGACGTTGAGCTATATTGGTCCTCGCGAACTTCCGTTCCTTTACAGGTATTTGATTAATGAATAGCTCTACTCAACTTTATACTTTGATAGTGCTTTCATTCATCCTTCAAAATGCCAACAAAATATTCATCTAATATCAATTGCACTTTTTTAAATCTTATTCCATTTGAACTCGAATTTATTTGATTTCACCAAATTCATTAGTATAATTGCATCATTTTGAAGCTACTTATTAAACAAACACATGTGTGTGTATCTGTTTATTTGTTTATTACTATTGATTTTTGTCATTTTGTTGCTTTTTGCAATGAAAGTAGAGCTTTTGGAAATAATTTTGTTACAATGTGTTACTTGAATAATTTTACAATTTGCTGGAAAGAAAGTGGTAAATCGTTTAATGAAAATTTTAAAGCAGGTCTGTAAAACTCTACTTCAAGAGGAATATCATTAGAATCTCTCTTCTGAAATAGAAATAGAATAGAACAGAACAGAATATTTTACCTCCAGTGGATCCATAAACGTTTTGTCTTAGAACATTGGTTCACATTGCTGACATTTTTCATGACTGGTCGGTGGAATCTAAGCGTAATGGTAAGTCTAGCGCAAGTATTATATCCGATAATGGATATTCTGACCGTCAAAGGGTTTATAAATATTCATATGATGCTGCTGTACTTTTTTCGTGTGCGCGTAATATAACGCCTGTAAAACAATTAGAAAATTAGTTCTTGTCAATTAACGTGGTCTTACGTTAGAAATGTATACAGTTTGACGTTGTTAAATTGAAAATTAAATAATTTCCTCGAATGATTAATTAGTTTGAAAATTTTCTGTTTACATGGCAGGTCGATAAGTCAGATCGGTTTACATTACCATCTGAATTTGGTCAGTGGTCCATTAGTTCTTTTTTTATTATTGTGGCGCCACCAGCGCATTTAGTTGCATATTTTATCAAATAGATGGCCACACCGATGCGATTTATTTTTTAAACGCAACTTATTAATTAAATTAAATAAGAATTTCATACCTATTATATTTTCTGTTATACTATTAATTTTTATACTATACTAGTTGGAAAAAGGCCACTATATTCTTTATTTTAAATATTACTTAACACTCGACATAATTATTTCATGTATAAGTAACGAGACATTTATTTTCCAGATAGTCCTTAGAAAAGAAACCGTATTGCATTTATTATAAACTATGAGAAATTAGTGAGAACAATCGAAGAATCATCAATAAATCATAGACATACGCGAATCAGGAAATTGTTTCTAATTTTACTTATTTTGAGCAATGCATTGAATTGCATAGAGGAAAGATCAACGCGATGTTTGTTACCGTGTAACGTAACATTGGTAATTATTATTATTATCGTTTATTGACAATTCTTTGCATCATTGACATTATTTCAGTTGTTATTTTGTTCATTCTTGAGTTGTTTGTAGGTCTTGAGAACCTGATAGTCACCTTGTACTCTTACAAACTTACAATTTCTCATTATCAAGAGACTACCATATCTATTCATTGACAAAAATTAAACTGTTCAGTCTAATCGAAACTGTCTTCTTCGTGCACACAAATATAAATTTGTTTATGGGAGTGTTTCACCGTGTCAATGACCCAAGTAACGAGTAATCTAAGGAAAATAGTGATTGAACGCTGAAATTCACCCAACCATCGTCAATGGAATGCCCAACGATCGATAAATGGATATGGATTTGTTTACATCGACAATCATCCAGTCAGAAACACGTGGAGAGTTTGGTAAATGCTCATCAGACCTCGAGATTTCCAAAAGACTTTTATTTTGTTCCATTTAATGACTTTATTGTGCATCATCGATGTATGCACGATTGTCTTGAATATTTGATTGATATTGAGAATATTGTTTTGTATTTTCCCTTTTGTAGGTAGAAGAAGTGGGCGCGCAATTAGAGAATGAAAGGATAGATTTGTGGTCAAGGACCTGGAAGGAAGAAAAGAGGGGAGAGGGGTACACTCTTCACTGGATTTATGGGTTTTTCTGTATGAAAATTCCTTGGGTTCTCGCCGTCCCTTTTTCTCCTTTTTCCCATGAATTCACAGGAGAAAAATATGAAATAGTTTAGCAAGTTCTCGGTAGAGTTCGATATCTCTTGATAATTTTAAATATGGCTCGCTAGCCATCGGCTCTTCCCCCTAATCGTTGATCGAGTTTATTCTAACGTCCATTCACGTGTCGGCATCTCTAATGTCAGTTTTGAAAAGCTTAGCGACATGTTGCAGCTAAATCAGCGATTCTCAAGGAGAAGCCCTGCGATCAAAGGCACGTCTACAGAGTTTTTAACTGTGAAAAACTGACGCTTGAACCGGCTGTCAAAAATGGCTGACCTCTGAATTTTTCACTCTCTAATATTTTTCTTAGAGCTAACTAGAAAAGTAACGTGCTTAACCTAAAACCTCGGTGAAAATAGCACGCAAAATGCCGCGCGTCAAGGCATCGCCAAAGAAATGTGTGAAAACGGCCAATTCACATTCAGCGAACAATACTTGGGTCTTCCTTATGAAAGGTAAATAAAAATATTAATTTCACTCAGCCTATTTACCGTGTCTAATGTAATACGTGTTTTGGTTATGTTTTTGCCGGCTCCAAACGCTAAATAATTATTGCGGGCCCCTCCTTATTGATAATTCTACGTGTCTCTAGGGTATGCGTAATTCTTTTCGAGAAAGATAAGGTTTAATGCGATGAAAAAAAAAGAAAAAGAGGAAAAGGAGCAAGGAAAAAAACAGAAGTGAAGAATGAACGTGTGGGTTCTTTTCAGTATTTATTAGAACCAATGTTTTTTTAGGAGATGGTTTAGAAAGTACGGATGGTAGTTTACCGGATGTAGTGAAACTCAGACATCCAGCATCAAATCAACCCGCTATGTTTGTATTTAGCCCTAAGGATTTGACTGTTCAAGAAGTTTTAACTTTTGATGAGAATAAGCGATCATGGTTTATCGATGAAAATGTCAAATCTGATGGAAAAATGCATCTTTCTACTCCAATAGATCCTATTTTCTTAGTCTTACCATATTTACGAAAGGTATTTCATGCATAAAATATGAGGATAATGTAAAATATAAGAAAAATATAATGATAATAACAAGGTGTCTTCTGTCAAAAACTCAATAGTCTCTGCAAGCTCAACCACTCGAACAATGTTTATGGGATGAGGACTACCCTGAAACTACTCGTTTGGCTCATTGTCAAAACTTAAAACTTTCCCTGGTTGCTGATCGCAAGGGAGATGAGTCTCTCCAAGCTTTTAAGTTTAATGAGGACAAGACACTAATTTGGCTACAGAAAAAAGTAGAAAGAGTAGCTGAAGTGTTGAGGCAAAAAGGCATTCATGTATCTTCTGGAGCTGTAAGCGCTGCTTATGTTAAAAGCAGTAAATATGATACTGGCTCAGATTTAGGTATGAAAAAGAGATAAAAAACGAAATTCATTTATTTTTTATATCTCTTGGGATTATGAAAAGTAAACTTCCGATTTGTAGAGTACATAAAGTATGCACACGGTATTGTGTCTGAGTATTTGGCTGAGGATTTGTCAAAGAAATTGGCGCAACATTTAAATATATTAGAGGAAGCAGAAGTTAAAAAACGAAAATCCAGTGGTTCTAAAGAAGGAGGAGGAGATGAGAAGCGGTTAAAAAAAGATATACCTGAAGAAGAACCAGTTTCAAGATCCAAGGCACTAGATTTAACAAAGCCTGAAAAAGTATGTATCACACCATTGATTTCATTAATTGCGCTTTATTACAATTTTCTGAGCTTCTCATTTTATTATTGTCAACATTATTCTTCATAGCCACAAAAGACTGCTACAGTTTCGAAGAAAGAATTGGCAAGGCAAAAAGCTGCTGCTGGATCTAAAAGTATTACTAGCTTCTTTAAGAAAAAATAGATTCCAGGAAGTAGATATGTCAGTATAATTAAATAATCATAAACTTTGGGCATTCATACTAAAAAAAGGAAAAAAGAAGAAAAAAATACTATAAATTTATAAAACTCATCTTTCTCTCAATTGTAAATAGATTTTATTTAAGCGTTACGAGGTTTCATATTTTTTATATATTACTATATTATTTCAGTCTTATAATATTATTACCAGTGATCACACTTAACATCTACTTTTAGAATCGATTGAGTTTTTCTCGCAAAGCTGGATGTGCGTGAAAGTGAATGATTAGATGAATGATACATGAAAATTTGTCAGAGTATTATGATTAGTAAGCATAAGCATTAAATTAACATAATTATGTTGTGTTATCTTTTGAACAAAATTTGTTAATTTCTTATCAAGTAATTAATCTATTTATTTATTACTCTCCTATTTTATCAAAAATCAAATATCACACAATAATAGCAGTATATTATTATGTGATATTCCTAAGTATTATTATCAATTGCAATATCAATCTCAATGATTTGATGAGTAAGGTATTTGCATTTATTTGTATTTAATTATGCTAATTTTATGATATACTTTAATGTTTTATTCATAAAATGAAGTACTGAGAAATTAAGAGGAAAACAGAAGAGAAAGTAAAAGTGATTTTTACCGAAATTGACGTTTTGAGCAATGTATATTAATTTACTTAGCTATAAACAGAGTTTTGTCATTTAACATATTGCAATGTAATTATGCAAAACTTAAGAGGTACAAGTTAATTATTTAGATTCAACTGTTGTAATTTAATTGTTGTTCATAAATCTAGGATGATATTATCTGCAAATAAAAATTAAGACAAACTTAAAATTAAATTAATATATTTTTATAATTATTATTTTACAATGTTATATGTCAATGAACATACAATAATTAATTTACGTAACTACCATTGGCTTCGGTACTGATTGTTCTGTAGTTTCTATATCGGAATTTAGTGCAGATTGTAATTCTCTACGTATTTCTGGAGTTATTGTATAGTGCGAATGCTTCCTTAATAATGCAAGTAGTGCCTCTTTTTGTTCAAGGCTTATGACATTCTTGTAACGTTGCACAAATGTTAATAATGATTGGTGCCAAAGTACTGGAAGCTCTCTTGAATCCCTTTCGAATCTAAAAAAATATAACGATCAATTATTAATTATTTTTATCAGAGTATGTAGAGTATTTTAAAATCAACGAGTATCCACTAACTTGAGAAAATGGTGAACAACACCATCGACAACCTTGTATGGCAAAGCATACTTTTTATCTAAAAATATTCTTAAAAAAATACTATTTGCACCATTATAATCCATTTCGGCAATTATTAACATTGTCGTTGCCGAATCTTTTATGCGTATTGAATTCTTTGCAATCACAGATCCAATAATAATAGCTTCTCTTAACGTACAAGTTCCTGATTCTAATAATGGTATTAAAAATCCTTTCATAAAAGCAGTAGGTTTGTATAATGACTTTCTCAATGCTTGATACAGATGAAAATTTAGCCTTTTGTATTCTATTAAGTCATCTCTGATACGTGGTAATAATACAAGATTATAAAATCTTTGAGCCATCTTTTCTTTAAGATTAGATGCGAATATTCTAGTTGCTTGATACATTGCCGCTGCTGTCCATTTTGATGGATCTGTAATATGTAATATCTGTTCCCAATTCTTTAAAGAAGGTATTAATTTAAATGCTTTTGGTAATTTCCCTCTGCGATACTTTGAAAGAACATCTCTAACACCTTCGTAGAGAGCTACTAATTTTGGATTTAATTCTTGCATTTGGAGAGAGCCTACATCTGAAAACTGTGTTTCTATTTCAGTCTTCTTCTCTGTTAATTTTTCCATTATAATATCTGCCAATGTTTTCATTGGCGCTACATCTCTATTCATGAACATTTCAAACGCTCTTTCCTCTTCTTCATCAATTTCAACATTATCATAATAATGAAATGCTTCCATGGATTCATCTTCACTAGATTGATCATCCGTATCACTAGAATGACCACCTAATTTTTTTATTGGTTTTCTTTTTGAATTAGAAGGCTCTCCTATATCAAGCTCTTCCTCCAATTCTGCTTGCTGCTTTCTCGCTTGTAAAAGAATACGCTTTGAAAGCGAAGGCTCCACAAACTAAGGAACAAGTAGAAACAATTTTATAGAATAACAGAAATCGTGAAAAAAATGTATTCGCAGTAATGACAAAGGAAACTTAACCTCTTCTTCTTCATCAGCTCTAAATCGCAATTTCTGTCTATTCTTTGACTTAGCTATTTTGTTACTTTCTATCTGATCGGCCAGTCCCACTTTTTTTTGCGGCATTCCATCTTTGGAAATTTTTATCTTTTTTGCTTTTCCCATTGTTTTAAAAGATTTAAGACAAACCACGTGTAAAAACTGAAATAATAAACACAATGAAAACTTCGAGCTTGGTGTATGCAAAGTGAAGAAATACTATCTACTCGTCATGGAGTTGATCAAAGCGCCAATAGTGTATGTTTTTGGAATTAAAGATTTCCTTATATATCTTAAACGGGAGGAAATCCGACGAAAAATGTACCCCTTTACAATTTCATAAAATTAAAGTATCTCAGAATCGCTTGTAATTGCATAGGGACTTAGTTTACGATAGATAGAATGCAGCACAGAAGGTCCCATCCAAATATATTCTTTTTTTTTGGAAAATGCGACACTTTGAAAGTCGAAAAAATATTGAGAAAAATCTAAGGGGTACCACATTTGGATTTTTCGTAAAAATCGAAATCTCACAGAAAACTTGTTGTAGCCCATAATAAGTTGAGCGCCTATCTGTAAATATTTAACTGTCAATTAAAAGTGGTCTCATAACTTTTTATTGTGTTTTGAGGGCATAATTCGAAAAATAGGAATACCCTGCATAAATGACACATAATGTATATAAAAGTTTCATTAAAACAAATGCTTTAAGATACTTTTATTCATATTATTCACATATTTTACATGCTGAGCTTGTAATAAAAATTCTTTAATTTTAGTATTCAGCATTTTTATAATTATATTTTAGATAAATCAAAATTATTTATTTTTGACTATTGACAGTCAGCTGAGTTTTTGTAATACATAAATACTACTGCATTACAATTATTATATTATGAAGAATAGAATGGTTTATCTAGATCTTCCCTCTTCAGTTCTCCTGCAGCTATCATAGCTTCTTCAACTTGTCCATCGTATGGCCAGAATTTGGGTTTATCTGGATTCCAAGCATGTTCTGGATGAGCTAATGTGAAATCTTCCAATGTCATTTGAGCATATGGTAATAAACTTTTGATTTTCTCAATTTTCACTTGATACTCAGCAATAAATTCATCAGATTTTTTCAAGAAATTAACAATGTTAATTTTCTATAATAAAATAAATATTAATACATATATATATAACATACACTTTATGTTACACATAATAAAATATAATTATATAAGTAATAGGAATGTGAAAAAAAGTATAAAAATATAATTTCACTTACAGCTTCAGCTTCCTCTTTTTCAAATTTAGATGTATATTTATCTTCGGGATATGGAATAGATAAACTTTCGTATTCTTTCTTAAATTTATCTACCAAATTAGGTACAGCGATTGCTTTACTATAATAATCCCAATTAATTTTGGGCGCAGTCTCTGGATATTCTTGTACTCTGCATTATAAGTTTTTCATTATTAGTAATACTAGGATTAATAGGTATATGTACTGAAATAAACTTTTTTACAAGTATGTTAAAAAATAAATATTCCTGTATACGTAAATGTTTGTCGTAACTTGTAAAAATGATCGTACAAGTTCAATAACATTGAAAGTTAAGTATCGAAAGGTTTGAGATATTTTAAACTAATAAACCAATTTTGAACAAAATTAAGGCTTCATAGTATACTGAAGGAATGAGTAACTACATTTACAAATTGTAAGATATTGGGAAAAGAACAGGGTGACATTATGTAATAAGAACTTGTCACAGATAACCAAAATCTACTCACTTCCTAAAGTAAGAGTCATATTTTGCTTTGAAGTTTGCAAATATTGCTTTTTCCTCCGGGACGACCTTTTCGGCCATTAAAGACCAATTAATAGTTTTAAGCGCTTGCCGCGACATTGTTACTCAATAATTTTTATTAGTAACGTAAGAATCCACACTCCTCGAACATCCAAAATTTTGCACAATATTCCTAAAAACCATTGAGCGCTCCACACTAGATGGCGCGCATACGCACAGCACAGTGAGATTAAATGCAAAAATTGTGATACGTGATTAACGTCACTTCCAGTAAATTAGAACAAAGAAAAAAAAGACCGAGTCGCAATTTAGTTAATTGTTACATCATCGTTGAACGCGTAAAAAAATCCAAAGATAATTTTCAAGTTTTTGTATCTTCCCTCTCTCTCTCTCTCTCTCTCTCTCTCTCCCTCTGACGTTTGTCGGTAATTTTGAGGTTATCCGCGAGTAGCTCGGTCGATAAAAGCGGGAGCGGCGTGTCAAGGAGGTTGGGTATGGAAGAATCAGAGTGGTTGGTGTAGTGGAGGGTTTTGGCAGTAGCGAAAAGGGGGAGGTAGTGTCTAGGGTGGGTGGAGAGTGGGCGGAGGTGGTCAGCGGGCGGCGAGCATAAAGAGGATAGGATAATATCGCGATAGGGTGCGCGTCCTCTTGGGTGTCTTGGATTTTGCCGCTTTAATACCGGCAGACCTACGATGTAGTTATGCCGAAAAAAAGTACGAGACATGTGAGAGAGCCGGGGCTAACGAGAAGATCTCATCACAAGACCAATAGCGGACCGGGTCCGGAAGTGAAGCTGAAGCACTTTCGTAGTGTTCATATCGGAGTTTCGAACGGTAAGCGTTGGCTGTCGCTTAAAAAACGTTTGGGTCTTCCTACGGACGAGGATCTCGCTGTTTATTTGCTGGACCTCGCCGACTCTATTGCCAGGTACGTTTCTCTTCCTTGGGGCTGCTTTTCCCGGAAAGCAGCTAGCGTTTCCTCCGAGGGGGTGGCATGTTTCTTACGGTATCCCTCCCCACCCCTCCTCCGCGGCACATGGAGAATAGCTGTCACTCTATCGGGGATTCCCCGCTACTGTCACACGGAAACTCTCCTGCTATCGCCATTTTCCTTGGCCCAGCAGGATGGCGCAACAAAACAAATCGATAACTCTCGAAAGACGCGGGATATCCCGGCATTCGTTGCTCTTCTTTCAAATTTGCGTACTAAAATTTCAATCTTGAAACGCGATGTTTGTCTCTCGTTTGGTACTGTCTGTCTGTCTGGTTGCATACTTCTGAGTCTTATTGAGATTTTGTCCTTGTAGGCAGGAAGATGCAAAGAGTAACGATGAGAACAATGAAGAGGAGTGGAAGAGCAAGCAGCAGAATGAAGCAGAGCCTGTTAAGCCAGAGGAGATTCTACAGAGTGTCGAGGAGCCTCTTAGACGCAGCCCGAGAAAGCAGAATGTTTCCACATCTCCGGACCCTGAGGTGCCTTCGACCAATACAATGCAGTCTCTGGAAGCAGAGAAGCACAAGGATGTTATCAAGCTGCATGTTAGGCGCAGCTCCAGATCAAAGCATCATAAGAATAAGACCAAGCATCACAAAGATAAACGTAAGAAGAGGAAGCATTTAAAGAATGTAGAAGGTGTCGAGGTGACAGAAACAACGCCTGATACTGTGGAAAATGTATCCGTGGAGGAGGAGAAGGATTCCGCTGACAATGAAAAGCTGACAAATGCTTCTGACGATAGTGTAGCTGACATGGTAGGAGCCAAACTAGAACTAAGCGTAGATAACTTTGGAAACACTGTGGGCAAGATTGAATCCGATAAGACAAAGACTGAGCATTTAGATAAAGTAGCATTTATAGAAGAAGATGTAAATAATAAAACAATTGAATCCAGTACAGTGTGCATGAATGTAGCCGATAGAAATATAGGTATTCAAGATGAGAGCAAACAAACAAAATTACCATACAATCAGACATCGGTGATAGAGGAGAAATGTGTGAATGATACAAAGAGTAGTGAGGATAATGCCATTGAATCAAATACAGATCCTAGCAATAATACACAGGACACAGAGAATTTGCAAAAAGATCGTCTCAGTGTGGAGAGCGATCAAAACGTGGAATCTCAAGCAAGCGATGGTAATACTTTGCCCAAAGTTATCGAAGACACTTCGAAAGACGCGGAGGAGCGAAAATCACGCAAACGACGGAGACGACCAAAACACGAGATTCAGGGAGAAGAGACACTTCAAGATTCGCCCGAAGACTTATTGGACGAGACTATGCACAAGCATCGTAGGAAAAAGCACAAACACACCGGAGAGCACAAAAATAAAAGGTGTCACGACGTGAGAAAAGCTCCTCAGGATGGAGTTATCCAACAAGAGGAGAATCAAGCTTTGAACTCGGCGGTAAACGACACCGTGTCCTCCGTACATGAGAAATTGCAGACTGAAGTGAATTTCGAGGGGATCATGTCAGAGCCACAAAGACTAGCCATTAAAATAAAACTTTGCCAGGATTGCAACAGTCGTCACCTCCAAGACGCGTGTCCCTTTGCCGTACCTCAGTACAATATATCAGATTCAGTGTCGTACGAGGACTGGATGAATACACATAGGGAGAATCAGGAAGTCGGCAGGGCACTGAAATCGGAAGACCCGATGTCAGAGGGCTATAGGAGATTGTTGGACGATAGTTTTGAGTCTGACGAGGAGGCGTCCTCCGATCATTGTAAATCAAAAGTGAAAGTTCAAAAAGAGGAGAAGCAATTACTCACTGAGGTGGATAGACCATTGTACGCCAGGGACTCCTTGCCGGACTGCTTTGAATTAAAAATCACAAATACGGAACATGGACTGGGTGTTTACGCTAGAAATCCCATACCAATGTACTCCAAGTTGGGTCCGCTCGTTGGTGATCCTGTGAGGGAAATGGACATTCCGGATGATTTTTCCATGAGGCACATCTGGGAGGTACGTACTTGCGCGAGTCATCGATCTGACCCGACCGATCGTTCAATTTATCGCTCGATTTCATTTCAGGTAGACAATAACGGTAAAACTTCCTATGTCAGTACCACAAACCCTTTGAAAAGCAATTGGATTCGGTACATGAGACCGGCGGAAACAAAAGAGGAAAGAAGCGTAGCGGTGATCAGTAAGCAGGGACACTTGCATCTTATAACTACTCAGAATATCTCTTCCGGAATGGAATTAACTTATTGGGCGGACTCTCAATCATCGGCATGGACCAGGAAGAATAAAATAGATAAGACAAGTATTAAAGATGTTGACTGAACTAAAAGTGTAAAATCGTTGTTCCCTGATCACCAAGACATTCTAAAATCAATGATTGACGCATTTTCAGATTGCGGCGGATGTAACCTAAACTTTGCTCATCCTATATATTATCGTCTGCACTGTTGCATTTTTCACGATACCAACTACAGTTTGACCATAAGAAAGTATCATTGTAAGGTAATTAAATCCCTCGACGGTTAAGACGTTCCTCTCGATGTCGACGACCCGTCGTGATGTTTGTCATTGCTCCCAATCTCATCACGATTATTTCAGGTGTGTGGTGCCGCTGTACTGGGCAAAGACAATATAATGAAACACGCAGCTGAATTACATGCGGGTCGTGGTGCATACCAGTGTCAGTATTGTAAGAAATTTTTTTTAAGACTGAACTACCTCGAAATGCACAGAACCTATGGATGCGCACAGAATCCGCAGCGATCAAGGCCACTCTGCGATTTCTGTGGGCGAAAATTCTGTCAACCACAAAAGCTAAAAGTGCATATCAAGAGAATGCACAGTGGTAGGTCTTCTCCACTGGAGATCGATTAACAAATAATTACTGACGCGTAGCACGAGCATCGTCCTCTAATCGATTCTACATCACGCAGATATGTCCGAAGTACTTAGAGAATTCCAATGCAAGCTTTGCCTAAAACTTCTTGGATCGCGCGCCGCGCTGCAACGTCACATGAAGGAAGTGCACCACAAGGACGTAGTGGGTGCAGCGACCTGCGATAGATGTGGCAAAATGTTTCAGAACAAGAGTAACTTAAAAATACACATGTTAACCCACAGCGGTGTCAAGCCGTTCAAGTAAGTCTCTCGAGCACACAATGTTGCAAAGGTTTCACGCGGGTTCTGGGGATTGTATCATTCGGTACGGTCAAGCCAATCTCTTTACCGATAACATATCACCACCATCATTACAGGTGCAAAGAGAATGGTTGCAAGGCAGCGTTCACGACGAAGCAGTGTCTGCAATTCCACTATAAGAAGGTGCATGGACTGTCCGAGGAGATGATGCCGAAGATCGAGCGTTCCGTGGCGTACACCTTCGACGCTTACAGTGGCGGGCTCGTGGAGGACACAGGACGCGGGAAAACTCCCCGCTTGAGTAGGAGAAACTCACAAGTATGCTAAGTTCGCATACGCTAGAGGATCGCGAATCCCCTAGCTACCTTCTCTATTGAGAGCCTTTTGCTAAGAGCGAGTTGTTTTAACAGGAAAACAGCAACAGCCTGCCGTCACTGGACGACTGTAGTTCCGAGAGCAGCTTGAAGGTCGAGAACTCAGGGAATCTGTCGAGCCACGCAGGGAGCATGGAGTTACAAAATGGAACGACGGCAGCAGCACCGGTATCAGCGGTAGCAACAGCAGTCACGACTCAAGCATTGAAGTACAAGGTGGAGAGGGAGCACATGGGGTCGCCCGTAGGTCAGAGCAACAATGCAATGTCCTCCGGCGGTGGAGTCCTGGAAGCTCCGCCGGTCATGGAAAACGTGAGGACCGACGTGGATCTCTACACGGTGTCCAGACTTCAGAGTAAGGGCAGTAAGAAGTGGCTGGGTGAGTTCACTCCGGTGGCAGCTCCAGAGATCCCGAGCGGGCACATAAGCGGGCCGGCGGCGGGGGCGGGAGCTGCTCAGGACGTGTACGAGTTCGAGGACAGTGGAAGGAAGGACGAGGACGATGAGAAGCTGTCGGTGAACGCGAGCAGTCACAATCTGATGGACGGTTCGAAGTTGGGCCTTAGCGTTTACCGGAGGACGGAAAGTGCGAGCGCTAGTTTACTCGTGGAGGCGGCGCTGGATGCTGCCGAACGAGATATCGGAGCGGTGTCCAGCCCGATCCTCGAGGACAACGACCGCGACGCGAACTTGTACTCGATCTCCACGCAGCTGCAATCTCCGATATCTCAGAGATCGCCGAACCACCTGGACTCGTACATGCAGCAGCAGCAGCAGCAGCAGCAGCAAGAAGAGCTCCTATCGCCGGCGCCAACTCCGGACAACCGACACAGTCCGCCTAGTCATCTGCACGTGGATTATCATCTGCATCGGCCGGTGGACTACATGAGCTCGAGGACGCACAACATCGAGCAGTATCTGCACCACGAGGATTTACCGAGGGTCTCCTCGCCAAGCTACATTCACGTGCAGCAGGAGGAGTTGGTGTCGCCGTCGGCGACTCCGAATTCGCGTTATCAGGACGTGCACCACCACCATCAGGTACCGACGGACAACCTGTCGAGCGACGAGGGCGATTCCGTCGCCCAGAACCTCAGCCTTTCCGGCAAGGACAAGTCTCTGCAATCGGAGTTAAGCTCGGCTTACAAGTACGATCCTCTCGAGCAGGAGTTTGCGCGCGAGAGGTCCAACTTTGAGCCGCTGGTGTTCAACAGCGGGGAGCTCCAAGGCCTGGACATGTCCGCCCGGGGCTTCCATACGCACGGCTTCGGCGGACAAGTGCAAAACACCAGGTACCATCATCACCTGTACGAGATCACTGAGAGGCAGAGCGTCGACCTCAGCAGGACCGGCGGGTACTCGATGTCGCCACCTCCACCGCCCCCGCCGTATCCGCACAGCGATGTGCTCAGGGTCGTCAGCCTGGACCTGACCCCTGGCGGCAGGCACAGCGTCGATCTGAGTCTCTCGAGGTCTCATCATCTTCACGGAAGCGGCGCCAGGGTGATCACGAGTCCTCAACCAAACGGTTCCTCTTCTGCGCACGTCGTACCTGACACGGTCGAAGGACGTATCTTGTCCCCACCTCCACCACCTCTCCCGGGGTACAACCCCAATTATCCGGTCAGCCCTGCACCCTATCATCCACCCAGACCTGGGTACCATCATTACTCCGGTTATTACTAGTAGTGCTAGTAGCGCATTAGTGGTAGTTGTAGTCCACTGTGAATTACGGCTTTTTTATTTGTATATATACATACACAATTACTCTGTATATGCGTGTGTAAGTAATGCGCAGGTTATTCTGCGATTGGTATACGGTAAGTTTCTCTTTTCTTTTCTTTTTATCTCGTCTCGTCTCGTCACGTCTCGTCTCCTCCTTTTGTTCGATCTTGACGCGTTATCTTATTTTCTCTCTCCCTCTCTCTCTCTATCTTTCTATCTTGAATAATCACTTTTCTCCGAGCAACGCTCTTAGAAGAGAAGAGGACATTTTATTTAAAGATTGTTTTGTCTGTTTTTAGGAAAGGTTTGAGATAATGCTTTGATTTTCAGCAAGCACAAATAGTACATACGTAATCGTTCTCTACCACGTACGACTAAACTGAAACCAAGTTAGTATATTAGTTGAACGTACTGCCATTTTAATACGACGATCTACAAGGTTCTCGCAGTTCCCCGTGATATTTATATGTTATATTATTGTTCGCGAAAAACTTGATTTACTGCTACTATATAATGATAACGTAATGGAGGAGGAGAAGGTATCACGTATTTTTCATGATAGTAGCGGGTAAGTAGAGAATTTATTCAATCACTTGACAAATTCTTATTTTTTTAATGCTATTGTATTTGTAACGGTAAACATAGATTTAACACGGTGCAAAATGATCTGATTCTTGATCGATACACCGAGATTTTGTGATATTTGTTAAAGGGAATGTGATCGAAGAGGAGAAGAGAAGAACAGAAAAAAGTGTGATACCAGTATTAAAAGTGTGTGCGAACGATCAAAATCTCAGTAATGAGAACCAGATGATTTTGCATTGAAGCAAACAGTATATGAATACCGTGATCTGTGACGTTATTCTTTTAGACTGATAAGTATATTAGATGGTATTATTTATTTAATTTAATTTTTCCATTACTACTATACAAATTGTATCATACGTGATGGGTATTCCTTGTTAATGACGGATCAGTTAGATAGTGAAGAAAATATCACGATCCGGTACGACGTCCGTGATAATACGTTAAAAAGAAGTTGTTATGTAGCGTCTAGCTTATATTCTTCTATTTCGAATACGTACTCTCTCAAGACGGAAAAGGATGAAAAAGAAAAAAGGAAAAAAGTACTCGGTGTAACGCGAGAAGTAATATCCCGGATAGTAATCTCCGATGCATGATGGAATATTGAAATTCTCGGGATATTTTCACAGAGAGAAGGTAGAAGCTACAATTTTTCAATAGCCCTCTACCACGGAATGCATAGAAAAATTTTATGTGGAACGAGTTTACCATCCGGTATAATATCAATTAAACGATAATTCTCAATCAGGATGCCTAATGGTAGATGTAAGTACATTTGCATGGTGATAATGAATCATAATGTTCATTTTTATTCTAGTCATTGTAGATGTGTAACGCGATTATTATATTATTATTATAATAACGATAAGTACTTTGGAAATTGCAAATGAGTACCGCAAAGAGACAGATATTTGTAAATACTTCCTAAATTAAAGTTTGAACGCTCTTTAATTTCGCATCCTCCAGTTTTGTAATGGGATGATTTAGCGCGGGAGTAGGAAAGGGTGGCAGGTCCATTTTTTAATGATTCTCAAGTTGATCGTACACGTGCGTTGTAAAATCTGATTTTTCTTATTTTTTTTTCTTTTACCTTTTTTGTATAAAGCGTCTCAATTTTAACGATAAACCCGACTGTTTTTACAATCGTTTGATCGGTGCAACCAAATGATATATTTTATAAGGATCTCCCGTGAGATTAAGTGGGATTTAATTTATAGACGCAAGTGTGTAGGAAGGAGATATACGATTTCTCACGCTCATTTGCAAAATCCATATTTATTTAAAAGTAGCTTCCAAACTTTGTAGAATTGTATTCCCACTAGCCATTTCTTAAAACCAAAGATATATAGTAACCCTTTTGTGCCAAATTACGGGGCACTCATTGTTAAATATGCAATTTTAATTAATGTATAGATATTATTTTAAAATTCAATTCCTAGCGTAACAAACAAAGTCTCTTGACAATGTCAAGATTAAATTTTATCACACTTTTTGTGATCGCTTTTATAAACAAATCACATTTGAATGGATTAGTAGGTATTTTCAAGCAATATACCTAATGTAAAAACAGTACGAAATAACGCAATTGGGTAATGCCATTTTTTATGTTCATTTTTAAATCTTTTATGTAAAATTGATGTGTCTATGATTTATTTTCCTTTTTAATAGAAATTGTATCTATATATGTGTATATATATATATATATATAGATATAATATATATGTATATATATACAATCATCATCCAATGTTTATTTAATCAATTGTATTTGTATATTAAGCATTATAATAATGTGAAAAGTATTTAGAACGAAGAGTGAAATATATTTCTCTCTCAAGAAAACTATAAAGACAAAATTCAAAACAAAACTGTTCTCGAGTACAAACATGGCACAGAATATATTTGTATCAGGTTTACTAATTGTAAGTAATATACTGATAGAAGGCAAGAAAAATAAAAGACCAAAATAATATTCTCTCCCAAGAATGTTTCCTTAATTTTCATACAACATCTTCGCATTTGTTTCTCATTTTTCAATCTAAATATAATAATTGTTTTTTAAATATAATTTTTGTTGGGGAATTGTTGATAAATAACAATAGTGTCATCAGCCGATTCCGAGTTTTGTTCGTAGATGGCGCCAGTGTCACCAGAGGGTTCAGCGATTTCTTAAAAGATGGCGACACCGTCAATACAGGGTTGGGCGATTTGCTAAAAGATGGCGATACCGTCACTAGACGGTTCAATGATTTACTAAAAGATGGCGACACCGTCACTAAGGGGTTCAACGATTTGCTAAAAGATGACGAAACCGTCAACAGAGGGTTCGGCGATTTCTTAAAAGATGGCGACACCGTCACTAAAGGATTCAACGATTTGCTAAAAGATGGCGACACCGTCACTAAAGGGTTCAACGATTTGCTAAAAGATGGCGACACCGTCACTAGACGGTTCAACGATTTGCTAAAAGATAGCAAAACCGTCAACAGAGGGTTCGGCGATTTCTTAAAAGATGGCGACACCGTCACTAAAAGGTTCAACGACTTGCTAAAAGATGGCGACACCGTCACTAAAGGGTTCAACGATTTGCTAAAAGATGGCGACACCGTCACTAGAGGGTTCAACGATTTGCTAAAAGATGGCAAAACCGTCACTAGAGGGTTCGGCGATTTCTTAAAAGATGGCGACACCGTCACTAAAGGGTTCAACGATTTGCTAAAAGATGGCGACACCGTCACTAAAGGGTTCGGCGATTTGTTAGAAGATGGCGACACCGTCACTACAGGGTTCGGCGATGTCTTAAAAGATGGCACAACCGTCAACAGAGGGTTCGGCAATTTGTTAGAAGATGGCAACACCGTCAACAGAGGGTTGGGCGATTTGTTAGAAGATGGCGACACCGTCACTACAGGGTTCAGCGGTTTCTTAGTAGATGGCGACACCATCACTACAGAGTTCGGCGGTTTCTTAGTAGATGGCGACACCGTCACTACAGGGTTCAGCGGTTTCTGAGTAGATGGAGACACCGTCACTACAGGGTTCAGCGATTTCTTAGTAGATGGCGCTAACGTCTCGTTTGCAGATTTCTTCCTTATCGACGCCTGCTTTGAGTGTATATCGACTTAATGTTAAGAGGATCGTCTGGGATCTGACGTCCTATGCCGAATATCTTTGGAGGAACTAGCCTAATTTATTTTTTGGTGATAGTTACGTAGGAAAGTTTAGAAATGGCTTGTTCGGCTATCCGTGCCCCTTTATTGCGGAATGCGACGACGGTAAGGAGTAAGATGGTTGTTTAAGGGATATTTTGGGTTTTTTATGTTATTATATTCTTTGAAATATTTGCAATTCCTGTCACGATAATCATAAGTTTGTTACGTGTGCGCTATGGCTGTTATGTAAAGCATTTTATTACTATACTGGTAGCAACATTCTTAATGAACTTTAACGTTTTCACGTCAGTATTCTTTCAGTGATAAGATTTTACATTATTTCTTAAGAATAAGAATGACACATAATGAGAAATTATTCTATTTTAGTATTTTAATGGCGAATGGAGCAACAGTTCTATTGTAGTGTCTAATTCAGAAATAATTTTCATTATAGGCGAGACATTACTCAGCTGCTGCTGCTGCTGCTGCTGCACAAGCAGCTTTTCAGTCAGGACCCGAAGTGCAAGTTTTAAATAATAAAGTTACTGTGGTAGCGGTGGATAATAACAGCCCGGTCACTCACTTTTCTATAGTGTTTAGGTAGTAAATGAATACTAAATTCACAAACCTACTTGTAGTTTTAATATCTTAAATCAATGACTTCTACACAGAGCTGGCCCTCGTCAAGAGACGTACGACACTCAAGGTTTGACTCATCATCTTAGAGCAGCTGCTGGTTTGGCTTCCAGTCGTTCAAGCGCATTTGCTATCACCAGAAACATTCAGCAGATTGGTGGTAATTTTATCGCTACTTCGGACCGTGAGAGTATTTCCTATACTTTGCAATGCACCAGGGATAAAGTGTAATTAGTGTTCCTTCTTATTTATTAATTCTACAGCAAAAACGACGATTAAAAATCATCATTAAATTATAGGGGAGAAACTCTCAAATTCTTGGAGGACGCAGCTGTCAATCAGGTGTTTAAGCCTTGGGAAATATCCGATCAAATACCCAGAATTAGGTACGAGCTTTCTATTCTACCAGAAACTACTCGTGTATTAGAGCTGTTGCACAAGGCTGCTTATCAAACTGGCCTCGGTTACTCTCTGTACACTCCAAAACGTCAACTTGGAAAGATTAACAATGAAACTGTGAGTCTGTAACGATAAAAGAGGAATCTCGCGACAGGTGCGAGCTAGCGAGAAGATTAAGAGTCGACGTGTTCTTTTTTGCAGTTGAAACATTTTGTCAACACTAATTTTACCGGTCCACGATGCGCGGTAGTTGCCGTAGGCTTGTCATTGAACGAAGCCGAGGCATTTGCGGGAAATCTGAATTTAGGAGAGACCGACAAGAGTGAGAAGGGAAATAGCAAATTCTTTGGAGGAGAAATTCGCAAGGAGCGTAGTTCTGATCTGGCGACGGTGGCCATAGCCGCTGAAAGTGCAGGCTTGAACAATCAGAAGGAGGCTCTTGCATGGGCGGTTTTCGCAAAGGCAGCTGGAACGGGACCTCGCGTCAAGTGGGGAAATGGCAATACTCCCTTGATCAAGGCACTTTCATCGGAAGGCTGTTCGGAGCTCTTCGCAATCTCTTCCCTGAATGCTGCGTACTCCGACACTGGCATTACCGGACTTATCCTGAGCGCCGAAGGTGCCAATGCCGGGAAGGTGAGCTATGGAACATACGTGAAATCGTTTTACCACGTCAGTCGCGATGGCGAAGCCATTGTAATCGAATTGAATTTTTCTAGTTGACGGAGGCTGCTTACAAATGGTTACGGAATCCAGATTTGTCGGAAGCTGACGTAGCGCGAGGCAAGAACGAATTGAAGCTGGAGGTCTATCACGCTGCCGACTCTGTCTCCAGTTTGCACGATAGCCTCGTGAACCAAGTGATCCTGACCGGTAAAGCTACCTCGCCCCTGGCACTTGGCGCTGAAATAGATAAAATAACGGCAGCTGACGTGAAATCGGTAATAGAAAAGCCTTTGGATCTCCGTCGATCAACTTACGATGATTCACGTGTTTTTCAGGTGGCGAGCAAATTGGCTTCTAGCAAATTAGCAATGGCTGCAATAGGAGACCTTAGTACAGTTCCACATCTTCAACATTTAAATTAAATCCAAAATCTGCCATTCCGAAATAGTATTGAACGTAAAATTTCTTTCGGATTCACTTATACATTTATTAAGTGTATTAATTGCTATGTTGAAAACATTGAGCAGTTAATGTAACTGTAAATAATAAATAAACTATGAGTTCTATGAATAACTGGTTTGATAATTGCCTAGAAAAGCATCGGCCCCCTCATTCCCCAAAAGAAATTCAATTTATCGATGAATTAAGAAAAAAAAAAAAAAAAAAAAAAAAAAAAACGGTTTTATTATTAATATAATTAATACAATTATTTAAAAGTTGCATATATATATACATTATGTACAATCGTACACGAGTATTTAACATATTTGGCGTCAAATACAAGTATTGTATGTGGTCGATAAAATATTTTGTATACAAAATACTTTTATACTCTATACTATTTAATATAATTTAATTTCTTCTATGGAGTAGAATTTGTGATAATTCTCAGATGTGATTTTGATTGGTTTTCTAATCATTGTTCTATTTATCATGGGCCTCAGGTCTTTCATGTCTTCGAATAGTTTGAGCTGCGAGATACGACAAAGATTGATTAGTTTCTACACATAAAAATATTTGTGCAGATAAATTGTACTTACATGATTTTCTAACGTAACACTCAATCTTTTAAAAAGGGCCACTGTCTCTTCGTCTTGCGATAGAATGTAATGTTGATAATAAGCATCCAATAAAAGTTGGACCCAGGCATACAATTGTTCATCGCTTGGAGGCGCACAGTCAAAGATTTGTGTTTCTTCGGAATCTAACTTACTAATTAAATAATCTAATAACTTTATAACTTGGCTAAAAGACAATCCCACTTTTATGTGGGGCAATAAAGGTCCTGAGTAATCGATACTCAAGATTTTGTCTAGAAAGGCATTTCTGAATGCAGCACGACTAGCTTTCGAGGTATCATTCGTTGTGCCGTTCTGCAGTGACTTGAATGTTTTCGTAGAAGTCCTGAGTGCAAACGCTAATAAATCTATTAATAATTTTTCAGGTATATTCTTAAAAGTGTCGAGACACCAAATAATTGAGACGATATCTTTCGATTCTATTAAACTGGGTATTAATAATTTTTGAGTTTCTATAGCAGATGAACTTTCATTGGTGTAAGAAGTGATTTGCTTGGATATACTTTTTGGTATTCCAGTGGAAGACTTTTCCAATTTTAACGAACACGAATTCCAATTTGCAGTTGTAGATTCGTGAATTACAACTACATCATCGTCGTCATTTTGATGCTTTTTAAGGGGTATGGCTGATTTTAACACAGTTTCTACTTTTTGTGGTGCAAGATAGTAAGGGGCAACAGCTAAATGCCTATTGGCAGCGAGTAACAGTTTATCCTCTATCTTCCACAATCTAGCATCTTTTGTATAGAGTTTTAATTTCTGTACAGCTTGAACTAATTTGAACTGTACATTATAAATAACTAAAATGGCACCTTCTTCTGAAACATCTGCACCGTATGCCGCTATAGTAGTATCATTTAACGGTGTCATAATTACTGGATATGTAGTCTTAATACAATCCATTACGCTAATTAAAGTACTTGTCTCCGAATCTGCAGACTCTTCGGTTAAATTATGACTATATAATCTTCCATGCGACCCTGTAATACACAGAATCGTGTTTTATGTAACTGCATTTGCATATTACTGAAATTGAATACTCACATAAAGTTAAAAGATGCGCGCTGGTTTTACTACGCATAACTACATGACCAACAAGTTCTTCCGACATTCTTTTTAATTCAATGCGTCTCAAGTGTTTTAAATCCTCCAAGTAAGTTTCATCCTTTAGTCTAACGATTATGTAATAATACTTCTCCTTCACTTTTGTCAAAGCGAATAAGCTAATTTTTCCATTTGCACAAATTAGTTGACAGTCTAGTATATTTTCTTCTAGCCGCAACATTCCTTTGCCAAACTGCTGTTTTCTATTCTCAATGGCCCACTTTAAGGATGCGGTAGCACCATTCTGTTGAACTAGCACGGGAGGCAAATCATCGTAGGAAATAATTGTGTGAATAGGAAAATGAAATTTGTAAGCCTTCACGCTATTCAAGTCATTTTCTTCCTTTGTCCAAATTCGAATTCTCTTCTCATTGAACACGGCTGCGTATCTATCAGTATACTTGTCATAAATAACTTGCGTAGTGAGAAGATCCTTACTCGACCAATTACTCAATTGTTTTAAGTCTTGCAGCTATAATTGAAGAAGAAAAATGAAAATCAGAGAAAAGAGGAAGAAGGAGAGCTATCTTCAAAGCGGCATGTTTTTAGAATAGAGGCAGGAAAAGTAATAAACAAAGATATAACCTTATATCTCATAACAATGTTCTTGCCAAGAGTGATAATGGCACATCCTGGCTCCGAATCCTTTTCTACACCAAGAAGATTCTGCTGATCTATCAAAGGGCATAATGTGTAGTACGAGCTAAGCCTAGCCATTTTTCGTTCATGAACTTTTTACAAAAAAAAAAAATATAAAGTTACTCCGAAACACAAACTTCACAGGACTGATTTTAGCACGTGTTACCCAGAGACGTACTAACCTCACTTCCTACTTACACAACGTAACAAAGTGGCAACTGAAACGCACACAATGCGAGTTTTAGCATTCGACATTCGATATATCGAATCTCGATGCGCGCGATTTTCCACGTGCAAATGCAAAAGTCAAATTTGACAGAATCAAAAATTCTTGAAAAATCCTATGAAAAGGAGCATCCGAAAATAAAATCAAATAAAATTAAATATGGGCTTGACATATGATGCTTTATTGTGAATATTTATAATTGTTTATAGAATGAGATTTGTAGAAAATAAATCTACAGAATTACTTGGAATGCATAGTTTCTGAACTAATAAGAAGATTCATATATTAATATATAAGTAGCTAAATAATCATGTACAAAAATTACATTAAGAAATTCCTAAAAGTGAAGTAATCACGATTAAAATCAGAGTTCAAAAAATTAAAGTATTTACAATTATAATACAAGATCTTAAAAGCGAATGATTACAATTGAATGATATATTTACAGGTCTTGCAAATTAAAGACAAGGGAGGGAGGGAGGGAGAGGGGGACCAAATTGGAAAATTAATCTAAAAATTCTATCAGAGAATATACGATCTAATTAAAAAAATAAAAGAGAGGAAGAGAACACGATGTAAAATAAAATGATTCTTCCTTTTTCCCTTGCTTCTCCTCTCTCACTCTCTAACTCCATGTAATAGTCAAGCCCGATGGTAAAATATAACAAAAAGAGAGAGAGAGAGAGAGACATCGAAGGGTTCCTACTGTTTTGCTATCGCGGAACAAACTAAAAAAAAAAAAAAAAAGAAATTTCCCCGGTTACTGTGGAGTACGTCGAGTCTTAATAAAATAAAATCGTCAAAATTTCCTACAAAAATACCCTAAGCTACTTGTCACTCTCCAAAGTTGGAAATCTCCGGATCTCCAGCAGAGGAGTCGAAGGAACCGCAACGCGTAGGAGTCACAACAATGATCCCATTAGATCAGGGCAAAATCAATTTTCCTTAAACGACCGTTAAATTCTCGGGGGTGTGCAGATGTTTTTTTTTCTTTTTTTCTTTTTGAGAATCGCTCGACCACCCGTGTAGGATCTGGATTTCTCAATCTACGGGCATCCACGCGTGGATACGAATCTTTCCAGGAGAGTCAAAAATCCGGGAGAGAGCCTTTGAAGGGCGGAGGAGGGTGTGGGGGTTGTAGGGTGGCAGGGTAAACTGGGACAATGCGCCTTAGGCGCCAACAAAGGATCGAAGGATGGAGGGACCTCGGTGGTGGTTTTGGTTCACGGGATATTTAGTTGTCCGGCCTTGGCCGACAGTTGCATTGTGTCGATTTCCCTTGCCCCTGTCCCCTCCACTCCTGGTCGTCATCTTCTTGCGTGAATCGGGTCTCTCGCGTGCAGAATGGTGTTGTTCGGGGTGTCTTCTTCCCGCAGCATCCCCCCAGACTCTTCTCCGTCTGTTTCCCAAGTTTTTTTTTTTTTCATTTCTCGGATGATGAATCGCAGGAGGAAATGCAACTCAATTTGGGGATGACTTTTCTCGGAACGGACGTCAACGTGGAAACTGACGCACGCACGCACGCATGCACGCACGCACGCACGCACGCGTGGACGTAACAGCGTTGGTCGAGATTTTTTCTAAGTGGAAGGTGTCGTTTTGGGAAAACTGAAATCGTCCTGATCCAGTCGATATATTTTCGAAAACAAATTGAAACGAAGAGAGTCAATATTCTGATTGATTTGTCGTCATCATATCTGTCGAGATTCCCCCCCCCCCCACCCCCCGTTACTACCGATTGTATTTTTAGAAGAGCTTTTACGATAGATCCTAGATATTGGTGAGAAAGATTGGCTCGGAGGAAAAGAGTCGGTAAAGAGAAATTTCTAAAAAAAATTTTCATAAGTGAAAAATCCAAAAAGTTAGAAACTTTCTCCGCTCTACCGAGTACGCGGAAGTGGGGGCGCGTCCTAGTTCGCCGTAACCTTTCCCCAAGGTTCTAGGAACTTCTCTCACCCTCTGGTTTGATCTATCTTTCTATCTCTGACTGTTGAACGACATTGCGATGGGTAACTTCGAGCGTCGACGGAAGGAGAGCAAAGGGATCGTCTATCATTACCAAAATTTGCCATAAAAGAGCGATCGTCGAGAAATAAAAAATCGAATTGATGTTTCGACAGCGTTGCTTCCAGAGAGTTGGCGATATTTGCAACGTTTCCACACAATTCTCGTTGTCAAGATAAAGAGAATAATTCTAGGATGTGCGAGTCGAGTGTCCGAGGGTGACCAAGTTGGCGATGCCTTGCTTCACGTTTGATGGGGTCGTTTGATAAAATGTGATTTTATAGAAGAGCGGGAGGAGAGAATACCTTGAGGTTGAAACAGAGCGAGAGAGATAGCAAGTCCATATTGATGAGTCGATGGAAATACCATGCGTGTTTGGGTCCGGAAAGGCGAGGCTGCTCCCAGCGGGGTTTTCTATTCCCATGGAAAAAGGATTCCCCGTGCTTTCCCGCTCTTTATGTCGGGGATCGGTTGGTGGATCCTCCCCGGAGTGGGGATAAAGCTATAAAGGCCAGGGCTGCGTGGTCCGACTCTCAAGTTCCCCCAACACGACACGCCAACAAGTGTTTGCTTCTCTTCCATCTTCTTCGGGTGTCTCGTCCTCCTCTTCGACTCTCTCCGCGTCTCGTGCTGTCGTGCGTCGCGTTTCCGCTGAGGAGGAGGCGCACCTGCGAACGCAACAAAAACAGGAAAGCATCAGGAAGTGTTGAAAAATGTTCCAAGTTGACTTTGTGGTTCGGCTCTTGTAAATCAACCCCCACCCACCCCTTCGCGAAAGTGGTAGCACGATGGTTTTGGCGTTGCTGTTGGCGATTCTGTGCGTCGGTGAGTATCTCCGCGTTCTCTGCTGATGATTCTCGAGAAACAAAACTACCCCCTGCGCGCCAGTTCTGCGAACTACCCCCGAAAACCCAACCCCGATGAACCGGAGAGACTGGTCTCGAGTCTCGCTCGTCGCGCGGGACGAGTTTCGGGGAGTCTCGCGTGGGAAATTCGCGGGACCTCAAAGAAGGGGCTGAAAGCTGAGAGTGCAGAGGGTGGTTCGGGGGATGATGCGAGTAATTCTGTTCGGCGAGTGGATTGATCGAGCGACGTTCTGGCGGCTTCCGCGAAATAAATTCCGAGGCTGTTTGAAAAGTTGACTTTAATTGAGTGGCGAGGGACTCGGGGTAGAAGGGGGGTGTGGGGGGGGGGGGTATGAGGTTAACGATTTGCCTTACCGAATGAACTGTAGAAGTGGATGAATAGACGTTACGTAAAGTCGAGAGCATCGCCTAATTGGAAGAAATCCAAGTGCGTCAGGAGCATTTCAAAATCAAATTCAGCGTGATCAATAATCCCTTCAATAATCAAGTTTCTAATTTCTTTTCTCCAGTGCTTGGCTTTATGCGATCTTTTTTTTCTCATCATTATTTCTTTTTTATTTAAATTCTCCTCCTCCTCCCTCTTCTCTTTCCTCGCGTTTCCCTTCTTAGCTTTTATCAGCCCTTTTTCTAAATCTTTTCCTGTCTCCTTCAGTTCCTTCCGTTGCCTGTTTCTCTCCCTTGGCGTCATTCTGTTCTTCTTGTTGGTCCTTTTTTCTACCACCCTCTCTTTCGGCACCACAGTCTTGATTTTCTCGTTTTCTTCCCATTCTGTTGGTTGATTTCCCATAATCTTCGCTTTCGGTGTACCGATTGATTCCGCCTTCCTCGCTTTCGCTACTTTGTTCTTCGAACGCCGTTTCTTCAGCTGTGCTCTTTTGTCTTTCAGTTTCTAGAATGTCGTTTACGTCTATATTCGTTTGTTCAAAATAATCAGTGGAGAAAATAATTTACTCCCCCCCCCTCCCACAATTCCTCCTTAAAATGCTTTCCCCTACTGTTCTGTTTTGTTATTTTCTTCAAAAATTCAGAATTCGCATCACGAAGAAAGTCATTGAGGGGAGGGAGAAGGGGAGACGAGTGGGGGTTGGGAGCGTGGATAGACGTTGATCCATTACGATCAATTTATTGAAACTGGAAGGCATTTAAAGTTAAGGCGAGTATAAAGTACAAACTGTAAAGATGGGAGAGATGCGTCGACGTAAGGATTTTAAAGAACAAAATAAAATTTGTCAGGTGAAAGATAGGAAATTGATTAACCGAGGATAAACGTCAATTTTGCGTCAAGAGTAAAACAAACAAATTCACAAGAAAGCGGCAGGAGAACGCGAGGTTTTGATGTACGGAAGGATATTGTGAGTGTGTTGTGGGTGAAATAGAGAGAAACATGAGAGAGCGAACGATAAATGAGCTGATAAATGAAAATTGAGATACTTACACCTTTCCTATGAAAAAAATTACAAAACCGGGTGTTTTTTTTTTTTTTGATTTTCTTCCAAGTAATGTTGCGGTTCCCTCCAACTAATTTGACGGTCCCCCTAAATATTCCGCGGATTCCCTAACTAGTTATTCCCGGGCCCTAACTACTGCGAAACCTTTCCCTACGCTTGTCCCTCGTCTTCTGCTTCATTCTGTAATTCTAGACGAAGACCTCTTCCCCTCCCCCCGACCATCAATCGGTCATCGAGACCTAACGAGCGTGTGAGTAACCACATGTAGAAACTCCGGTAAATTTCAAAATTTTTAGAGAACTTTGTTGTTGCTCTCCTCCTCTCTCTTTCTCTCTCTCTCCCTCCTTCTCGCACTGTTGTACAACGCACGAGAACTCGAAGATTCAGATTCGGATTCGGGTAAATAGATTTTGAAAGCATGGAATAGACGGGAGAGACGGAGAGCGGGAGAGATGAAAAAAGAGACTATTCCATATGGCGAAAGCTCGTTAGTCTCTCGTGTGTCGCTTTTTGACAAGATTTTTAGGAGATTTGGGCACGCGAGGGCCAGGAAGGGGGTGGAGACGCACATGGCATATGCCACGGAGTTTGCCCAGCTTTTCGCCATTTGATGTTGTTTTAGGTTTAATCTGTTATTCCTCGACACTCCATTAGAAGGCGTTTAGAAATTCAAAAGTAGCGCCTGCCTTTTCCTCGCCCCTCAAACCTGAATAAACAATTTTCATCCTTAATCTCGCTCGCCGTGGCGAGTGAGGCAAGGCGAGAAATTTTCAAAAATTTCTCTGGAAAAATGTGCGCGCGCGCGCGCGCGTTTATGTGTTTCCATGCAAAAATGAGCCGGAGAGGATTTAGGAGTGAAATATGAGCGTTCGCATTTTATGTCGCACATTGTGACAGTTTCGAGGAGCGCCAGTTTTTTGTCGCTTCACCCCCTCCCTCCCTCTCTTTTTTATTTCCACCCGATTCTCGCATCCTCTCTGACACTTCCGGTTGACACTCGCTAATTAAGAATATTATGCGGAGGTCTGACACGAGAGTGGAGATCTTAATGAGGCTAAACTAATGATCTTTTCTTCTTTTTCTTCTTCTTCCTTTTTTTTCTATCTTCTCGAGAAACTATTTCCGTGAATTTTGAGAAGCGAGCAACAGGAAATGGATTATTTGATTTCCCGTGGAACTTTATAAATCAAAGGAAACACTGGACGTTTGTATTATTAATTATTAGAATCGAGTTAGAAAGTCTGAGAGCTAAATCATTCGTCAGGGCGTTTTTATGGGTGTCGGGAGGAATCAAAGGGAACTGGGATCATGTCCCACTGGGGGGGTGGGGGAGTTCCCCATGTGTTATGGCATCCTCCAGGGCCATTGGGATTATCCGAATAAAATCCTTCAGCAATAACAATTCAATCGCTTTACTTCTTACCAATTCTTTTTCTTCTTCTTCCTTTTCCCCTAAACTCACACACTCCCCTAAACCTTATAAAAACCTGTCAATGTCGATGAAGCTGAAAGAATTACAATATTGAGAGATGCCATTATCCCAAAACTCTCTCTCTCTCTCTCTCTCTCTGTCTCGGGAGGAAAAAGTTTTACTACAAAGAGAGAGAGAGAGAGAGAGAGAGAGAGAGAGAGAGAGAAAACAGGGATAATTGACGCGTAATGTCAGAAATTAATATCCAACGGGGGGGATTGTCTGTGTATATTTGCATTCTTTGGCTTCTGTGCTGTGAGCTAGAAGAGGGTGTTTAGGGGTGCGGCACAAAATTGACCTTGATCATTAAGAGCAAAGCCGGCAGTGGCACATGCGTGCAAGAAGAGGGTTTCCGCCTGATGGATCTTGGGTCTGACAGGTCGACGTCTCCCCCAAGCATAATAGTGCCCCTCGGTTGAAATTCGAAATCTTTTATTCCGCTAGAGATCTGGATTGTCACCTGGACCCCCTTGCGCAGGGCTTTTACAGAATCGCATAGGGATCTCCCTCCCCCCTCTCTTTCTGTCGTTTCTAATGGCTCCGGGAATACCCCATAAGAACGTTCGGACGGGCCGACAAAAATTTATAAGCAAGAGCGAAAAAAAAATTTCCCGATACTCTTCGAGTTGCGCCAGCAATGTTTTAGGTCAGTGTTTTACCATAAAATGGAGGAGGTTGGGAGAGTGGCGGGTTCACGGAGGGGCGTCGGGGAAAACCTACAGGTAGTGGCAGCAGCAGGGGGTGGTGGAGTAGCCTCCGCGACGAGGAACGAGAGGGGTGTGGTTGTGCTTTGAAAGATAATCCAATGTAGAGTGAGACTCGTGTTTGAGAATGCGTTGGTCCAAAACGAAAATTTCTGGGTCCCCAGCAGGGGGTGGGGGAGGACGCCTACCTCTTTCGTCTACCTCTCCGGGGAGGACCCAGGCAGTTTACACTGGCGTACCCCGTGTTTCCACGCGTCCCTTTTGCTTTTCCCGCAAGTTCCACCGCAGCGTGACCTTCCATCGCAGGGGGAATCCTAAGACCTAAAACCCACGGAGGAATTTAACTTCGCTCGTTGCCGCTCCCTTAACTTCCACGTCCCGCTTTAAGGATAATGAAGGCCAAACGACGACGGGTGTGATACCTGATGCAAAATGGGACACAATGCCACTACCACCACCACCACCACGAATTGGCAATGGAAGTCCGTTGATTATTTCCACAAACATTCGTTGGTTCTTCCTTTGCTCGCTCGTTAACTTCGTCCCTGACGGAGGACCGAATCGAGCACGCGACCCTTGCAAACTGTCGTGGTCATTTTCGTGGCGCGACCTTGAGAGTGACTGTCGACCAGAGGGAAAGTGAGGCGGGGAGAGAAGCGTCTCCGGGAAGATCGACGGATAAAACGGGACGCGTCCCTCGGTATTCCTGGAAGGTTCCACGCCTATGGGACCACGCGGGAACTCCCGTGTACACAGTGGGACCCTTAGGGGAGGGAGGGGCCCGAGGAAACTCGAGGTTCGGATAGCAGAAGCGCCGCTTTATCTATCGGCACCGTATGCTCTCGTGTTCAAAGGATCATTTTTTTTCCGATTCTTTCGCAGGTCAGGGCAGCGGCTCCTTCTGGACGCAGGACAGGAATGGGGACCAGTGCGAGGTCACCATCAAGGACGTTATCTTGGAGGACCGTTCGAGCAACGTGGACAATACCCCTTCGAGATTGTTCGCCAGCTGGCTGTCTCAGGAGTAAGTTGTGCGCGTATCCTGACGCGTACGTGGACACGCTTGACCCACTCGGAGGTTTGGCCGTGAAATCGATTCCTCAAGGACACGACGCCGGTAGTCGTTGAAGCGAGAGGATCCCCCGAATGTATTGGGGTCCCGTCGATCGATTTCTTCCTGGCCATTTCTCCATTTCCCTCTGCGTGTCTTCCTCCCTTGTCCTCCCACTCGAGACGAATCCAGGGGGATCCGAAGGGAATTCTTTGCACCAGCTGCCTTCCCCTCCCCCTCTCCGCGTCTCACTCCCCTTCGTACCTACCTTCACTCACTACCTTCCAGGTAGTCGAGGAAGTTCAGCCGTAAAAAACGTGATTTTTACAATAGTCTGCGTTGTCCCTGTCTTTTTTCTTCTTCTTCTTCTTCTCTCTCTGTTTCTGCTTCTTCTTTTTACCCTTATCCATGTCTGGAACACTCCAGTTTTTCTTACGTCGCCGCCGCTTTTCTTGACCCAAGCAGCACAGCACCCTGGAGAACCCACTTGTTGGGAAAAGTGAAATTCTACAGAAGCTTCCTCCTGTTCTGGCCTAATCTCTAAATTGGACAGACCTTTCCACTTGAGATATCTTATCTTCGTGCTGCTGCTGTTCGTCATCCTCTTCCTGCCATCGCCGCTCTTTTCCATTTTCCTCCGTCCCTTTCGCTTTCTCCCTTTTTTGCGGATCCTCCATTTTTCGCTTCCTACTTTCTATCAAAATATTTTCCATCCCGCTTGCGCAGAAACTCTCAAAGCTGAAGTTTTCAGCGTTTCTACCTTTCCTCCGCTCTTATCTCTCCCTCGCCCTCTTCCTTCTTCGTGGTTCGTCAAGGCGTAAAATACAATCTTCTCTCTCGAAACATCCCTTGGTTCACCGTTGGTGCTTTTCATTTTTCGATTCTCCACTCTCTCTCTCTCCCTATCGCTGGGAGTATCCCATTAGATTTATGTCATTCCACTGTTCCTTCTCTCCCACGCATAAATATATACATAAAATTGGTATTCCACGCTGGGCAGCGACGAGATAAGATAATTCAAGCGCACGTTTTTCCCAATCAGGTGCGAGATGAGGGCGGGACCGGAATACATAATAAGGAAATACACATTTTTCGAGAACTCGACGTTCCTGCTGATACGCCATCATTATGCCGAGGAGTCTTGCAGCGTCGCGACGCATACCGTCACAGCCCGTGGGTCCATCAAGCTTTTATCCGCCTCGTTGCTAACACCTGGTGCTACCGAGGCCAGATTTATACTGGACACCGTGCACGTGATTCCGCTGAACCGACAGGTAAACGTCGCAGAATCACAATTGATCGGCGATCGATCGACCATTGCCCCGCTATTGCGCGGTAAACCGTGTATCGACGATGATCACCTTGAAACTCCTGCAGGTTGCCCACAAGTTCGGGCATCGGTTGAATGTGACCTGCAGCCCCCAGCCAAGGTGGAGGCCCTACGTGTCGCACCTGGTCTACGAGCAGTCCTCGTACCAGCAGCACGGGAGTCCATCCTGGCACGGGCCTAGTTACAACTCGCTTCAAGGTCATCAGCAATCGCGAAATCCCAGAGGGGTGGACTGCCTGGAGCCGTTAGGGATCGAGTTCGGGGAGTTGCGGCTGTTGCGGGTGCAGAAGAAGGCGAGCAGTTCAAGGTCGGACCACAGACCGAGGGTGGAGCTGTTCCTGGGTAGTCTGCCAGGGAATCCCCATGTGAAATGGTCCCACAGGTCGACCTCCCTCCAGGCCACGTCTCTGCTGAGGAGCGACACGGTAATGGATTGGTGATGCTTGACCTTGATCTTAGAAAGGCCGAGAAAACGTTTAAAGAAAATGACCGGAGTATTTTCCTACGCAGACGAGCGGGTGTCCGATTTGCAGCAGCATCGCCAGGGGCACCGAGTGCAGCCCCCCACTTCTGCACGAGGTAGCGGCCCTACCGGCCTTGCTGGGCGGCTCCTGGATAAGTCTGGGCTGCGAGAGCATCGAGGGTGGTCTCTGGATCAGACGTCAACTGCAGATCTACTCGGGGGACAAGTTGTGGGTCGGTCGCTGGGATTATCACGTGGATCCGAGGTGCACGACCTTCTTGTACGCGATATCGGCAGCTGGGAGCTACGTGCAGCGTCCTGGTAGATCCAGGAGGCACGGGGAGTTTGGCAGGACCCTGGAAAAGTACTACGAGGTGGTGGATCAGCAGGAAAAGGATCTGGAGGTGGAGGAGGAGGAGCAGCGAATGGAGGAAAGGCTACAACCTAGGAAATACAGGAGAAGTCCAGACCTTACTGTCAAGGATCATCCGTTGAATCTTGAGGGTAGGAAGAAGCTCCAGATAGATCCTCTTCGAGAAACGGAGAAGGTCCCTTCGCTCAGCCCGAGATCCAGGAGGACCAGGAGGAACTTGGCCGAGTGGATGAGTCCGGAGTTGGCTAGGGTCATAGTACAGATGTACACCTCGAAGCAGCCTCACCTGGAGAATATGTTACCCACTGCGGAGGAGATCCACGAGGCAATTGGTAGAGCGAAAGAGGCACGGGAGGTAAATCAGGAAACCACCAGGATAATATCAGACCTAGAAACAAAAGTGGAGGATGAGAATCTCATCGGTGCAAGCACCTTGAAGAGAGAAGTGGGGTGGCAACAGCAGGAAACTCGTCCTGTTTGGAATAAAACTAGTAGTGGTAGTAGTAGCAGTAGTATAAGAAGCAGAAGAAGAAGAAGTTTGGACGAGATCGTTTATCGACATTTGATGCAAAATACTCAGCCATCGATGGCAGAGTCCTTCGCTGCCATGCTGAGGGGGAACCAACAGCAGGAGGAGGTCACCACTAGGAGGCCATACTTGGGATTTGCTCCTTCAGGATCAACAGAATTGGACCTTCATGTGGCCGAAAGTCTTCTGATTCCCGGAGAACTCGCTGTGGCCGCTAGGTGCGGGGGTCAGAAGAACAGACCACTCGCTTCCTGGCCCAGGAACTGCATTCCCAAAGCTATCACCGCACCGTCCACGGTTGCCCTCAGGGCTAAGGTTGGCGTCAGTTGGGCTGGTCAGTACATTTTGATGTTAGGGCCCAGGGACGATCAGCTTTGGGATTCTCCTCTTCAGCAGTGTGGCCCAACGCCTTCTTACAATCCAGAACTGAGGGTCCATCTGAGGAGAAGCGTTGGTCTCAAGTATGGTCTGTTCTCTTCAGCGTCCAGTCAAAGAATCACCTGGTACTTTCTCCTGCTTCAACAGCTGATTCTTGGCTGTTTGTCTCTCTTCGCGTTTTCTGGAGTTCCTTTGAGTTTTGTACATTAATTGACTCCTCGAGGATGGTGGAACGTAGAAGTAGATTAAGAAGTAGGTGTACGATAGAAACTTGTATATTGTGTAAAAATCTTGTAATTATCATTAAACGTAGAGGTGCTTGCAGATTCTGGAGGAAAATTAGACTAGCTGCCTTTTGTGGAATCGATGTAAATATTCTTTAAGCAAGATTTCTACAATGTTCCTCTGGAATAGTATTCGAGGGGAAAAACTGTAACAGAGTCCCTGAAAACAGAGGAAAATCTGGTAATGTGTTTTCTGAGATTTCACAATACCACTCAAGGATAAGCTTATTGCTTTCTTTGAGATTCTTTACATGACTGATAGCTTAGTTTTCTCTCTCATGTACGTTACTATCACGTTCTCTCCAACAAGTAACTATAAATACAGTGTATAAATACAATTTCCCATTTTTTACGACAAACAATGATACCGTGTATCTCCCATGTAAATGTTATCTCGAATAATGTTATAGTAGAGTAATTATAAGAAAATTATTTATGATATTATTATTTTTACGATTAACTATTAATTTTAAAAGTAAGACATTAAGAGATAGAACTCTTAAGAATCTAATATATAATATTTTTGTATCATGTATATATATACACACATATGTTATGAAAAGGGACAAACATTGACCAGTGATTGATTTATGAGGAAGGTGTGTTTACTGAAGAATTCCAGTACACCAAATATTCCCAATTAGATATAAAGTATTATCATTAATTGCACAATGAGGAAAAAGCAGTAGGTTTAGAGTCAGGAGCTTTGGAAGGCAATCCTGAATGAAAGAATCTCTAATAGCGTGCAAATAAAGAATGCTATCCTATAGTGTGCGGTAAATCATTAGCATGATACAGCAATAATTTATCTTTTGTAAATAATTGTTAAGAGAACATACACACATACAAAAGTCTTGAATAAAAAACTAAAGAAATTTAAAAGAAAGAAAGGAGTAAAATGTCATTGGAGATGCGAGAGGGAAAGAGAGAGAGAGAGAGAGAGAGAGAGAGACTCAGGAATATAAAATTGCATGAACTATTGATGAAGGGAGCTACTGATATTAATAATGAGTGGAAAATTGCATGTTCTTACACTTGCTGTAGGATGTGAGATAACGATGAAAAGAGTTGACAAACTGAGTCAGACAATCAACTTGTTGGTAGTCGTCTAATTGATTTATCTCAACAATCACATTGTCATTTAAGAATGTCTGGCAGTTATCCGGCTACTTCTTGGACTGCTGCTCTTATCAAGGTGTTATAAATTACTCCCCATAAGCGGAATCTTACTGAACGTCACTGAAAATCTCATCATCCTCGGATGCAAGAGAATTGCAACGATAGTCACTCAGTCTTCCCATGAACATGAATCGGGAGAGAAACTGTTGCAGTCAGTCTTTCTTTCTCTTTCTCTCTCTCTCTCTCTCTCTCTCTCTCTCTCTCTCTCTCTGCTCCCTCCCTCAAACCCTCAAACCAGTGACTTTTCTATAAAATTATGAAAATCAAAGTCTTCTCGTGAAACCAATACGAAAATAAAAAAGTAAACGTTGTAAAGAAACCGAGGACCCAGAAGTTTGTTCGCAACCCTTGCTTTGTGATCCTTCTCGTACCTTTAAACACGATAGTTCAAAAATTGTCGCGCGAAAAGAACATAATTCTCGGTAGTAATCATTACATTGAAACTGAAACTATCCAAATTCTCAAGCTGCAGTTGCAACGTGGGACAGTGTATTTGGTAGCAGAGTTTGATCGTTTGGTTCGGTCGATTCGCAAAAAAAGGAGTAGAACTTCTGTTGTGAAATTTCTCAGTGGGACCAGGAGAAATGGCGCTGAACGAAACTGTGGAAATCGCGCAGGAGATGATCCTGAATCCGGTGACCTTCGGCTGGGTGGACTACGGTCTCTTTGCATTGCTGCTGGTGGTTAGTGTTTTGATTGGCATCTACTTTGGGTTCTTCAGCAAGCAAGACACTGCCACCGAGTATTTGCTGGCAGGGAAAAGGATGGGACCCTTTCCAGTGGCGATGAGTATCATTGCCAGGTCAGTTTGGATCCTCCCCTAAGTAAATACAAACACCATTTACCTTTTTACCACCTATTCCCGCTGAGTCTTAACAAAGCGAAACGATGGAAATCCATCACGAACCTGTTATTTTCACCAGCTCTGATGCAAACATTGTGATGGGATCAATCAACGGACCAATCGCGCACGTCTAATATTATCTAATTATTAAAGTAAACCAAACCTAATGCAAAAGCCAAGAAATCCTGTTGCATCGCTATTTCCACCATCGTTACCACTGATATCGTGCATTGAATGACTCATAAAATAAAACTAGAGACAGAGTCGTAAGATTTTCCGGAAAATTTCAAGGATTCGAGCAAATAGTTTGGAAAGCAGTGAGAGTTCTATTGGATTTTCAGCCACGTTTCCGGTATCACCTTGCTGGGGATCCCGACGGAGGTCTACGAGTACGGCTCGCAGTACATCGCGTTGGTGCTGACGTCAGTTTTCACGTGTACAGCAACGGCCTACATTTTCCTGCCGGTGTTTTACAAGCTCCAATTGACCAGCACCTTCGAGTACCTGGAGATTCGATTCGCCAAGTCCGTGAGGAATCTCTGCTCCGTCCTCTTCGTGCTCTCGCTCTTCATGTACATCCCCATAGTCGTGTATGTGCCGGCCCTAGCCTTCTCACAGGTTTCCAATCTCAGCATCCACCTGATAAGTCCAGTTCTCTGCGTCGTCTGCATCCTCTACACCAGTATAGTGAGTTCTCCAGTGGTAGTGGTGCTCAAGGTCATTGGAATCTTGAGGGCCGAAGAAGCATCCCCTGATTTCTTCGGAGATCCGGAGAAACTAGTGGGGCGTTGTTTGTTCGCTGACGATTCGTTCAACTTTTCAGGGTGGACTGAAAGCTGTGGTATGGACCGACACGATTCAGTTTTCCGTAACGGTGGGAGGCCTCTTCACCGTTCTGTTTCTGGGCCTGAGGTCCGTGGGAGGTCTCGGCGAAGTCTGGAAAAAATCGGACGAGGGAGGTCGACTGATATTTTTCAAGTAAATGTCCCCTTTCGAGGACCCCTGACAAATTAACAGTCTCTTCCACCTACCTTTCCCTGCTCACCACCTCTCCCCTTCACTTGATGGTACCCGACGTTTTTATTAATCCGGCATTTGAAACTCCACCAGTATGGATCCGAGCCCGTTCGTCCGGGTGAGTTTCTGGGGCGTTGCCCTGAGCACCACGTTCACCTGGCTAGGTCACGTCGGGGTAAACCAGGGAAGCATCCAGAGATTCCTATCGGTTCCCAAGGAATCCCAAGCTAGAGCGTAAGACAAGATCTTTGTGATTTACGGATCGAACAGTTTATAAATTAGAGGCGGAGGAAACGAAGGGGAGGAGAGATCCTGAAAAAAGGAATTCCTCTCGTCTTTTTGCCTTCCAGGGCCATCGGAGTTTCCGGCATCGGATTTATATTGGTGAAGATCGTGTCGATTCTTACCGGACTCATCATCTACTCGAAGTACTTCGATTGCGATCCCCTGCAGGCAAAGGTAAATATCGAGAGCTACCCCCGGGCAATTTCGATTCGAATCCGCCAAAGTACCGAAGACCCGCTGCTAATGGAGTTGACCCTGTCCAACTGTTTCTCAGTTGATATCCAGGAGCGATCAGCTGTTACCCTATTACGTGATGGACGTGGCCGGTAACATTCCTGGCTTGCCAGGATTATTTCTGGCGGGACTGGTGAGTGCAGCCCTGGCAACGATGAGTGCCAGCTTGAATACGATGTCCGGAATTATTTACGAAGATTTCCTGGATAGCTGGCTGCCAGAGAGTCCCAGTAAAGAGGAGAAAGCCACCAGAATAATGAAAGTTGGTACAACCCCCCTTCTCCCTTGCGTTTCATCATGCAACACACACACACATACACAGAGTACTTGAAGCACAAAATTCTGATCTGGTCCGACTACTCGAATACTTGTCTCTACCCTCCTCCTCCGATAGAGTGTGAGGGGGGGGGGGTGAAGAGGCAAGAGCGATTAGGGGTAGTTTCTGATGAGAAACTTGTCTCTTGCAGATAATAGTGGTGATAGTGGGGATAATTTCGGTAGGTCTGGTGTTTGTGGTGGAGCACCTGGGGACAGTTTTCCAGATAGCAGTGAGTATGAGAAGTATAACCGACGGTCCTTTGCTAGGGCTGTTCATTCTGGGGATGATAGTGCCCTGGGCGGGTGCAAGGGGTGCCGTCATAGGTGGGTACACGTCCCTGCTGAGTCTTCTGGTTCTAGTGGCGGGTGTACAGTGGCACAATGCGCAGAGAGACATACCGAGTCAACGACTGCCGACTTCGATCGAGGGCTGTCCTTACCCCCTCAATGAAACCTCGACTCTTTTCACCCCCAGCCCCAGTGACGCCCCTCACGAGGACCCGTTCTTCCTCTTCAAGATCTCCTTCATGCACTTCAGCATGATCGGCGCCTTTATCGTGGTGGTCGTTGGCCTCGTCGCCAGTTACCTCTCTGGAGAGGTTGACCTTGAGCAGGTGGATCCAGACCACATCACCCCTTTCATGAGAAGGTGAGCGTTTAAGAACGATAAGTAGGGATCAACCGTGAGAGTCAGACTGTGAACTAGAGTCCGAAAACTGGGACCACAGAGAGAGAGAGAGAGAGAGAGAGAGAGAGAGAAAAGTTTGGGAGAGACCAAGAATCAGATTGCGCTGTTGGATGAGTTATTGATTTCTTCCGGGGAGTTCCACAACTGTAGCGTTTGAATGTTTCATTAGGTTCCTGCCGGCGAAGAAGTACCTGGAGGTACCCCTGAAGGACATTGCAGCTCCCGTCTACGAGAACGCGAAAGCCGAGATCGAGGCAGCAGCAGCCATTAAAAAGTCCTGAGCGAAGCCAGATCCTCGCCTAGGAACTTGCAGGTTCGTCCAAAGATGCGCGCGGACGATCGCTGTGTCGGGCTGTCGATGCTATTGCTCGGATGACGGGAACAATTGTACATGAATTTTCATCAAGGACGCGTTGTCTTGACAATAAAGAGAGAGACGCCTTACGACTTCATCGTTGGTTTCTTGCCACCCCCCACCCCCACCCTCTTATCGACAGAGTGGCCGATTTTCAAGGCCGCCGGAGATACTCGAGTAAAACGGGAAGGAGGAAGATTTTCCGGGGCCACGCGCGGATGGGTCGACTGTCGAATGCGAATAGATGCAAAAGCGAGAAGAAAAACTGGCCGCCTAAGGAGAAATTACGTTGCTTATCGATTAACGAGCGCATGCGCCGGTAAACTAGTCAACGTTAGAAGGAAAATGCGTTTATTTATTTGCTCGTCACTCAGAACGCGTGGTAAAATCCCCGAGTTGGACCTTCGGGGTTGCGACTCAGGGGAGGGGAGGGGAGGGTGAGGGTACCTTTTCGTAGTGAAAAATGTGAAGCGTGTGGATCCTCGGTTTTGCGACCGAGGTGAATATTTCAGGGGAGGTTCCAAGGTTTTATCAGAAGAGCATCATCAGCAGCAGCAGCAGCATCGAGTTGAATCGAGCGAATCAGCGAGGATCCTATCGATGAGTAGCTTCTTGAAGAGGGAAAAGTACACGCGGCTTGGGACGGGGTAAAATCGACCTGGCAGAAGCTTTCTTCACCGTAGTTGCCGAAGACTCGCGCTTCTTTTGATCAATCATTCCCGATGAAGCCCCGAAGAAGACTTCCGTCGTCGTTTCGCGTGAAACTGGGTTAAAACAATTTTCCCACCACCTCCGTGCACCCACGCCACGTAGCGTATGGTCGGAGCTTTTGCCAGGAATACTCAGAGTCAAACTGGACTAGACTAAACTATAAGCTGAGTCGAACTAAATTCAACTAAGCCGAACTAAATTGAACAAAGTGCAACGCACGGCTAAACACGATTTCTAGTTTTGAGAATCGATTGGGAAAATTTGGATGCCGCGAGAGAGTCTCGTGTCGTCCCAGTTTTTCTTCCGGTTTTAATTGGAAGCTTGCAAGCCTCGAGAGTAGAGAGAAAGAGTGGGGAAGAGAGAGAGAGAGAGAGAGAGAGAGAGAGAGCTGTGCTTGGCAACAGGGAGTGGAAACCAAGAGAATTCTACAGCTAAACAATTCTTGGCAGGCGCTAAGAATCGATAGAGAGAAATTGGATAATTTAAGAACCAATTCGTATCGCAACGTCGTAACACAGATCCCAGTTGTTGTTTCGCTCCAATCGAAAGCTCGCAAGCTTCGGGGAGAGAATGAAAACTGTGTGCTTGGCAACAGGGTAAGGAAGCAGGAGAGCAGCATGGGCATGTACGTCACTGGGAACTTGGAAAGATCTCGCTGCTCCATACGTTTGGAGCTTGCAAGCTCAGCAATGATAAAAGCTCAACGTTGAGATTAGAGTCCACGACCGAGTAAAGATAGAACGATTGTTTGCCCCGAGAAAACAGAGGGGAAGGCACCTCGAGTTTGAATAACCCAACAAGCTCCGCGAAGCTCAAGCTCGAGGCTTTCGCAAGCTCTTCCTCGTTCTTCCGGATCCACCGGATCCAGAATGGACTGGCTCGAAATAGCCCCGAGGAAAAGCTTGGGAAGAAAAATTCACCCTAGCGCAGGGTGAACGACACTCGAATAAGAGGAAGAGATAGGGAGAGGGTGGGGGTGGAAGGGGCGAGGGAGAGAGCTTGCGCCAGCTCAAAACTTGAAACTTGAGCGTGTCAAGAGTTCGTAAAGTTGTTCCTAAAGAGGATTAGCATAGGGAGGGGGTGGGGGGGAGGAGAGATACGGCCCTGGGGGTGACTGCTGGGAGCTTTCGGTAAGGGTTGCGCGCGCGGGGGTGGTTGGGAGTCGACGGGTCGACCGCGCCTACACGTGGAGCTTTCACGGAGTCTCTAGCGTGTGACGGCGCGATCAACAAGTAAACGCGCGACGCTCGGCGTCGGGACGCCTCGGGCCCGTCCAGGCGTCGTCGCGAGAGCTTCGGGCAAAAGCTCCGCGTCCGCGAGAACTCGCTGGTTCCGCTCCGCGGAACTTTCGAAGAGCTTTCGGCGTCAACGACGAGGACGCTCCTCCAGGACCGACCGAAATCGATAACCTGGTGATACCCTGGAGCTTTTTTCAATCGCGACAATTTCGAGCAAGGGGAGAGGGAGGGTGGTGGGGAAAGGTGAACAAGGAAAAGAGTTTCTCGAGTTCGCAGCGGAGGGTCGCCCAGGAAGGGGATGAAAGGGGATGATTAACGGTACGAGACGATCGCGAGGGAGAGGAAGCTTGCAGGACGGAAAGCACGGGAGAGGCCTGGAAAAGAAAACTCCGAAAGGTCAGCGGGTGAAATTTCGTGGTAAAATGCCTCTTCCTGACGGGGGATGAGAACCGAGGGAGAGAACCTTTCGAATTCCACCCCTCGAGTGTCTGCTGCTGGCAATTTCATTAACGGAGCTTGCAGGAAATCCAATTGCCTGGTCTGTGGGAGTACCGGAAGTTCCTGCGCGAGACCGAGCGGTCGCCGCCCTCCCCCACCCACAGGGTTGAAACGTGGAGCTTTCAAGCTCGAGCTTAACTGGTGGACAGCTCGTCGATCTGCGAACGAACGCGCACAGTCGCCTCGACAGCAACAACGGAAATGAACAGCCGCTGGTGAATCGAAATTCAAGTCGACCGCTGCGGGGGTGGGGGAGAGCAGAGGGTGCGAGAGAAAGAGAACTTTCGATTCTTCCACGAAAGTCCCGAGCGCTTGCAATCAATTGGTGACACGACGTTCTAAAATAGTTGGATAGTGGTGGGGAGTGGAATAGGGGAGAGGGAGAAAAAGCACTACGAGAGAGCGAAGTGGGGAGGTGTCCCACGGGATAGGAGCGGGATCGGGAGAGGGGTCTCTCTCCCGAATTTAAAAATAGATAGAAATCGCGAGAAAAAAAGAGAGAGGAAAAAGATAAATAAAGAAGCAGAGAGAAAGACTTCGAGAGGTTGGGTGGTGTCGAGGGTAGGGGGTGGCGGAGGGAAAAGAAAAAAAGCTCAGGGTCGTTAAATTTTCGGTGTCTCGTGAACGAGGGGAAAAAAGAATGGTCATTCGAACGACAATACCTCTCCCGGACGGGTGCGCGACTTCCTCTGGTTCACCACCACCCACGTGCTCCAACGCAAACCCTCCTCCTCCCCTCCCGCTCAAAGTGAAGAGAAACGCCAGAAACTGGAAACGAGGCTTGGTCTCGAATTAATCGCGGTCTAATCCGATCCTCCCGGAAATTGGATATCGAGCTGGCCGCGGGGGTGGTAGTTCACCAGGGTGGCGATTGTCGCTACCCTTTGGAGAATCGTCAACCCCCGCAGCAGCGCAGAGTTCGCTGAGACTCGACGAGATCACGAAGAGAGAGAACATTAACGAGAAATAACAGTAATAACAATAATAATAATAATCATCATAGTCATCATAACATTCATGGGATAATAGCGAAGGTATTGGAAAAGTGGGGATTTTTCAATTAATTTTCACCCGGAGGCAACCAGAGTTGGTTCGAAGTGAGGGGAGAGACTCTGTGCGTTTCGAAAGAAGTCGCTGCTGAACTTCCGGGGAGAATCACCCCCGTGGTGTTCAAGGCCACCATCTGTACCGAGAGACCAGCAGCATCTTCCGCGCAGAACGGAGCCCGAGGTGAGTGCAAGCCCAAAATCGAAAATTTTGTAACTTGAGCAAAAAGGATGGGAAATGAAACATTGGGTTGTTACACAAGTTCGTTTGGTTTCAACAAAGTGCGGATAGTTAAGAAAGAAATTGCATAGTTCGATAAAAGTACAGCTCGCTACTTCACTCGTATCGATGGCAAAATTGCGGGAATTCTGCGTTAAAGTGTAATTACGGTTGTACGTAGGACAACGAGGTAACCAAAATATTTTCTTCCCCCGAAATATTCCTCCCCCCTTCAACGACACGAGTTGTTACGAGGAGCGCGCCAAATTTCGAACGGACTCGTGTGACAACGTAAAAAACAATCGAAGAATAAAAAATAGAGAAAGAGAGTAAATTGCAAGATTTTTCAGAGGTACCGAGAGAAAAAGAGAGAGAGAGAGAAAAGAAAGAGAAAAAAAACGAGAGAATTTAGCGCGAAACGCAAAAAGAGGGGAGGAGTGCGCGTGTCGGAGGAGTTGCAGGATGTGGGGGAAGCTCGAGGGTGTCCGGGAGAGCTTAAGATGACGTCATTGGGACAGCGGCTCCTACTGGGGCTGGCCGTGTTGGCAGCGATGATCCTGGTGGTCGCGATGATCAGCCGGATGATCTCCACGGTGAGCGTGCGTCGTAACGAGGGTCTCCTCTTGAAGATGCTGGCGAACGTGAGCAACGGCCTTGACCGACTGGATGCCGAACTGGATGGGATATCCAGCCAAATGGAAGTTGCCAAGTCCAGACTGAAGCAACTGACCGTCGTCCATCGGGAGAACTTGTCCCTCTGCGCTCTGCTGAGGAAAAGCCAGCAGAAACGACTGAAACGCGCCACTTCCAGGTGTACTTCCGGTTTAGGTACGAGCTGACGGTGTGCGTTAACCGGAAGTAGCAATTTACCCGAAAAGTCGCGTGCTAACTTCCATAAGAGTTAACGGGAGTAGGAGTAGGAGGGAGGTGGTCTGGAACCAGAAATTGGTCCATTTCCGGTTCAGAGAATGGTCAACGGTATAGAAACCGGAAGTCTCCCGGGAAGTTTTCATAAGAATGACCGGATGGAGATGCAGAAATTGGCGCACTTCCGATTAAGAAATCAGAAGTGGCGATTTGTTGGTATCCGAATGGAAGAAACGAGTCGGCACCCAAGTCACTTCCGGTCTGACTTACCATTGGCAAGACTGACAAAATTGATTCAGAGAGTTCACGGTGTGCATCGACGTGCTCCAGAAATTACACGGGTCATTCACAGGGTGCTGTTTTAGACGGGGGATGAATGCGTGTACTCCTCCAGCACACACACACACACACACACACTCAAATTCCGATGCATTTGAGTTACGTAATTGATAAGGACACCGAGTTTTTCCTGCGATCTTTGCTGTTGTTGGGCTTTGGATACTTCGTTATTGCTGCCATGTGTTTTTAGTCGATTATCACTGTTGCGCAATCTCTAATTTCAGAGATTCTTTCAAAGATCCTATTCGATTAGCCTTGATACTTGCGTTCGAGAGTTCATCCGAGATTCGATCGCTTGCAACGTCCCTTCTTCGACGGCAACTTCTATAGTTAGAGCTTGCGTTGCTGGAAATCACCATTCTCGATGTACAATCAACGATATAGATATAAATATACGTAGATATGTGTGTATATGTATGCGTGTATAGGCGAAACGTACGTGCACGTATCTGGAGTAATTGCAAAATTTACACAAGGGAGAATCGTTAGGGGTGGAAGAGGGAGGAGAGCGCGTAACAGAGGATTTTCGTAGTGCACGCGACCAATTAAATTGTACCCACAAAGATACTCGAGTGTATCTCGCGTATTTCTCACGATGAAAACGACCAAGCGATGTGTGCGAAACGCGAGGAAACTCGCGTCTCTCTCATTTTATCTCTCTAAGTGTTTTCTCTTCCGCATTAAAAAAAGAAATTCTTATTTTCTTTGAGACAGAACTACGCCTCGGAAGAAAATCTTTTCACAGATGAGACAATCACGCGTTAAAAATCTTAATTTTTTATCGATAAACGAAAATTTTTGGAAAAAGAAGGAGAATGACAAAAGCCGATAAAAGTTAATGATTAAAAGGGGCCAATTGTAGAACAAGAGAGTGAGACGCGCGAGAAAAGCTTCACTCTGATGAAAGTATATGCTACTTTGTATAACGAATCTATGATAACACAAACACACACACGCGCGCGCGCATATACAAAGAAACAGATTTAACAGAAATAATAAAAAATTGATAAAAGTGCCAAGTTAAATGTGCAATCATTCAATCTCGATCGATCAATGAACCGATAATCATGTGTAATCCAAGTTACACGTTTGGATTCCATGGAAGAGATTCATCATGCAAATTGTATATTTTTGCTCACATGAAATTGAACCAAAGCCATTATAACTTTTGCTTGTTTAGCTCTTGTTCCGCAAAGTATCGATGAACGTTCGTTTCTTTACTCTGACATAAGAGAGAAAGAAAAGAGAAGCGGGATCAAAAAAAATTGCTATGAAATCTTCTTGGCCTTGAGAAGATTCGAGGTTTCGCTACCAATGATGATCCATTTGTATATTTAGATTTAAGATTGCTTGATCCAAGGTCGAAAATACAGAAATGAGATAGCTCGAGTAATAATCTTATTTTCTAAAGACCTATGTATTTATTTTTGTAATTCCACGATGAATAATGAATAAATCACTTATTTGACTTGAGAAGAATTTGCATCAGTATTAACATTATTAACATAATCACCACCACCACCACCACCACCACCAACGATACTTGGTATCTTTAGCTTACTTTTAGTACGCTCATAATAATAAAAACAACTTAAAGAGATAGACCAAGTGCAAATTTTCGCTCGGTGAACTGTTGTGTCAGTGTTCGATTATCTCCATGTTGACGTATAATTCAGTTGAAAACCTTCTAATTGTACAATTGCACCGAGACGCTGAAATAACAAGCGTCGTATATGGAAAAGTATGCTAATGGCAACCGTCGGTAGAATTCTTGAAAATCCTCGAGTTCTCGAGACTTCAATTTCAAGAAACTGTCGAAGTTCCTCCAGTTCTGTAGCTGGACCGGAAGTTGGTTACAGATTGATGCAGATTGAACGATGGGGCTCTCGTTATTCTTGAGGAGAGTTTACGCTCCTGGGAGACGATTAACTTATCGTCCGGAGCATTCTCGACGTAATTGACAAGATAGGAGAAGGAGTAGTCGGAGTTGGAGCCTGAGCCGGAGCCGGTTGAGGCCGAAGGTCAAGGTCTTTCCGTTAACGGGCCTCTTGGCTAGATCTTGAGGGCAACGCCAGTTACGGTCGCTTCTTTCAGCCCAGTTCAGGCCAAACGGTTCTGGTGTCAACACTCTCTTCGGGTCATCGAGATCGCATCTTCTCTGTAGGTTTTCTTGTTCTTCTGCTGGACTTGGAGGTCATCGTTTGATCATCGAACATGGCGGGGAAACCAGGTGAATATCATTGATCACCTTCTTCGACTCTCTCGTCGCACCTATGAAGGTGGAAAATGATGCAATTGTAGTTTAAAACAAAACCTCCGGAACCCAATCCTGCAGAGTGCAAGCTATACTCTGAAGGAGGGGGGAGAGAGAGAGGAGAGTGATTTTTGCAAATGTCAATTTACCTGCCATCAAATTTTACTTAACGCTTTGACGCTCTTTTGAATTTTTCCCACTTTAACTCTCTGCTCGAAGAAAACTAACATTTCTATCAAAACTCACTGGATCAATTTAATAAATTAGATTATTCTGCACCTTGAAGTTTTACAATTTCCTCATTTGCTTCTCGTTGATTAGCATTCACGTTTATGTAAGACTCTGTGACATAAGTTTTTCCTTTCCTCTTGAATTCTTGGAAAATTGTTTTTAGATATAGCGTCTAGCGCTTGATAACTGATAGGTGCAGCTCTGTGTGTGCATCTCTACATTAGTACACTCTTTTACCTGTTATTCTAGAGGAATAAGCACAGATAGCGGCGAAGCGTGTAAACAGTCCATTGAAATCAATATTGGTGTGCGGTGTATGAAGTTTTATGTGAAATTATAACACAACATCCACCAACAGTTTGCAACATGGTTGCTGACAATGTTGGTTCTGTTTGCTGTTTGCATTTAGTTACCAAGTGTTAGTGGTTGACTTTGTGTACACAAATTAATAATTCATCGCATTAAAGAGAAACATTGTCATTTTGTGACAATGAAAAATATATCAGATCCACTAATGAAGTTTAACAGACATCAATCTATTTTCATAATTCAGTCTTATTATTAAAAAGCTCTCGCTACCATTTCTTTAGATAACAATAAAGCTATGTAAATCGACTGATTAATTCATCTCTGTACTTTCTCTGTTTTTTTTTTGTTCAACAAAAGAATTCAGAAAAACTGCAAGAACGACCGGGAAGGATGCTGAAATGGTGCTCAGATACGCACACACACGTGCGCGCGTGCACTACCAGTGTCCTGTATATCCTAAACATGAAATGCAAAATGTTTTACAGATAATGTCACATTACTGGAAAAGTACGGCAGATAAGAAATAACCAAATCATTTATTACAGCAATTTTAACCTTTTGCATGGAATTACAAAGATAAACTTAGAATAAATAAGCGTTAAGAGACTACATTTTGATTTATCATTCGTTTGCATTGCACATTCATCGCACTGTTCACATTAAATGACGTTAATCAATGGAATTAGGGCTGTTTCTCTTTTATTACAGTCAAGAATCACAGGAGCAGCGCAATCGTGTAAAATGCCTTGGAATAAAGAATGACAGAGATTGCAAATATAATAAAAGATGGTGCAAGTCTTTCTTGTCGCAATTTAAAAATGACGTTCCAAAGTATCCGGTTGCGAAATAAAGTACACACAAAACTAAAGAACGATAGAGATTGCAACTGCGATAGAAAATGGTGCAAGTATTTCTTCTTCTAATTTCAGAATGTTGTTCCAATGGTCCTGGCTACAAGAGCCCAATGGCAGCGATGCTGGAGGGTCCTCGTGAGAAGTTGATGTACGTAGTTTGCCCACATACAGATCCAAAGAAAGCAGATGTCTTGAGTACTGTCGACGTTGATCCAGAAAGTCCCACGTACTGCCAGGTCAGTAGGTAAACGCGTGCCAGTACTCCATTCCAAGTCAGGTAGCTCTTGGTCGCTAAAAAGAGTCGCTGTTATCCATAAAAGAGCGACGATCGCCTCGCAAATATTTTATCCCTAAAGAATGGTGGAAGAGTAAGGGAGAAGATAAAGCGGAAAGGAGAGAGAGAGAGAGAGTTTATTCCTGAAGGAATCCCTGATCAATTCGCAGATCATCCACAAACTGAGAATGCCCCACGTCGGTGACGAGCTTCACCATTCCGGATGGAACATCTGCAGTAGCTGTCACGGGTTGCCCAAAAAGAGAGACACCCTGGTGCTACCGAGTTTGATGTCCGACAGGGTCTACCTGGTGGACGTGACCGACGAAAAGACTCCGAGGATCAAAAAGGTAAACGTTCTCACCACCCCCTACTACCCGAGAGAAGTGGAGCGCGACAAAGTCTGAGACTTCTCAGTGTCTTTCAAGCTCATAGAACCTGAGGAGATGCACAAGCACGGACTGTCGACCCCGCACACGTCCCACTGCGCCCCGAATGGAGACATTATGATCTCCACCATGGGGAAGCCAAACGGCGACGCCCGGGGTGACTTTTTCCTCATCGACAGTGAAACCCTGGATGTGAAGGGCACGTGGACAGTGGGGGAGAACGCGGGCTTTGGCTACGACTTCTGGTACCAGCCTCACCACGACGTCTTGGTGGCCTCCGAATGGGGAGTGCCCCGAGTCTTCAAGAGGGGATACCACCCGGACGACAGTGCTGACCCCCGTGAGAAAACCATCACGAGACCGAGTACCCGTAGGTGACTCCCCGGATACGATGACGCTCAACACCGGTCTCCGTTTCAGGCACCTACGGGAGAAGCCTGAACTTCTACTCGTGGAACGAGAGGAAGTTGAGGCAGGTCGTGGACTTGGGCGAGGATGGTGTGGCACCCTTGGAGGTCCGGTTCCTGCACGAGCCGACGGAGGCGCAAGGTTACGTGGGTTGCGCCGTAAACTCCGCGATCTTCCACTTCCGCGAGGAAGGTCAGCGGTTCAACTGGGTCGCCCGGAAGGTCATCGAAGTCCCCGCGAAGACGGTGGAGGGCTGGGTGGCCCCAAAGATATCAGGTGACTCCTCGACCTTGAAACTCTCCACTATTAACCCGGGATAGCCAAGGATCACGCGACTCTCCGACTGGTTTGCCTTCCAGGGATGATAACGGACATCCTGATCAGTCTGGACGACAAGTTCCTGTACTTTTCGAACTTCCTGCACGGGGACGTGCGCCAGTACGACATCAGCGACTGGGAAAAGCCGAAACTCGTGGGCCAGATATTCCTGGGCGGGTCTTTCCTCAGCGACTCCCCGGTGAAGCTCTTGGAGGACCCGGAGGGCCTCGAAAAACAGCCCGACCCGGTTTACGTGAAGGGCAGGAGACTCTACGGGTCCCCGCAGATGCTCCAGTTGAGTCTCGATGGGAAACGCCTCTACGTCACCAATTCGATTTTCAGCGTCTGGGACCGGCAGTTCTACCCGGAACACGTCAAGTGAGTGGAAGAGGGAGAAAAAATGACAAAAATCTCAAATTTCCCCGAGGTCTCAATGTTTTCTGATCTCTCCCCATAGACACGGTTCCACCATGGTAAAACTCAACGTGGACACTGATAAGGGCGGCTTGACTTTGGACAAGGATTTCCTGGTGGACTTTGGAGCCGACAAGGAGGACGTTCTGTTGGCTCACGAGATGAGGTGAGAATCATTTTCTCACTTCCGAAAAAACGATATCTCGCCATTGGAAAATCTCTCTTTTTTTTATACGAATCTTAAGTATTTATTGAGATTTTGCTTCGCTCTTTTTACAGATATCCTGGTGGCGATTGTACGTCGGACATCTGGTTACCGGAGAAATAAATTGATTGTCGTTGGGATAAAAATTGTAAAAATTAGGGAATGATGAAGATTTCAATAAGTTCTTCATTTGGCATTTCTTGGCTAAACGTTTTGCTTTTATGTTTTGTCGTATTTGGGAAAAATACGAATGTCGGGTCTATATCTCGATGGCATTTTTTTACAGAAGAATTCTTTGTACATTTATAAACATTAATAAATCATTGCAATTTTGAAAATAAAATGAGCAGTTTTCTTATTGTTTGTTGCGCGGGAAAATTAAAAGTTTAATTTAAATAGTACTCACCAGATGACACTGGAATCGAGCACAATTTGAGGTTATGTTCAAGTTCAATTGATTACTGTTGTCTCTTTTACATATATTTTTGATAAACGTCAAAATTTATCGTGTCCGATTATCCACTTAAGTTAACAGCACGTTTGATATCTCTATTTCTCCAAATAACTTTCCCTAATCTCTTGTAAGTTATTTCAAAGCTTGACAACTAAAGCTTTGCTTGACTATTGTATAAAATTCTCATGAGATTAAATGAACTTTAATTGTTTTCTATTTATTTTATATTTTCAATAAAAAGCAAAGATGAAATCTCAATTGTGTATTTTATTTATTATTATTATTAAAACCCCCCTTTATAATCCTCAAATTCCATAGTAAAAAAATTATGAAGCTTTTGCAATGAAAGACCATACTTCAAAAATACACTGCAACGAGCAATTACTCTTCCTTTCAAATCTACATTGAATCTAAGTTCTATCAAAGTTTATCAGAAAAATTACAAGTATCATTCTCTTAATTTAAAGCACGAGCACAATGTGTGATGATCTGTCAAATTGGAGTAAACAATTGCAGAAGAGTATTGTACGAAAGAAATGCAAAGGAGACTACAATGTTTCTAAAGCAAAACCAGATGTAAGCGTTTACGGAAAAGACGTAATGATACCGATTGTAAAGAAGATAAAGGGTCAAAAGGAATATCCAGTATTTCCTGCTTCCAAAGAAAAGACACAGATTATAAGAAACTGTAAACGCAAGCATAAGACCGAATCATACTTGGATCTACCGTATCACAAACAGCATACTTATCAAGAAAAAGCTAAGGTGTTAAATATTTAAATTAATCCAAAACGCTTCTTTTAGATAATGAGTATCTTTAATAATGTATCTCAGGTCGTTCGTTCTGGTCATCCACAAACTACAACGAGAACAGGGAATCAGTACAATGACAGAATCTCTCAGAAAACAAGTGAAATTTCCAATATCCTGGAGAGGTTTTACACCTCGAGGAGAGTTCTCGTAATAAGGAAGAGAAACAGCTTGCCTTTTCCCAATGAGAGGTCAATTCTACAGGGAAGTACCATTCTGGGTATAGACGATCAGTACCAGCATCAGCAACAGCAGCGAAGAAATCAGGGTAAGAGGCAGATGAATCAAACATCGAAGAGTTCAATAATGAAGTCCACAGACTTGAATGGGAAATTCGTCTACGACGACACCCCTAAACCACCTGCACCATCCGCCTGTAGCCTCTATCAGAGAGAATCCGACAAAGACACTAGGTTCCTGCGAGTCATGAGTTCTGACTGCAAACAAATCTCAATGGACACTATCGAAGAGGTCACTTCCTACATGGAACAGAAGCCTGACAGTAGTGCCACCGAAGAGAATCCCTCGGATCAAGAGAATACCTCGCAAACGGTTAGTCAACTGCAAGGCCTGCGAATAACGGTGGAAGTAGAATCGGAAGAAGTTGACGAGATCGAGGAACGAACGAAAGAGCCAGTAAAGAAAAACGAGGTGGAACAAGAAATTCTGGAGCAACCGGACTCGATCCTTCCCGGGAAGAAGGAGGATCACCATGACCAGAGTACCCAAGACAGTTCATCGGAGAATGCCGACTCGCTGATGAAGAGTCAAGAGTTTAGGGTAGATTCTCCAGCTTCTCCAGCGGATACAAGGGCCCAGGTTGAAAACCAGAGTTTTGTGCCTACGGAGACGCGAGAAGCTGCGTCGAACTGTGACAATTTGGGATGCGAGGAGGATGAGCTCGAGCTAGAGCTGGAGCCCGAGCTGCTTCGCGAGGACGAGAGCTTGGAGAAAATCAAAGAGTTCCTGAGGAAGTCCTACAAAGTCGAGGAGGAGCAGAACCTCCTGCTGGCGAGTACCGATAACATCGATACCGACTACAGTTTCAGCTACAGCGACTTACTTCCTGGAAAGGAAATAGCGAACTCCACCATGACCGAGAGGGCATTGGAGGGATCGGAAACTGCTACGTTACTCCAAAAGGGAGTCAAGGTCAGTAGTGAGCCCAGATACCAAAGAAGTTTTCACGATCTCATGGAGATATCCGGAGAAGAAACGGTTCTCCAGAGTATCATGCTGAAGAGAGCGATGAAACTGCGAGAGTTCGAGGAAATGAAAGGCAACAGAAAGCTCTCGGTGAGTTCCCTGGGACCCGGTGAAACCATAGAGGAGCAGCTGGAGGAATTGCTGGGAGCTCCAAAATTCCCGGAGAAGACCATAAGCGAGAGCACTCTGGACCTCAGTCGGGCTGTGCTCTCGGCGGCGAGTGAGAACGAATTAAATCTGCTCAACTACGACAGCGACCTTCTTCTGGGCAAGAAAACCGACAAACCGGTGTCCATGGATACTCCGGGAATTATGAATGACTTTTACGAGAGCTCGTCGTCTTTGAAAATAGGTGCTAACGCTGGCGGTGGTACTGCAGGTAGTGGAGAGAGCGATGATCTCTTGAGACTAGAGAGGAGATACTCCTGGCAGGATATAGATCACTGGGTACCACCATCCAGAAGAAATTATCTTGATACTGCTCGTTACAGAAATGAGGATCCCAGAAGGTCGGAAATTTGCAGACCAAAGTATTCCTGGCAAGTCATAGGGATCAGTTCCCAAACATCAGAGGAATTGCTCAAATCCCTGATGAGAGAGAATCAAGAGAAGGAGCATTCGTACAAGAGGTCACCATTGGGCCACGAATGCTGTATTAAATATTCTTGGCAAATTATAGGAACTAGCACACAGGCCACTTTGCAGGATGAAAGTGATACGGATTACTGGCAGGGCATTGTTTTAACAGCAAATAGGGATTATCTTGAAAGAATCAACTCATACAGATCGAATGGGATCAATAAAGGAAGGGACAAGATAATAATGTTGAATGAATATGTGCAAACGTTTGCGGATAAAAATAATCAAACTGATATTTCTGTGGAGAACTAAGAGAATTGGCTGCCTCGATCGTAAAGTTATTTCATAATATTCTATTTAAATTTATAATGTTTAACAACAAAAAAATGATTTGTCTAAGATTTCTGAATCAATTCAACTATAAATGTAACTAAGGAAAAGAAATAAAAATAGTACCTTTTACAAGACTGACAGTCCTTTCAGCCTGAGCACCCTCGACATCCACAGTGAATGCATTCCACGATTCTCCCTTCTTCCAACTTCCCCTTGGGTACTCGGCATATGCAATTAGTACCAAAATTTGTATCTCTTGTCTGTATGCAACGTAAGCAACACAAGTTTTCATAGCCCACTTTCTTCCATTTTGCGATCAGATTCTTATCAGCTATATTTTCATTTAGACAGTAATCATAGAGCTCTAAAAAAGTTTCATTCGTCAATCAGGTGAACTTTGTAAAAATAATAGAGGCCTTGAATACAAGCACACTTACCACGACTGATCGCCTTTCTCCTATAAAATAGATCATAGATGTATCTTGACTTTTGATGATGAATTTTAAATATTGGCCAGAGGGATTCCTGTTTACGCTTACCCTCGTGTGGTTCAGTCTCGGCTAAATCAGACGAAAGTAAAAACAAACACTTAAAAAACTGTCATTCTTGGATAGTAAATCCAGTTGCGCTTGAACATAACCTCAACAAAATTTAATAAACTCTAACCTTCTCTCATTTTCTGTTCCAACTCCTCCAAGGTTGGCTCGATCAATTCCCAACCATCAGGCGGTGGTTTCTTACTTCTTCGCACTTTTGGCATTGTTCGAGATAAGTTTTCTTTGGAAGTGTAAAGGTAAAGATGAAAAGCGCGGCAAAATTGAGGAACAACGTCAAAACTGATAGCAAGTGAACACGTACAGACCGTAAGCGCTATTGCCGCGAGAAAATCGGTAGAACTTAAAAGGTTTACCTCGGCGCATGCGCAGAAGCAAAAGTAAGGATTTTATAAAAATATAATTTTTTTCATTAAAGTAAAAACCTGCACAGAATTTACAACTGGGAAAAACACTGGAACAAATCACATAATTAATAATAATAATAAGATGAACATTTTAAAACGCCATATAAAAAACGAATTTATTATTGTTACATCAAAAACAGAAACTTAAATATAAGTGTTTTTTTTTAAGATAAAGTCATCGACCCTTAAAAAACTCTAATCAGTTAAACCTCGAAGGGTATCTTCTTTTAAATAAGAATAAACTCAAGAAAAAAGGGGGAAAAAAAAACAAACAAATCTCTACTTATCCTTCACGAAAATCAAAATAGGACTTTACTATTGTTACATAAAAAAAAGGGAACTTTAATGATCAATTTTTGTTTGGATAAAGTCAGCGACACTTAAAAAGAAAATGAAAAAACTCTAAAACCGGTAAAAAAAACATCTGAACTTATCATTAACGAAAATTAGGAGAGGGCCGCCATTTGTGAAATGGGTTTATTGGTACACTGAGGAATAGAACTTAAATGATTACAGTTCTTTTTTTAGATGAGATTTTCAGCCCTCTGTTGCAACTGGCTTATTAGTTCGTCCAGCGAGGAGGAATCTTCTTTCTCGAGTTTGCTCGAGGAAGAGAAGGAATCTGCCAGTGCGGACAGGAGTTCCCTATAGATGATCGGGTTCATATTTTGACCGAGCTGGTACAAGAGGAACCAGTCACCAAAACTCAAGGTTTTAACGATGGCCACGATTTTGCTCCTAGGGAGGACTCGAACCGTCGCACGCAGCAGGTACACCCTTGCCCAGGATTGAGAGATTAGGATAATTCTGATGAGAAAAGCAGAGATTAGTAAAACGATGGAGCAATGAAAGGAAGAGATCAATAAGCAAAAAGACAAGAACACTAATGAGAGCAATGAATGCAGAAAGCAAAAGGGCGAGAGAGAAAGAGAAAGAGAGAGAGAGAGAGAGAGAGAGAAAGTGGATAAACTGATAGGAATGGACTCCTTTTCTTGAATTACCTGTAGATGAGTGCCAGGAAGGTAACGGACGCAAGGAAAATAAACCAGAACCAAATGAAAACGAATATTTTCTCATTGACGACGTTCAGGGGTAAAATGCAAAGAGCGTCGTGATTTTGCACGGATCCTGAGGAACCGAAAGTGTGAATGGTACACTTTGTCACTTTGGGGAAAAGTCGTGCCATTGGGTCCACTCGCTGGAAGGGTGCGGTCTCCATAGTGAACGTGGTCACTGCTGGACCGTACCCCATAAATTCGCCCTCCAGAAAAACATCCAGTAGATAAATCTGCCCTACCTTGAACAGTGGAATGAAACACCGGTTGAGGAGAAGAATAAGAGGAAGTAGAGTGAGAGGAGAAAGACAGGAGGAGCTGGAGATCGACTCTACGTGAAACGTTGTCGTTTAATAAATTAATTTTTTTAACAGTATATGATTCGTGCAATTGCTATTTCTTTCATAAAAATTATTCGGAATATTTTCTGTCATGCGCCAAATCTAACTGTAAATCTTTGGTAGAAGGACGATGAAGAGAAAAAGGAAGTGGCGGTAAAAGTGAAGGAGAAAGAACAAGTGGAAGTAAAACCATTAAAAATAGAAGAAGAGAGAAGAACAAGAAGGACAAGCAGAAGAAGCAATTTTCTGAGTTGGATAGCGCGACCAGGCAAATGTCTTGAGGCGTGAGAGAAGATGCAGGAAATGAACAATTAAGGGTGAGTGCTCACCGCGTTGATAAAGTTCAAGAGTTCGCAGATGAAGAAGCGGAAGGCGTAGAAGTTGTGGCTGTTAAGGTTCGTCCTGGCAAAGTAGTCGACCAGCTGGGACTTGCGCTCCTGCGACCAAACGTCCCTCAGGAGGGGGGCAGCGAGGTCCCTGGCGAGGAATCCGATGGTGCCGCGTTCCCATACACCCCATAGGGCACGGGGCAAGTAGAAGAGGGCCGCTTGCAGACCCAGCACGAAACAAACCTGTTGCACAGAGAATATGGACCCTGAGATGCTTGCCGTGTGCTTATACTTTGCTCGGGCTACCATTATTAAGGGGAACGACGCCATAAGTCGGCTACCATAAATCCCAGGGATTTATGGCGATTCCCCTCAAACATGCTGCTTTTGACCCCAACCCAATGGACCCTACTAGTTAGAACCCATAAACTCTGGACGCTAACAAGCAAGGAACATTCTGAATCTGCTGTGTGATCCTCCGGCAGAGCAGACCCCTGGCTAAGATATAGAGAACCCCTAATGGGTGTTGGGGTAGCAAGCATTTAAACTTTCTTATCATCTTTATGCTATGAAATATAAAAATGTTGAGTCGCATGCCAAACTAAATACTGCATTGCTTTATGTAACAGTCAATGAACACATTATGAGAGACTTTTGGTTCTTGCTCAGTGCTTGCGTTGAGTGATTATTTAACTGTAAATACTAACCCATTGATAGTATCTATGATGGTATATCTCATCTTCAGGGAAAGCTTGACCCACTCCTGGACTAGCAATAGCCGTTCCAAGATCTCCTTTCAGATGACGAGACACAGTGAATGTGCTATAAATCCAACAGTAGGCATTTACTGGTTCTCTATCTGTGAAAAGATACGATGGAAACTTTAGAAAGGATCAATATTGGTATCCATATCCACTAAACATTGTTCTACACTTGACACAGACAACGAAAACTTTGACGATACTTGAGCAGGGTCAGAAAAGGAAGACAAAAAAGCTTATATATTAAAATCTATAGATGTTTCACGTTCTCCATTGGTGCCAAACTGGTGTCCTTGATTCGTTCTTGACTGTGAGGGAACTTTGCACGATTGGATAGAATGGAGAGCCAGTGGATTACAGCTGAACAAAGTATGGGATTACGAGTCTCTCCATGGGGAACGGGAAGATCTCTTTATAACGATTGCAAAATTAAGTCACCGTTCCTTTCCTGCCAGACTGCCCCTTCTGGCACATAAAGAGAAGGAAAGCGCAGAATTCAGAGCAGAAGCACGAGTAGCCAGAGGAAGAAGAGTGGTGGGAACAGAGGTAGCAACTGGAGGGAGAGAGATTCGAAGAAAACAACTTGTAAAGGGAATAAGCCAAGAGGGAGATAAGAGGGTGCGAGTGAAAAAGATTCCACGGAGAATGGGAGAAAAGTTGGGGTGGGAAAAGAAGGAGGAGGAGGAGGAGAAGGATAAGAGCAGGGAGAGACCGTGCGGAGAGACCGAGGGAGAATGGGGATGAGTGGGAGTGGTACAAGAGCGAGAGGCTAAGAAAATGAAGTTGGCTCGGTTTAACGGCTTCCTTTAATATTAAACTTCTGTTCCAGAGCCAGTTGGCCGGTAAGAAGCGAGCCCCGATAACTTTTAATAGCCAGCCTGTTATTCCCTCGGTTTTCCCGAGCGGAAAATTCCCCCAAGTTCCGAAAAATTCACGCAGAATCGCGTGTGTTCGCGACACTCCATTGCCTTCGCTTTCTGGACGGTCTTTCGCTTCTTCTTCTTCTTCTTCCTTAATCTCCTCCTCCGCTTCTCTTCTCTTTCTTTCACTTCCTCCTCCATCTCTTCGCTTCTACCGGGGATCCACTGGATATTTTTCTACCAGAATCTTTCTCGGGACACCGCATTGGCTTTGTTTTCTTGAAAGATATTCCGGTTATTCCTCCTTCTTCTCCTCCTCATCCTCTTCCTCCATCTTTGTTCCCAGCTCCGGCGGCTCCTTCTCCCACAGTCTTTTCTCCCAAACTAAATCAGCTCTCGCTATTCTGAGAGGATTTCAAGTCCCCGGCTGGAAGTTTGCTAATATGGTAATGTCTTAGTTATACCGGGGCGGCACTCTCGTTAATCGCCACTAATCCCTTTTGCTTGGCGCACATTCGCGCACGCATCTACACGCGTGTTTAGATACACGAGACGCGCGTGTGTATAAGGGAGGCGTCGAATTTCAGTCTGAAGTAGTCCATTGTGATGCCAGCAGCGATACTGCTTGGAAGAAGCCGAAGAGCCGAAGATTTTCCGGCCTCGTTCCAGCGAACGGTATCTCTCAAGGTCGTTGCGACTGCGACTTGACGAACGGAAGATGCAGGTACGAGTGGCCACGCGGTTCTTCGTTGGGTCCTTGAACCTCCGAGTTTCCTCGACGAGCAACCCCCGTTCCCCTCCCGCTTTCTGTTCTTGTCCTGGTCTGTTTTATCAGGATTTCAGCTGGAGTTTAATGACACTTGAAAAGCGAGACAAGACTACAACGAGTTTTCCTATCGTAGAAAATTCCATGCTTGGATGAGGAAAAGGGGGTAGAGGAAGTTGAAGAGGAGGAGGAGGAGGAGGATGAGAAGCGACGTAACTGGATAAACGTAAGAGGTACAAAAGATTCCGGTACTTCCGGGAACAATGTGGATTGTTGCAACAACAACGACAACAACAACGCGGTAAAAGCAAAAAAGAAGAAGAAGAACCACCTGATCCCCAGTCTAGACTGAAGGATTCCACTTGAAGGATTCGTTCTCCTCGAGAGGGGCTGGCTCCTCAAAGTTTTATAGTCATCCAGTCAGCTCGAATGATCGGCTCTTTTTTCTGCTTTCACTGTCTGCTTCCGCTTCAAGGGAAAGTACGGTCGTCGACCCTTGCACCGACGTACCTGAACAAAATACCTGAATCGCGTAAATGAATAAAGATCCTCGATCAAAGCCTGAACACGGTCTGTAGAATGAAGTTTCTAAATAAAACGTCTGAGCAAATTACTGGAAAAAAAAATTCATTTCCAGCCGTTCCGATTAAGCTAAAGAAACGACAGAAAGAGCCAATGGCTACCGTTAGAGTTAGGTGAGCGTTGCTGTTTTTCCTGCCATTTCCGACCTTGGGGGGACCAGAGGAACTTCAGGAACCCAAAGAGGCGCGAGAATGGTCCTCTTTGGGGAGCAAGGAAAGAAAAACGGAGAAAAAAACCGAAGGAGAGAGGAGGTTCGCGACTGAAAGGGTTGTAAACCCGTACAACCCTGAAGAGAGGAGAGAGCGGAGAAAAGATTACGCGTCTACGAGAAGTGGAGGAAGGAGAATAAAGGTAGGGTGAGGGGTGAGCGTGAGGGGTAGGAGCCTCCTGCTGCAACGACCGGAGAACACGGCAGCGACGGGGATGGGAAATGGAAGGGGTGGTAGGGAACAAAAAGCGAAGAAGGAACAGAGATCTGAAGGAGAAGAACGAGGGACCGGAAGAGGCAGAGAAAGAGAAAGAGAAAGAGAAAGAGAAAGAGAAAGAGAAAGAGAAAGGATGACACTTGAATTTAAAAGCCCCGAGGGTATTTGCTCGACGTGTTTTCATTGGGGGAGACCAGGAGGTGGCCTCCGCATCGGTTTACTGACGACACTTCCTCGGTAATTTCAAGGCAAACACTTGGCCGTCGTTCCTCTTCTTTCGCCGGTTCGCGCCCCTACCCCCTTCGTCTAGTACTGCGCAAACGGCCGACGTCGCACCCCCTTCCCTTCCGAAAAGAAAGGCGACCTATTTCCCACAATATTTTACAGAGCTCGAGAAATCTGCTGCCCTTTCGCGAGTGCTCCTCTCTTTCCCCCGTGAGGACGCACTCTCACCCCCTCGAGGAAGGGTAGGTCTATTAGGATGGATTAACAACCTTCGAAGGAGTTGTCGGTTTCGCTAAATTCGCGCTCGTCAGCGTTTCGTCATTACCCTTGGAGCCTTCCAGGAATCACCGGGAGCTGGTCTCTCGACCTTCCACCCACCCCCCGCCCCCGCTTTCGTTTTTCTCGAGTTGGACTCGCGGAGGGTGGGAGGCATTTTCGATTATTGGAAAACGTTTAGAAGAGAGCACTGTGAGCCGCGCAAAATATAATTTCGTTGCTGGGCATAAATACGTGTACGCGCGTAAGCAACGTCGACCGGGGGTTGGGGGTGGTCGGGAGCGAAAAAGAGGAAAAAAGCTTAATCGAACGGAAGTTCCTTCCGAGTACCGCCAACGCCATCTGCCGCAGGTCGCAGTTACGTTCTCCACCCCCTGTCCTAGCCGTATTTCCGGCTTCCCTGAACAAAATTCGCAAAAACTCCACCCCCGATACCTCCGGCCACGTCTGTCGATCGATGAGAGGCGGTTGAGAGCCACTGCGTTGGAGATGATTTTAGGGACTTGCCTATGGAAGCGTCTGTAAGGCAGGAGATCGGTTCGCCGATGTACTGCTTGGCGGTGACCAGGATGGTGCAAATGCTGAGGAACAGGACGGTGGCCTTGCAATGCAACCTGAAGACCACGTTGTCTATGTGAACCGGTTCCTCCTTCAGGAGGCCTCTGACGGGTGCGAATAGGTCCCACATGTTGGATTTTGATCAGTCTCGATGAGGGATTGCGACGAAAGCAGGATCCCGTGTCCTTCTCGTCTTCCGGACCCTAAGGACTGCTTGGAGTTCTGGTCCTTCGTATGATCATACGCAGCTACTCGTCCTCCAGACCTAAAAACCACTAGCATTCGTTGATCTCACGCGAATCTAAAGGATGTAACAGCCTTGACTCTCGGGACCCAAAAGATCGCGTTGACTTCTGGATCCCAAGGTCACGCGTAACTAAATGGTCCCACGTATAAGAAACTCACCTCGCTTACCCTCGGTTGATCCTCGGACCCAAAAACCACGTGCGACTTGGTTGCTTCACGGTGCTCGAAAGGTTATGTCCAACTTTGGCTCGCCGAATCCATAAAGTCACGTGCGATCAATAATTTTTGCGATCCAAAAGCAACGGGCGATCGTTGTGGTTGTTCCAACCAAAAATGTCGACCGACTGTTGGATCTTTGGGACCGGAAGATGAGAGGATAAAAGTTGTTGCTCTCTTGCCAGAAGTTGACGCGCAGCATCGATCGATCGGGACCCAAAAGGTTATGTGCGACTTTGATCCTCTGGATCCAAAAACCACGGGCGACTATGATCCAAATTTCTACGATCCAAAAGTCCAATCCAGAAGCATCTGCCGAGGCCACTTGCAAGATCGAACTTCCACGACCCTACGTCCGCTTCGAGTACCTTCCGCGTGTTTGCGAGAACCTGGCGAACCTTAAGATTCTCGGGTACACCGTTGACGTTGACGTTGACGTTGATGTTGACGACGACGACGACGACGACGACGATGATGAACTTTTCTAGACGATCTAAGCGAGAGAATCGTTGAAATTCCCCGACAAAATTCGAGTGTCTCTTTGACCTCGGTCACAGGATAGTTTTGCGTCCGCGCGAGTTTCGATTGTTGAGTTTCATGCGAGGTCGCAAAATCGGAAGGGACCGGAAGAGGGCGGTGGATGTGGATGGACGACTGGATATAAAATTACAGAGTGCGATTGCTCGGTTGAACTTTGATCCGCGTGGATCGACGACGATCTTTTGTCTTTGCCGGTAACGATTGTGGAACCCGGTCATCCGTCTAGGTAGCTCGTTGTATCGATGGTCGAAACTACTCTGAGAGAGAGGGAGCTCGAGGAGAGAGGGCAAGGTGAATCCCCGGTAACTTTCCAAGTTCCGGAATGTTTGACGCTGTTGCGAGGGTCCTCGTGCAATTCCAATATTGCCGAAGTAATTCCGATTGGACGTTGGTCCGGTCCAGCCCAGCCACCCTCTTGGAAGAGATCCTCGACCAGAAAGAGGTCGGGGTCTCCGGGTACCCTCAAAGCGAGCCAATTATCAAGGACGCGCGATTCCTGGTACAAAGGGAGTTAGAATTTGGTGCGAAAGTTCTCTCTGAAATTCTTATAGCTCGTAGATCCGCGGCGAATCCCTAGGACCTTGCGCGCGATACTTCGATCTCCGATCTACGGGATCGATGGATCATCGACTGGATCCTCCAATCACAGGCTCGCAGCGATCTAGCGGTGAAACGCGAAACTACCGGAAAGATGTGTTAGCATTTTTGATCCTGCTAGATCGGTGCTCTCTGACTCTCGGTGGTATTACCACCCGCATGATCTACGAGTGGTATGGATCATTTGTGAAATTCGATACTCGACGTCGAGAATTTTCTAGGGAATTTTCTTTGCCGGATCTCGAAGTTCGTTTCCGCGATTGTAGATGGCGCATCCTGTGAATCCCCGGCGTTTGCGTTCGCGATTGGTCGACGTCGAAACTTCTGAAGAGGTAAGATCTCGAAGTAACCTGGAGATCGTAGAGCGTGGATCTCCGATCTCTCTCTCTCTCTCTCTCTCTCCTCGTATGTTCGTCATAGAGGTTTCGACTCACGTACGAGCGAAACTGTCGGTCCGTTACCGGGGTAGGGGCGTGGACTAGGGTGAGTACCGGAGCTCGGGCGACAATTGTTAAAACTTAACAATCAGCCGGAATCGAATTATCATCTCGGTACCGGAGGTACGTGACGGGGTGGTCCGTATTGGAGTTGCGCGGAGGTAACGTCGTTCGCCCCGTAGCTTCGAGATAATTCGTTATCGAAGGGACTTTCGGACCATGGGACTTCGCCCCGTGTTGGTGTCCCCGATGGGGCATCGACGAACTCTAATTTGACCTTGATGCAACTCGGTAACTTCGCGGATGATCTCCCCCGACCACGGGGAAGGCGATAATGCTCGCGAGACGCGTCGTCCAGGTCCTCCGAGTCCGTGGACGTCGTTCGGTGAACCCCGGGAATTATCACAGTTCATAAAAACGCGCGCGCGCGCGCGCTATTTTATCGACTGATCGATCGAAACGTAACGTCGGATCCTCTCAGTTGGCGCAAACTCCAGCGGATCTTGGGAAATTGAGCTGATCCGACCGTATTACGGGAAAATACGTTTTAAACGGGGCATCCCCGTACGCGGGCGTCGATGAAGATAGAGAGAGAAAGAGAGATAAAGATTTAGACTAGGAGAGAGGAAACAGAAACGGGGAGAGACGGAGGAGAGGAGAGCCTCGGTCAAAGAGCTAAAATTCCTTGTTCGCGGTGATTCGGTTAATTGGCAATTTGGAATTTGACGTTCCGCTGATTATCATTGCAGGTACCACGAAGTCTTTGGAACTAACGACCTTGGGAATACATTATTGACGTTAATTACTATGTCCCTAATTTGGAGAGATCACAATGCGAGCAACAGCTGCATCAAAATCCTCTCTCTCTCTCTCTCTCTCTCTCTCGCTCTTGCTATTAACGAGTTGGTCAAACGAGGCAAGAGGGCAATGGCAATTGCTGTTGTAGGGAGATAGGGGTAGGGGGTAGTAGGGGGTGTGTGCGAGGGTGAGTGTACCGAGAGAAGCAAGCGAACCGCCGCAAACGTCAAGCAGCCGGCGGCTGTGGGCCGACTGGCGCGTCTTGTTCGTCGCTGTGGGTTCCCGGTGTGCGCATCTGGCAAATTCCACCCCCTCGTCCGGGGCGATTGTTCGGCTTTGCTATTGTTCCGCTATCTCCTAGGGAAGCCGCAGAAGCTTCGAACTCGCCGCGGCGATCGTGAACCAGCCGAGTCGACTGCGGAATGTCAACCCGAATGGAAAACTCTGCGTTTGCACCCCTCCACCCCTCGTCAGATTCCTAGATCCGCCTGCCATTTATCTGGGGGTTGGGGGGTAGATTTCCCCGTTGCCGGCCGAGGGTCGACGGCGACCCCGGGGGTGGAAGGAGCACCGTCGTCGTCGGTCTTGGGCTAATTGAGCAGCCAAAATTTGTCGCGGAACTCCTGATTCAGCGGGCAACAACCCCTAACCCTGTCGGGTCGAGTCTCCCGAGACCGCTGCCGCTCCACTGCGGAATTCCGCTGGAATTTCACGCTCGGGGGCATCCCGACCGGGGGAAGTTTCCTCGATAATGACTACCGAAACGTTCGCGCTCGCAGGGAAGATTGATCGAACTCGTTTAATCGATTCGCCTTGGCCTGGTCGTTTGGGGGATGGTGAGGGGTTGGGGGTGGGGGTTGAACGTGGGATCAACCGGGGAAAACCCCCCCGATAACGGGGCTGGTTCGCCGCGGGACCACCGGGGGTGCCATTCCCCGAAACCGAGGCAGTTCCGTTTGTCCATTCACCCCCGATGCTGTTCCTCAAGGACATTCCTGCAGGATCGTGGAAACCACCCCCGAAGGGCCTCGAATAACCCGGAGACCGACCGGCACGTATCGCGATAGAGAGTCAACTCCGCTGGAATATCGCGACCACCCCTGGTGGTTCCAGAGTTATTTTCCGGGAGATAAGATAAGGGGGTGGTCTTTATTAGAGGGCATCGAGCTAATTTGCCGGGAGGGCGAGGCAGCGACCTGGTGAATATGGTCCTTGGAAAAGTCCCTTGAAGAGTCTGATGTATCCCGCGGTAAGAACTCCGCTTAAAAATGGGCCGGGCGAATGGGGGTTGAAGCTTTAATTTGCGAGTTAAAAGGCTCGCCCGGCCTCCCCGCTTCCCCGCGCTACTTCCGGTAGGACGCGTTAAGGGAAAAAGGGACGCGCTTGTGTGGAACTGGTGAAAAAAGGGACAAGGGACCGAGGTAGTCTCTCGAGAATTGCCGGGTGCGAACGCCCTTTCGGTATTTCGAGTATCTCGGACTATCGGGGTTGTTCTCCCCCCACCCCCTTCTATAAATGCGATGAATCATTTCGATAATCGAGGAGCAGCAGCCATCAGCGGCGCTGGAAACTACCCCCAGGCACTTTTCTGTCTCGGCCGAGATATCCCAGGTTTATCTCCTTGCTCCACATTCCCCGGCTCGCCTCACCCTCCTCTCTCTCTCTCTCTCTTTCTTGCTCCTGGAAAATCTCCTCCCTCTCGAGCTGCCTGTGCTCGATTGCTCGAGGTTCTCTTTAAAAACAAATAATAGTCTTTGTAAAACCATTACTAGAACTTCCTGAACCACTTTTAATGCTTGTGGTAGGGAAGGGGGAGGAGGGTGGCGGGGGAGAGACCGCGGCGGTGCCTAGCACGTTTAAAATAAACAAGAGGAAATTATGCAAAGCAAAGGGGTAGAGAGCAGAGTCTGAGATTCTCCAGCCCCTGCGGTATCAATGAGAAAGATTGATCCTGATGGTGAGGACCCAATGATGGACTTGACGATGGGTTGGGTGGGAGAGAGGGTGTGTGTGTGTGTGTGTGTGCGGAAGAGCAGGAAGCTCGAGTGTAGGTACGAGACGACTTACACTCCGACATAGGGATATTTATTCGACCACGTGCGCGCGCGCGCGGGGTCTTTCTCTTTATTAGTAAAAAATATAATAATTATCGTTATAATCACAATTACATGGTAGTGAGATATCGTTATACCATCGATTCAATTTTTACCTGTACTTATTTTATCATAGAGAACTATATACATGTATATATAATATATGCATATGTATACACATATATAGCGGGTGTCGCCGTGTATGCACGTGTGTGTATGTGTGATCCTCTGGTACAGTTGATCGCATATACCGGAATAGTGTCGAGTGTGCCGTATGATCTAGCGGATTGTCTAATCCTACGTTAAACATGATCTATGTACAAACAAGTGTCTCCTCTCACACACTCGGACAAGGCTTGTGTAAGTCCAAAAATGTATTTTTTCGCCCCCTGCCTCCCTCTTCCTCCACCTCTTTTTCTAACATTCTCAAAATGTTTCTTCGATCCTTCCACCACTTTTCTTTCTCTCTCTCTTGCTTCTCCCGTCTCTGATTTATATTTAAATGATTCGCTTATTTATTGATTTACTTACACCCCCTCCTCCCCCTCCCCTGTAGGGGGTTGACAGTTTCTTATTCTCTGGGATTTGCAGTTTGCAGCACTGAGCAAATAATTCCTGATCGCCTCCACGCTGATTATTTTGGGTTTTGTCGCTGTGTCTGACCAATAAGCCTTATCACTACTTTCATTGAGCTGTGATCTACTGGTTCGGTTGCTCTCCTCTCCTCTCCTCTCCGTCTACCAGTTCTGGTCGATGTTTCTTTGCTTATTTACAAACTTTACAATTCTTGGCCTGACGACTGAATTTGAGGCTCTCTCTCTTTCCCTCTTCTCTTTTGTTCACGCATTCTCGCATACACACTCGCATACATAGGTAATGCACATACACGTATCATTTTCAAACAATAGAAATGCCTTCCCTGTTTGTTCCATTGGGTATTTAACTGGTTTCACGGGTGAAATGGGAGATTATTAATTTTAATAGGAAGCGGAGAATGGCCGACCTAATAAATTTTTCAGCCTTCGTCATATTTTTCTGACAAATTTTAACATTTTGACTCTAATTACGTGAGTAATAATAAACTAACGTTTACCTCGTGAAAATTTCATCGATTCCCCCGCATTGGTTGATAAATAAACATTTCTTGTGCGGTGGGGCTTACGCGTGTGCACTCTCGCCACACACACACACACACACACACACACTCATTCGTAAATCGATGCACGCACACATGCACGCATTATACGTATAAATATAATTTCTCTTAATATTCTCTTCTCGTTAATTCATATTAATTAATAGCCTGGCGTACGTTCTTTCCTGTCCTGCAACCTTCGCAGCATCCGGGGAATGGTACTCCCCGCCGTTTACCCACACACGCGCACACACATACACACACGCATGCAAGTACGCAGACGCGCGCGTACATTTCTCTATCCGTGTAGACGCGCAATTCTCCCGAGCTAATCTTCCTCATTACGCGAATTTACAATGTAATTAAAGTCGGACGAGGATAACGCCGAAGAAACCCGCCACTCGCTCAAACTTCATTTGCGCCGGAATAACTTACCCCCTTGAACCCCCCGGCGTCCGGATAAGTACACCCCCAGACATTGTTTGCCTTATTTGCCTCCTTGACGGATCGCAGTCGTTTACATCGCCTAATTTCTCGCAAAAAGAGACCCGGGGAGAAAGAGGAGAGGCAAAAGGAGGGGGATGAAATACTCGGAGGATCCTCGCCTCCCCCCTCCCCCCCGGGGTCTTCGATTAAAAAAATGGTTGTTTCGCATCGCGGGGGTGAGTCGATTTAATTTTGGAAACGGGCAAATTCGCGACACCCCCTTTAAAGGGGTGGAAGCGAGTCGGGCGAGGGACAACCCTCCCCCGATTGGTCGTTCGTCATCGACGGGGCGTTTCTGACGGCACGACGCGTCGAGTCGCGAACAATTAACCGAATGTCTACCGCCGAGGAATTTCATTACTTCCGGTGGGGCCGCTCACCTTGAGGAACTCGACGCAATATCCGGATGCTCCGCAGCTTCCGCGAGACCTCGATGCTCCCTCCACTCGCATTGCTCGTCAGCCTCGAAACCGTCGGCCCTGTGGTCCTACCGTCATCCACACCCTCCCTACCCCCTCGAGTGGTCCCAGCAATTTCGCACATCCGGCGCTTGGACGAGCGAGCGTCGCGCTGTCGCGAAATCGCGGGGATCGTTCATAGACGAGTGGTTAGGGTCAACGATTGTCGCGCCTTTCGCGGTGAAACGAAACACTCGGCAGTTCTTCGCGCAGCGACGCTCGTTAGATCGAAGATTCGTTAACGAGATTGACGCTAGAATGTTCACGCGTGGCACACGAGTAAACGACGAGAAGAAAATTCTCCCGCGCACTCGTAGGCGTTGAAACGTAAATATTTTGTTAGCGGCGATGGAATGGCGACACGGGGGTTGTTTCGGGGGGTTGAAAAAGTGATCGGCTCGTACGCTCGTCGAGCGGCCTTGGGGCAAGGTCAGCGATAACGATGACGATACGATGACGAGGGGCAAGATGGCCGATGTTCGTTTTCCACCCCCACCCCCCCCCCCCCTCCACCTACCCCAGAGTTGACTGGCTAATTTTATTCATGGGATTATTGCCGTACACAATCCCCGGGTGAGTCGAGGGTATCCTGGAGGGTGGTGCTGTGGAGTCGTTGCGGAGTGGCGATACTCCAGAGGAGGCAAGCCGAAATGCTCGTAATCCGGTTGATGGTGAAAATCCTCGAAAAGCTGAAGAGCCCTGCTCGAGGGTCTCTTCGGGGTTAAATTGATATTAGCCGTTATATCGTCCATTTCGGAGGAGCTGGAAAAGCCCCGGCAGCTGCACCTCCGCTTTTCCGTGGGAAATCTCGCAGTTTCGTGGACTCGGCCGCTCGCTACTACCCCACCCCCCCTCCCCCGCCCTCGGAAAATCCACGAAAAAGCGTCATTCTGTGCGGGAAACTTTCACGGGCAGCGACACAATGGCCGCGGAATTGGCCGTCTGATATTTCCATTGCCAAACTAAAGCGTAATTGTGACATTCAAGTCGGTGGCGGAGCCAGCGTGACCACCCCCGCAACCCCCTCTCGTTACCGCAGCTCTCCTCCCTTCTTCTCCTCGGGACAAATGAAATTTCCAGTCGCGGCGAGAGCACCCTCCCCCCCCGCCGGAAGGAACGACGATTCCACTGGCCCAATTTCCGGTTTCGCATCGATTAGCAACCCCCGGGAGTCCAGGGGGTGCGCGTGTTGCCTTTTAAGGGATGTTTACTCCGCGGCGCTGCGGATCAATCGAACTTTCTCCGAGAGAGAGAGAGAGAGAGCGACCGATGTTCCGCGGCCCATTCCGATGAGGATCTACCGATGGTGAAGGGGGTGGTGAGTGAGGGGATGGGGGTAGTTCGAATGGAAGAAACGACGAAGAAGAATTACGGGAGCCAGGAAACTTTGCGCATAATTAATTGTCCACTTCGAGAAGAAGCACCGAAGGAGGAACAAGAGGTCGGAATGACAGGGGGTGGGGGGAGGATTTGAGAGAAAAACTAAAGATTCGACGGCGACCACCTAGCGGAGGTGAGTTTGTTAGAGCGCAACGACACTCGAAGAGTCTCGAATGCGCCAGGGGTTGTTCGTAAAATTAAAGCGACCGCTCGCTAAACTGAAAAAGGACACGCTGGTTCATTCCGACGTTGCGCGTCCTTGAAATTACTGGAGGAAGGACCAGGCGACTAACAGCGGAATCAACGCAACGCAACGCAACGCAACGCAACGCAACGCAACGCAACGACGCTTCCAGTTTACCACTCGCCCGTTCTTGTCCGGTGAAATAACGATTATGACAAGGGTAGCGATATTGAGAGGGTGGAAAATGTCTGTACGCGCGCGATAACCTCGTGAAAGAATTCTGGAAGAGTCGAGACTTGCTGACGTGGTTAGGCAAATGTTGCGTGGTGGTCGGTGTGTGTGTGTTCATCGATCCGCGAGAAACCGGGGGTGGCTACCCCTCGCGCATCCACCCAGTCAGACTAATCGACGACGACGACGCCGACGATGAGAGAAGGCGAGAGAACCAAAGAAAGAGAGAGAGAGAGAGAGAGGGAGATAGAAGGAAAAAAATCAAGCAAGAATCAAAACTCACCCCCACGAAACATCAGCTACCCGATGAAAAAGTTTGCGACGCGGAAAAATCGCGCAAAAGTTTTTTTCCCCGACAGGTGGAAAATGTGTCTGATTTGTTTCGCGCTTTTCCACTTTTCTATCTGGATCCTCGCGACGGAGCGTTCGTCGAGCTCCGCGCAGTGGTGGGTTTCTCAGGGTTTTACCTGGTTCGTGTAAATCGGGCCTATGTGGGCCCGAGAATCGCCTGCGGAAAAACGGGCCCCGCTGAGGAGCATCGTGTTCCTCATCGAGAAACGATCGGCAGTGTTACGGCGGGAATAAAATTATTGTACACGAATGGCAGATCACTGGTGTTCTCCCTGTGGGGGAGGGCGTTGTACGGGGCCCGACGTTGAGCGTTCCTCTCGCAAGGCCCCTCGGCCAGAGAACAGCAGTAGCAATAGTAGTAGTAGTAGTAGTAGCAGTAGTAGTAATAGTAGTAGCAGTAGTAGTAGTAGTTACGGTAGTAGCGGCGCAAGGTCGAGTCGAGCGATTTTTCAGAATCATCAAGGACATACCGGAGGGATGGGTGGAGTCGACCTGGCGGACAACGAGTACAAGGACGATGACGAAGAACCGGAAGAAGAGATTCCTGGTAGTTCCTGGAAGATCCGGAGGTTCTCGAAGCGGATCAATAGGGCACGTGGATGTCCCTGGACCTGGTGCGACGTCTGCAGAGTCTGCAGACCGCGAGGAGGCAGGCAAGGCCCAGGAGGATGGCGAGCCCCGCCCCCAGGCCCGCGCCTGCCCAACCGGCGGGTCCGACGACGGCCCCGCCCCCGTTGACTCCGACGGGGCCTCCGCAGGTCTCGACGGACTCGTCGTCGGGTTCGACGAGACTCGCGTTGTACTGGCCCGGGGGCAGATTGGGAGTGGGGCAGTTGATGACTCCGTTGCAGAGCAACCTGGCGGGGATGCATCCGGCGTCGCCAGGGCACTGGAAGCCGCAGTCCTCGAGCTTCTGGATGTTGAGGTTACCCGCGGCGTCCCTCGGCAGGTTGTAGAGCTCCGTCCAGGCGATCTTGAAGGCCGCCCTGGCGGGGGCCATGGTGCCGCTGAACTGCAGCACCGCCGCCGGGGACTCGTCGGCGTCCTGGGGGTCCGCCGGCGCCAGCTGCGCCGCCGGGATGATCGGCATCTGCCCCACGTAGCTGACGTTCTCCCCGCAGATGCTGAGGTAGGGCTCCGGGTTCCCCGGCAGGAAGATCTGCAGCTTGCCGTCCTCGCATGCCCTCGACGCGAACTTGATCTTATCGAAGTGCAGCCAGAGGTCGCGCTCCCGGTTGACCCGGAGCTCCCAGATGCACTTGACCGACCTGCGGTGTAGGAAACACGCGGATTAGGAGGTCTCTCGGCGAGATCTCGTCGAGATCTCGAGGTTGACGTACCTGGGGGGATTCGCGTAGCCGAGGGCCTCGTACTGCGGGAACTCGATCTCACCCTCGGTGGCGGCGGCGAGGACGGCGGGTCCACAGAGGGGGCTGTGGGCGAACTCGTAGCTGGCCTCGAAGAGGGGTGCCGCCTGCTTGAAGTAGCTGGAGGCCGCGTGCGCGCCGTCCACCAGGAGTTTGAGCTCGAGGCGGTCGCCGCCGCGGGAGACCACCCTCAGCGGGGCGGTCGCGACGCCCCCGCCCCCGCCCCCGCTGCCGCCGCTACTGTTGAGCCTGCAGAGGCAGTGACCCTTGGGGGCGTCGGGGCCGCTCTCGCGGATGATGACCCGGTCGACCCTGCTGTCCCAGCAGTGTCCGCACTGTCCGTACGGCCTGTCCTTGGAGCTCCTGAGGGAGACCGAGTCGACCGTCAGGATGACCCTGGCGTAGAGTCGCTTGTCCGTGACGAAGCTGTAGGTGCAGGCGAGGTCCTGGGGCGGGTCCCCGGGTCTCTTGTAGACGAGGGTGTTGAGGGGCGAGCGGAACCTTCCGGACTGCGACTTCCACGCGAGGAAGCGCTCGTCGCACTCCGTCCCGGGCACCGGGTCGCCGAACTTGCTGGCGTTGAAGAAGTCGTAGTGCGCCCAGTAGTAGAGGGAGCTCCCGGAGTAGCTGCCGGTCTTGCTCTCGAACCTGACGAAGAGGGCGTTGGACGTCGAGACAAAGTCGTACTTCTCCATGGGCTTGCTGAAGGTGTCGCAGAAGGTCTTGATGATCCTGGCGTCGTCCGGCCAGTCGGCGTCGTAGAGGGTGAGACTCTCGCCGCAGTCGCCGTCGTACGGCTGTATCGGCGACTCGATCCGGTTGACCCTGAAGCTGGGGAAGTAGAGCCTGGCGATCTCGCCGGGCCTGCCCTTGAGCAGGTAGGTGCAGCTGGTGTGCGGCGGGTACCAGTGGGCGACGGAGAGGAAGATGCCGTCGCCGCCGCTGGGGAGGCTCTCGCTGTTGAGGAGCCAGTCGCAGCTGCCGTTCTTGAGGCCCGCGGGGTCCGCGTGTCCGGGCCAGTTGCCGACGTTGAAGTGGAAGCCGGTGTTGAGGAGAGGCCCCGCCGGCGAGGTGACGAACTCCACGTAGAGGTCCTCGCTGGTACCGATGATGCTGTAGGGGAACTTGCCCATGCCGCAGAAGGTGCCGATGACCGGACTGCTCTCGTTCTTGCCGTCGTAGACGCGGATGTAGTCGTAGGGGCAGTGCTCCGAGCCGGAGCTGATGGGCCTCATGGGGCAGGTCATGATGTTCTCGCAGCGCTGGCCGTCGATGTTGAACTCCTCGTTCTCGATGTAGAGCTTGATGAACCTGGTGCGGGTGTTCAGGCGGTACTTGCAGTGTAGGGCCCTGGGGTAGATGCCGGGGTACGCGGGGCTCTGGACGTAGCAGGTCTGGAGGCGGCAGTCGTTGAAGACGCGCTCGCAGTAGCTGCCGGCCACCACCTCCCCGCGCCGGTTGGGGTAGAGCTCGGGGTGGGCCCCGTACCGGAGGTAGACCTCGAACTGCTGCTCCGCCCTCGAGTCGAAGCTGAAGTACGTTTGGTCGGTGAAGTTGTCCGCGTGAAAGAGCACCCGCACGAAGCTTGTCTCGGAGATGAAGGTCTGCGGTTGCTCGGACTCCCCGCAGTAGACGCCCGGGTCCTTACGGTTGCTCACCAGGGTCTTCGCGTTCCCGTCCACGATCTGCAACGGACGAGAGCACACATGGGCACACGTGGGGTTGCGTGGGGTCTACTGCCTGCACCTCCGACGATTTTGATTGGACTTTTGGGGTGAGGTGGAGGGGGGGGGGGGGAGGTTGACTCGACCGCAACCAAGTTCAACCCGAAGGGTTACCTCCAGATATTTTCCACAGAGAGGAAAACCCTCGGTTGAGGGAGGAGCAACAACTGGAACTCCGTGGAGCTTTTGGGGGTGGAAGATCCGCGGGGGTGGTTTCTCGTGGTTTCTCGGAGAACTGGGTTAAAGTTACTTCGAAATTGATTCGACTGTGGTCCCCGGCCTCCTCGGAACCCCCGTGGAATCCTTGGTGGAATTAAACCACCGCGCCGGGGGTGGTTGATGGTTGGCGCACAACACCCCCGACCGTTGGCCACCCCCGGGAGGTCGCTGGTGCTAACGTCATTACCCTCGCCATTATAAGCCTGGGAGAATCAGTGCAGTGGCCATCATCCCCGCGGGAACACGCGCGTTTCCAGCTGGTTACGAGCTGCGGCCATGTTAGATCCCGCACCCCTCCTCCACCCTCCACCCTGCCCTCTGAATTATCCTCGCTTCGACAAGGATAATTCGTCGATCGTTACGAGCCGCGTCCTGCCTCGCCTCTCCTTCACCCCCGCACCCTTTTGGAAAAACAAGCGTGAGCCAACGAGGAGGACCAGAGATTAGACTTGCCGTCTAATTAAGTAGAACAGATCAATAAATGAGCGAACGGGCGAATAAATAATCATGAGACTGGCGCGGGGGGCGGGAGAGATAAATCGTCGGAAACCAGTGAAATTAATTCAGCGAGATAAATTCATAAATGGAATAGGGCAGAGTGGAAGATTCGCAATAACGAAAGCTAAATAAGTGAAACGGCACGATGAAGTTTCCACCGTGCGGGGGTGGATGGTAAAAAGAAAAAAGGAAAAAACCACAGCAGGAGGGAGAACGCGAGGGGAAAAAGGAGGAGGGAACGAGCGTAAGTCGAGGGCTAATGAGCATCGGGCGATGCTCTTTAATTATCGTGGATGATCGCGGAGATGGAAACGGTAAAAAGGGGCGGGAGGGGGAGAGGGAGGGCAGATTCATTAATTCGCATCTTTTGGTAAATTATCAAATTTCTCGTACAGCCGGGGATGTCGGAGAAATTATACTGCACCGTCGCTGGGAGTGAGAGAAAGAGAGAGAGAGTGGGACAAAAGCAAAATGGCTGCCCAATGTTCGCCCTGGTTTTAACCCCCGCACCCCCTCGCATCCCTCGGTGGTAAGCATCTCGCGTTTCACTCGCTGCTCCAATTCCACCCTTCTCCCTTGACTCGCCGGTCCGCCTTTTTATCGCGATAGCCCGGAAAACTCGCTGCGGGCTCGTTCCGACTTCAAGGTCACTGGGTCACGACCCCGTCAGGATTCTTTCGGGGTGACTTTGGAGAATCCCCGCAACAGGAGAGCAGCGAGGAGAGGATCGCGTGAGCGTATAGTCCAGGGGCTCTGCTCGGATTTCGCAAACAGCAATTTAGTTGGGGGAGTAGTTCCACGGCGAGGGTGGCCAAGGGTGACGGCGGGGGTGGAACGTGGTTGACGGTTCAACTCCGGACCCCCCCCCCCCCCCGCTCGGTAATAGAAGTCGCGCTAACGAGGATCCGATAATCCAAGATAACGTCATAGCGGAGAATCTGCTAAGATAATACCGGGCTTCACCTTCGCCACCCCCTAGTCGCCACCCCCGCTATATCACGGGGTCGTGAAATTTCCCGCCCCAAGATACGCGTGCCTCTCCGTGTTTGTGTTTGTCAAGGGTGGCACGTGATAAACTCGGATTTGTGGCCCCGAATTAATTCCAACACAATTGGGACCAATAGCGATCGTCGTTGTTACTTCCGGTTCCCACTCCTCCGCGCACCCCGACCAATTTCTTTTATTTTTTTCGAGCACGCATTGGTAAACACGAAATTCGACGATTTGTTATGAAACTTTTTCCACTTTTTCGCATGATTGTTTATCGATGGAGCTTCAGCATCGTTTGGAATCTCCCCGATTTTACCGGCAAATATAACAGGGGAGGAGGGAAGGGAGGGGGTGCAAAGATTCGTGGTATTCGAATCGCGAAATCCCCTCCCCCTCCCTGTAGCGCTTTAATGGTTTTTCTTTTCCCTGGCTTTTTTTTTTTTTTTGGACGACGAGGATTTTACGATTCATCCCCGATCTCGATGCCGGAATTGATGAGTCGCGTTATGCGGCTGTAGGGTGGGTCCCCGCCCTCGACAACAGAGCGTCGAGGGGGTGTGCGCGAGCATTCCAGATTTTAATAGGTTTTTGATTGTGCAATAACGGGGGTGGCTCTGTCCCGGGGGTCGACGACTTTCCGTTTCGTTATTTCCACGCGGAGTTTTGCGACTTCCTCGCGTCCCACCCCTTCGTACTTAAAAACCACCCTGGCGAATCCACGCGATTCTGAATATTAATAACGCAAGTACGCATCGACGGTGATCGAATTAAATTTCAGTTGCATTAATTGACCCGACGCCGCGTCAAATGAAGGCGTGGAGTAGAGAGATTATAGGTACTGGGGGTGGATTTTGAGAAAAAAAACAAAACAAAACAAAAACCCTTGCGAGTATCATTATTCAGCGGCTGTTGCACGAATAACCAGGAGAAACCGAGGGGTAGGGGGTAGGGGGTGAGACGAGGTGCGGTTATCCGAGGGTCAGGGAAAGCATCGGTGGATGTCGGGTAAACTTGATTCACCCTGGCTGACAGGGGCTGAAGAGGGTGGCTCTGGGGGTGAAGCGTTGTTGGGCGCTAATTAGGCGTTGCGGCTCGGGCCAGCCACAAATTCAATACCGAGGGTGTCGCTTTCGTGTAAACGACGATCGCGATAAGCCAAACGGGATAAAGCGGAGGGGGTGGGGGTGAAAGTCAACCCCGTAGATTAATAGACCCATTATGATCTATCCGCACGATCGAGTTTCGTCCATTTTGCCAAGGGTTACCCTCGACTGACCCTCGTGGAGGGGGATGGTCAGATCGGAGGTGGACAGGTAGCCGAGGGGGTGAGATAACGGGGGTGATAATCACCCGCCGCGTGTAGGGACGTGGATCCTGCCCCCTTTCACCTCATTTTCTAAGGGTCAAAGGGCACACGGGAACCGAGTGAAGGGGGACGGGGGAGCTTTTATTGCTGCCACCCCTTTATCCTTCGCCGCACACCCTCCCGTCGCTGTTCCCCTCCCTCGGGGAGAGGAAGGTCACGCGAGGACTCGTCCTCTCCAGCGCCGAATTACTCGATCGCCACCCCCTCGTTTTTCTTTCGCCTCGCTTTAATCCCCCGGCACACGCGAGTATTGACCCAGCGTGTAAAAACTCTGGTAAAACAAATAGACGAGCGCTATCCCCGATACAACGGAACGCGTACAGCGTAGGGGGTGGGGGTGGTAGACGAGCTTTCAATTTTCGGGGGGTTGAAGTATGCATTCGCATAATTTTCACCAGCTTTCGGAGACACGTCCTCATTTCCCAGACATCCGGCGAGACGTGACGCGTGGCCATATCGAGGCGAGTGGAAAGGTCGGGGGTTGGGGGTGAGGGGTGAAATATGCAGAAGCCGTCACGCCGGGGCTGGTTTGGCCAGCCATAATTTAGCGCGGCCTCCCTGGCATTTCCTCGAGAGCGAATAGTTCTCCAATCGAGCTGGTCCACTCGCACCCCCGACTTACCGCATCAATAATTTCCCCCGGAAGCTATTCCAGAAAGAATCGACCCCACCCCCCACCCCCGCCCCCAACTTCTTCTGTTACGGAAGTTTGCAATACGGGCTGATTTATCGTTGATTTTTCACGGCCGGTATAAAGCCGCCATTTTGGTTCCATGTTTCGGGGCGAAAAAAATCACGAGAGGGGTGGAGTTACCTGGAGCGACGAGGGGTGGCGAAAGTCGAGGGCCGACGGAATCTTATTGTGCTGGCACCTCCGTGGTAGCTCGTTTAAGTCGTATCTTAATTATGTAGCCTCTTAAACGAGATATCCTGCATTTAGCCCTGAAACCTCGACCCACTACCCCTTATCCACCCCCTTCTTCATTATCCAGCTCCAAGCCGGGATAAATGAGTAATTTTATCACCCCCTCCCCCCCAACTACGAGATGTTTCGTAAAAAATTCACAGGGAGACTCGGACTGCTGGCTGGAGTTACTAATTTGGTTAATTGAAACCAACAAAAATAGCCCCCTGGAAGAATTAAGGCTGAAGCGGGAATAGGGGTAGTTTCATTCTTTTATTTTGTCAGTGGTTCACCAAAGTGGAGACGAAGCGATGCGATTCTTCGGCAAGTACCACCCGATTGATTCACCGATTTTGCTCGATCGCTTTTTGTCCATCCACCCTTCGTTTGCTTCGCGAGAAAAATACGAGAAAACTACCCCTCATCCCTCCACTAACATTTTTGCGAAATGATCATTTTTACGAAATTTGGTCAACTTTTGTCTAGCGGTACCAATTTCACGTGACAATAATTAACATGGAACTACATCCAACGACGAACAACGGTTTGTGGGGAAAGGGGTTGGCACGGACAGGGGGTTGAAAAGTTCTAAAACATTCTCGCAAACAGTGTTTTGTGCTTCAGTACTGATCTTTTCGTCCTCTCGAGCTATAAACTTGTGAACCCGTTTGACCTATTCGGTTATTCCCTGGTAGTCTCATCCCGTCCAAGTCCCCACCTCCACCCTCGCCCTCACCCCCGTGGAAAATTCGGTATGCGCGCCGCGAGCAGTCGTTATGCCGAATCGTTATGGGCGGATAAACATCAAAGTTACTATTTGACTTCTTGCTCAGCCAACTGATAGAGCTTTGATTGGGGCCTTTCAGTGCTCCGACTCACCCCCCCCCCTCTCTCTCTCTCTCTTTAGGGATGAACATGGTTAAGGGAGGTGGAAGAGAAGAGGAGGAGGTGGTTCTTTGCTCATTAACATCCGCAGGAACCGCTGAGCGCAGCTTACTCACATTATTCATCATCCCCATTTTACCATTTTTCAACCCCCTACCCACCCCCAACGTCCATCACTTACCGATAAGTTTTCCTTTTCTCGTGTTTTTCCCTCTAGCAAAAACGTGTCCATCTTTCTATCGAGCCTACGAAAATGTGTACGCACACACACACACACACACCCGTCAGCTTTTGCACGCATAAACAGCAAATACAATAAGGGATGGGGCGGGTTTTCCATGGAAAGATAATGCACGTCAGTGTGATTTCCTGTTATTATCCAAGTCTCACGATCGTTTTATCATTGAAATCTCGTTCCAGCATTATTTTTCACAATTTCCGTTCGTCCGTAGTTTAATCTATGGAGTTCGACAGCCCTTTGTTTCTCCGTTACAGGCAAATGGACAGAAATGTATTCACATTAACGTCTGGTAATAGACATGCTGAATGGGGGTGTGGTGGGAGTGAGGGTGGTGGTGGGCGGAGGGTAGTCGGGGGAGGATGGTGGAGCTGGAGGGCGGAAGTTGCTAGCAACATTGGAAAGCCTCGATGGCTGGCTAGGATGCACAAAGCGCCGCTGCCTGAAAGGGGGTGGCGGGGGTTGGGGAAGTTAATAAAGAAACGGCATGCCAAAGAGTTTTCTCGCAGCAGAACGAAAGGGTGGAATGCGTTTCAGTTGCCGGCCTGTTTTCCCTCGACTGACATACTAAAAATACAAGTTTTCCCTGCACTGGGATATGGGAGGAGGAGTGTGGGGGGGGGGGGGACGAGAGTAACCTCGAGGGAAGTACCGGGGAGACTTCGAGTGGTTCCATTTAATTCCACCCCCTATGAAATGAGCCGGGACAAGTTCCCCCGGGGCCTGACAGACTCGGGAAATTAGCGTGAAAAACTTTACCGTCGAGACTTCCGCTTCATAAGCGACCAGAAAAGACCCCTCCCCCGTCCACCCCTCTCAACCCCTCGCGACGAACTATAATGATCGAACAACTTTTGTCCCCCGCTATAATTAACGCTAAAAGCTCAAAGCTCGGAAAAATAGCCCGGCCGAGAATCGTTAATTTTATCAAGGTCACTAATCGCCGCACCCTCCCCCATCCCCTTGCCCATACTACCCTCGCCGAGCCCGGAGAACTTTGGAAAACTGCCCTCACCCCCGTAGCCCCGTGAAACTGATAATGCCCCTGACAATAAATGGCTATTTGTTTATAAATATTTCAATGGGAAGGAACAAACGAGAAAAGTTCTTCGACAAACTTGTTAAGCGTGTACTTTGTGAAAATTTTTATCGAATCGTCCGAGGAAATAATAAAAAGACCGAGGTGGGAGGGGTTTGTAAACCGATAGCTCCTTTCTTTTAAAGTACAACGCTGTAATAATTGCGCGTCGTCTCTCTCCCGCGAGAAATGATTAATAATGATGCTATTATTGTTATCATTATTATTATTATTATTGTTTCTGTTCATCGAATTAGCGTTGATAGACTTGGGGGGTGAAGCATTTCGCTATTTAGCCCTAAATCCAATTTCGAGAAAGATAATGGAGCGTATGGCATAACGCGAATAGGATTCTCAATGCAAATCTGTCGGATTAAACTCTTAGCTTTCTACTTGCTGGCACTACTACCACTACTGCTACACTCTACCGTCTAGTACCATTGTTGTACATCGTTACCTGCCGGCTTTCGAGTGAAAATCTCGAGGATTCGAAAATCCTTGTCTCGTCGATTTTCCCTGAATCCGAGAAATTTTACCAGCCACACTCCCTGGAGCTGGGGGATGATGATCGAGGGAAACTCGCAATTTTTCCCGGTACAGCTATTAAAGTGCGAATAACCAGGCAGTTTTACTTTTCCACTTCGTTTTGCTTCTTCTGCGTTCGATGCTAAAAGGTAACTTCGTTACCGGACTGGAGGGGGGAGGGGGGGGGGAAGAAAAAGTAGCGGATAAGAAAGGAAGGAGAAAGGGGCGGAAGGGGGAGGAAGAAAGGAAGTTGGAAACAAGGGTTCTTGCGCGACAGATCAATTTTTCACCCCGCTGTAAATCTGACCGACTGGAGAAAAGTCGGTCGGTGGAGGGTCGTGCGAGTGCTCCACCCCAGCCGCCACCCCCACCCCCAAATTCTCCTTTGGAAAACACAGAAACCCGTTGAAGGTAACAATGGTCGAGAGCTCGGGAAATCTTTACCCGCGCGCGGGCGCGCAACTAACTGTTTATGGTAAGAGAGAGGCTTTGAATAAAGCGGAGGGAACAGCTTTCATCCCCTTTTTCCCGGGGGTGCAATTAAAGGTCCGACCACACGCGGATTATACCGGGCATTACGTATGCCGTGCGCATATCGCGCCTTAGACGGGTTAACGTGGATCATGTTCCCTACAGGCAGGCTCAAAAGTCACGTTTCCCCCATCAACCCCCAGAACCCACCCCCGTCGCGCGCCCCTCCTCGTCCGAGTCGCAGCGCGCCAAAAACCATCTTCTTGCCCTCTTCGGTCTCCGCGGCGAAACCACGGGACCACTCACTTTTTACTCCCCGAGCCCCCTTCGTGCTTTTCATCCCCCTTGACCCCCTCGGAAACTACCCCCGCGCCGCCGCCGCCGCCGAGGCAGCGAGAAATATTTCGCGAGACGCGCCGGGAACGCGATAACGCTTGCAAATTGCTTATTACGCCAAGACCGGAACTCGTTTCCCGTGTAACTGACTTTTGGGGGATGATTCTATTTAAAAAGAAGATTAAAATCGGCCGCCCGTCGCTCGTGTGGTCTTTCTCTCTGATTAACCCCCCGCCGCTACTCCCTTCCGTACTTGTTCGATTATCCGAGAAATTAATCGGTTTTGCTATTATAGTAATAATAATAATAACAATAATAACAATTTTTATGATATCTCAGCGTCAGTTTGAATTCGAAAAAACCACCCCATCCCGTATTCCTCGATAGATTTCCAAGCGATAGAAAAATTTATGGGTTTATCCTGCAGAGGGTAGCGGTGGTGGTGGTGGTGGTATCGCGGTAACTAAATATTTGAATGCTCTTTCGACTTTTTGCTTCTTCTTTTTTCTTCCTTTTCCCCCAGTTCTGTTCCTCCTCCGCCCCCGCACCCTGCGAACTTTCTCCTCTTCTTATTGCTACCAGCAGTTTGATATTTCATATTTCACGTTTCCTCTTTCATTTCCTACCCTCCGTGCTCCTCTCGGTTATTTCGCCTCTCTTCCATTTTATTTTATTTCATTTTATTTCATTTCACTCGATCTTATTTTATTTCCCTGTATCGTTCCTCGTGCCATCCGATACATCCGGTATTCCCATTGAACAGCCACCACCACCTCCACCACCACCACCATCATCGCCATCGCCGGAAGTTCCTTATTACAACGACACTTTATTTTCGCGTTTCTCACACATGATTCTTTCGCCTTTTGAAACTACCACTCTCCTCTCCCAAAACCTCCCTCCCCCTTCCTAGGCGAAGGAAAAACTCCTTGGGAAGAGCACGCGAGTTTCCCTCTCTCGCCTAATATTCGGCACTTGCATATTTCAGGGGTTGCAATCGGCTTGGGTTAAGAGCCGAGGTTTTCCGGATTAAAACAGAGTCCTGGAGGATTCTGGGAGGACTTCGTATGACGTAATAAATATGTAAACAAGGCCTGGAGACGACGTCGCGTTGCTTCCTACGTATGCAAATTAGCCCGGAAGTCGCAGGGACGTCGGTGTAAACACCCCGTGCCCCCTGCCACCGCCCCCGTGACGGTCCCACCCCATTTTATACATTTATACGAATTCCAGCATCACAAATACATTTTAAATCCTAATATTTATTTATCACCCACACGCGCGCGCGGAGATCTCCGTGCATGTACCGTGGAGAGGGGGTGGTTTTCACATTTCGTCGCCGACACGCGCAAGTACTGGTTGAAAAAAAAAAAACTGAAATAAAAAACAACCCCTTGTCCACGAGAGCAGACTCTGGTACCGATTTTGCAATTATTTATTAACGATACTCGAAAGTTTTAATGCGAGCGGAAGCTCGAGTACCACGAGTGAGTTTTAAGTAGTACAGGTAAATGGATAGATTCCCTTTTAATGTTTAGGGGTGCGCGAGCGTATTATTCCTACCCTTCGATTAAAGAGCGATGATTGCCGGTGAAAAGCAGGTTCATTCGAGCTGGCCGAATTTGTCCAAAGGTTATTATATCGATTATTGCAAAGGTCAGAGGGGGTGGGGGTGGAAAGTGGTGGGGCGGAAGAAGATGAATGTCAATAACCGTGGCTTCCAGGTGAATAACTGGCCGAAAGGCTTCATCCCTTTTGACCGGCTGACAGTTGGGCTTTTTCTGCACCCCCACCCACCCCCATCTGTTCCATTTATCTCACGAACCGAAACCACCCTCCAACCCCATTCTGAAAGCCATGCGTGAGGGGAATAAACGTTCCTGGTCTGCCTGCTCGCCAGGTGAAGTTAACTCACGGGTCACCTATACATACATATTTTCAACAACATCCCCGTTGCACCCCCCCTCCCTGCACACGTAGTACTTAACGTGCACGTACACTTTTACAGGTGGCAAACTTGGATAAATCGACGGTAGACCGGAGTACTCTGGCACTCTGAAAATCAATACTGGCTGAACTTTTCTTTCTTTTTTTTTTTTTTTTTTTTGGACTGTTTTTCTATTTCTCTCCCTCTCTCTTTTCTTTACTTTTTCCAGTTTTCTTTTTTCTTTTTTCTTTTTTTTTTGTTATTTATTTTTATCGCGGACCTCCCTATTTTTTCAGTGCATTAGAAGAGTTTGAAAAAGCCAACGGATTACACGAAACGCTCTACTTATAACTCTCACCTGTGGAGTTTTCGTTTTCTGCCTCGTTTTTTTCGTCCCTTTCCACTTTTTCCAACCCCCTTTTTTCGAGCTTTCCTTTTCACTCGACAACTTAATCGTCTCACTTGCCACATCGACCGATTCGCTTTAATCAAATTGTTCACTCGTACTTTTACATAGTTCGCTGGGCTTGCTAAATCGCACGTTTCTTCAAATTGGTTATTTCGCTTGGATCCTGTTTCACCCTCCCTCCCTCCCTTGCCCTCATCCCCATTACGCAATTATTGAATAATCTACTGGAGTTTGAAAAATTATTTATGTTGTGCGGAAACACGGAAAATGGAAACAAATGGAAAGCCTCGTGCGAGCATATTATGGTTATTACTTTTTTAGGCTATTCATTAATTTGTTTTTTCACCCTTTCACCCCTCCTCCACCCTTCATTCCCTCCATTCCCTTCTATCCCTTTTCCTTTATTTATTTATTTATGGAATTTTACTTTTTGATTTTCAACATCCCGACTCTTGCATATTATTCACATTTACCGTTATTTCTCGTGTTATATTTTTTATTATTTATCCCGACTTGTTTTTCAGGTAACTCCCCCATCCCCCTCCCACATCCACCCCCATCCTACGTCTTTTTCAGAGTTTTTTCTAACTCTATCGTTGATTTAGTATTTTCCTGCGATTTACACAACACCACCGTCACACCACCACCACCACCACCACCACCACCGGCACAAGTTTCTGATTTATCTCGTACTGTAACTTTACCTTAGCAATTTTATCTCCAATTTTATTTTGGCCGATTTTCAATGTTTTAATTTCATTGCTCTTATTTAAAATTTTTACCCGTTTATTTTAATCAGAGCGTTTCTTTTTTACTAAACATTTCCATTTCATTTTGAGAATTTTGCAAACTTTTTAACGCTTCTATTATTATTATCATTATTATTATTGTCACAATTATTTATGTATAATTAAACCGTATTCATATTGCATCGTTTATCAAATTTTACACATTTTAGCAATGGTTTCTCCCATCTTTGGTCGTCTCACCCCCGGATTATCGTTGATTTACCATTTCCCCTTGATTTATAAACCTCGACTTTCTGATTTATCGTTCTAACTTTGCTCTCGCGATTTTCTGCCTCGATTTTATTGCTTCGTTTATTACTTTTGATGAAAAAAATTGCGCCACTTACTTCGACGAGCGCTCGACGGCTGAAAAATGACGGGGGGAGTGGTGGCGGGGGCTCACGGACATGCCATGGATCTCGTCAAAAATTAATCTTTAAGCAGCCACTTACAACCACCACCGTCGTTACACCACTCTACCGATGTAATCCAAGAACCAATAAACCTTTTCCATCCCAGTGACTTCTCGGAATTCCGCGCATGTACCAGTCGCAGGGCCCATTAAAAGATCATTTGTCAAATTCTGATTGGCCGAGTAGCCATTGCAAATCATGCTTGGACCACGAGTTTATTTATCACCCCTCTTATTTTTGACACTTTGCGAAATACTGACCACTTTAGGTGAAGCGACGATCCACCAACGATGACCCGATCGATGACCGACGGTAATTTTTCGATTGAATTTTCAAAGCAATTGAGGGGGGGGGGAAGAGGGTGGGTGGTTGGAAGGGTTCGATCGGTGATCAGGAATCATAGTGGATTCTTAACAAAGTGAATAAGTTGGCCGGAGGCACGAGCGGAAGTAGCTACCTCGTGGTGGAGGGTAGGGGGTGGTTCCCTAGGGAGGGAGAGAGGGGGTGGCCGTTCGTTCTCGTACATTTACGGGTAGCATCCGAAGCCTTTGGAGGATCGGCGCGTGACAAGAATACAGGAAGCGAGCCTGCTTAGCTGGCTAGCCTCGAGTCAGGGCTAAGGAGGGTAGGATCCTCCGATGCTTGGGAAAGGGGGTGGTCGGGGGTGGGAGTTGGCTTACGGCGTCTAGATTGAAAATCAATGAGCTTCGGGTTGCCAAAGTATTTACACGAGTACTCAGTTTGGTTTTGCGTCTCTCGGGGACCGCGGGACGCCAATTCCACCCCTGTCTCACCCCCGCCACCCCCGCCCCGCGAAGGATTGGACCAATTTATATTTTCCAATTTCCACTTTCTTGTGTGTTATTATCCCATGCGACGATTCCCCGCAATTTCCGCGACTGGAAACCTCCTCCTTGAATTTCCCTCAAATTTCCTCCCTCTCCTCCGTCCCTTTTGATCCTTGGACATACACGGACACGCGCACCGAGAAACATTTACACCCCAATCCTTGCACGAGCTTGCAAAGTGTCGTTGTATCAATAGAGATACCAATAATTGCAATTGCGCTGCATTCTGGGAATTGCTGTGTCTGTAAATATCGTCCGTGCAACGGTGTATGCGCGCGCGTGTGTATGTGTGCGTCAGTCCTCAAACACGAGAGGCCATATAATATGCACGATCAGGTACCAATAATTCAGCTACGACGTTGCCATGCCAGGCAGCTCCGTAATAATTTCAATCGCGGTTTGATTGCGCTGAATTTGCTTGTTCAACCCCTAAATTGCCATTTATTGTCGTTTAAGGCTCCGCTCATTTGAGGGGGTGGCAGAACCGACTCATCTCCGACATTTTATTTTAGAGGCTCTCCTTTGCGCCCCCCACGCCCGTTATTATCATATTTACTGTTATTGCCCTCGTACCTTGGCCCCCCGATCGAACTCACCCCTATAAAAGGGGAGGCTGAGGCGCGGGTTATCGTCCCCTGCCATATTGATCTAGCCGTAGAAATTCTTTTGGACGATTTATCTCTCTCCCTCGCGTGTGTGAGTGGTGTTGCTGCTGCTGCTGTTGCTGGTGCCGGTACCACTCTCCCCCTTCTCTCGTTTCACCCTCTTTGCGCCGTCCCCCCCCCCCCCCCCTAGCCCAGTTATCAGTTCTACTTAATTCACTTACTCCACTTGGCGAATGAAGGGAGGGGGGAGGAGGTAGCCAAGTGGTTTCCAGTGAATATTTTATGTAAAAAGTGGCGCGGGTAAAAGGTGGAGGTAAATATGTGGGGGTGGGGGGTGAACTCACACTTTAAGGTCGGCCTCGCAGAAAATTCTGGCCGTTTAATGTTCGAGTGTCACGAAAAGTGGGGTTGGTGGGGTTTCGGCGGACGTGAGAGCAAGGTAGATGAGTGCGAGACTGAAAAGAGCCCCTAGCTCGTTATTTACGAGATGGCGTGCTATGGCGATGCCGTGCCGGATATCGCGAGTGCTGAAAGCATAAGGTGGCGTGGACCACCTGCCGGGGATTATAGCCTTTCACGCCGGAGAGGATCGCGCGCAAATATTTTGCCACAATTTTCACTCGACGTCTCTCCATTTCGTTTTCTTTTTCGCCCGGCCCCCTCCCCTCCGCCACTCGCCCTCGCCTCTCGCACCCTTTTTAAGATCCTCCAGCAGGAGCAGGAGCAGCAGCACCTCCTATAAACAACTCGAGCGTAACGAGAAATGACGCCGGAAAGCTTATGGAATTAGCGGGAAAACACTTCTTCCTTTTAGCCGCGCTGAGACGACGTCTCACTTATCGTTGACTCGTACCACTGAAATTACGAGCCACGCCCGACGGTCCATCAGCCTCCTGGCTTCGTTTCACCGCGAGGCCGCTTAATCCCCGGCTAATTCGTTGATTCGTCGCCTCTCGCGATTTTATCGTCGAATTCCTTGACCGCCTCGCGTATCGTTGACTCTTACCACTGAAACTCCATTAACGCGGCGCCTATCGACCTTGTTAACGCTGGATTCAGATTTTCTCCTTCTGCGGCAAATATCCTTGACTCTTGTGGTGTATGAGTTCTAGAACGCGAGTCCTGCCGATCGTTGCCTGATTATTCCTAATGACGTAGGAGGGGTGGAAACGGCAAGGAGGTTCCTCAGTGCGTGCGTGCGTGCATGCGTGCGTGCGTGTACGACGCTGCTTAAAGTCATAGATTTCTACTTGCAATAAGTTTGCCTCGAGGGTAAACTTATTCGGAGTCCTTGGTCTGATAAAAGCAAAGTTTTTCCACTTCCTTATCCGGCAGCCTTGAGGAAGCATAGGATGAGGCACGACGAATGGAGAAAGAGGCACACGCTTCGATTACTGGCGGAAACGTCAAATTGAGAAGCGATGAAGTGGCCGGAAGTCCTTGCAGGATCTGGATGCCGCAAGTAGTAGAAATCAAGCACGTACACGTACACGAACACGCGGAACGTATCCAGCACACCACCTGGGGAGGCCAGCTGTGATTATGGGCCTCTCCCCAACCCCCTTCGTACACTCCCTTGAATATCGTTCCGATTTTCGTCCTGAATTTCTACCACCACCAACTATTACAACTACCATCTCTTGCTTTCACGATCCTTGCCAGTTCATCATTCTCCTTCGTGCTTCATTGTTTTCACGCTTGCTTCTGGATAATGTTCCAGGATAATACCGAGACAGATGTGCTCCTGCCATATTTTAGACGCGATAGCTCTAACAGCTTATAATTATTGCGCAACTATTATCGCAATTATCACTATTATCATCATCGTTGCACCTCTGCCATCTTTTCTACCACCACTACTATTGCAATTCAACGAAAATTATTAAAAAACCAGTTTGCAATAAGAATACCAAGAGCTCTTTTCACGGGAGTCAACGAATGATTTCGTAAATTCATCGACAGGGTAGTTTTCGTAGAAAGATAGCGAAAGCTCGATAAAATTGTTGTGGGTGAAGGAAAGGAGTGGAGAGGGGGAGGAGGGGGGTGATAGCCGTAAAAAGTTGTGGGCATTATCCGAGTAATTTTGCCCGATTGTCCGCGTGACGTTGGCGAATAGAAGGCAGAGGAGGGAGGGGGTGAATCGTCGGGGATGGGGGTTGGCTTCATAATGGCGTGGCCATCGTTCTTAATTATTCATTCGGGAACTGGCGCAAGATATGGGTCAGGTGCTACAGCATAGGAACACGCTACCGTGCCATGAGCAGGGGTGTCATTAATCTTCGGCAGGCCTCTTCCTTACTCCCACCCCTTTCTGTACTAGCGCGCGCAAGTCTCTCTCTCTCTCTCTCTTCGCCCCTTCCTCCGTGTGTGTGGCGTACATAAATTTTCAGAGGGGCAATTATAAAATAATCAGCCAGTCCGCGAGTGCTTGATAATCACTGTCCAATGGCTGCACCGGAAATACCCCTACAGGATCGACCATGATGCGGAGGGGAGGTCTCTCTCTCTCTCTTTCCGAAGGGGGTAGTTTCTTCCGGAGACAGCAAGCCCGATAAATTCCAATCCTAGATATCTCCACGGTAAATTAGTCTCCGCCGTTTTATAATGCACCACCACCACTACCGGAAATACTCCACCCCCATTCCACCCCTCCGTTTCCGCAGGATCAACAAGAATAGCGGGAGACAAGGGTGACGATTCCTACCAAGGGTTTTCCCATCCGGATTGGATCAATATTTTCATCGATTATCCCCCTGGTCCTTGATCAATGACGAGTGCCCGATATTATTGACTTTTCTACTTGTTTCCCGTGTTATCCCTGAAACGAATGGTTACTCGCGATATTCCTGGGGGCGCTTTAAGCTCGGCGAGCTTTCGAGGAACGAGAGAGCAGCGAGTCGATGAATATCGCGATATGTTCGATCGGCAGTCGGGAAAAAACGCCGGGGCAGGGGGGTGAGGAGGCCGGGCCGAAGGAAGCAAACGGATTCCAAGCGAAGCATTCGCTCGCTCGATTTCTGTTTGCTTTGTCTCTGCACGAATAGGTCCAGCGACGCTCCAGGGATGCTTTTCCTAATCAAACGGAAGGAGAGGGGAGGGAGGGAGGGAGGGAGAAAACACGAGGATGAAAGACGAGGTTGCGCGATGATGACCAAAGGGTGGTGGCGATCCCGCGGGAGTAGGCGCAAGGACGAGGGAACGGCCATCGTGGACGAGGAGGAATCCTTAAAAAAGGACAGGAGGCCACGCGGGGGATGCGAGTCAATAAAATAAAACTGGGACAACCGAGGGACGTGCCAAGAAAAGGAGACGGGATTTCCATAAGTAAGGAAGGAACTGATTTTCTCCCCGGCAAATTTTAAAGATAGAAAAAAAAGAGTTTGCTCTTTTCACCCTAAAAAAGAGCGTCTCTCTCTCTCTCTCTCTCTCTCTTCGAAGTACACGGAGAATTCGCTAAATAAACGAAAAAGCCAACGGAGCGTTCCGGGAGATCTGAGCTCCGGGTTGAGCATCCCTGGCGGAAAATTGGAGGAGTCGAGGGTCGAAGGAAAGAATTTCCCACGAATATTCCCGCGGCCACGTGGCGAACGCCTTCCGGAGCTGCTATTCTACGTGGCTCCGTTATTTCGAGGGATTTATAGCGATATTATACCGGACGGAAGTTTGTAGAGCACACGTCAGGATATTGCGTTTTACCCGAGGTCCCCGCCACCGGCACTGGAGCCACCCCCGCGCCGCCACCCCTATTCCGTCAGACATTATATTTAAATTGACCGAGTCACCTGGACGAGTGGGACGAACAAAGTCACCCCCACCACGAAGCTGCTCCCGAGTCATTTGTATTTTATCAGGGTAGTCGCGGCGGTGGCAGTAGTTTAAGTGCAATATTGATCAGACAGTGTTATCCGAGGGAGCTGGAAGCTCCACGGTGGCCCGGAATAAACCTGACGGTCGAGCGAGTGATTCTCCCCCGGTGCTGCGAGGTCCTTTTTGCGGGGGGAGGTGGTTGAAAATCGCGACCAATCTCTCCTCGATCTTTCCGAGTGATGCGAGTCGACGATACTGCTGCCCCTCTTCTCTTACAGGGTTTTTTTTTTCAAATAATTTCTTCGGTGTCGCGACTGGTGACAAAAATTTTCATTTTGCCCAACACTTTTCGCAATCGGCGTTCTTTATCGACGCTCGGTCCAACTTTTTCCAGCGGCGGAATGGGCACGGGGGGACATGATTAAAAAGAGAGCCCGAATCGAGACGTCGGAATATCCACGCGCGTCGTAAAACTGCCATTTCGCGGAGGGTAGCGGGGACGGGGGGTGGTTCACCCCTGGTTTCGTGGTCAAATGGAACTCGAGGCGGTTTTTATGACTAATGTCGGGATCGAGTGTTTCCCTTGAAATTGGAAAATGCCAGAAGCGGGACGTTCGCGAGTCGTTGAATATTCCCCCGACGGGCTGGAATCGAACATCCCTCCTCCTCCCCCCGTCAGGTGCCAGGAGTATAATTTTCATTTCGGAACTCGACTCTTTCTCCCCTGATCGTTGGATTTCTGGACGACGAATAGTTAGAATCCACCTGATCCAGGAAGAACGGACGCGTTCCACCGCATGCAAGTAGAATGGATCAATATTAAGAGCGGCGATCGTTTGGAAATTTCTAAGCTCTGTCGAGATAAGCCAAGTGATGTAGATCAATGCTCGAAGAAACTCGGGGAGGATTTACAACCGAAGTTCTTGGAGGGGAGGGGGGGGATGGTTGCGGGTACCGTGAAAAAAGTCACCGGGCAAATCAAACAAGTGATACAGATCAATACTCGGGAAGAGGGAAGAGGCTGGAGAGGACGTTCACGGGGAAATTCCATTGGCGACCGGACGGATTGGCTCGATTGATATTGGCCGATCCTGGCGAGACCTCAGCCAGGCCATTTCGTCCCTCTCGGATGATCCTGAGGGTAAGGGGGTGGGTAAAGGATTCTTCGCTTTAGTGGAAAAGGCCAAACTGCATTGTGCACGCTCAAGTCAGTCTCACGGTGAAAACACAGTTTAGGCCAGCCAACCATCCTGGTGGCCCCTGCTAAGGGGGTGGTTTCGCTATCCCAGTTCTGTCCAGGTCCGTGCCGGTGCGAGTGTATGCCGGGGGGAGGAGGTAGGGGGTGGAAAGCCGTTGAAAGGATCGTGACTCGACAGTTCTGTTCCGAACGATGCTTCGCAAAGTGGTTTACACACTTCCAGTAGCCACCAATGACTGGTTTCCCTCTCACCCCGGACGCACCCCTCACTGTCTTCCTCTGGTTTTTTCTCCGCATTTCAACGTACGTATCTTGATTCCCCAAGGATACTCGATGAGAGTAACAAGCTGCGCGAGGAGAATCATTAATTTTGCTCGCCAGCCCCCTCCCCTCATTTCCAACGACAATTTCCGCGAAGAATTTCCACGGGTTCCGCTCCTTGCCGGGAGTAACGCGTGTACAACTTTAAGGGTAATAAATTAATCTGAGTTGGAGAAATCTGTTTCGTTTCGACGGGTGTATGATCGTCGGTAGCCTGAATCTGTCATTTCCTTGGGAAACTTCTCGCCGGGAGAGCGTGGGGATCGATTTTTTGCCGGATTTTCCACAGTATAATTTTCCACCACGCGTGAAGCCATCGAGTCTCTCGTTCGGATAAAGATAGCTCTCGTCATAAACCGGCTTTAACCACTTGTCATTTCTCGACTAGACTTTAATTTGATGGCTGAGTATTACGTTACATGGCAAATTTTCAGTTGGCCCCGTTATTAACTTTTGCGCGAGATACCCGACACCCGTGTGCATTATTTAATGCACGTCATGGCGTTTGGTTTCTCGATAGCCGCAGCATTAACATACCCCTCCCCCGCTCCCCCCCGTACCGTAATTAATATAGAAATTTCACGAATTCGAGTTCTTACGGGGAATCTAAAGGTTAAACGAGTCAATTCGTTGATCGATCGATCGCGAAGGAGAATGGAGAGGGCGAGTACGGGGTGAAATATCCAAGGATCAAATTTCAGTGATGGTCAGAGGGAGGGAGGAGGGGGGTGGCGGGTTAACGCGGCAAAATAACTTTTGTTTGTAAAAAACCTATCGAGACTGGGGAATTCTCGTATAAGAGGAATTTATGGACTTGTAATAATTTGTGGATGTCGTCCATGAACTGGGCGAATGGGCAGGGGGTTGTTGTCGGGCCACCCTCCTGGGAGAAATTTTCTTGAGCACATACAATAAGCTACACGTTTCAATTTACTATTTGGCACTGGTTCACGCGAATCCCATAAATGTTACGGCCACCATAAATAATCGATTATCGAAGGCAAGTATAGTCGGTATGGTAACGATAAACAATGGTACGAGGGTAATAAATGTAAACGAGAAAAAAATCACCCCTCCCCTGGCGTTAAGATAGATGAGAAAACTGCGAGAGCCGGAATGGAGCTGTGTAGGTCGAACGCGGGGGTGGGTGAGGGAGGAAACCTAGTATATTTTACGTAAAAGTCAAATAATTCAAATAAGGTCTGACTACTTATCGACTTTGCTACTAGCGGTACAATTTATTCATTTCGAGCGCGATAAGTTACGTTTTCAATTTAGTATTTGGCACAGTGGTTCGCTGTGTGGGGCCCACCGTAAATAATAGATTATTAAACGGGGTTTGAAAAAAAGGGGAAAACCAAGGGGTGGAGAGAGAGAGAGAGAGAGAGAGAGAGAAAGAGAGAGCACTCGCGCAAGGTAAAAGGCAGGAAGAAAAAGTGAGTACTTTTGAAATACGGAGAACCGGGATACGTACAGTGGTATCGCCGAGTAATTGAGCTTACCGGCTGAGTGTTTGTCGACTTTACTACTCGTCCGCGGAATTTATTGACCGCGAGCGCAATTCCTGGATGCCGTCGGCCTTCGGGAAGTTTCTAGACGAGATCAAGGGTAAGTTAAGTCGGAAATGGGCGGACGAGGGGGGATGAGGGGTTAGAGTACGGGGAGGAAACATACACGTGCACAAAGAGAGACTCAGGCGCGCGGGGTTTCAATCCAGTATTTGGCGCTGGGGTTTCGCGCGAGTCCCGTAAATAGATGGCCGGATACAGTGCGCGTAACAAGATACATGGATTAATGGGTGGGTTACTGTAGAGACACAGCGTATATAAACGGAGATGGATGGCCGCCGACGAACAAAAGGGGACCGGGAAGAACGCCAAAGGCCCGGTGCTAGGGGTGGGGTTAATGATTGTAAATCTGCTTGAAAATTCATCACTTATTCCCCTAGGGGTGGGTTTTTCCAGCTTCGATAGTCCGGCTCCGATACCTTCAACCCTCTCTCCTCGCCCCTGTAATATAATTAATCTCACCCTGGGCGTCTTTAATAATCTTACCCCCTTAACTCCCACGATCCTTTCAGACACCCACACGCGCGCGCGCACACATAGACATACGCAGAAAATCGCGTAGGAACATATCGAGACTCCACCCTTTGTTCAGGGGGATGAAACGATCGGTTCGATCGCGACGTAGAGCCGAGGACGGAGGGGTTGAAATTTAATATCAGTAGAAATCGGAATCCTCGGGGAAAATAAATCGGGGACTTTTCTACTTAAAATTGAATTAACAGCGGCTAAGAGTTTTTACGCGAGTAACGTGAGAAAATTCATTAAATGATTAATTGCGGATTTTCGTCGTTTGCCCGACAAGTTCGTTTACCCCCAACCCCCGAGGTTCTTGCCCGCCGGCACGATTTAACGAAGAGTAAGTAACGGTGGTGGTGGTGGTGGATATATCGAGGGAATATAACGCACGAGGATAATACCAGATAGCCAGGAGATTGGGGACGAAGGGTGTTGGGGGTGGGATGGGGAGAAAATCCTGGAGAGATAGAAGGTGTGCGACGGTCGTCCCGGGGGGATAAAAATTACAAGCGAATTCCATTAACGGCCAATAGGCGGTGTCTGTCGCCATTTCACACTTCCGGTCTCCGATTTCCACCCCTATTCACCCCTACCGTCGCATCATTTCTGATTTCCTTCGTGGAAACGTTCCATTTCACGCAGGAATAAATTGACAGTTAATTCGGTCCGCGACTAGCGATCGAGACCCCGACGCATTACCCTCCCCCCCCCGTCTCGGGGCTCCTCGAAATATTTCACCCTGACCAACGGGATCACGGGGGAGGGTTTGGAGGGATGATCGGAAGGGGGATGAGGGTGACGAGGGTCTAAAAATTTCAAGAGTATCAAAAAGACGAGGAATCGCCTAGCGCGAGAAAACTTGCAGCGCTGAGGGGATGACGGGGGTGGTTTTATGGGGTAGTGGAAAACCGTTAGCGGAAGTAGCAGCTCCATCGGTGGTGATGCGAGGGATTAGGCGTCGCCGTTCACACGCCAGCAGCCACGAGACATTAGCTACGGTTCCCGCCGTTGTAACGAGTTTTATGTCCGACATGAAATAGGCTCGTTCCACTTGCGCGCTAGCTCGCTCGTGCGGAAACGTAAACGCAATAGAGTGAACGCCCTCGCGCCACCCCACCCCTCCGCCGATTCGCCACCCCTTTCGCACCCTGTTCCGAGCAATGTTTACCGTTTGCAACCCCCTGCCACCCCCAGTCGCCTATTTCCCAGTGTTACGAGTCGCATTAACGCGACTCACCCCTTCCGAGAGCAGAAGTAACGTGTTTTTCGGTGATACCGATCTACCCTCTTGTTTAAATTGCAACTGAATAATTGTTAGGTGACACCACCACCACCACCACCACCACCACCACCGTCGTCGTCGTCGTCGTCGTCTTCGTCGTTTTTCCATCGTGCACACCCCTCGTTCTCGAGCCCTGTCGAAATAATGGGTGAAATTTGGCGGTCGAAAGGAATCAACCCTCTCGCAATAAAGTAGGATTTTCCAAATATTCCGGCAGAGTCCCGAATATTGCGAGAAACTTTTCCTTTGTATCATTTAAATAATTAGCTACCACCCACCACCACCACCACCACCACCACCCTCCAGCACTTTCGACGAACTATTTGCAACTATTTGCAATAGCGTAAAGTTTCGTTGCAACGCGAATTGTCGGCTCGGTGGAACAGTGATGATTCGATGATAACTCCGTTCCGACGAAACTCGATGTAATTTGGATGACGTCATCGCGAGCAACGATCAAAGCGCGGCGTTCATCGATAAAAGTGTAAACGTACACTTTTACCGGTATACCCGGGGATGATACCAACCTTCTCCCTCTCCCCTTTTTTTTCGCGTGGTTTGTTTATGAAAATATTAGTACGTCCCGTAACTTTGCGCAACTTTTCACTGTAATTTAAAGCCATTTAAGTCGGCTTTTTCAAATGCGTCCAGCAACACACGCGCGTGCGCGCGCGTGTGCGTGATGAAGTTAGTTGCATTATGTGTCCAGGTAAAGTTTCGAGTTTTCACGTGCAAAAAGTAACGGTGTAATGGAGCATTTACACAAGCGCGGAACACATCCCGGGAACAGGCGTGTAATTTGCGCAAGTACAGATGTACCGGGAACGAAAATGGCTAGATGAGAAATTCGTCGGAATGTTTGCAAACACCGCGTATCCACATGGATATATACCGCACGGGGGGTGGATGGGTGGTGGTGGTGGTGATGGAGGGGGTGAAATTAATTTCCCCGGTATTTCCTGGATGGCAGAAATACAAAGGAAGCCATTTAAAAATTCTGTGCTGGCATACAGTCAATAGTTGAATTCCAGGTTTGCCCCGCTCGCTTCCTCCTTCCTCCCTCCCTCCCCATTCCGCGCAACCCCTTTTCGATATTCCTGATTAGCCGTAGAGGCAACGTTGAAACCCAACGTTTTTCCCGCGCCTCGAGATTTCTCGTTTGACCGCACCGCACAATTATCGTACATCACGCGCGTAAGCTCCACGGTTTTGTGGAAGGGGGGTGGATATTGAAAAATGGCGGAAATCTCGTTGCGCGAAGAAAGAGAGATTTTCGCGCGAAATAGGCTGCAATTTTCCAGTAGTGGATGCCACGTGTTTTCCAATAGATTTCACCCTCGAGTCGACAACGTTTGAATATTGCGATGTTCAGGAGCTTCCACCCCCTGTTACTCGGCGGCAGTCTCATCCCTTCTGCCTTAAATGCTCTCGGGGAGCTCGCAGTCTTATTTGTCAAAACCACCCCCGATAGGAGTTTAATTACGTTTGCGATGTAATAGAATACACGTTAATGGTAAGTCTTCGGGGCAGACCGGCTCTCAGAGAGGCCCATTAAACACAATACAAACAACTACAGCCAGAGTATCAGATATACCGTGATTACAGAAAGGCTTTATGGGGGAGCTTACGGAGCTTTATATACGTGCCTCGTTTTGGCGATAACTAATTATATGTACCAATGTCTGTTTCTACTTTTGGAAAGCTCACCACCCTCGCCATCTTCGCTACCACCACCACTGGTGGTACTACTACTACCACTACTACAACTAGTACTAATAGCCGTACAGTTGCTTCCACTACCACCACTACTGATCCGCTACTACTACTACTCCTGCTACTACTGCTGCTGCTGCTTGTTTCCAGCTTCCTCCGTTTGCTATTATGGGGCTCTCTCCTCCGAATATACCGGCGGCGCCGCACCCTCTCCCTCTCCGTCTCTTTCTCCTTTTCCTCCAAGTCTGGCTGCTGCTGGCTCCACCGCAGGATTAATTCCGCTAATTAATTGCGTCGTTTCATCCGACCTATTGTTACCCGTAGACTTATTAATGGTCGATGCACAATGCTGTACCAGCTGAAAAGACAAGGTGCGTCCACGTTGTTCCAGCCACGGAAGGTAGCGGGCAACGAGCGCGCGGTACCTGGACCGTGCCGGGCTTGTTCCATTGTGCGATCACTACGAACGCTCCGAGCTTGACTCAGCCGAAAGTCGCTAACTCGTCAAATTGGTTAAATTCGTGAAAATCTCCGATCTACTCCTCCCCCCCCCCCCACCCCTCTCTCTCTCTCTCTCTAGCTCTGGTAAAAGCCAACTGGTTGTTCGCGAACTCGTCACTTGGTATCCCAGTGGAGGTAAAATTTGTTTTTGGGATGTTGTCCGACAAGTCGTTTATCCGTACTACTTACGGATCGTTTTTTCTCACCCGGCGCGAGTAGAAACGCGCGAATCTCTGCTGTCGCTAATTGTCGGTCTGTTTCTTGACTCGTACTACTCGTTCCTCGATCAATTTCAATTTTTCCAAGAACCTCTCGAGATTTACCAGAACAACGACGACGACAACGGTAACAACAGCTGCTCTTGGTTATTCCCAGAGCTTTTGCCGATGGTGGTTGGTGCTCAGCATCCCCCTGGAATGTCATGCTTAATCTTACGTGGGGGCTTTTTCCCCGGTCGCTCGCAAATCATCGGACGTGCGCAGCAGCTGCGCGAGAGACCCACGTAAATCGGGATTACCCGTTTACGATCCGCGGGTCAATACGGGGGAGTGACGCGAAGGACCTCGAGGGGTCGTCGATATCGTCCTTGTTTACGAGTTCTGCCAGGGGTGCGGAGGGTAGGGGAGGGGAGGTTAGAGGGTGTTCTGCATTCCGCGCTGCCCATTATCAGCGCGATGCGCTATCAGCAGCAGCAGCAGCGACGGCAACTGTACGCGCAGCGGTGCTTTGGCATCTCCTGACTCGGTGACCTTGAGCCGAAGGTAACCCGGGGAAAAAGCGAGGGAGCAAAAAGTCGACGAAAACCGAGCAAACCAGCTCTGAGCATGCGACGAGGTGATTCGACCTCGCGGGGTTTTTCTCACTGACCTGTAAAAATCCTCCGGAGCAGGTGGTGGCGTTCTCCAGCACCCCGACCTTGAACTTCTTGAAGCGAACCCTCAGAATCCATTCCCTCGGCGTGCCCCGGAACGCGCGGAAGCGGTACCAGCAGGTCAGAGGCTTCCCCCAGTTCTCGGGGGTCACCGCGGGGCTCGACACGTCGTCGTAGATGTCGACGGTTTTGTTACAGTGGCCTCGGTCTGCTGAAACAATCGGAGAGCGACGAGGTGAGAAGATGGCGGTGGAGGGGGGTTGAAGAGGGTGAAAAGCCTGCCCGGTTGATCAACCGACGTTATCCTAACCCCAGCCCAAGGTTTCGATCAAAGGAGGATTATATGGGACTAAATGGGATGAGATAGTCGATTGATGTGTGTGTGTGTGTGTGTGTGTGTGTATGTGTGAAAACGACGTTCCGTTATATTTTGGAGCGATCCCCCATTGAGAAACCCCATGGGGGAGGATTGCATAGGCCATGCAATTTGATTGGCTGTTGCTGCGAACCCCAATAATTCCATTTGATTGTTTCACTGGAGCCTCTCGCTAATTAACACAACATTCTAATCCAACAAACGATCAACCACCAACAAGAGCCCCGACTCTGGCTGAATTTCTCCGGCACAGGAAAGTCGCTCTCTCCGCATTTTCTCAGTGAGGCAGAAATCGAGTTTCTCTACCACAGCGACGGGGCGGGGGTGAGTTTGGGGGGATGGGTCAAGTGTTGCGGAGAGGGTGAGATCAGTTCGTAATTTGGCACGTGACGTTACATCTAACGATAATGAGGTACTCGAGGGTGGTTGGTTGTTACTAGAAAAGCTAGTCGGTAGATTGAAAAGAGGGGGAGAGTTATTTAGGGTTGAGGCAGGAGGGGGATGAGGGAGGGTGGCTGAAGAAGCCCGGGGCATAATGCGCGAACACGATCGCCGTAACCTTCGTCGGCTACTTTTCTTTTCGCTCCGTCTCTTTTTTCAGCTTCTGTAGTGCATAGCTTGGACAGGGATTGGGACAGTGTTTACTAGATGGAGGGAGGGGGATGAGGGTTGAAAAAAAGAAAAAGTAGAAGCCACTCGATACGAGAGAGAAAGGTGGGGATGGGGGTAGGAGTGGTGGAAAGGGTGGATCGAGGAGAGAGGGTAAATTTTTCAACTCCTGGACAGAGAGGAGACAAACGAACGAACAAACAAGCGAAGGTGAGAAAAAAAAAAAAGAAAGATTTCCCAGTAGTCGAGCAAGGAGAAGAACAGACGAGGGTGAGTGTAACGGAGAGAGGGTAGATTTTCAATGATTCGACTTAGGAAGAAACGAGGGGGTGGCAGTGGGGATGATGGACCAAGGAGGGTTGCTATTTCTCAGCTGTTGAACAAAGAGGAGAGGGTTGAAGAACTCGAGGAGGCTAAAGTTTTCAGTTGTTCAACGAAGGAAACAACTTGCCAGGGGGTTGTGGGGGGTTGAAGCCCAGCAGACCAGAGAAAGGGAAAAAGATAAAGAAGCTCGGGAGAAAGGCACTGGAAAGTTTCAAAGGTGAGTGGAATCCCGGCATGTGAACGGTTTGGTGAGCGAACGAGGGTGGGGGTGGGGGTGAGTATCCAGTAGGTAAACCCCCGGCCCGTAATCTTCTTCTCGTTTCCAAGAGAACCCTCTGTGGCGGGGTAAAACGACAGTTCGTGCGCCGTTCGTGGCGGGGCATCACAAGTTTCGGGCATATAATCGATATTCGACCTCCTTGTTACGCCTTCCCACCCCCGCGCCACCCCCGCGAGCAATCCCAGTAACGCCGCGAAGGCCGCGCGGGTACTTGGAAGTCAAGAAACCAAATCTTGGCCAATTACCAAGGGGGTGAGTGTGTTGGGTGGCAAGGGCAAGGAGGGGGTTCCCACCCCCTGCCATCCCCGGGTAGAGGGCCCGCAGGGGGGGATGTACCCAAACCTAATCGTCCGGGGACTCGGTGTTTTTCTGGCGAAAGGCGCAGAGCCACGGCCAACGGCACGTACGAGCCGTGTTCCAAACCGGAAAAGTGGAACGAGAGATTCTTCGGGAAAACTTTTAACTCCGGGGGAGGAAAAATCTCGATGGGAAACTCGTACTTGTATCGCGCGCACGTGTTACTTAACATTTATAAGTTTAGCCAGGGAAGGTACTGCGCGCGCTATTACACTGTTACAGCCCATATCCAAAATCACCCCCCCCCCCCTCCCCCATAACCACGCGAGAAAAGTGAAAACGTTGTCCATATGGTTAGGGGTGGTTTTGGCAATTTGGAAAAACGAGTCAACGGAGAAAAACCGACAAAAGTTCGGATCGACCGGATCGGATGGTTTTATCAACGATTTTACCACTGAATCACCGAGGAGCCAGTGGAAAAGCGGGTGGTTTTTTAAAGAGACCGTTTCGTTTCATTTGGTAGCTGCGATGAGACGATTTTCACGATAAATCGTGGAAAATTATATCTGTACGCGGAATGGGAGGAGGGAGGGTTGGTGGGGTGGAAGTGAGAGAAAGCCCGGAGAGTAAAGGGAAGGGGGAGGGGAACGGATAATGGGAGTATCGTATGCAAATTTCGAGAACCCGTATTTTCGTCCATTTCCCGCGGGAAGCTAAAGTTAATTTTCATTTAATCACCCCGTTGAATCCGTCCCAAGCTTTTTCGCATTAATTCCGGAAAAAGATAGTCCCCGCCGGAAATTTACATTCTTCAGCAACTTGGAAAACATTAAATTGCATTTTTTTCCCCCAACGTCGTCGTCGTCGTCGTCGTCGTCGTCCTCGACGTAGACATAGACGTCGTCGCCACCGCTTTGATCAACTTTTCCGAGTCGACGTAAAACGCAAAGTGATTTCTCACCCCCGCGCAAATTCTTATTAATTCAACTTCTTATTAAACCTACTTGTTTGATACTCGCTTGGAAAAATGTTTCAATTTCCAGATAGAAAAAACCCCGTTGAAAAGCTCCGGGAAATAATTACAGGAACGTGGTGACACGATAATTTGGGGATGGTAGGGGAGGCAAGGGGAGGGGGTGGAAAAATGTGTCGCGTAGAAAAACAAGCACGGCGCGATAAAGGAAATGATTTTAGCATTAACCGCGTTACGCGTAAGGAATGGAATCGATTGAAAAAGGAAAAGGGGGTTGGGGGTGGCAGGTAGGTAGATATGTGAAAGGGTGGGAGACGAAAGAGGATGAGAAGCAGCGCGTTCTATTGAATTCTTGCCACTGAAGATTCAATCGCGAGAACAAAGGGCTCTGCGGAGGGATGAAGATGCTTCTCCCTGTAAAGGGGTGAGACCGAGGAGGAGGCGGTGGAGGAGGGGGGGGGGGGCGAGTGAAAATAATCGGGCGCGTGCTCGGACGCAAATGAAATTTGTCTGGGACGTGATGGCTCGTGTGACTCGATAACTTCGACATTCGCCTCACGACAATGCGATCCGTCAATATGAACGTTTTATCGTACGAGTACTCACCCCTGTTCGCACCCCTTGCCACCCTCCGGCGCTTGGCAAGCTTCCATTTAGGCTCAACGAGACGTCTCTCTCCCAGAGGAGAGGAGGACTCCTCCGAGGCATTCCCGTATAGTTCGCGCGCAGCTCCCTCGACCCCCCACCCCCAGGTCCATCAACCCCTTTCTCCATTTCCACCCCTATCAACTTGGAAAGAGCGATCGATTTGATCGATTCCGCCAGACTCCGGAGCCTTTTTCCAGCAGCGATTTCGTCGGTTTCGCGATGGCTTTCCACGATTAATAAACGCCCTTTCCCACCCCTCGGTCCGAGTAGCGCGAGAGAAAATCTCTCGCGTGTCTGACCATAGCTCGAGCTTTTCCACTGAATCCAATCTTCCTGCGATCGGAGTATCTTTGGACGCGGGCGAGCCAATCACTCGTCTACTGTCGAGTTTATCGGATTCGGCCGAGAGTTTGTCGCGACCTCGCAATTTATATCTAAACGACGGACGGACGGACGGACGGATGGCAAGGGGGTGGCGCGAGGTTCCGGATTTATTAGCAACGACCACCTGACGGGATTCTCTCGCGGTATTCCGCTTTCCCTAGCCCCCGTACGCGAGACCCAATTTCAGCCTGACTCGAGGGGAGTGGCAGAGAGCCGCTGGAAAGGTAAGCCACCCTCTGGAATAACTCGGGGAAAACCGGGATAGGGGTTGGTTGTTCCCGTTGTGGGGGTGAGGCTTTGTTCACGCGCCGGGTGCCACTTTGCCGGGTATTTAAATCCCATTCTTGCCGAAATCCAATTGGGCGCGTGGGTTTTGCGTGGAGCCGATATCGCGTTTCCTCCCCACCCCCGCTTTTCCACCCCCTCGACCGGCTGTTTCCCATGGGGCACGTGCACGCGTGCTGCGTTTCGCGTAAAATATCACGGCTCGCGCGAGTTTCCGGAGCCCGGCGTCTGTCTCTGCGTGTGCGCTGTGCTGTGCGAGTGGTGGTGGTGTTGGGGTGGAAGGGGGTGGAAATTGCCCGAGGGTTATCGGTGTCTCGTTAAGGAGCCCGCCCCTCGCAACGGTTTCGCGCGGGATCGGAAAATTGCTAAAAAGGAGGGAGGCACGGACGCGCACGAGCCGCCACCCCCTTTCCACCCCATGCGATTCCGTCTCTCCCCAGTACCCTCTCCGTAGTACCCCCGGGGGTGGATTTTTCTTTCACGACACGCTCGCACGGACTCGCGTCGACAATTTCGTTTCCAGCTAGACGTCCTGCCTCTTTCATGGGAGGGATTCGCTTCTCCAAGATTCCGTTCGGGGATTTCCCGTATTCTCCCGATCCACGCGCGACAACTATCCCGCCACCCCCGCCCCGTCTCAACCCCCGAAATTTCCACTCGACTATCGCTTGAGATCCTCCGGGGGTGCGTTGCTCTCGTTAACGTTAAAAGCGCGACAATCGAGAGCGATCGTACGAGGGATCGAGTATGAATCCCGCGGCTGTTAGGAACGCGGAGGGGGCGGGGTCTTGGGGGTGGAAAAAGCTCGAAAGCTCATAAAGCTCGAAAGCTCGTATAAGTCCGTATCGTGGAAGCACGTGGAGCCAGGTCCGAATGTGTTCTGTAAAATAGGGGTGGGGGGTAATTTCCGGCGTACAGGTGCATTTGTCTCGACAGGTGGCGCCAGTGTTGGCACAAGTGGGGGTTGGGGGTGGGGGATGGAGAGGCGTAAAGCAGAAATAGCGTTGGGCAGCGTTAAGTGTGGATTAGGCGCCTCTTAAAAGGATCGTTTAAGCTCGCGGCTTAGCGCTTGCACGGACCCGGGCCTAATTTACGAGGCGGGATTACACAACTTCCGTTACAACCACCTCCACCACCACCACCACCACCACCACCACCAGCAGCAGCGGCAAACGACGTTCGTTACGAGCAAGCACGTACGGATACGAACGAGCCGACACGAGCACTTGCGAGCACAACGGGAGCTTCCAGCAGTGGCGGCCACTTACGGGCGCCTACGAGCTTGCACGAGGTTGCACGGACCACCCCCACTCCCACCCCCTAGGCAGAACGATGCTTTCTCCGTACAAACGCCCTGTAAACTGCTGCATCGAGCTGCTCGTTTGATTCTCGCTACACGACTCTGCTATTTCCTCGAAATTCTCCTATAAATAACCCTGTCTTGCCCCACTGTCATTTTCCACTGGCAGGGGTTGGTCCTCGGGGTTCTCGGAGGGAACACGCCCTTGCCCGGTCGTTTCCTTGGATCGATTTATCGTCGGAACTTTCTCATCTCGTCTTGTTCCTCGTGAAGAAACCCCGGAGTCTCTCTCTCTCTCTCTCTCTCTCATAGAGCTCTCGTCTACGCACGAGGCTCTTATTTACCCCCGCAATTATCACCAGACATATTTCTTCGGGTTTCGGAAGATTCGAGTGGATTTTCCCCTTTGAGGTCGACGTCGGAATATCGTTGTGGGTATTCTTAAAGCCACCCCCTCAGGAGGCTTCCTACAGCAATCTGGAAGAAGCGTGGCGGACCAGGAGGGTAGTTTCCCCGAGAGTTACCCCTACCCCGGGTGGTATTCCGAGGAAACTATTATTTGCATCCGGCGATCGTCCCCTTCCCCTCCATCTTCAATATTATTCGTGGAAAACTTCCCTGAAGCGCCTATCGCAAGATATCTAATATCAAGGGGTGGGCGAGCAGGTTGCCTAAAGGGGTAGTTTCTTGAATGGACAACTACTTGGAAAGCGCCTGGGAAGGTGGTTGCTCGTGAAACTGTGCCTTTCTGCTTTCCCGTGACCGCGCCATGATTACCGGAGGACCTCAAGGGAGAGAAGCCACCAGGACCAATAATTATATTGCCCGTTCTTTCGAGTAGGAGGGTAGCTCGGAGGGGTGGGTGGGCCGGGAAAGGGTTAAATGGTGATAAAAGCACAAGAAGAAGGGCGGGACAAGAGCCAAAGTGTAGTAAAACCCTGTAAGAAAGGGCTGAAAGCAAAAACGGGCGGTATAAGGGGTGGAAGGGGGTGCGACGGTTCCAGAATAGCGTGCCAAGAGCAATTAGCGACTTTTTTCCTTGCTACGCCGCTGTATAAAGACATTTCCTAGGTAAAGTTCTAGCGTACCACCCCCACGCCCACCCCACGCTGGTACCACCCTACTGTGCCCACCTATGCAAATGAGGGTTGGCCCGTTGTTACGCAACTGTTAAGCTTCGCCGAGATTAAATTCAAATTTCCGCGACCCCGGGGTTTGCCGGGGAGCTTCAATCGTACAACCCCCGCATAAATAGACTACCGTATGCGTGCTTGTTTTTCCACAAAATTTCCACCCCCGCCCCCACCCCTAAAATTATTTGTGTCGATCCATCGACTTCCCCGTTCTCTCGTGTCTCACCGGTGACCAAGTTGCTCGGGGTCGTGTTGTTTATAATTCGTTTTCCACCCGCCACCCCCTCCGTATCCCCACGGTCTTTTTGGCGGGAGCTGCAGTTCCCGGACGATTCCTCGGCGACGTTTCACGCGGGGAATTGTTTTGTTCCCGAACCGTCCGTATTCGTCCCGCTCTGTTTCCCGCGTTTCCTTTTGCCTGTCAATCCAAAGTCACCCCCTCCTCCGTTCCCCGCTACCCTCGCGTTACGTTCACGTCAGTCTGGTAGGGTAGAGACTGCTCCCACCCTCCCCCCGCGTTACTTATCCGGCACAGCAAAAGTTTCGGCTGCTGCCACGGCCGCGATAAGGCATTCAGGATGATCCGAGCTCCCCGGTTCCCGGGGCTGCCAGGAACTTTAAATCCCGGCAAGCCGGGAGCACTCGGTGCAAATTTTCCTAAACAGTGAGCAGCCGCGTCGCGGTGTCTACCCCGCCGCCAAGATATTTCCCTTAATACTTGTTGAATATTCAATGTTGCTTAACGGTGGTAGGGAGGGAGGGAGGGAGGGAAGGAGAGAAAAAAATTCTTCCGCCCTTGGAACCGAGCCATATCGACGGCGATATTTATTTTACGACGATTTTCATCAGGGGGACCCCCGTAGGGGGTGGGCGGAAGCGACAGGTAAACCCCTGGAAATTTTCACAGGGACGATTATTCTAAACAGCGAGTTCAGCCGTAAACCACCCTCCCACTCCCTCCCTCTTTTCAGCGATAAACGTTGTAAATCAAAGGAAAAGGGGGAAAAATCCATGAAGAATCACGTCTGACCAATAACGGGGCTTTTCCACTGTGCGGAAACTCGGACGCTGGCTCGAGACACTTTAATATTTGCTCTGTGGGATTTCCAACGGTGGGAAAATGGCCTCCTTTCTCCTTGATGGATGTGAACGAGTTCATAAATTTCCGGAAAAGTTCCTCGGGGTTGTGACAGGTAGCACTCGGCTAAATTCAAGCTTCGTGATTTAATAATAGGCAATGAGCGAAATTCTTGGCGCTCCCTGGCAGGGATGATCCTCGGCGAGATCGTAACTTTCCCCGGAGGACCTTCGGAAAATTACCTAGTTAATATTGAGCGCGGCAACTTTGTAAAACGCTTGGCCCATCGCAACCCCTCGAAGGATGAACTTTTAAGTAACGACGTGGATTATCTTACAGGGCTGACCGGAATTATCGCGCCGCCCACCCTCTCCCCTGCCCCGCGCTTGAATATTCCATCAAATTCACTTTCCCCTAATAGCTCCTAATCTGCGCGGATTATTGCGTGAAACGCGAAATTCTCGATTTCACGTTCTCCCGGTGAACGCGATATAGAACAACGAACTGGATGAACGGGATAAGGGAGAAAATTGGATGAATCCGGTGAACGTGCGCGTATGTGGTGTGGTAACGGATTGAATCGGATAAATCGAGCAAAGTAAAACTCGGATGAACAAAAATCAAGATTTTCTGTAGGGGAGGGTTCGGGGGGAGGAAGAAAAAAAAAACTGCAAAAAACAGAAAAATTAACCGGATGAACGAGACGAAGGGAGTGGGTTGAAAAACCGATGAGATAAGAGAGAATTTAATAAGGGTTGGATCGTTTAACGGGTGTAGTACAGGTGAGATTGAGTCATAAAATGAATAGTGAATATATGTATAGAGCGGAGTCAATCCGACATTACTATAGGCCCGCGAGACACTTCATCGCTTCGCTAAAGTTTCTATGCGGAGTATTATGAATAAATATGAGATGTTAATTAAAAGTTTCAGGGGACGTGACGCGCTGCCACGTCACTCCGGAGTTTAGAGACCTCGTCCTCTCCTCCTGCGTGGAGACCCCCCCCCCCCCCTCCATCTTTTAGTTAGCTTTCAACATCATTCATCCATTTCACCCCGTAGAATTTCCCGTCCCCTCTGACCCCGTTTTAACCCTTTTTAACACTTTTCGACTGCCACCCTCCCCCTCCCTCCCGTTTCATCCCCCTGCTTCCTCGAGCGTTGAGGGATGAATCCGCGCGCGCGCGTGAACAAACTCCAGCTGGGAGAGTATCCCCCGGTGAGATTTTCACTCTCTGAACAAATATTTCTTTTGGCCTAATTGATTTTAAATTAGGCTCTTGGTAAGTGACACCGCGGGGGTGATACAATGGGGTTGAAATCCGGAGTCGACCAATGAAAGTCGCCTCTCGCCTCTCGAGAGCTAATTACTCGGGGAAATACGATCGTCCGAACCCCCTCGCCCCCCAGGAAACTGGAAACTGGAACTGGAGAGGTAGGGTCGACCACCCCCTCTATTTGTTTATGCAAATAAGCGCCCCTTCCTCGGGGGTTTATTTATAAGTATTCTTCATTTGTACATAAATATTTTGAAAATCCATAGAATCCACGAGCGGACGAGTGAATCTCAACGAACCTCCCCCCCCCTCCCACCCCTGCCACTGATGGTGAATATTTCATTTTCTTTCTCTCAAACCCCCTCTTTTTTTTCAATAATGAATTTATCGACATTTAAGCTTTGGCAGGGAGCTTTTTATCAGTTTCCATCAACATTTGAGCAGATTTTATCTGGTCGGGTAATAGGGTTGACGTGATTCACGTTTCTGGTAATAAATCACTATCATGGCAGTGGATCGATTATGAATTTAAACGGAGGGTGGTGGGGGCGGGCCTTGAAGGGGGGTTGGAGAATTAACACTGGAATTTCTGGTAACCAGTGACCAGACAAATCGTCTTGGGAAAGTTCGAGGAACATTATCGTTTGATTCGAACTTTCGAATCTCCGGCCAGCTGACCGGGGTGGTGAGGAAGTTGGGGCGAAGTTAAGTTTTTTTTTCCAGGAGGAAGAGGGGTTGTTGGAAGGTGCGAGTGGATCGCCGCCGGAGGTTCCGAGGAACCACATGGCAGCTTAAAAAAGCTCGAAACTACCGTTTTCCAACTTCCGCTTGCACGAGACGTGCTAAAATCTTCGGTAGACTCTTTCGTCCTCTTGAGGGATGAATTGAGAAGCAAATGACGAATGAACGAAGAGAGACAAACGAGACGGGGATGAGATAGAGAGAGAGAGAGAGAGAGAGAGAGAGAGTCGAAACGAAGTGCGTGATTTAGGAAACATTTGCGTCATTTGCGAGATAAGCGCATGTGCGCGGGAAGATAAAAATCTACGCGAGGATCGCGTCGCGCGCATCGTTTTCCCTCCTAGAAAATGTTCTGAAGACCTGAAATGTGAATTGAATTTTCTAACTCTTTTTAAAAACAAGTGGTGGGAGGTCGGCCATGCTAGTAGCCATAACAAAGACTTTTAATTTGCATTAAATTCACCTAAAAGTGTACAATTCCTTTATGCGTGCGTACGCGTAAAAGCTACAAAATTTTTACGAAAAGCTTTAAATTTAATTCCCCCCATTGGGGACTGATTTTTTTTTCTTTTTTCTTTTTTCTCGTCCACGGCACTATCGGTGAAAATCTGGTTTCAGCCAAAAAACACCGAGTACTAAAAACTAAAAATAAATACGCGTAAAAGCAAACGAAAAAAAGAGCCAGAAAAAGAAAAAGAAACTAATCTCCCAATCAAGAGACGTCGATAATCCGACAAAAAATCCAAAACATCCCTCGGGTTCTCATTTCTTCGTCGTGCATTGACAAAAACCGTGAAAATGTTCGCTAGTCGTCGTATCGTCACCGACCCAGGGGTGGTGGCACGAGGGAAGAATCCCACGAGGCCAGAAATCCTTGTAAATAACGTTACAACAAATAACCCTGTTTGCGATAGATTGACAATAATAATTCAGACTAATTGGAGTGGGGGCGGGGGTGAGTTTTAGGATGACCTAAAGGGGTGCGGAGAGTCGCAGTAGTAGAAGCAGCAGCAGCAGCAACAGCACCAACAGCAGCAGCAGCAGCAGCAGGTGCAGTTGGTTACGGAGAATGGGATTGGGGGGATGGTGGGGAAGGGTGGTTGGATAGTGACCAATTGGGGGCGGTTACATAATTCAAACGAGTCCTGCTGGTCCACGCGGCCTGCTGGATTGTCGCGTCCAATAAATCACCGGAGTAAAGCTGGCACTTTCGAATACAAGCGTTGGCCTGCCGGTACGTTATCCCCTGCCCTGAAAAAGTCCACCCCCCCCCCTTCACCCTGTCCAAACGATCGAAGACCCGGGGACTTGTCTGGTTTGGCCTGGTCTGGTGAAATTCATTATCCAGCGAGTTCCCTTCCTCCTCTACCCTTCGCTTTCAGTCGAAATCGTGCGAGCTGAGCTTGCGACTTTGCTAATTGGTCGCTCGACTTGTCTGACCATATATTCGATATCCTCTACTGGCCACTATCCAGGCGAAAGTGGAAAATGTAGAAACGTGCGATTTTAATAGTCACGTGCCACTCCGTATGGTGGCCCGTCTGACTATGAGCTTCGTTATCTACTGATTTCTCAGCTGTTTCACAGTCGGGCGAAGCTTATCGTGGGGGGGTGGGGGTGGAGGAGCTTTGCGAGGGTAGTTGATTTTTCTAGTAAATTCTAGCGAATTTCATCAAACTTCGCTATACTTTTCTCGGCCCCGAGGATCCCTCGGTGATTTGCCTTAATAAATTGCACTTTGATAACCTTCCCTTCTACCCCCACCCTCCATCCCTTAACCCGGCCCTATACTGGTCGACACACCGTTTCCCCAGTATAATAGCGCCTAGCGTAAAATTTCCCTAATAATGTTGCCAGGACGATAATTCGAGCACGTCTCTTAATTTCATTGAAAATTTCCTCAGTGGCAGCCAGAAATTTCTGACGCACAGCTTGTCATAATTTTCCCGGGGGCTTGGCAGTACTGGCAAATTGCATTGTACTAACAATAGAAGATGCGTGCGTGCGTGCGTGTGCGCGTGGCTGAGTGGATGAGTGCGTGCACTAAGTTTCGCCAACACCGCGAGCTTCACCTAATTTCATTTGCCTTGCTTTATTTGCCGGATGAACTTCCCGGGGATGAATTCCGGTTTCCTCCCTACGAAATATGTCTGACTCCATTGTCACGGAGGTACGTACGCGTGTTCATTAATTTATAACAAATGGCGAGCTTCGCGTTCCTTGGCCTTTAACAACGACGAGTCTCCTCGATGGTTGACTCGAACTACTTGCTCGACTCGTCGAAAAAAGCAGAGAGAAGAAAAATCGATTTACCAATCATTCAGAAATGCATTGATTACATTGATTGATACGAACGGTCGCGGGCTGCTTGATAATCTACTCGTATCACTGATACGCCTAATGCCGCCGCTTGTTATTGAGTCGTTCCACTTGGTACCATACATAAATCAACTCTACAGTACCAATTGATTTGCACCGCTCAATTTTAATTTGCTCGCGTGTACACGGTCTTTCGTCACTTGTCATACGAAATACAATTTAGGTCTATAAGTTTCAGAGGAAACTTAATTAACGAAACATCTCGTTACGGAGTAAGAGAGTCGTGCGGCGAACCGCTGTAAGTCGATAAACTGCTTTTCCAAAGAAAATACTGTAGGTGGGAATAAAGACCGTTCAGGATTAAAGTGTTTTTCTAAAATGTAGAAATGCTGATGGAGCTAAAGAAATATTTTCAACGAAAAAAAATCTAGCGAAAAGAGAGAAGAGAGGAAGAAACCAATTATATTATTTGTAACAAATCTCTCGAATCAACGAGATTCCACACTGCATTACCGAGTGAAACCACTGAAAAATCCCAAGTGATATAAGTCAATATAAGGCGGGAGGTTTCTGCGAACAGGTTGTTCGAGGGAAATAAAGGGGCGAAAGAAAGGAAGGAAGGAAGGAAGGAAGAGAGAAAAGAAAACAGTCACCACACCGCACCACACCACACCACACCACACCACACCACGCCACGCTACAACCAGTGAACCAACCGATTTCAGATTAAAGACTATCCTGCTGCGTGGAAATGATAACAAGGTCGAGGAAATATTTCCAGTAAAAAAGTCAATCATAAAGGCGCCTTGCGGGATAAAGTCAACGGGGGGTGGGTGAAAGGAAATGGAGGAGAGAAGAGACCGGCAGAAAGTGATACGGCGATAAAGCCGTCCGAGTGTTCTCGTAATTTTCATTGTTCCGTTCTGCGGAAATTTTTTTGCCACTCGAACGAATCAATTAATAATAATTGCCGGCTGGTGGAAGGGGATGAACGTTTCTGCGGGAACGTTAATGACGATAAACTTGAAGCTCCGCTCGTAAAATTCCTCGAGCTGTACCTGCGAGAGGTAAGAGAAATTTCTTTGCGTCCCTCACATTTGAATATCACAGACGGAAGATGGAGAACAAGTGGAACGATCAATAATTAGAGAAGACGCGACAATTTTCCCGTTGCGCAAGAGAGGGAGGAGAGTCGAGTGGAATCATCAATTTCAGGCAACGCGGACGATTCGAAAACATTTTCCGCTGGATCTCGCGGCGATTCTTGGTATCGCTGATAATTTCCAAGGGAAATTAATAACCTCGTTTATGGTGTATCAATTTCGCCCCGATCTACGCCATCATTGATTTAACTACCTTGTAAATAGCTAATGGGTCTCTCTCCCTTTCCACTCCCTTTTATTATGAAAATTTCACCAAATAATTGAACAGCTAACGTTCCCTCCGCGCAAAACGAAACGAAACGAAACGAAACGCAGGAAAACTCTCTCTGTCGGATTCAATCATTTAGATAATTCGATAACAATGAAAATCTGTAAACGGACTAAAGAGAGAAATAGGAATGGCAAATAAAATAGCGGGGACCGGCTACCATTATCGTACTATTTATTTGCGTATCCGTAATACGTGGATTATTCGAGACAAAGGAATACATAATTGTGCGAGATTTTTAATTGCTCGAAATTCATTAGCGAGCATAGTGGGGGGGAGTGGGGGGTGGTGGTTAAGGGTAGTACGAGATCGGGGTGGGGATGTTTGCCAGTGTGGGGGTAGCTTCTATTCCAGCATAATAATGTTTCGGTGGGTTTTAGAGGGGCGGAGGGGGGAGGGGGTGCAGCGAGGGCCGCAGTGGGTGAGTTGAAGAGGGTTGCAGGGGTTGATGGCAGGAGGGCGGAACAACATTTTCTCGCAGTGAGCTTTTATCGCGTGCACGCTTGAAAGCGTTTGAAAAGCACGCGAATATCATTCACCGGGCTTTATCAGTCCTCGCTTTTTTCGCCATCGGGAAAATTTTTCCATTTACCGCGGCGTATTACGTTTTACGCATTTCTTGCTCGAGCAAGGTGCCTCTGACAAAAAGCTAATGTGACTTTAACCCCTGCTGAAGATATCAGTCCTGGAAAAATACGCGTGTCACGTACCAGTTCGAACATTGGACCCCGATCCACATCCGAACCCTCCCCCACCCTCGAGGGGGTAGTAGGAGTGTGTGTGTGTGCGTGTGTGTGGTGATTTCCAGAGAGTCCTAGAAATTTCAGTCAAGCCAAAAAGCACTTTGGTCTGATTCAGCCTGGTCTTTATCTACTGTGACCGAAAGTGGTTCGTTCTCCCCCTCCCCCCTCTCTTTCTGCCGTTGGAGCAAGGTCATTAGCGGAGCACGTGGAAAATCAAAGATTTCCCGGGATGGCGGATGTTCCTCTCTCCGGGGACAGCGGCTTTAGCCACCACCCCCTTCCTCCCCCTATCTTTCAACCCCCTACTTGTAAGATTTCCCGAGATTTTCACGGAAAATCAAAGTGTCTCCTCGAATCCCCCCGAAAAGCTGAAAATGCCCTAATTAACCTTGCTCCGCGGAGACCTAATCCCGCTGAGTTTGCTTGGTGGAGAATTAATCTGGACTTACCCCTGCGGATGGCGGCGGGACTGGGGGTGGCTAAGACGAGGATGCCAAGGGCCAGGAGTGCCCAACCTCCTAAACCCGTCGGCGACGCAGCCATCGTTTCCCAGGGTGGCTGCCGCCGCTGCTGCTGCTGCTGCTGCTGCTGCTGCTCCGCTCTTCTCCTTTCAACCCCCTGCGCTGCTACCCCCTCCCTGGAGGAACTATCAATCCGCCTCCACCTCCTCTTCCAGCCTCATTTGCGGTAGCTTGTAAAGGGGAAAAACCAAATATCAATCAGCCGATCTTTTACCCTCGATCGAAAATCACTGTCACCCTCTTCCTCGCACCTACACACACACACACACACACGCACGCACAATCACGTAACAACCCCCAGCCACCATCGGGATAGCACTAAAATTTTTCTTGTTCGCGAGAAATCAATTTTCCCCGGTATTATCGATGGACGCGCGCGGAGCCACGACTGATCGATCAATTTTACACCCAGCGATTTTCACCCTTAAACGCGCGAAGTAACTCAGCAAAGGGGTGTCTTTTGCTTGTGGAGAATTCTTTCGTATTCCGCGCGTAGGTGAGAAAATTCACTGGGGTACTCTGCCGCCATTGTTTTTATTGTTATTTTCACGATTATTGTTATCTGTGAGAGAAAGCTCATTATAAAAGTTGCCAGTGGTAGTGATGGCGATGGTGGCGATGGTGGTGATTGTGGTGGTGGCGGTGGTGGTGGTGGTGGAGCAAAGCTTCTTTTACGCGGTCGCTGTGTCGAAGGAGAAAATAATAGGAAATCCGTTTGACATTTTTATTACCCGCCAGTTTCGAGCTGCTCGAATAAGCAGTATCGAGAGACGAGGCAAAGAAGGAGGGTGGCGAGGGGTGGGCGAGGGGGGTGACTGTTCGAGATTTACGTCAGCGATAAACTTGACATTTTGCCAACTCCGATCAATTCCTTCGTGACTTTTTATCTGTTGCAACTGTTCGTTTTCCAATTGTTATTGTACCACTGGCAGATTTAAATATTTTCACGTGAAAATGGAAAGGAAACAGCAGGGTTGGGGGATGATTGTCGATAGTCTAGGCCTAACGCGTGTTCCTGACTTTTTTTTTCCGGTAAGGAAAACCAATTGTTTTGTTTTTTTCTCTTTTTCTCTCTTCGTTTCTCTCTATTTCAGCCACATTATTTTTCGCGTACAACTTTTACCACTACCCCTCTATTGACTATTACTACTGGCAGTATTACTTTTACCATTACTACTGCTACTACACCACTATTACGCCACTACTGTAATTGCACGAAGGGTTCTCGCAGGGAGATTGGAGATATCCTCTCGACTCTCAACTCGGGGTAAACAATATTAAACAAAGCTCATAGTGAATGATTACGGGGTTTGCGACCCATTGATTATCGCTGGGCTGTTATCAATCGAGTATCGATAATTGCACCTGTTACACGAGAGGGCTAAAGTTACAGGGACACTCGCACACAGATGGGTGTGAACACGCATATGGGTGGTGGTTGCAACCCCCGGGAATCTGCGGAAATTTTTTGCCACCGGATTGATTGGTAGTGAGAGAGAGCGAGAGAGCGAGAGAGAGAGAGAGAGAGAGAGAGAGAGAGAAATAACACGATACACACGTACAACACGATCAACAACTGCAACAACAATAACAACAACGACGCGCAGAATACCGACGATAATAACGAACGAACTTTCGCAGACTTTTCTGGAATTTTGCGAATAATCTGGAATTTTCAATAAAAATCCCCAAGTAGTAATATCGCTGGCAGACACAAAAATGTAAGGGAAGCTTTCGCCCATTCAGCGATCATTTCGCATACGTGACTACCAATGGTCACCCCACCCCGTCCCACCCTCGCTTTACGTGGCAAGTTCCACCCCGACCGTCACTGCGGATATTCCATTTGTAAATCCCCTTCGGCATCTCGCCATTTTCGTACATTCACGCTTGCAAACTACTGGGAAAACCTAACCGACGGATATCAACGTCGGAAACCGCAGCCAGGACGTCACACTCCGTCGCGGCGTTTATTCCATTTAATTGCTCCTTAGCTCTGCTGATTAATGTAGGTTTCTAAACAGGCACACACGCACACGCACACAGACAAACGAACAAAAAGCGCGTGTATCCAATCAGCGTAAATGTAAATTCTCGCGAGGGGAGAGAAAGGGAGAAATCGATTATCTTTCTCGAGGGGAAAAATCGCGTCCTCTCAATCATTGACCTTAACTACCGGAACGGACGTCGGCTTTATCACCGAGCTATACCACTTGCACTTAACGAGTTTCCACGTTCTCCGTCACGCGTGATGCCATCATCCCTTAACGGTTGTACTCTCGTCATCCGCGCGTGTTCTCGCGCAAATCGTAAGATCATTGGGCGATCGAGCAGGTTGACCGTAAAAATATTGTAATTTTTAACGCAGGGGGTGGGTGGGTGGGTGTAAGAGTGACGCTATGACAAAGTATGGATCTTCGCGCGGCTGTAACGCGAGGGATGGTGAGAATATCGATTCTCTCGCCGACCCCCTTTTTTTTTGCACGCATTTCACCCTCCCCCCTCTCCTCTTTTGCCGGGCAGTGGAAAACGGGAAGAGCCACGGGACGAGATGCTTTTATTGCTTATTCATAAAGAGTTGCTTTTCTGGTTAATAACGCGTCGCCCGTCGGTCCCCTATTTTTCATTCATTATATGCATCAAGCCCGGCAGCAACTTTTTGCCCCACCCTGAACAATTTCGGAACGAACTCGGCACAGGCTTCATCATCCCCCGTCGTTCGCGTTCCGTCGTTTCGCGATAAAGGCGAATCACCGGGTAAACCGACTGTCGCGAATAATTTTAAATTGGTCGCGATGTTTCCCACCGAAGGGGGTGGTAAGGGGTGAGGAGTGAGGGTGGACCACAAAAACTCGCCTCTTTCCCACGAACCTTTCGGAGCCCTGCTCCTCAACGCCGACGTCACGAGCGATAGCGCGCGAAAGAGAAGAAGCGCGTTATTCGCGTCCCTCGGCCACCCCCTCGCCCCGCCGATTCCAGCAATTTTTGAGAAAACAACTCGTCGGCGACTGGTGGGATAGGGGAAGACGGTGAGGGAACGAACTAATTTCTCTATCGAGAGATTAATGAATTAATCTAATGAAATTCACGGCCCACGTATCAGGATGCTAAGGGTGGTTTTCCTCTCTGTATTACAGTTGGCGTTAAATAGCGTCTGCACCCCCATTCAGTGAAATCCTAAGGCGAAACTCGCACTGTGGCTTGTGACGTAAACGTTAACTTTCCGGAAGTCACTCCACTCCAGCCCATTCCACCCCGTCCTCCCCCATCCCATCCCATGCCAGCCCACTCCACGTCCTATCCGCAAGACGAGAGAAGCACAAGTATAAATTTGTTGGCTTTATTCTATTTCAGGGCGCTATTCCTGCAGCGGTGGCACGCCGGGGTAAAAACCCAATGGAATGTATAATGAAAATGCTGTTTGAATACAGCAATCGGAATTCGCGAATGAAAGGAACGTCGGGCTACTGCTACTTTTTCAATTTTTTCCGCTCCTTCCTCAGCGGCTTCGCCGAAGCCACCGGCGTTGACGAAGTTGAGTCACACTGAGATTGCTGGAAAGTTGACGAAAACGCCGGGGGAGGAGGGTGGTGGTCGTGCTCCCGAGAAAGGGGCTGGAGCTAAGTAGCGCGAGTCAATAATATCGGGAGCGAACTGGTTACGCGGTCTCTTCGAGTAGTACGGGTCAGCCATTGGGGCGACGACTCTGATCGTACGGAAATTGATCGAACGCGCATCGCCCACTGTGCCCTCGCTGAAGGGAGACAATGCGAAAACGATAGGAATCGAGATTATCTCGATTAACGGGGTACTCTGTCTGCTGCGATTTAAGTGAAACTGCTCGTTATTCGTCAGCCCACTTTTATCGAGAATCATTATCGGAGGGTTTATTAATGGGATCAAGTGAAATTATTCGTTCTCTCTCTGCTTCGTTAATTATTTCAATTATTTCGATACTGCTTCGCCTCGCGACAAGCGTTGGGCATTGTTCGGGGGTTGAGAGTTCGGTTTCACGGGAAGGTTCGCAATCTTGATGCGAAGATTCACGCACAGGCGAGAACAACTTTTATTTGCTCGAGCGGAAGAGGAGTGGGAGGGGGGCGGGGGAGGACTCGAAAAAATAATAGATCAGGTTTCTCGTGCGCGTTTCGCGGCGATTCTCCTTTCAGACAGTGGCTTCGCTCGAGCGTAACCTCGTTTCTGGAATTCCTCTTCTTTTGCCATTCGCTTTTCGAGGCGCACCCCCACACCCCCGTCATCCCCATTCGTAGGCGGAAGAAAACTTTTGACCGGAAAGCCTGAAGGGCCCTGTGCATGTGCGCGGCCCACCCCGTGCCACACTCGGCGGCCTCGAGAGGCGAGCGCGCACATCGAGGGGAGAAAAGTAAGTAGTAAAAAGTAAAAGATCCCCGACGGCCACCACCAGCACCCGAAGAGGAAAAAATGCGGAACGAAAGGAAAACGGGCAAAAGGAGAAAAAAATTTCGGCACGTGCTTTATTGCCGGTTTACCTGCGGAATTTCTCCGTGGAAGCCTCGCGCCAGCTTCCAACCCCCAGCCACCCCTGTGTGATTAACATGTTCAACCCTCCTTTCCACGGCTATTTATCTCGTGCGTTCTGTTCCTTCGGGAAATTCAGCGAAAGTTTCTGTAATTACGGGAGATTGGGTGGACGGGGGTGGGGGGCGGGGGATGGAGCGAAAAGAATAATGGAGGAGAAACGATTTATTAAGGGTATTCCGAACAATTTTTCGAGGCCTCCGCGCGCAAGGGTTGGTAAATTTTTCTTTGCCGCCCGACTTTTCCGGCTGAAATTTCGATTTTCACTACTTTTCACGAGACAACTGTTCGCGACAGTGAAATTCGCAATATCCACGTGCCATGCGCCATTTTAAGTATCCCCGCGCCCCCTCCTCCCGTCACAATCGATACTATTATTGGCCGGCGAACGTCATCGGTACATTAACTTTGTCGGTTTTTTCATTGCCAACTGAAAACTCAATTGAAAACGCGTGTCACGCTGAAATTTCCAATAGTTAAAATTACATCGTCCTGTTGGAAAATGAATTAGAGGGTGCCGAAATCAGTCGAGATTTATTTTTCGCGTTGTTCCTCTCATTTACGAGATTGGAAAAAGATAATTTAACCGTTAAGGGGATGGCTGGGTTCCCCACCCCCTCCACTGTAGTTCGATCGGAGGGCATTTAAATTTTTTCGAAAATTTAACGCTTCGAGCTCTCGGAGAGGGAGGGATCTGTCGTACGACGGTATTAGTCGTCTCGTTTGCAATTTTTCTTTTTCCCACCCCCTCTCGAGCGTGCTCGACGAACTCAATTAATACGCGTGTTACGGAGGGTACAATTGTCCGCGCTAGTTGTTAATTGAATCGAATCAATGAACGACCGTGTAACAATCATGACACCCCCGCAGGCATCGAATTGAAACAGCCGGTTTCGAGCTCGCGAACCATGTAGATTAACGACTTGGCCCCGCCTGCACCCCCACCCCTTGTACACTTGAATATAATTGAGTCGAATCAAACTATGCCCATTATCCCATCCCGTGGAGTACACTTCCATTTTTCCCACCCAACCCTGAACTCGGACTGCCACTCCTGCCCCCCCCCCCCCCGGTTTCCCCACTGGTTTCATACCTCGTGTGATAAGGGTTGTAATGTGTTTCGCGAAATACCGCACGATAAATATGATAGTCATTGCCTCGTGGTAGAAACCACCCCCTTGTGAGGGGGTTGGTGGGTTGCTTCATTGATTTCACGGGGCAATTTCTATGCAATTGGAATTTCCCTCTGGTCCATCGGCGAGAGAGAGAGAGAGAGAGAGAGAAGACCCTTTGCTTTCTAAGCTTTTCCTTTAACAAAACCAACAAAGCTGTGTGCTTCTCTCTATTATACGTGTGTTTTTCTCGCTTCCCCTCTCTCTTTCTGTTCGCAAGGGCTGTTTTTCCAGCACGAGATTTTCTCTTTTCTCCTGGAGCCCTTTTATTACACTTTCGGTATTATATCGCGAACAAGTTACTTTCATTCGACTCACTTTATTACTTCGTTTCCTCGACTTAACAAATATTCTAGGTGTGTGGAAAAAACGTAGTATCCCTCCCCAGGCAAAATCAGTAGAAAGATCCGATATTCCACGGACAAGGAGAGTAGATCGAAAAAGACAGATCGGGTTGTGTCAAGGGATGAACGAGGGACTTGATTCCTCCTGGTCGAGTCAATCAGGGCCAAGTACGATCGGCGAGTGAGGGTGGCGGGGGATGGAATTGAGGGGTAAAAATGGCAATTATGTTCGTTAATAATTGACAATTTCGCGCGTACCATTGACCAATTAGAGAGCCTAAGCTACGTGCGCGCTCAAACAAATTACTAGCATCAACCTGATAACGACGTTCGATAAAGTTTAATTGCGCGAGACCGAACGAGGGGTTCGAATAACTATTATAGCATAATTAACAGGCGTGCTCATTGTTAGCTGCTTCGACATGTTTAATTTTATCGGGCCCGCGCTTCGTCGATTATTCATTATCGGCCGGCCAGCAAGTAAAACGCGGCGAATAGTCCAGGCTCTGCCTATACAGCTGTTTCGATTTCCACCAATGCACCACTAATTAAATCATTACAGTGGTGGTGGTGGTGGTGGTGGTAGCAGCAACGGCAGGAACGGTAGTGATGGCAACGATAAAAGTATCAGTGATAGCCGTGTCTGCGTAGACTGCCTAGCGCCGGCTAAATTATTTGGTTATACCACTGCACGACTATTATCGAACTCGACTCTGCCTCCTCCCTTTTCTACCCCTTTGCTCGTATCTCTTTTTTTAAGACCCTCGCTGATGATAGTCACAGTGACACTTGATAGCAGTGGCGGTAGCAACGGCGGCGGCACCGATGGAAATTACTCGGTGCCAGCTAAATTATTTGTTTGTTCTACTGCGCGCGATTATATTATCAAAACCTGTCTGATTTTCCTGTTTCTCTTCTACTGGTTCGTTTCTCTCTTTTTCTCCGTGTCCTTCTCCGGCTGATAACAATCGCGATGGTCGTCTTGCTACGGTATCAGCGCGGAAACTGCCCAGTGTCGGTGAAATTATTTGCTCGTATCACTGTACGATTATTATCGGAGAGCCAGCTTTGATTTTCCCTCACGCTTTTATGCTCACGGGTTTCACACGTTTATCGACGTAACGCCGTTTGTTTCCCACGTTTCTCTCGAGGAACGGTCGCTTAATTTTTTCATCAATTCGTCATCAAGTTTCTATCAAGGGGTACTGATTTTTAATTCATCCGGCTTCGCAGTGTGATTCAGGTGCCATTTTCTCTCGTGTTTTTTCTCGACATTCTCTCTCTCTCTCTCTCTCTCTCTCTCTCTCTCTCTCTTACCATCGATTATTCCTGTATCCCGATTTTTCGGACTAGAATTTTTTTATTTCTAAAATTAAGTTCCAACCCCAGGGGGTGTGGACGATGCTTTCTTACTTCTGGTAATCCATCGTTAATTAAAATGTTTACGTAAGTTTTTAATTACTCTCGTTCCGCCGTTAGTTAAATTTTCTTATTTCTCCCAACCCCCTCCTCCCTCCTCATCCCCGGGGTCTCTCTCTCTCTTTCTCTCTCCACCTCTTCGGAAGGTTCCCTTTAAGAAAATTTCTTTCGAGTTTCAATAATGCTCCGCTAATTAAACGTTTGTATCAGCTGCCGCTGATTTATCTCCTCGTGGTATTCACATTTGTGACATTTCCCCCAAGAATTTTCCCCACCCCTACTATGAAAGAGCTACACCCTCGTGCTTTTATCCCATTGATTAAAAGTGCTCTCGCATTAATCTCGGGAAAGTCGATTACCGTTCATTTGCGCGTCCTGGGAAATATGGAGGATAGTTCCTAATGCCGGAAAAATCAGATAGCTGTTCCACTGGTAGTTTTATGCACCACCCCCTATCCGCGTTTCTTCATAAAAATACATTTCAATTAGATTTTTCCCGCGGATATCGTAGTTTGGATGAGATGCAAATTGGCCGGCGCGAGAAGTACGAAGGGAATCACGTTATGGATGAATGTGTGTGCGTGTCTGTGTGTGCGTGCGTGCGCGTACGTAACGCGTGGATGTGGATGGTTGGAGGAGAGGCCTAGCGAAATTCAAGATGGAAATTAACATAAATCGATTCTCCGCGGAAAATTAGTGGGAAGCACGTCGCTCGTCGCTCGTCGCTTGAAAAACTCGAGATAATTATAATGGGGTGGTTTTACATCCGGTTGTTGTGTTGTTGGCCGAGCCGAGTATTAACGCGTGTTCGGTTTTCCAAATTCCCAATACGTAAGCGGGCCTCGCGCACACCGGTGATTTTCCCTCTCGCTGAATAAATAATCTCTCTCGACTCTATATTTACGCGATACATTTTCCCCGAAGCTACCCTCCTCCAATCCTCACCCCCGAGACCAATCAAAACCGAGATATTTCAATATTTACCGTAGGAACTTTAAGCGATACCAACCCCATCAATTTTTGAGGCTGGTCTTTAAGTTTTATTAGCCGGAGAGATTATTATTATTAACCTTCGGGGGTGAGTGTGGTGGGGGTTGGTCCAGATTCCCGCCATTCTTTTCAAGACGAAATATGATAAATCAGCGCGAGTTTTTTCTCCGGAGCGCGATCCACTTTTCGATTTTCACGGGCGAGAGCTCCCCGATCCGATTTCACAGGGTTGTACGACGCGGAGGAGAACAAAGAAGAACGGGGGAAGAGCGAGAAGGACGAGAACTTTTTAAAATCCAGGAAAACCAAGAAAACCAACCCCCGCACGCAAAAATGCCTTTAATCCAAATCGATCCCGTTGATCAGCCTGGACTCATTGGCATATCGGTTAATTGTATTCGGTTGATCGTAAATCTGACAATCGTACGGATAATTCAAAGTGGGGGTGGGTCGGGGGGGTGGATAACTGAACCGCGTAGCTTAATCATCGTACGATTAACGAGCGTGGGGTACGATCGTAGAAATTCATCTGCGAATAATCGAACGTACCTCCGACGTGTACTTTTCTCTCCCTTTGCTCCTTACTACCCCACACCCCCACCCCCACCCCTCTCTTTCGCCAGCTCCTTCCGGTTTCGCTACTCGGCTCTACGCAATTCGATTCTTCGCCGTTTCCGGTGAATAAAGTGTCGTACGATATTTTCCTGATTGCGCGATCGTGAAAAAGTCACCCTCCACCCCCCAAAAAAAAATTTTCAGTTCCAAGCGGAGGCTCCTCTGAAAAATCCTGCTTGAACTCTGCTCTCGAGGATTATCCTCTCTAATCAGAAAAATTCATCGTATCCTTTTTGTCGTTCCACCCTTTTTCACCCCCGATGGAGGAGCTTTTTCCCAGCGCCGCGGAATTGGCGACAGTTCGCTGGTATCCTTTTGTTTCCCAAACCGGCGGTTTCGGGACCAACTTTTCCGCGAGCGACTCGACAATTTTAAGAATTCATCATACGGTATGATGAAAGCCGTGGGAGGCGGGGGTAGTCTCGCGAGTGGCAACTTTTCTCCGCTGCACCAAAGCTTTTCCAACCCCCTCGCCGTCTCGAGACCAGTTCGGGGTCGAAAGTCATTCACCCGCGCGAAAGCACCGAGATCCTCGTCTCTGGCTGAGGCCTGGAGAGGGTGGGGGGTGGTAAAAGCTCGAAATACACCGAAAACCGGAACGCGCACACAAACTGACACACACACACACAATAACCGAGGCAACGTTCTGAAAAGACACACACGAACACACACATACATCAGGAAGGCCAGCAGCCTGATGAGAGAGTTTTTCTGTTCACCTGTGTCCTCCTTGGGGGTGTCCTATCGCGCTTCGGCTGTCCAGGGGTTGAAGGGGGTGGGTCGGTGCGAATCAAGAAAAATCCAAGCTGGCACCGGAGGGTAAGTTTCGCGTGCGACGCGTTTCGCTGCCCCCCGGAGCTTTTTCCGGGGGTGGATGGGGGTGGATGGGGGAGGGGAGGGAGAGAGGCACGCGCGCGCGTACACACACTCACTCACTCACTCACTCACTCACGCACACAACACACACACACACACACACACACACACACGCACGCACGCACGCACGCACGCACACGAACACGCACACGACGGAAAGGTAGAGACGGAATTTCAAGAGACCGGAAGTGAACGAGAGAATCACGGAGACGGAGCAGCAGAACCGTTTTGAAAGCTGTGCCGCCGTCGACTGCTGCAAGCTCGAAAGCTCGGAACGTGGCTGGCTTAGTGTCCAAGCGAGCGGAGCTGTGGGTCGAAGCTTGCGCAAGCTCCTGCCTCCCACCCCCGCTACGCCACTCGACAGACGTCGTCTCTCTCTTGCCGAACTTGCTTGCTTCTCTCTCCGTCTCTCTCCCTCTGCCCCTCGCTCTCCTCTCAGTCACTGCTACACTGACTTCCTCTTTCTGTCCCACCAAACCTACTCCTATCCCGTTTCTCTCGCACTGTATCGGTTTGTATCTCTCTCTCTCTCTCTCTCTCTCTCTCTGTTATTTCTCTCGCTCTCTCTCTTTCTTCCATCCCCTCTGTTCCACTGGCTTCTCTCCATTCTCACCTATTTCCTATTTCTCCTCCCCTCCCCTCTAACCCTTCTTTATCACTCGTATTGATCTATCTTTGTCTATTTTCGTGCTACGGTTCACCCCCTTCTTACCCCTCGAATTCTTTCCACCCCTTTCGGTCTTTGTCGCGCTTCACTTGCTCCTCGCTTTTGTTTATCTTTCAGTTTGCATTGCCTATTTTTATAGGATCGTCGGTATCTCTGTCTTCGTCGAAAAAAAAAAAGCACCGTCGACTTGCCTTTCCGCATTTTCTTACCCTTTGTTTATCCTGGTCGCGCTAACCCTTTCACCCCCTTCTCTTTCTCTCGCTCGATGCATCGGAAGGACTTGCCCCTTGCTATGCCCAGGCTCGTCTGCCTCTTACCGTCGTTTTCCACTTCCCTCGCTACGAATCTATCTTTATTCGGCTGTCTCCCCCCTCCCCTCCCTTCGCTAATTCAGAGACTCATCCTCGCCACTTCCGGTTGTACTCTGCGTATTTGTTTTCTTAATTCCCGTTTTATCGGTCAGCGCTCCACCCCCCAACCCTTCCACTCCCGCGGTAATACCAACGCTTCTACTTTTCCCTTATCACTTTCCACTTCCAAGTTTGTCACTTCTCCTCCACCCCCACCACCCCCACTGTCTCGCTGTGTCTTAACCGATCTTTTATCAATCAGTAATTTCCTGTTTCTCGACAATCGCTGGCATTGTTGAAACTACCCCTGCTAGCAGCGTATCTCATTTTCCGGATTTCTACGATATTCCACGTTCTGGTTTCTATATCTTTCTTTCTAAAACTACCCCGAGGTTCGCATTTTCTCACTTTAACAACCCCATTCTTTCTGGATTCCTCCGTCTCCGCCCCCTCCCCCCTCTCCCGAGGTTCTCCAAGGCCTCTCTATCATCGCGTCTCTTTTCCACCCTGCATTTTCTCGCGATACCACCCCCACCCCATTCCACCCCCGAGGGTGACATCGTGGAGAAACAAGCACGCACTATCGGACACGTTGCAGCAACAGCTCGCAGCTGCACTCTGTACAGGGGGTGTTTGTTTATTAAATGCATCTCCGCCAGGAGCCACCCCCGTGCGCTGTATCCCGCCACCCCCCGCCCTATCAGTCACGGCGTCTCATCTCGGAATTGCACGACTCGGAGACACGCATCGGAGACGGATATTCCACGCCTGACGGAATTCTATCACGCGAGTGTAGGATTGGGCTCCGTCGGAGCTTACGGGTATAAAAAGCTCGCGCACACCCGGGGGTGGTGAATCTACCCCCGCGCGATTCTCGCGCAGTTTTCGCAAGATGCTCGCGAAACTCGCGACGGCGGAGAAGGCGTGCGCGTTCAAGGTGCACGATGATGAAATGCGCGTCGAAATTGGAACTTGACTAAAGACTGCTGTTGAGAGCAGTTGAGAGAGAGAGAGAGAGAGAGCGGCCTTAACGCCACTGTGATGAAACCAAAACGCGACGGAGGTTACGACGCGTTGAGGTATTGTGCGACTGCGGGTAAAAAAGTGTAAAAAAACGAGTAAGAGAGAGAAAAAAATACAGCATGATAAAAGTATGATGAAGCCACGACGAAACTGGAGGGTGGAACTTGGCGGCGGATTCACGGATGCTCGCAGTTACATCGAAGGAGGGAGAGGCAGCCAGCCACCCCAAACTACCCCTGCTGAATGAGTCGTATGCTGAATTCCAGCAACGTGTATAATAACGATACGCAGAGAGAGAGAGAGAGAGAGAGAGAGAGAGAGAGAGAGAGAGAGAGAGAGAGAGAGAGAGAGAGAGAGAGAGAGAGAGAGAGAGAGAGATAAAGAGAGAGAGAGATAAAGAGAGAGAGCGAACGGTGAACCATCCAACCATCCAAGCGTCCCACCGCATCCACAGGCAGTCGCGAGAGTTCATTCGACGAATATGTTTAATGAATTCATTAAAATCCTCGCCTGGCACACTTTGACAAGGGCCGTGCGAGCTCTAATTGGCTCGAATTATAAACAAATTAAGCTGGCCGCGCTTGTTTTTCAACGACGGGCCGCCGCGCGTTGCCAGTAAACAACCGCGTGGGAGTTTTTGCCCTATCATCGTGCATAGGGAAGGTGCCAGGCCTCCCCTGCCCTCCCCGCCCCCTCCACCCCCACCACCGACATTTTTCCCCGCGCGTTCATTTTACCCGGCAACGAATGCCAATACAAAGACGCGCGCGCGCGCGAGTATACGCGAGATGAAAGTGATGGGTGTTGATGGGGGGGGGGGGTGGGGGAGGAGAGAGAGAAGGGAGAGACACGAGAGAGTGTCAATGCGCGTTGGACGACGAAAAGTGGAACGTGTGAAACCGGAAGCGCTTGGACGTACGTCAGTGCAGCCATGTGTGCCCGCTGGGCTATCGTGAGAAGGGGTAGGTGGGGGCAGGGGCGGGGAGCGAGCGCTGTCCCTCTTCATCCCGGTGTAATATGTAAATACCGCGTGTAAAAGCTACGTAATAAAAGTAACATACTGCGAAGCATCGCTCCGTCGATAAAGAAGGTTCCTTTACGAGCTTTCCACCCCCTCCCACCCCCAAGGAACATTTCCAGGCAGTATTTACGATGGGGATGCTGCTGCGCTCCTCTCTCAGGAGGATCTTTCTACTTCGAGAATAATCATCTGGAATCGCTGAGCACTGATTGATAAGGGACCGAAAGTTTTACCTTGCCAAAATATCATGGGGGTGCTGCTCCTCGTTCACAACCCCTCCCCCGTCCCACCTCCTCCTCTCATCTTTATTCCACGCCAGTATTTCTCTTTGCGTAGTCTATTCTTGCGATTGAATCGCGCAATTTCTATCATCGAATCGCAACGTGGGATGCGACGTGGTACAGTCGGGGGACAAGACGGCGATATGATTGACTTTACTACTGGCAATTTCAATTCCGTTGATGATTGATACTTACTTATCCCTATCGTGCTCGATTGAAATTCCTACTACCTCAACCCCATTCGGGGTCTCTCTCGAGAGAAGGTTGGGAAGGGGGAGGGGGTGGGACCGCACGATTATAATGTGACACGGTACGGAGGGATGGTAATACCTAGATGATCCTAGTTAGAATGCAGATTAAAGATTAAATATACAAGCTAACCGGCAGGATTACGGGGAGGAGCAGGGTTGCGTCATTCTGACATTCCTGAATAGTTGAAACTCGACTAACAGCCCCACTTGCGTATGATTATGAGATAGCGTTTTCCATCCCCCTGCGCCACCACCCCTAAATATCGTTGGTGGAAAATTTGGAGATAAAATTGCGAAGCCTCGTGCGATTCGTCGCCTTGAGTCTACAAACGAACGAATGAACGAACGTACGTACCAACTTCCACCCCCGCCCTCCGCCACCCCACCGCACGAATAATACTTTCCCGAGCGTTCCAGGACTTCAATTTCCATTTATACGTCAGCGAGTTCCCACCGTGAGACAAATCTACGAACGTCAATAGGGAAGTGAGTGAATTTTCATTTTCCCCAAAGTTCCGGGGGTGGGAGGGGGGTTCCCCCGGAAGTGCCGGAACGCGTCTTGCTTATTCTCTCTGAAAGTCCTTTCCACTCTTATCCGACGATAAGCGAGAATTTGCGCTGTAGCATAAGCATGATCATTTCCAAGTATCTTTTTCCGGTAACCGTAGGCTAATCCCATTGTCGTCGAACCGCGAGAAGCCAAAAAACTACCCTTGTCAAAAAAGTGAAAAAACAACGATTAAAAGCATCGATATTTCTGTGCAATTCTAAACCGGATACAAAGGTCCAGCGAGGTAACCGCCATTTTTCCATTCCCGGAATGAGAAAATCCCATGAATCGGGGAAAAATCCTGGAGATTCCAGGAATCCATTAAAAATCATGGTGCACCCCCTCTCCCCCAATGGAAGATAGCCGTTAATGGTCCAGTGACATTAACGGTGACTCGGGAAGAACGGTTGGCTATTAAAACTTCCAAGTTTTCCGCAATCGGGGCATAGGGGTTGGCGGGGGTGTGTGGTCGGGGAGGGGGGGGGGTGAAAGGGTGAAAGTTTCTATTTCATCGGGAGTACGTGCTTGAATAATTGAAAATCCACGCAAGAGTCTCGGGATGTAATCGATCGGCCCGTAAAACCCTTCAATCAAGAGTATGCGGGGCGGGGGCGGAGGTGGGGGTGAAAATAAAAAAACAGGCGCATCTCGCCTTTTCGTTTCGCTTTTTACGACCAGGAAGCAGTGCGGGGACTGTAAATCGATCTATTTTTTGCGCGAGCCATCCCCACACCCTCCCGAAGCCTATTCTTCTCTCACGAGAGGGATGGGGGTTGAAGGAGAAAGGTTAATCAAGAGCAATGCCAGTTATGTCAGTGTCTGTACGCGTGTGTGTGTATAAGTCGAACATCGGGTACACAAACTAATTTCCTGCGTTTAAGCGAGCTGTTACTCTTTAATACCCACCCCCACCTCCCACCCCCGCTTCTTTCTCACCCCCTATTGACCCTCTCGACTATTTTCTCGGAAAAAAATTTAAACTCGCCCGCAAACAGAAGCAATCCTTGGATGTTTACCCGAGTTTCCCACTGTTTCAAGTAATTCCACTTGATTTCCACCCTGCTCTGCCTCGCCACCCTCTTAATTTCCGAGAAACGATCGGCGAATGATAATTCTTAAGAAGAGACGAGCTTTCCCGCGGGGGATTTAACGGCGAATTGATCAATAAATTTATTGCTCTTTTGGCCGAGACCCTCGCCCCGCACCCACCCTTGCACGCGCACGCATAATTTTAATGCCCCGTTCATTTATAAGTGTCAGTGATAACGATGATCAATTGTTTCACGCTAAATTAAACAATATTCATTTTAAATTTCCCTGTAATCTGGATTTTAGAATAACTGGATCGCGTATAAAAGCTATTATAGCCGGAAGCTAATAATACCAGGAGGAAATTCCATAGCGCGCAACATTTGCGCGCAAATTTTCATACTCCAGTATTCATGTGTGTGTGCGTGCGCGCGCGCGTGTAGTCAAGGAAGTGGAGAATCACCGAAAAAAACCAAAAAGATATCGAAAATAATAAAGAAAGGAAAACTAGAGCGAGAGACCCCCATCTATCTGGGGTGGGGGTGAGATCGAAATACCATCAAAATAAGGGTTGATCGGGGTTGAAAGGATGGTTCGCCGACTTTTTTGAGAATTTCTCCAGTTTCTCGCGGACACCCGTGGAAATTCTCCGAAGGATCGGATCTTCCACCCCTTGAATTTTTCCACCCCCCAACCAGGAGTGACTTTCGCGAGTTCCTTCGGGAATCCGTTAAATGAATCGCGCGCCGACTTGATTAATTAAATTATCCAATTTAACGGGGGATTATCATCGATCAATTAAGGTATTCGTAAAAGCCGTTTCGCGTGTTCATCAACGTTTAAACGGAAACCGAGTGGACGAGCTGATATCGTGAATAATTTAACGAACTCTGGGGAAAATATAGATATGACAGCGATTCGACCAATGGGAGAACAGTAAGGAGAAACGGAGAAACAAATTCTCCGTCCATTTTTAGCGGAAAAATGCCCGTGGGAATGAGGTCACGCAAAAAGGTCAGTCGCGAGATAAAGGCGTCCTTCACCCCCTACCACCCTAAGAATTAGAAGTGAGATATTTTTTCAGTCTCTCTCTCTCTCTCTCTCTCTGTCTCTCATGCTCTCTTTCCTCCTAGTTACGCGGATCCCTAAGCACTATGGTTAGCTGTTCCAGCGGAAAGTCCCGAAGGCTGTTTCTCTGCCCCACCCCCGCCCCCACCCCCTCTTCCGGAAAGCTTCGTCCAGTTTAATTTGGAGGGGAGGGTTTGGATCTCTCGTCTGAAACCGTGTTAACTCCGGTCACTGGAGGGGGGAAGGGACTTCCCGTCACGTGCGTTCTTCCCCTCTCCCCCCCCCCCCTCCTACTTATTCCTCCTCATCCATCTCTATCTTATCCGGAAAAGGGTGCGCACGAATTTTACGAGGGCCGTAGCGGAAATTGAGATGGATAGACGCCGACGGGGCTAGTTAAGCGAAGATTACGATGCTTATTGACACGGGCACCGACGCACCCTCCTCCTCCCCCTTCCTCACCGTAGAAGCAGTACCGATAGCACATGGACGATTCTGTCGGGCCTCGTGCGTTCTCGTCCATTCTCGCCACGAGATCTCTCCGAAACTTCACGATTAAAATGAATGGAAGAGCCCCTGCAACCCCCACCCCCACCCCCAACCCTCACCACCCCATCAATCGCGCCGTCGAAGGTTCGCCATAGAATTACGAGGGAGTAATCTGTGACGAGAGAATTTCAAAGAGTCCAACGATTAAACTAAATTTTTCCTCTGGCGTTTCCACCCCTACCGGGTGAATGAGGGTGAATGGGCGTGGGGAGTATCAGCACGTGGCGCTGATTTCCGATAAAAATCCACGTCTATAATTGATCGATTCGTCTCGTTAACGAGAATTCAGAGAAAATTCTGCACGTGGTGGTTACAAGCTGAAAAGAGGGGTGGTATTGGGAAGCTAGGGTGGAAATAAAATCTCACGTGAAAAACCCAAGAATTCCAGGCGGGAAATTGGTCCCGTCCAGATTCGCGTTTAGCTTTTTTTTCCTGTTTTTTTTTAACTCGCTGGAAAAGTAGCGGGAGCGTGCGGGTACGGGTACCAAAATGGCGTCTGGTTCTCTGGTTCTTCTTGGGTTAACCGCACACACACACACGTGTGTGTGTGCGCAATTCATGCACAGAGAGAGAGAGAGAGAGAGACACACGCGCATGATGAGATTCTCGTACGGACACACGAATACCCGCGGCAAACGCGTGGGTGAAATTGTGGGCGGCAGTGCGCGAGGTGGAGGAGAGAGGCGGGGGGTGGCCGACGTACAGAAGTCGAGGGAGCGTGGAATGCCGAAGCGTACGACTTTAATTAGACGTCCGTTTTGCGGCAGACGCCGTACCGCCTTCTGCCTCAACAAATTGGAGTCTAATTGGTCTGTAACTTTGGAAAACCATGGTGATGGTGGTGGTGATGGTGGTGGTGGTCGTCGGTTTTCATTGAAACTTATTCCTCCTCTTGCATTTACCCCCTAAAAAAATCATCTAAGAGCACACAAGGGAGAGAGACAGTGATAATCGGTCAACGGCAAATTACCCCGAGATATCGAAAATTGTCCAATTTCATCTATTTTATCGCTATTATTGCGAATTTTTATAGTTCTCATCATCCTCGTCATCAAAATATGCGTAAAACAGTGAAAAATTTTAAAGAGAGAGAGGGAGAGTTACGAGGGTAAAAAAGTTATTCCGATAATTGGCAAACTAATCATTTTTCTGCCGTCATATCGTCCAATCACCGAGCTTATCAGCGTTTCGGCAACGTGTTCTCCACTTTGGACGCCCGTGGCAGTGGTTATGCGGCGTTGGTCCCTTTCTCTAATCGAGTGCGCCGTGGAGTGGAGTGCGGGGCTTGAGGACGAGGAGGAACTCTCAACCGTTAAAAGGTCATGGGTCGCGCGGGAGATAATCAGGAAGTTGGCAATCAGCCGGCGGTTAGTCGGGACTTTCCCCGTTGCATCCGGTCAGCTGGTGAATCGTCGAGAGACAAAGGAACTCCGCGTTCCCCGTCGATGCAAATAATTTCCCCTTCCCACCACCCCACCTCGCCCCATCCGACGTTCTTCGGCTATTTTTACTCCGCTCTCCGGCGATTCGCAATTTTTATAATAGATCCCTCCCCCCTCCCCCACCCCGCTGTACACACATGTAGGAGACGCGAGCAAACACGGAAAAACTTTTATTACCATCTGGTAACTTTTACACCCCCTCGCCCACCCCTTCGCATGTACGAGCTTGGTTCATGATTAATTATAATCAAGATGGATAAAGGAGGGTGGTTGGCGCTGGGGGTGGTATGATCATAAAGTTTTAAGGGAAACCACGGAGCGTATTCGGAGATAATCGACACGCAAAGGGTTGTTTGCTGGAGGCTGGCGGGGGTTGGGGCTAGAGGGGGTTGTAACGGATGGAGTATTAGGTAAGAAAGTGCGAGGGGAGGAGAGGGGAGAGATTGGCTGGAAGGTTAGTCTTCTATTTCTATAAGGAGGGCCAGGAGGAAAGATCGCGTGGGGTTGGTCCAGGGGTGGGGGTGGACATGTTCGCCGGTTGCAGTTACAGAAATGGGGTGGCTGCTTCAACCGGCAACTTCCGGTCGTTTGAGGGAGGGCAGGGAGAGGTAACTATCTCCGGGGGTCCCTTGTCAATTATGGTGGTGCTGCTGCTGAAGGTGAGCAGGGGGTGGAAATGCGAGAAAGGGCAGGGAGGGGGTGGAAATACGACAATTCGGAAACTCCAGAGGAGCTTCGGCAAAATGTGATCCCGAGGAACCCCCAGGGCGTTTAATGGGAATCAAAATTTCCTCTTCCTCCGCATTTCCACCCCTAACCCCACCCCGCCATGCCATTAAACGTTACAGACGAGACCTATCATTTTACACGGCGATTTTGATTATTAACACGGATACCCACCCCCACTCCCACCCTTTAAAATTCATTCGTCGAACATCTCGTTTTAAGGTTTTTTTTCATAAATTTCTGGAGTGATGTAATTTTCTGTTTCATCCCCTACTGGCGATGGGAAATCTCGTGGGAAGAATGGGAGAATTTTTCATTCTTCAGGTAAAATTCGGAAGTTTCAATGGGGTTTTTAAAAATGAGAATTTAGGGGATGGGAACTGGACGGAGAGAAAAAGAGAGAGAGATAGAATATTGGTGGTATTCCCGGAAGTAGTTCTTCTGGTACACCCCCTTCCACGCAGCATCAACCACTCCACCAATTTCCAGGGATAATCCGACATGGCACCATTAATCCTCTTACACACGTATCAATAATAGTGGGTGGATAGGAAAATCGAGCTACATCGTTTCCATTAACGGAATATCAATTCGTGTGCCCCAACTAATACCACTTAATGATCATTTTAATTCCAATTCCAATTCCCATTTCAATTCCAGCTGACATTCATACATATTAATTATAATTTCCATTCCAATTTCAATTCCAATTCCAGTTACAATTGCAATCCTCTCCCCTCGAAATATCAAGTAAAATCTCAATTTAATTTTCAATTTTTCCATTTCAATTTCAAGTGAATTTTAATTCGTCGAATTGACTCGGTAAAGAAGTCGAGAAAATCTCTCGGATAAATTGTTTGAAAGAGAAATGAGGCCAACGTTTTTATTTATTAAAATTGAAATGTGACAAGAGACGGGGTGGGTGAAAGAGATAGAGAGAGAGAGAGAGAGAGAGAGGGAGAGGCAGAAAAAAAATGAAAGAAACATGAAAATAGAGGGTGGGGTATGTCCTCTCGTTAGTTAAAATTCCCAGTAATTAATGGGATGTATTTCCGGGTTCCAGCAGCAATCTTTACCCCGGAATGCATCGGATTGGTATCGCGTGGCTCGCCGGGAACTTCCTAATTGAATTAATTAATTCCACGGAGCGGTACTAACGAGCGGGGACAAAAATAAAATCGTTGCGCGCAAGGGCGATCGAGGGGCGTGGGAGGGGGCAACGGGAAAAGGGAGAGATCCCCTCTCCTCCCCCTCAACGGCGCGTCGATTTCCATTAATTTTCCGACGCGAAAAAATTCTACGCAATTAAAAAAGAAAAAAATTGGGGGTGGGGGAACTTTTTCTCGCCGTATGAATAAATTAAAAAATTAATAAATAAGCGAGTTGCTGATAAATTGGAAGGCACCGCTGGTCGCTGCTTGTGCAAAAAGGAGAAAATTGCAGATTACTGAAATAACTGGAACTGCTATTGTGTTGCAACTTGAAAAAAAAGACAACCCCTTTTGAATGGAGAAGAAAAAAAAAAAGAAAAATCGAAAAAGCAGAATTTTCAGAGAAGACTGTCCTCTTTGGCACTCCCGGCGTAATTTTAATTTCAACTTCTTCTATAGTAATGAGCCCCATTCTCTAAAGTTGGAGGAGAGCATCGACAAACTTTTCCAACTTTCTTTTACTTCGACGAACGGATTTAATTAATTCGAATAATTTATGGCTCGTCAAACTGTTTTTTCTTCCCTCGCCCCTCCCTGGTTCTTTCCTTCTCTCTCTCTCTCTCTCTCTCTCTCTCTCTCTCTCTCTTTTGAGCTATTAATGTAAGCATCGTGTGGTCCTGTGCTAGGATGATTAATGCTATGGTAAAATTGCAGTTGAATTCTCGACGGTGCTAAGTGAATTTTTTAAATTTATTTCAACCCCCATCTCCACCCTACGTCCAACTCGATATCTCCCTCTGTACAAGTTCTTGGTAAATTTTCTGAAAATTATTTCTTAGGAGGAAGAGAGAGACAGAGAGAAAACGAAACAAAACAAAAAAACAAGGAAAAACAGATAGATTCTGGGTTTGGGGGTATGAATCTGATAATTCGAGAAATTTGGACAATTTCTGCGCGGAGCAAAAAATCCTTTTGTTTTGCGACAAAAGCCGGTGGTGCTTTCCTGCTCGCCCGTTTCCTCCCCCTTCTCCTCTGTTGCTTTCTTGTTCGCTCACTCTCCTTTCTTGCATTAAGTCATTAATAAGTAATTCGTGCATCTGCATAATTTATTATGAAAAATGAAGAGTGGACGAAGAATGGTGGAAAATTCTACTTTTTTCGCCCGGGGCTGAATCATATCGCGAATAAAGAAATCATCGGTAAATTTATTGTGAAATTTCATCGAATGAATGATTAAGTAAATCCTGTACTGCTTGAATCATTAAAAAGTTGAATATCGAGAAGATAATTGCGCCATTGTACCCAACGTCCAACGCCAGTTGCTTGTGATTTAAAAAAGTACGCGCGCAATTTCGGATGATAAATTCGGCGTATCAATGATAAAATTACATAATAAGAATATAATATTATTTCGCTCCCTAACGTTAATTGTTCATTAAATAAATAAATCGTGGATTTATCGTGAAATTTATTGAAATAGAATTATAGGTGAAACCTGTATTGCTTAAATTATTAATAAAACGAGTATATCGCGAGAATATATAATATAATTGTAATTTCAGACATGTTAATTGTTTATTAATAAATAATTTGTAAATCTATCGCGAAGTTTATTCACAAACAGAATTTCAAATAAATTCCCTTACTACTTTAGGGATTAAATTAAATGTCAATGGCACGCAACATTATTGTGCCGATCGATACAAATTGTTTATTAAAACCGGCAGATCATGCTTCCATCCGCAAATTTGTTGCAATAGAAATTTGAGTTCGTATTCCATCCCCTTTTCTATTATTATGAAAAGGATGTGAAAAATGGAACTGCGCGTTTCTCAACAGATTTACTTTTATCCACGTATGTACCGTCTTATGAGTCACCAAGAAAGTACATTATGCCGCGATTGATGATTAAATAATGAGAAAATTCGGTACTGTACATTTTCCTTTAGAATTCATTGGTAAAACTCATAAAAAACTGGCGGCAAAGACGCCCGATGAGCATCTAAGATCGTGTGTGTCAAGAGTAAAAATTTTACTTACCGGCGCTGGTGACGTCCGCCATCTTGTCCAGATTTTCCCGCCACTTCTGGTATAGCCCGTCCGCCATTTTGTCCGGTTCCCGCCATTTCTAGCGCAGTCCACTCGTCGAATGGAATTTTCTCTCTCATCGGTGAAAATGATCGATGGTGTGCAATTTTCCTCCTGGATCCGATCCACGTGCGTGTCGTTCGTATAATTTCGCGCACTATGAAAACCTCCGGTGGAAACCGAGCGAATTTTTCGTAGGATTGAAAGCACGGGAAAACGCGGAAAGCGAAGGGGATGATGATACGCCGCGACGATTTTCCTCTCGAGGAGAAGAAAAGAAACGACGGAAGCACGGAACACTCGCGATTTTTATTGAAGAAGGAGATAGGGGTGGATGGGAAGGGAGGAGAAAAATCGCGGAGTGAAAATCTCGACGTTCACCATGTGAAATACCATGACGGACTGACGCTGCGCTACCATCGATGGCGCCACATCGGCGCTACCACCCACCCCCGTCTACCCCTCGCCCACCCACTCCTTGGGACCATCTACGGCGCGAATCAAAAGAGCGACAAAATTACTCGCGCCAACGCACGCGCGCGTCAATTTTTAATAAGATTTTTCTTCGGATATTCTCCACGAATATCAATCCATCGAATTTCTTTGATTTTTCCTCCGTTCTTCTTTCTCCCAAATTTTTTCATTTCACTCTCGCGCGTTTCCTTCCTGTTTTGCGCTTTTCCCCCTTGCCCCCTCAGCCGCGCGTTTCATAAATTTTATTCCGCAAAGAGAAACGCGCCGCTAAAAAACATTTTCCCGTTTCTTGGCGGATCTGCGGCGTTAAATATTTTATCGCGCGAGATAAGCGTCGGAAGAATCCGTGAAACTTTCCACCCCCTTTCAACCCTCTTGTCGTTTTAGGGGATTAGCTTGTTTGCCGCCGGTGCGTCGCACCTCTCGATGAGACGCGATTAAGCGTGACGTTTGTCCTTTTCTTTTCTCTCTCTCTCTCTCTCTCTCTCTCTCTCTCTCTGTCTCTCCTTTTTTTACAAATTGCGCATATTCAACATATGAAGCATCAACATCGGATGTGGACGGTGGATAGAGCGGAGCAACGACAACAGCAACAGCGGGAGCAAGAAATCCTTGAGGATTCGTAGCCGACGGGGCAGGATAACGAGAGTCTCTGGCTCCACCGCGATTACCCAGAGACAGACAGACGCACAGACGGTCCTGGAAATTTGCAATGTAAATGAATTCGGTATTGTCGATTTCGTATGGTTACAATGGTGTTGGGATACGTTTAATGGAATAATCTCGGGTGGAACCCTCGACTGACTCACCTTGTTAGAAAGATAATCTAGATCATCATTCATTTAGCAACTATTATGTTTGCCAAGCGTCGCATTCCTCGGGAAAATAATCTGGAAACTCATTAAGGCGCGCGGGTTGAGTGGGTGGTGGTGGTGGTTTATTAAAAAGATCCGGTTATTTCGTTTCTTCCTTGCGTTTCTTCCGTTTCTCTCCCCTCCTCCGCGTTTAATCAAACGCGTCTAGGATGCTTTTTCCACGATTTTCCGAGCATTTTCGCGTCTTGGCGACCCCGGAGGCATCTATTAAGAATTTCCTTGATTTTCCGTCACACTCCGGGAATATCGCTCAAATCATTTGGTATTCGCAGCCAGCCAGCGTCAGCCACTTTGTTTTTCCTCACCGGGGGTTGTTGGCGGGGTGGAAATGCGAGAAAAATTTCAGCAAGAAACAAAAATTCTGTCGACGATCCTGCCATCCAAGGGTTGTCCTGCACTCGCGTGGAATTAGTTTGGATTCGGAGGAGGGGAAGGGAGGAGAGGGGGTGGAAAAAAGGAAAGGAGAAGAAGAGGAGGAGGAGGAGGAGGAGGAAAACGAAAGAATGAGAGAAAATCGATGATTTCAACGGATGTGAGAAAACGATCGAGTCGAACATCGTCATCCACGAAGGGACCTCGAGCCTCGTTCTCCAAGGTCATCGATAGTTTCAAGGTCGAGGAAAAATGATGTCAGAAAAGCTAAAGACGCTCCGTTCTCTTGGCGCTTCGACTCTCTCCCCCTGGAGGATCGTAGTCTCTCCATTTACTCGAGATGATAATTTAGGGGTGAACACTGCGCAGGATCGGGATACATAATGATATTTAATGAAATTCCTGGGGGTGATATTTCTCTTCGTGGAGATTTCCAGGCGTGGAAATGCTTTAAGGTATCTCATTTCGGTTGGAATATGAAAAGCCTGGCCGAAAAACGATCTCATCTGGCCTCGGAATCGAATAACGAGGGGACCATGAATTATGGTTTTCGTTTCGCATACCGGGGATAGGGGTGAGAATGGGGGTGGGTTGGGGTGCGAGCAAGGTGGAGGAAGACCAGTAGCTATATTACTGTCCTCCCGGCAGAATCTGATTTTTCACCTACGTGACCTGTCGCACTCCCGCCACGTGCTTAATCTTCACCCCCTTCCACCCCATCGTTGGCCCACGGAGCTTCCTCTTGCACCCCTCCCCTCCTCATTTCTCAAAGTCCTCCCCGTTATCAGTGGGGATTTCTTCGAGGATTCCAACTACTTAACGCTCCTTGATTTTTTTCTCCTCTGTGTTTTCCACCATCTTCCTGATTCTTTCGTTAGTCTCGAATCTCACCCCCTTGGTTCTTACCCTTCCTCCTGAGAAATAACTTTTTTCTTTTTTTGCCACGGTCTAAAAAGGAAGAGAGCACTTTTCGTCTTTTTCGAGAGTCGGTTCGTCAACTTGACAGCGTCTGTGTTTGCCTCACTTTTTGAAATAATATCTATAAGGATTTCGCTACTTTTGTAACGTAATATTTTTGATTCTGCGTCACAAACTTAGCCGATGCAAATTCTATTGCATTTATTATGCGCGTTATTATGTGATCGGTCTGTGGTCGCAGTAAACATTGTTTACATTAGCGCGGACTAACAAGGACGTCCAAGCAGGAAAGTCGAAACCATCGAAATTCCTTGCGAGTGGAGAATATTCTTGAGAGAATATTGCGCGATCGATCGACAGGTAAAATTAATTAAATATCGATCATTGACGCGATCGTACGTCGGAACGTGAGAAAATTGGTAGAATCTCAGTCGTCGCGGCGAAAAAACGCGCGAGCGGTGGATCAATGAGCGAGAGTTCTCCTTAATGGACGAAGTGGTGTCGGTCGCCCATCGGACTGACCATCGTGCGAGAGTGAATGATATTTTGCTGCAACAGTGTGGAGCTGACAGTGCGTCGAAGGACTTGCGTGTGATTTACGACGACGATAGCGACTGCTTCTCTGGACTTCTCTTCTTGGATTTTGGAACATTGGTGGCTTCTCTCGGACGACGACGGCGACGACCTTGGCGTTCCCTGGATATTTTCTACGTTCTTCCTGATCGTCAAAGTGGTAAGTGGTGTGCCGTGCACCAAAATTCACCTCAAATGTCTCGTTACTCGATGATTCGAATTTCCTCCTCTCGGTGGAGGAAATCCATACTCTTACTACTGAATTAAAAATTCAGCTTCGCCTCCTCTTGGCGTTTACCGGGACACACTCGATACACTTTCTAGTGGCATTTGATACCTTTGGAGGGGATGTCGAGTAAGTGCGTTCTGCTATACAGTCGTGCCTCTTTCGTTTTTTCTTTTTTTGCAAAAACGATGTTTTTTTATCCTCTTTATTTTGTTTACGCGATTGAACAACGATGCGAAATTTGTCTTGTTCCGCCCGTGAGCTTAACCGTGACTTTTTCCACCCCTCTCTTTTTTCATTAGTACTGAAGAAAAAAATGGTAAAACGAAGCAAAAAAGGGGTGAGGGGGCGGGAAGTAGAGGAAGAACAAACAAACGGAAGGAAGGAGGGGGAAAAAAGAAGAAGTGGGAAACAAACAGTAGAGCTCGGTTGTCCATTTGGTATAACACATACTTTTTACTTCATTGTCGCTCGCGCGCACACACACACGCGCGCGCGCGCGCGTTTATCTTTATTTTTCTATTTCTGTTTCTCTGATAAGAGCATTCGTCATTTGATCGCATCGTCGATCAAAGAAAGATCGTGCAAAGGTCTAATTATTTAGTTCGCCTGGCAAGTAAATTTATTTGTTTATTATTAAAATTATTAAAATGTTTACGCATAGATAAAGAAGTGCGAGCGAGAAAGAGAGAGAGAGAAGAAAAAAGAAACGAGCAGGTCCAATCGAACTGGAAATTTTTGTAAATTCGAACCAATTTTCCAGGCCTCCTGGCCTCCGCCCCCTCCCACCCCCGCGGCATTTGTCGAATCGAGTTCCGTTAGAAATAATCCACTGGGATTTTCTTGGGTGCATTTGAACACCCGGATATTTACTTGGAGTGGAAATTATGTGGGGGCGGTATACCGGGGTGTATACCCGGCGGCGTTCATCCCTTAGGATACACTAGGTGAGAGAGGGATGGGGGAAGAGGGCAGGAATCGGCTTAAAAGCAAACCGTTGGTACAGCCAGCGTGAAATGAAGTTCGAAAAAGCTGGCACACCGACGAAATAACCGGCAGGAGGATCGGCTTGAAATTTCATGCCGACCGCCATTGTTTAAACTGGAACGCGAGAATTATTGAATAATTCACGGTGGTTTTGCGAAAGGACCCCATTAAATGGCGGTGGCCGAGTGTTCTATGAATTATCCAAATATTGCAACTGGACTGCTGATTCTCTCCCTCCCCCACCCTCTCCCCCTTTGTGCCCGCGCGCTCGTTCTCCGCCGAACGCATTTTCAATCGATCCTATTGTTTATTTAAAAAAAGAAAGGGCGAGCTTGATAAAAACGATCGACGCTGCCCGTAAAGAAACGAGTTTCTCCAGCGTTTCCTAATCAACTCGCTAAAAAATCCTCCGATTTTCTTACTGCTCTTACGCAATTGCTCTCTCCTTCCACGTCTGCGCGTGTACGTGTGTTTGCGCGCGCTAAATATTTTTTTATCGAATAATATTTTAAAACAGATTGGAAATGCATTAAACGACCGCGTTATATCGAATAAAATGTGTTTTAATAATGAATGTGGGAATATGGGGAACGATGATAACGACGATAACAACAACAATAATAATAATAATAATAATAATAATAAAAAGTATCGATGTGCATAGGGTGTTTTTTCCCTTTTCCTCTGCCACCGTGTCCTCCACTTCCTTTTCCTACGTTGTTAAGCGTCTCGAATAACTTGTAGCGACGATCTATTTATCGAGGTCAGCCACATTCTGGGGGAGGTCGACGTCGACAAAGTGACCGGTGTAATTCCTGGGCGGTTCGACAAAACGCAGAGGATTCGTGGTCGATATTAATGGACCATGGGCTACCGAAAACCTTTCCTCCGGACTTATGAGAGAACCGCCGCTATTACGGTCGCCCATTTTCAATCTATACTACTGCGCGTCCACCCCTTCTCACTGTTTCCCCTTATCTCTATCGTATACTCCGCGAGGAAAGTGGAAAAAACTTGAAATTACCCCATGAACGAACGAACGCCTCAGGTCAACGTAAATTCTAAAAGATACGAGAGATCTAAAATGGGGCGGGAGGGGGAGGGATGAAATAATTACATTGGATTATTTCTAAAAAATTATCGATCTCGCGTTGGCGAAATTTACCACGTTGCCATGGTAACTCGTGTAAATAAATTTTACACGCGTCAAGAGTTGTATCAATTATTATAATACGCGCGCGCGCGCGCGTTTACGTGTAGTTACATTTACAGGGGTACAATTTGATGTAATTGGCCCGGGTATCAATAAAGCTACTTGTTAATACGGTGGATCATACGTGTGTGGAAGTATTCATGGGGATGACTCTCTGATGATGTAATATATTTAATGGGACGTGCGCCATATTAGATGATAAATCAATGGATCCTATTGGTCCATCCGGAGAAACGATTAGGTCTATGACGTAACTGGACCTCGCGTCGCATCTATTCGCAGAGAAGGGTAGAACGTCGAGGGAAGACGTTGAAAGAGAATCTTTCACCCTAGGATCGTGTGCCTTCAAAAGGGTGAATTTTGAAATGCTCTGTACACGCGCAAAGAGCAATGGTGAAAATGAGAGAGGGAGAGAGAGGGAGAGATGCATTAATTTATACTACTTTATCCTAGAAACCGGATGAAATTTCATTGGTGCTCGTTGTAGAAATTTCAATTTCAGGATTACAACCCTTCGAGAAGGTAAATTTTTCAGAGAGCCTGTACACGCGAAGAGAGAGAGAGAGAGAGAGAGAGAGAGAGAGAGAGAGAGAGAGAGAAATACACATTAATTTGTATCAATTTTTTGGAGATGTCAGGTAAAACTCCAGCAATGAAATTAAGAAATTCGCGGTGGCCATTGCAGAAAGCGCGCGACCCCTATGGCGGACAATGACCGGGGGGTGGGTTTCTCTTTTCGTTTTCCGAGTCAATTAAAAACAACAGGATGACGGCCGTGAAAGCAGCATCATGGCGTCGGACAACGTATTATACAAGACACAATGGACGTCAAGTTGAGTGGCAGGCGGCTTGGATTTCGAGGAGCCGCCGCCGCTACTTCTCCACGCAACCCCTCCGTCACCCCTACCCCCACCCACCCCCGGGGTATCGCATTACATTATCTAATCTGCATGGCACCGCGAATTAAAAAAGCTCGGTTCTCTCGGAATTCCGCGCCCACGCTGTTTCTCCACGTGGAAACGCCCTCCCCCGACCCACCCTAAAACTACCCCTACAGCCAGGATGACATTACGGAGGACCACGCTCGAAACTTGTTGCGAATCAGATTTTCAACGGCGGGATAAGCAGCGGGGGAAAGAGGGAGGGGGCCGTATGGGTTTTTAATGGGATGATAAGAACCTTATGGTGTTTTCATGGGGGCCATGGGTATCCTTGACAAAAGCTGTGCTCCAGAGTGGTTCGATGGGACCAGCTCGGTTTGTACAAGAAATCCAGCGAGCTCCTCAGACCCCTGAACAAATACACGAGAGACTCGCGTGTATGTGGGGGTAAAATGGAACGTGTGTGCGAGTGCGCGCATGGCTGCTTAGCAAGACAAATATTACGATTCGGATTACACAGCCCGGTGGGCCCGGACTTCCCCCTTTAAGGGGGCGGTCCTACTACCCCTGCCTACCCCACTACCAAAAACACGTTGGATTAATGGATTTAATCTACTTAATGAACGAACCTGTAGCGTTGCCAGGCACTTCGCCGTTTTCCAGATTATAACTCCATTCGCAGGAGTTCCGGGTGTGTGTGTTGCGCGCGCGCGTCCGCGTGTTTATTAAACGCGCGTGCGAGTGCACCGCACAGCGGACATCTTGGATCTGTTTTATCGCTCGTCGAATGAGAACCACTGATATCGGTGAGGTGTCGTTCGTTCGCGAGATTGAGAACTCGCCAGATTTATGCCCTTCCTCCGTTGAACTTCCGGTCGCCGGCCAATCGAAGTCGGTTGCGGGACGTAAAGTTTCTCTCTCCCCTCGTGAGAACCACTGCTTTCGACGCGCACCACTGGCCCCATTCGATTACTAATCAGTTTTCAGGGACCTCCCTTAAAACGTAATCTTCCCGTGGCTGAGGTATGAAAAGGAAATTACATAAGCTTTTCACTCGCTGGTATTTTCAGCATTTTAAGTTTTTATTTATTTTTATTTGTCCGAGCGCGCGCGCGCGCGCGCGTGTGTGTGTGTGATTGCATTCGCGATGCTCTCCTGTACCTGTAGGTGTACGCGTATACGCGCATCTCTGTGTATACGTAGGTGTGGGCCTTGATATATTTCTGCTACTGGTTCCAGCATCGAGCATTCTGCGAGCTTTTGGCAAAAAGCTCTCCCCCACCCCTGCGAAGTTGGGCGTAAAGGGGCTCGTCCATCCCTTGCGCAATTTGGACAATAGATAAGCGGCCAGGTCGGGTTAATTAAACGTTAAAGGGAGACGATTAGTTGGCAAACTCCTCGCGGTGGATGGAAATTTATTATACCCGGAGCGACCCACCCCCTCTGCGTTAGTCCACCCCCTGCTCCCTCGTAACTCGACCACCGGCACGGACGGACGGACGGACGGAAGGACGAACTGACGTTCTCATGCAAATCACGCGAGGAACCAGGCGATTTTCGATAGGCGATGCACGACCATTTGCATAATGTTACGCAACCGTCGCGTTCTGGCTGCTTAATTTCTTGCTTAACCCCTTACGCTCGCTTCGCAAACGACGGAATACTTCGCCGCGCTTGTCCTCGACCGGAAACTGAACGATTTTCATTTTCCAGACCTCCGTACGGTTCTGCTACTTCGTTTATCGCGCCGACTCGCGCGATTGTTCCGAATTTTTGCATAAAATAATATGGCGGAAATGTCGAACGCACGCGCGCGCGCGCGCACATACGCACATACGTACGCGAGCATAGAGAGAGAGAAAGTAATTAAATATTTAATTTCAATGCTCGCGTATTTTACTGATGCCTGCAACAATAATATTAACAATAATGATAATTATAATGGTAATAGCGATAATAATAGGAAGGAAAATAGTGTATTCAGTTTTCAGAGACTCTGGAAATTGATATGTCGCGATATAACCGGCTTGTATAAATAGTGCAGAAATACAGAGCATAATCTGAATAGAGAGAGAGAGCAAGGGGTTTGGGGGGCCGGGGGAGGAGAGAGATACGAGAGAATATAATGCGACGTAATCCAATAGGAGAGACAAAACGGAAATGGATAGCGCAGACGCGCATACCCGTCGAGATAGTCGACAATTAGGCGAAATTAGCAGAAAATAAGAGTAGACGAACTTTGAGCTCGCGGAAAAAGTTCAGGCAGTAGAGAAACATTAGAAATAGTCGGACGAGGGTTCGGCCGGCGTTCTCGTGGTCGTCGACGTTCGCTTCCGGTTTGCCGGAACCACGCACACACACACACACACACACAGACACACACGTATGCACGACCAGCAGCCGGAGGAAGGAAATTCGAAGGGTGAAAAAAGCTCCCGAAGAAAGTTAAATCCCGTTTGAATCACGTAGTAAATTGAGCCCCCATGTTTTTACCCCGCGGGCGTTGACCCCGTGGGAGTTTCATCAGAGAATCACGCGGAATTTTGCAAGTAACGTGAAAAGTGCTGCGAGTTCCCATGGGACCAGGGGGGTGCCCCCGGTTCCTGGCAAGTGGGTTCCGGTCGTCCGGCCAATCGGGACCGAAGCTCGTTCGGCAAATTGTTTAAGCAATTTGGCAGTGTTCCCAGCGTGCCTCATCCATTTCCCCGCTAAATCAGATATTAACAAGGGTTGGAGGGGGGGGGAGGATAAATAGTCGAACCAGCCGAATTCGAGCAAGTCCTCGCTAAATTAATCGACGACCCAATTTCGGATGTTTTCCTCTGCGACCGGAGGGTGGGTGTGGAAGGGCTGGAAAATTGCGAGTAAAATTAAGGGTGCTCGAAGCGCCGGTGTGACGTCACTGCCCAAGGGGGTGCGACGCGTAGCCGGTGGGAATTTCGCGCGACCACCCCCGAGGAAGATCTTCTGGGAAGCGTCCCTGGTTCACCCCCTACTCCCCACCCCCGTATCGCGTAAATTAATGACTGGGGAAACCGGAAGTGGAGGAGCTGGAGGAGGTTTTTCATCGCGGACGAATTCGTATATCCGGAGAACCAGAGGCTCCGGTTGATTGGGTGGTCGTGCGGGGGTGAATCGCGCGGAAGCGACGAGTTCGACGTGGGCGTCGACGAATTAATCGACGGCCAGTTTCCGGTCGGTCGTTTTTACCGACCGCGTTGGATCTGCCGGGTTCTGCCGGTTTTTCCCCGGTGACGGCGTCGTCCTGTCCTGGCCAGGTTTTTGTTTCGCGCGCACAGACGCCGCTAGGAATTTCGTGCCGGATGGAGCGCGTTCCTCCGACTGGGTCTGGGGGTGGGGGTGGGGTTGGGGGACATCCGGTCTGGAACTACGCTAACTAATTGCGACTAGCAATTTGTCACGTAGACAAATGGCGGCTCGTCAGCTCGTAACAACACGGCTGCCTGTGGTTTCCACCAACCCTGTCTCCCCTGGTCCCGCTTTAACCCCTTCGAACCCACCCCCGCCCCCGCTCCCCAACAATTCGCGAGTTACCGCGAGAAAGCACGAGGGTCTCCACCCCATCCCCGAAATTCGAAAGGGCTGAAGCGCCGAATTTTCGGGGTGCTTTTTTTTACCCCCCCCCTCCTCCACCCCCATCAGTCGCGAGGCTTTCAGCCTCCTGACAGAGAACACCCCCTGCCTCCTCCGACATTTTTCCCCAGGCTCCACGGTTAGATGGATGACTCTTTCAATTTTAATTCCCACTCGTGGCGGGACCGAGCTCGCTGCACGGGGGGTTTTTCATTGTGACAGAGACAGGGGATGAAAGGGGAGAATCGAAGAAAAGCGGGGGAGGGAGGGCCAGAGGGTTCGTTCATTTTGCCAACGCAACAGCGTTCAGCCCTGAATTAGCGAATTCTTCCTTGAGGAATTCTGCTGATCTGCAAATGCTTCGCGTGGCCGTGGCATAATAGGGGTGGGGGTGGGGGCGGGGGTGGGTAAATTGGTAGAGGATTTATCGGTGCATTTCTCGATAAATATTTAAATCCTGTGTGAAATCGTCGGGGGTAAAGGGTCGCCGAGCGAATCCGTAGAGTTCCGCGCGTTTCTGTCCGTGTGTCCGTGTTTCTTCGTTTGTGTGCGTGCTTGCATAATACAACGGCGGTATTTGCAACGTCGTAGGTCTTCGTTAAGCTTGAATTACGATTTTCGGCTTGTTCATCGGAGGCTGGAGCTTCCACTTCCGCCAGTGGAACCGCCAGGATTTATTCGGCCGCGCTCATCGGCGGGGATGTCCGAATTATCATACGCCTATACTACTGATTCCCTTAACAAAAGAGTGACCTTTGGGATGGCGAGATCGCGCGGGGGCTGACACTCGAGGAAACTCGATCCTCGCATATCCCTTTCAACCCTTACAGGCTTTTATGCTGTTGGTCGCTCCCCCCCCCCTCCCACCCCTACTCTACTCATCGCGGAAGAAATCCAAAGGGAGACTCACCCAGAGGATGTTGTAACTGGCATAAGAAATAAGTATCTTAGATTATCCAAGGAATTCAGCAGCAGTAGCAGCGGCAGCAGGTTGAAAGTAATATTGAGTGGAATCCTGCTGGGATGCTAAGGAGAAAGGGGTGAGAGGGGTGGGGGTGGAGTTGCGAAAGGGGATTTGCCAGTAAGGACCTACCTCGTTACACTTACAAGCAAGCAAAAAGGGATAAGGGCAGGCACTGGGTATACTGGAACAGAAATGGGAAGGGGAGGGGTGGGCGGGGGAGAGAAAGTAAAGGAAACCCGGCGAAACTGTAGAATAAAGTTAGAAGCCAAAGACGAACGTAGTTAGAGCAAAGTTTATTCGACCTTGTTCAGTGGCTCGAAAATCAAAGATACGGGGCGGGGGTCAATCTTCTTAAGGGGTGGCTGAACAAGTTTTACTCGAGGTAAGGGATTAATAAAGTAGACAAGACAATTGGCAGGTGTTCGTTCAATCGTTTCGATTATTAAAATCGTCACGAGACATTTTATTTAGTTTCTTTTTTTTTTCAAGTGAACGATGGACATTATGGAAAATTAACAAGAAATTTTAAATCTAGGGAATGAAAATTGAGAGTCAGGACTCCCCCCCCCTCCCCTCTAGAATTGCTTTCGTCCATTTTAATTGGAGAAATTTTCATCTGGTGGAAAAAGAGAGAGAAAGATTTGAGAGGGGAGGGGGTGGTTAAGGTTGTTAAGGGTTGGAGGGTGGACACGTTCTGCTTGAGAAAAAGGATTAGTGAAATTGACGAGGCCCTCAGGTACGCCCAGCAATTCACCTTCCCGTTTCGCTGGCCAAGCAAAAATAAAGTAGGTTCGCCGGGAAGCTTGAAAAGCTCGAAAAGCTTATTACTCCGGCCATTTCTGAAACTACCAGTGAAATGCAAATCGTTATTGCATTAATATTTTAGCTTTTCGAGCGAGCTACACTGATATTATTAACCCCTTAATGAAATTCCTTGGGAGCTTTCAAAATAATTCTTTGGCTTTCGTTCGTTTGTTCTCCCGAGTTTCTCTCTCTCTCTCGTTAATTTTCCAATAAAAAGCCGAAAACACAGAAACGAGAGCGCAGAAAAAGCGTCGAAACGAGAAATCGAATGTCGAGTATCACCGTCCCAGTCCAGGAGGAGAAATTTGGAAAATTTTTCCAAAAGACATCTCGCGAAATTGTTCAAATAAAATATTCAAAGAGGGTTGTAGGGCCTTAACAATTTAATGGCTTTACCTCGTAACATTTAAAATAACTCTGTTAGAGAGCGTTGTTTAAAAAGGAAGGGCGTTTTTACGAGCAAAAAATAGGCGAGCCATGAATGAGCCGAGATTTTATCCGGGGGGAGTCGTCAGATTCCTTCCAGCCGTTATAAAGCCAGTGGCTGCGGCCGGGAAAAAGGTTTGAGGGGGTTGGGCTTGAAGGGTGGCTTACAAATATCAAACGAAGTCTGGCTGAGCAAAAATTTTAATATTCCCAAGCTAAAGTGTCACTAAAAAAAGCCAACTGCGATTTTCAGTCACGAATAAACGAGCCCTGAACCGCTTGAAATTTCATCCCCTAGGACTTGTCAGGGGTTGCTTTCAGCCATTGCGAATCCCTGTAACCTTTGGGGCTCGGGGGGTGTGTGTGGAAAGCAACTTTGGAAATAGAATCGAAATAGGGCTTGGGTGAGAGCGCGCGCGCGCGCGCGTGTGTGGGGTAAAGAGGTGGTTGATCCGCGGATGATCAGAGGGGGTTGAAAATGGAGTAGTTAGGATGGTAACTCGGAAAATGGGGGTTGTCGAGTACCGGTGGCGGCTTACCAGGGTTAAACTAAATACGGCCACCGGCGAAATTCGACAATATTTTCATCCCTTGAATTTCGCCAGATTCCTCGTGCCACCCCCTCGTCGGATTTCTTCCAATGGGGTTGTAAAGCCCACTGCTGTGCGGCCGTGCCTCGAAAAGGGGGTAGCAAAAAAAGAGGAGGAGGAGCAGTCGCCGAAGGAGAAGAGGGTTGGTCGGGGTGGCATCGGGGGTTGAAAAGGTGTTCCCGGGATAGGAAAATGGTCCGTGGGCAATGAAAAGGGGGTGGAAAGCGCAGTAGCGCGGAAGGAGGGGTTGTTCGGGCTTGGCTGACAAATATCGCGTGAAATATGGCCGGGCAAGAATGTGCTGCTCATTTCTGCGATTTTCACGAGACACGAGAGAAACGATGCCAGGCCACGTCAGGGAAATTTGTTAGGGGCTGCCACGAATTTGTCTCGCCACGAGTCTCTTACACCGATCGAGAGGCCGATTCTGAAATCCATTTTTCACCCCCGTGGAGCTTTCATGCGTCGAAGTCAAGCTCCGCCGAGAATTTTCCATTAAGAACCTCTTTTCAGCCATTATTTATCAAACCCACCCCCTCCCACCCACCCCAGTCCTCCACCTCTATATTAAATATCGCACGGGGAGTGATATATCAGAGGGTTTCTCAGGCTTGTCGCGTTATCTCTGCCGCACTCGCCTCGAAACACGCGTCGGCAATTTCGGCTTGCAAATTCACCACCCACCCCCACCTCCCCCGCCGCCGCTAAGTTTCGCTGAAGACGTCGATTCCCCTTCGACGATCATCTGGCAGGAATTGTTTTACTTGCGAAGAGAAATTAAGGAGATGGAGAAGTTGTTACACGGGCCACCACCCACCCCCGCTCTCACCCCCACCCCCTCACCGTCGACCCCGACTGTTGTTAGAAAAGTCAGCTTTCGTAAATTGCGTTTGTTATTTCGAGTGGCGAGTTCCTCCTGGGCTTTTCGGGACTCCGCCGGTGAGATACCCTCGAGGCATAATTAGTGCTACCCCCCCGGGGGTGAGTTTCCGGTTCTTGGATTTCGAGCGCGTCCCGAAAACACCACCCTCTTCTCCCGTTTGCTCTTTCTTCCCTGATTTTCTTCGAATCTTTCGTTCGTTCCGTCCCTATGCTTTTGCTACGGAGTAGAAGGAGGGGGTTGGGGGGAGGGTCGCAAAAATTTCTTAAAAATTATTTCGAAATTTCATATCGCTGCGGGCGCCCGCTACCTCCCCCAGCCCCTCCCACATTAATCTTCCCCGGCTACATTTTCGTCAGATTTATTTTTCGAGTTACAATGGACTCGTAAAAACGAAGCTACTTCTTTACGCTTCTTTTGCATAACGTTTTAAAAATTTTACTTTTATAACGTCATTAAAAAGGAGGGCGTAATGCTGGCTTCTCGTTATAAAACCGAGGCGCGCTGGCTTATATTAATTAAAATTAATGAATGGGGGGATGGCTCATTTCTTTAACAATTTCCGGCCAAATCTGATATTCAAATGACGCTAAATTAATTTACGTCGATTCGACGAGTGACGACCTGAAATTTTCAATGAGCTCACACTCCTCCCCCTCGAGGGAGGTCCGTTCGATTTAAGGGTTGACAGCGCCACGAGAATATTGATTCGAGCATCGATGTACTATTATTATTATTATTATTATTACCATCACCATTACTATTGTTATTATCGTCGTCGCCGTCGTCGTCGTCGTAGCGAACCACCTGGATTTTTTTCCAATCGAAATTATGGTCCTGCTCGAGGGAACCGTTGCAAGCTCGATTCCCTGGCACGGGGTTGGAGGCGGGGGTGGGACCGGGGGGTGGTTGACTAACTACAGCTCCAGTTCCCATTTCTTTTTTGCTCGTTGAAACATGTCCGCCCTAATCCAGGATTCCCTCCGTCTTCGAAGGAGTGGGGGAAAAAGCTCCGGGCTGGAAAGCACGTGTATCTGGCTGTTAAGTGTACGGGGGGTGGGGGATGTTACTTGGGAGTTTCACCGCTGGTGGACTGGCTCGTTACGGTTTTTCCAGCGGGGCGAATATATCGCGCCATTAGTCACGTGTCAGACGGACGACGTGCATGGATCGACCTGGTCAAGCAGCTTTTTCAGCGGCGAAATAAAATATGGCCGCGGAGTGGCCTCGCGGAAGAACCGATAAAGCTTCCGGGCTAACCAAGCACCCCTCCCCACTCCCAGCCACGCGGTGCCTCGACGAGATTCCCTAATTTGCCTGATTTGCATCCCCGGAGCTCTTACGGTAAACCACCCCCTTGATCGTCGAGCCGACCACCCCCCGGAGCTTTCGGCCTATCGAAAAAGCTCGAAAGCTTCACGGGGTTAAATCGAAAGGGGATGGGGGTTGCCAACACCCCTCCACCCTAGTGTTCCACGAGGACGCTTCCTCCAGGATTGTTTTCCTCGAGCTTACGGGGGTGAGCGAAGCTCGGAGCTTTTTTTCACGCCAAGGATCGCGCTGGGGGTCTAACGAATCTCTCCGCGGGCGTGGCAAAGAAATTTGTGGGGTGCTCGTCGCTTAAATGGGATTTTCTTCTTTTCCCACCTTCCACCCCCCATCCCTACGGAATCCGGCGCTATAAATATCGTCCTGGCAAAAGGAAATGGAAGAGCCAACTGGTTCTCTCGAATCGGGGGTTGGGGGTTGGGGACTGGTGATGGTGGTGGAGGGTGCACGGGGGTTGCAAAACTATCTGCGTTCGTTAAATTAATCTCCGGGTGAACCGGGCAGATCGCGAGCTTTCTTCGGCCTGCGCTCTGCTCTCTCCATTTTGGAAGAATGATCCATCCGTGTCCTTCACCCCCTGGAAATAAGGGCATCCGCAAGTTTGGGGTGAAGTTCTGCCGCGCCGATGAATCGATCAAAATCACTGTTCCGCTCCTCAATTTACTCCGGCTGATAAATATTTTTTATTGATTTATAGAAAGCAATTTTTCCTCTCCCGAGGATTCCTTCGGTCTCACCCCTGCTTCCTCGTTCCCACTTCTACCCCTCTCTCTCTCTCTCTCTCTCTCTCTCTTTTTCTTTATTTTAAATCAGATTGATTTATTACCTTCGATCAATGCGCCGCGCCATGGAAAAACTGGAATTCTTTACTGAAATAAGTACAATCAAGGGATGAATCGAGGAAAATTATCCAGAGTCAAGGAGCTTATCCGTGGGGAAAAATAAGAGGATTAGAATGACAAATGACCTTATTAAATTAAACCTCCAACTATAAAGTTGATTCCTGATATGACTGGCATCCGGACAGGCATTGGGGTAGAAAGCTGGCTAACGGGGTAAGGTCTAATGGATAAAGAAGAAGCGAGAGGGGTGTAGGAGAGGGAGAAGAGGGAGGAGGAGAGCGAGAGCAAACGATATGAAAGAAATATGATAAAAGATAGATTAGAGTAATACGTGGAAAGCGCGCGCGCGCGCGCGTGAGAGAGAAGGGAGAATTGAGAAAAAATGAGAGATAAGAAACCGTGGCGGAAGAAAGGAGAGAAGGAAGAGTGATAAGGATGGCTGGAAAAATGAATTTAAAGTGGAAAGATCGGATAAGGGTAAGAGAGAAAAATAGTTTAACCACAAGCTATCGCGTGAAATTAGGTAAGTGAGAAAGCAGCGGGAAGGCGGGAGGAGGAAGAAGGGAACAAAGAAGGGGATGAAACAAAGGGGGAGGAAGAAAGCGGAGAGGGTGGTAGAGGGGTGCGGAGGTTAAGAAATAAAGAACGAGCGAAGGAGGAAGAATAAGGGGAGAAAGGAGGAAAAATGAAGAAGTACGACAGGAGGAAGGAAGAAAGGTGGGATCTCCCTAATGAAAAAGCTCGGGAAGAGATTGCGAGAGGGATGAAAGCTTTCAACGAGTTGGGCTCGAAGCCAAATAGTGTTTATGGAGTGCATCGCGTCTCCCTCGGAGTGGACCTCCTCGATACTGCCTGACTTCTCGTTAAACGTTTTGCCTCGACGGAATATCCGCTTCACCCCCTGAATTAATTGCTACCCCTTCCGAGCTTTCAGCCCCCCACCCCCACCCCTAGCATCATCCAGTTCCACGCTTCCTTTCAAAAATATTCGCCTCGCCCCTCCGAACAAGGGGAGGGAGATTGACGTAAATTTTACCCTGCCCCCAACCCCCTCCCCAAAACTACCCTTATCTCCAAAATCGCGCGAAAGAGCGTAGATCTGTTTTCATTCCGATGCCGCGGAACTTGGTCGAAATACGATCGAAGGCGGAGAAGTTTCGTGACGCCGTGGAAGAGAAGCGCGAAGAGTTCCTCGCGTTCCTAACAAGTTCCCGATATCTTCTTAAATAAGTTTTTCGAGCAAATAACGGTGCGCGCGCTTTCGAAAAATTAGCGAGACGTTTCGAGATTCGGCACGGGGGTGAAGGGGGTGGACGATCTTTTCTGCCACGAGTTAATTTGCGAAGGGCCCGAAGCTTTTTTCTCGCAAGCTCCTCGATCGAGGGATTCCTGTATATAGTTTTCCCAGCAAAGTATTCGTAAATGTATCCAGGGGATTTGCAAGTTTATGCGATGAAAGACGCAGCTCCGAGGACTTTTAAAGCTCGCTTCCTGCATTTGCCTTTCAAATGTGCTTTTGTCTCAGGCTCTCACTTGATTTCGACTATAATAGCACGTATTTGCTTACGGATATTTCAATCTTGTTTCTCGAAACATTCAATTAAGTCTAGCAGACGGAAAGTGGACAAGCTTTGGACGAACGAGACATCCCCCCTCCCCTCACCCCCGCCGGAAGGCTCGGTGAGATTTTTTACACGCTCTTGACGGCGAGTCGATTTAAGAGTAACATCCCTGAATCGTCGCGCTCTTCCCCTGAGATTCTTCGCGGATCGGAGGGTGTCGCTGGTACGCAACGACGGGGGTAGGGGGTGAGAGGGTGGAACCCCGAAATATCGGGGGGTTCGTTTTTCAAGAAATAGGAGGCTCGGGCGTAACGGGCTACAGCCGTCTGGAGGTCGCTAGTAATTTTTAATTAAAACTTTCCGGCGTACTCTGGCATCCCCTATTTAATTTCACGATATATCCCCCGGATACGACTGAATTATTCTCCTGCATTTACCTTCCGGCTGCGAGCGATAAAACTGTAGGAATATTCGTAATTTCATACGTATGGCTATCTAGGACAGGTATGCGCGAGCGACAGTGTTTGCGGGTCTGCGTCCGTATCTGTGTCTGCGCGGGGGGGTGGGTCCGAGGGAGTACACGTACAACGTTTCTATTTAGAGTAAAAAATGAAGAGGAAGAAAAAAAGAAAGAAAGAAAGAAAGATGCTTTTAATAGAAATTTATGAAAACATGAAAAGGACACGGTGTTCGCCTCTATAAGTTTTTTGCAATAAAACTTTTATGGGGCCATGAAAATTATGGATTAAAGGAAGAAAGATAAAGACAGGGCTAGAGAGAGAGAGAGAGAGAGAGAGGAGAGTAATTTTTATTCCAGCAGAGATTACTTTATAAGCCGTTAATTATGTTATGTCCGATTATTAATTACGATATATTAATCGTATTGCTTTTTTACTATGATATTGCTTTAATTCAAACACACGCACGCACACACACATATAAGATAAAATTAAAAAATTGATATGAACAGTTTTTTACGTATTCTCCTTAGTTGTATAACACTATAGTGGAGATTATGATATCGAGTGAAATGTATTTTATAAAAAATATTGAGTTTTAATATTTTGGTTTCTCTAGCGATTCTCTGAAATGGGGATGGGGGTGGGGGATGCGTATCCTTTTAGGGGTAGGAAAGCTCGAGGGCCCGTAACTGGAGCTTTTTGTAAAAAACCAAAAGTGCGAAATATTCGAATGGCCACGCAATAAAACTTTTATGCGAAACTGCAACCGGGAGATAGGGGTAGGTTACGCACACACACACGCGTGCATCCGTGTGTGTGCATGCACGGAAAGTGGTAGCCCAATTTTCATTTTACCCTTTGATTGATTTCCTCCGATGCCCATTTAGTCGAATCTCTGTTCCTCCGCTTACCCCCTTGCCCCCTCCCCTGCTTGCCCCATGCCGGTCGATCATCCCAGGGATTAAGTTTAAAATTTAAAGTCCGCAGTGACAATTTAATGAACCGATGAAACTGGCGAGAGAGTTTCAAGTGGCCGGAGCTAGGGTGCTCGGAACAAAAAATTAATTGAAATAAAGGGATGTGAATTCAAATGTAATTCCGCCGGATAAGGGATCCCGTATAGTGGAGGAACTTAACGAAAATGGGGTTGGAAAAATTCTTCGAACTAAACGAGAGCAGACGTAACTGATATTTCCATGAAAAAACTCGATTGGTTCGCGTCCCCCCCCCCCCCCACCCCCCGCACTCGATTTAACCACAATATTTAGAATTGGGATTAGGATGGATCAGGGTGGATTTGGGGTGAAAGACACCGATAATCGAGGAATGTTGCAAAAACAATGGGAAATCGATGGAAGAATTTTCGCGTGATTAAGTTCAGGAGAAATCCACCCCTCCCCCCGTCTGAATGGAACAGGATCGATTGGAATAATTAGAAAGTATTCAAGATCAAGATCGGGCGATCTCCTTCGGGTGCATTCAGGGGTGGTTTAATCGAGTTTCCCTTTTCCAATATTTTCTGGCAGGATGCACAGGAGGGTAGTAGCTGTTACCGCGCGGCTGAAACCAACTGGCTGATTCCTTAGGTAAGGAAAGCTTCGACAGTTCGAGACGACTTGAAAGGGATGGAGGGGTGGTGCGCGGGGGTTGGAGGGAGTGAAAGCTGCCGTGAGAGTCCACGGGAGAAGGTAAAAAGGGACGAGTTGATTTTTTAAAGGTGGAAAAGGGTTCCCGAGAAGTAGGAACGAGGATGAAAATAAATAGGGGTTGGGGAAGGGGGGAGGGGTAGCGGGTGAAAGGAAGGTAAAAGGGGTTTGGTAGGGGTTGGAGAAGTCTGTCTATCGAAAGTAGAAAGCTCCGGTAACGCGATGCGTCTTGGAAGAAGACGGAGTCTTCTGTAAGAGAACGAGAGAAATGGGGGGGTGGCGCGTTGGGGGTTGGGGGATGAAAGAGGGCGAGCCGCCAAGCGCGTTTGCGGTTTCAAGCTTTGACAAATTTCAGGAGGATTTAAAATTTATACCTTCGGATATATTTTATGATATTCGATTCAGCTGTTTCCTTTCGAATGATCGATCCATTTATGATCGAGTTTCATCCCTTCGCTCACCCTCTTTTTTCTCACGCCAAATTAAAGTCACCTGCGAGCATTTCGACGTGAATCGACAACAGTCTTACGAGCGTACGAACACACGCGCGCTCTTTATCCAGACTCCAAATTACGAGGAATCGCGCGACTCGTCTCCGCGCTACTTTCTCTTTCTCCTTTCAAGGGATAATGAGTAAGAAAGCTCGGGCGTAATCTCAATATCGCGCTGTACCACTGTTTTACAGTATAAATTATCACGTGGAATGGGTAACACCCTTTTTTGCGGAGGAGAAGTTAAGGCCGGCGACTCTGGCATTAAATATATCTAAAATGGAAATCTTTCGCGTTAAAAGAACGGAGGAAATGGGGCGGGTGGCCGAGGGTTGGGGTTGGAGGGTGTTCAACATCCAAGTATTTTTGCAGCTTGAAGAGCTTTGATGAATTTCAGTGGGAATCGATGCCAGCCGAGCATATTATGTCAGCGGAGCTTATCGAATGCTCGACTGAGTAATGCGAAGCTTTCAAGGAGCTTTCTTGTTTATTTGTCTCGCGGGTCAGCGGGGGGAGGGGGATGTCCTGCAGGAACATAACGGCGAGAAAAAATTGCTGAGAATTTTACACGCGCGGCTGATACATTGGTTGCTCGTTTAAATACGGCCCGGTGAAGATTTGCGAGACAGGGAGGAATTTCGCGATGAGGGTTGCGCCGAGAAGAGAAACGACGAGGGGAGTAGCCCGGGGGAGGGGGGAGTTGTGGAATAATTGAATAGCAGCTTAGACTAATAAAGAGTGCACGCGTTGGACCACGCGAACAGGGCCAACCGGAAAGTAACCGCTCGATTTATCCTGTAAAGTAGGAAAAACTGGCGACGAGAGAGTCGGGGTGGCTTGAAAACAGGGAGGGAGGGAGGGGGTAAGTGTACCGTGAAGGGGCTTAAAGAAGGGATGATCGGGGCTTTTTAGCGTGCTCGAGAAAAGGCGAGAGGGATGAATATCCATCGGCAACCGCTGGAATGGGCCGAGAACTAGCGGGAACGGTGAAAAAATTCCAAATTCGAGGGATGAAACTTTCGAGGGGGTTGGCCCACGATTTTAGACAGAAAAGATCGAGCGGGAGGTGGGGGAGACGGGAGAATAGAGAAAGAGGGATAGAGCAAGAGTATTCGGTTTAAGGGTGAAATTTCAAAGTGTGTAAAATAAGCTCTGCAGAGCTTGAGAAATAAAATGAGGATTAAGGAGGCGGTGGGGGGTGGCGAGGGAGGGGGTTGAAGGCGAAAGAGAAAGAGGGAGTGTACGGTAAAGGTAAGGAGCAGCAAAAAAAATGAATGATGTAAAATGGGAAGTTCAATGGGATAATAGGAGGAGGGAGCGGGGGAGGAAGATGTAAAATAAGACTGAGGTGATATAAAGTAAGGATTAGAGGGGTGGAAAAATGTTAGAATTCCCCGAGAGGAGAGAAAGCACGATTCGAGCTTTAGGAGAGAGGGAGAGAGAAGTTGGCCCGGAGTTTTAGGAGTGGAAGGAAGGAGGGGTGGCACTCGAAGATTACGTATACACCCGTGAATATCTTAAGTGGCCCACAGGATCGAGAGGGATGAGAGCTTCCCACCCCCGGTCCCTCGTAAAAAAGAGAAAGCTCCTCGTGACTGGAAAGCTTCGGAATTCGCGAAAGTTTAACTCGCCGGCACGTGTGGCGACAGCTTAATGCTTCCGGTATATTTCTATTGTGCTCACCCACCCCCTTACCGCCCGCCATCCTCGCCTCCACCCCTCCCTCTGGCTTTTCTCTATTTTCCTAACGTGCCGACTCCCCCTCTCCGCGACTACCCCCGTATCCACCACCACCACCACCACCCCAACATCCCTTTTGTCACATTCCGGACATTTATTTTCTACGGTTACTGCATCACGATCAAGCGTTTCCGGTAACGCCTTTGTTCTTCCTTTTCTCACGCCCTTCCCCCTTTCTCACCCCCCTCCAAATTCTAACGTAAAACGATCCAATCGCGCAGAATTGCCCCGAGAGTTCTCGCAGCAGCTTGCAAGTTCCTCGCGAGAAATTCCTCGAGGTAGTCGTCTCGACCCTCGAGTTCACTTCCGGTTCTTGGACAGGCAAAACCGGAAGTCGCGGGAGGGGGTTGGGGAGGGAATCTCATTGCTCGATAGCGAGGAGATTCCCGAGGAATTAGTTTATCAGCCGGAAGTGGAAGGCGGATTCCTTCAAAGGGACGCTCGATTGACTTCGGCATGATAATTATATCCGTAAAATTCTCGGATGCGAGGACCAATGGAATTTCTCAAGAGCTTTTTCACCCCCTCCTCCCTCAACCCTTGGTCAGTTAGGAAAACATCGTCGTCCCCGCCATTTGTTATTCTACTCGTTTTACCGTCGTCGCACCACCCCGCGCATTTTTATTACGACAATTTTCCATTAACTCTCCACTTCACCCCCCTCCCCCCACCACAACTCACCCCTCACGCTTTTCCAGTATTCAAGTGAAAATACGAGGGTTATTATTTGGTTTAACGCGGTATCTCCGTCAAGGGGGATGAAAAACGAACAATCGCGGAAAATTGGAATCTCTTACTTTACTTTCGGACGTATTTTCCCACGGTTTATTCCCCCCCGCCCTCCGCCGTTTCTAATTAATCAGTGGTCTTGCTCTTGGTACTCTCCACGTCGTGACAGTTTCTCGAGTCGTTTGATTTTGCGATTATCGAGAAACTCCCCCGCCGACGCCCGACGAGGAGAGCCGGAAAATTTCAGATTTTCCCTCGTGGAGCGAAAAATTTTCCAGCGCCACGCGGGAGAGGGGTGGGGTAGTGTGGGGGGAGGAATATTTTCTGATACGCCACGCATCCTTCCGGTGCTCGTTTCCTGCCTGAGGAACTTCCGGCTTATCCAGGATTCCAGCCAGCGGTGCGAAATCCGAGACACCCCCGCTAGGCTCACCCCCAGCCCGAAACCACCCCTAAAACCACCAGCCACGCAAAGAAAAGCAATGCGATTTATCTCGCGTATCGTCTGCTTTCACCTTCGAACAAAATCTCCCGGTGTACGTACACATGTGGTTGTTCTCGCTCTGTTTCTGCAAACGTACACCCCCACCCCCTCCCCCTTTCCGCGCCAAAAATTGCCGGAGACAGTTTGCGGGATATTCGTCGCTGGGAAAATTCCCTCGATTTTCTCCCCGATATAATCCGAAGTCCCAAAGAAATTATCGCTTGTCGCGCCTTTTACCCCTTCCCACCCCCACCCCTCTCCCTCGATTAGATTTTTAGCGAAAGACGCGTCTCGTTTGACATTTTCCCCCCGACTGCGCGGAGTAGCTTCCGCTCTTTTTTTTCTCTCTGCTTTTTGCAACAGTAACCGTGTACGGGGTTTGTCGAATATTTTTGTATTTTCCATTTGCTCACCCTTATATTTCTATGGTATAATTTCTGCGTCGTTAGAATCGTCGAATGGAATGTCGGACACAATGTTTTCCAACAAAGTAGAAAAGCTCCCGCGCGAGCTTCGTTCTATCGGTTTTGCGCGAGGTTAGAGAATATTTGCATATTTTTCCGTAGCTCATTTCGACTCCCGGTATTTCGTATCGATGCGATTAGAAATACGATATCGCTTTTCCCATGAGTTTACTCGCAATAAAATGGCCACCCCCGAAGCTTCCTACGCAACCGCGCGTATATTTTCGGTAAAAGAGAGAGAGAGAGAGAGAGATCCCGGTCGATGCACTCCATTTTCTAATGACGATAAATGCTCGTCGACTCCTCCACCCCCCCTCTCCCACGAATCGTGAAAAATCAGCAGTGGTTCTCAAAGAGAGAGGAAACGGCGCGAGGATAAAAATTTGTCCCTCGGCAGAAACGAGGGGTGGTTGAAAAGTTAGGGGTTGAAAGGTAAGAATGGACCCATACGGAGCAGAGATATAAGAGGCGGGGGGTGGAGTGGGGGTTGAGATGTAAACCTGGGATAAATTTTCCTCTCGCCGCTGAAGTTAGTGGGAAACAGGTTCGAGGCCTGGGTTCTTCGAGGGCATTAAACGCGTTGGTATTTCGCGTAATGGGAATATTTTTCTCCTTGGCTCCATTTCGAAGCCATTCCAGACGGCAGCAGCTTCGGGGATGAAGGAAAACGGCTTTTGTGAGGCCACCAAGCTGATCCCCCGAGTTTCCGCGGCTCACCCTACTATCTTTTTCTCTCACGCCCTCTCTTCTCTGCTCTATACCACCCCCTCACCCCCAGACCCACATGTCCTCGCTCAATCCCGTCTCATCCCCTTTCAACCCCCTTCTGCCCTCCCGCTGACTTTCCGGACCATTCGCACTCTCCCCGTCCACCAGCCATCTCCCTGCCCCACCCCCTTCACCTTCTTCCACCCTTTCTGCTTCTTCAGCCAGCCCGAAGCTTGCCGCGACCACCGAAGTCATTACCGCCGAAAGGTCCGCAAAATCATTTCCACCCTGACCAGCGAACATACCGAGAGCTCATAAACGATATTACGATCCAGGATCGCCTACTGCGGTCTTTCTATGACCGTTGCGTCGTCCTCTCTCTCTCTCTCTCTCTCTCTCTGCTCCTTTTCATCTGCCCGCCACCCTTCCAACCCTTCCAATACTCGCCGCCAGGGCTTTAACCCTCTGGAGATTTTCAGAAAGAGATTTTCCAGCCTGGGAGAGTCTGCTGGCCACTCTTCGGTACCTTTTAAATATTAGAAACTGAAAGGGTGCGTGAAATTATTTTCTGGAATGAAAATCGTCTCTCTCTCTCTCTCTCTCTCTCTTTTAGTGATTTACAGAAAATTTTTCTTTCGATTGATTTTCTTGCGTCTTTTATTTATCGAAACAAATGAGAGAGAGAGAGAAAGAACAAATGCGTTTGGAGATCGGAATTCCCTTAATTGTCGTTTATGCTTGACTTGTACCACTGAGGCGTTGGGAATACTTTAAGACGGTGAATTTAGATTTGTTGAAAAGCTGCTTCTTTATTCCGTTGATCGATGATGCAGAAATCCGCAGAGCTTCGCCGAGGAACATTAATTCCGCGAAATGCACTTCATTCCAACGGCAACCCAACCCCCGCGCCACCCCCGCGCTCGGAGGAAAGCTCGAGCTTCCCAACTCGGATGACGGGCTCTCCTTTTGTTTTCCTAAGTATCCACTCACCCCCTTGTCATTCTCCAGGAACTCGCGTGACTTAAGAGCAATCCTTATCTATCAAGCCCCACCCCCTCCCACCCCCGGCCTCTCCGTCTTCACCTGACTTCGACTCATTCTCGAATATTTGTTTCTTTGTCCCGGCTCACCGAGTCGCTCTCGAACTCCAGGGAAATTTCCGCTTCCTCTCTGCCAGAGCCCTCTCCGCCGAGCTCTTCGGATAGGGGTAGCTACCCCCTCCGATAGGTATTTTCCGCGAGATTACGCGCCGGCTCTTAATATTTTCCAGTTCCGCGCGAGAGCGCGTCCCAACGAATTCTCTCGAGGCTTGCGCCTAAAAACTAAAAAACGGGGGGTTGGGGGTGGGGAAGGGGGTTGAAGCGATTCTCGTCGGAGTTCCCTTTGGAGCTTTCGAGACCGCATTTATCGCGAGACGCGTGAGTCTCTCCGGTGCTGGGAGAGCCCCGATGAGAAAGCTCATACTTAACCGTGGCGTCATTACGGGTATGTATTTGGGAGTGGCGAAGGGGTGGCGCGGGGAGAGTCGGGCGCTTGAAAGGGTGAAGGGGGTTGCACCGGAATTTTCAAAGGAATTCCAATTTTACGAGACGAGACAGAACGAGTTTCGCCTTTCACGCGCTCCGGGATGTTTTCCTTGCGAAAGACGGATGCCGCGCGAAGGGAACTAAGAAAACCGGCTGAAAGAAACTGCTTGAATCGAAAAAGAAATCGCGAAACGACGGGGGGCCCCCTGTTTCAAAGAAGCATTTCGCTCTTTCAGCAGAAGGATTGCGGAAGAAACTCGCGAGAGTTACGAGAGTTACACGGGGATAAAGAGAAAGCTCCACCGGAGGTTTCGTTAAGATCGGGCGAATTAGAGATAGAAATTTTCTCTCTCCTTCTCGAGGGGTTGAATGGGGGTTGGTCTTAAAAATGCCACTTTTATAAAATCACCGTGGAGAATCGATGAAAATCCACCCCGCCGAATCCTCCGATGGACGGATAAAAAAATCACCGAAGAAAAGCTCCGCGAAAGCTTAAACGAGGGATGTGGTTTGGGGTGGGGGTAGTTTGGGAAAGGGGAAGGGAAAGGGGATGGAACGAAATTTCGTACTATAATTGCGAGTCCTTGGCCTCGATCACCCGTGAAACAGGATTTCTCGAGGTTGCCGACGTTTCCCGGGACTCTGCTACCCCTTCGGGGGTCTCGAGCTGGCGGGAGGGGGAGGAGACGGGGTTGGGGGTGGCGAATGTTTTTTCCAACAAACGAGTCTGGCGGCTGTGCTTCTCGCCGTCGTAGCGGCAAAAACTGGAATCTTCCGGAGGAAAACGTCGTGACGTTTCCTGCCTATCGCCTTCCACCCCCGCCCCACCAACCCACCCCCACTGGCAAAACCACGAAAATGGGATTCCGGATTACGCGCCGGCGCGGAAGTATTGCCACCGGAAATCCACGGGCCGCAAATTACCTGTCAAATGGGTGAAAAGTGCATTGTCAATGACAAAAGCAACGAGCCAACCCTCACCCCCGCCCCACCCCCGACCCATCAGCGTAAACCAGTCGCGAATCTTCCAACGAAGCTTCCTTTTCGGTTGTTTTTTTCCCTTCCCTTTCCTCTCCCTCTCCCTCTCTCTCTTTGCGTGAAACGCGTAAAAAGGTAGAACGTCACACTAGGGGGTGAACGTCACCGAGCACGACGAGGGTTTCAGGGCGTGAAAATTCTCCAGGGGGGGTTGTTCGCTCTGACGAACCCTCCGGGATGCGTCTCGATCGCGGATGCTCGCGGGTACTCGCGAAATCCCGTGGAAATTCGATTATTCCCGGGCGTCTGACCACAGCTCGACTTTACTACTGAAAATCGAGCTTTTGCATGGAAACGCGTAGTTCTCGGAGGTCGACCGGGTGTCGGTCGATCGAACTCGACGATGGACGTGGGCCGGAGGCCCGGGGGCCCACTCGTACCCGGGACAGACGCTTTTAGAAAGGAAACGCTGCGAGTGTTAAAATGCCGCGGAGGAATAAAGGCCGGATGAAAGAGTAAAAGCCTTTCCTCCTCCTCCGCCTCCTCCTCCATTCGACTTCGGCTTCCTTTTGCGCTGGAACTTGAGTGTGGAAAAAAGAAACGCAGGCGTGACGAGGGGAAAAAATGGCCTCGTTTCCCCCGACAGCAAAGGGCCCCCCATGAATCACCCCGTAAACTTGTACACACACTTGCTCCTTTCAGCCACCCCGCGCCACCCTCCACGGTATAAACAGTCCGCTCATTATGAGCCGCGTATACTACTGGCTTACATGAATCACGCTGTACAATGGAGCCTCGGAGAATAATTAAAATTTATTCGAAAAGAGTAACGCGTCGATGTATCAATGCGAGTGGCTCGTGTTTATTCGGGACTTAGCCGACGCGAAAATAACCATTGGAAATGTTGAAAATGGGAAAATCCCCTGAACGAATCACCCCTGCGAAGTCCGATGGGGGTGGGGGTGATTCTAATAATAAGCGAAAGAGGGCAACGGTGAAGGGGGGTTGGTTGGACGGGGAGGTAGGATGGAGTCCGAGGAAAAAGGGGGATGAAAAAAGGAAGAGACTCATAGAGGAGCAATCAATAAATCCGCGAGAGCTTCATCCGGAGCTTTTATATGTACGCGCATAAGAAAAATCCTACAGATACGAGGGTAGCAATCGATAAATCCATTGGAACTTTATCCAGAGCTTTTATTTAAAGCTCTCGCTAAGGTAAATGGACGAGCAGGTATTTCTCGGAGGTTTTTAATGCCCCCCCCCCTCCTATCCTCTGCCCCTTCACTCCGTGGTGGGGAAATTAGAAAGTTATTTTTTCCTGTTAATTAATAGGGCGGTCCTGTTATTCGAGGCTCTAGCGCGAAATTATTTTAATAAGTTAATAAATAACAACCCTCTTCCCCCCTGAACCTCCCCCCACCCACCGGCAGCCTTTATGAGCTTTTCACGAGGGAAAATTGCGCGCGGATATTTGTTTGGTAGATCAATAGCTTAAAGCTCTCTCGCCCCGGAGATGAGCTTAATAAATTAATAATAAATTCAATTAATACTCCGCGAGAAATTACAGCCCTACGGAATCCACCCTCTGTGATTCTAAATGCCCCCTTGATAAACGACAGTTTTTCCGGAGCTTTTTCCTTCCACCCCTGCCCCCGCCCACCCCCGGGGAAACGACGATGGATGCTTTTCTGCTCTCGGCTAATCTACAGTTCGGGCGGGGAGGGGGGTTTAGGAGGGGAGGTAGAGAGGGGTGGAAATGGAGCTTGCATTATACCGAAACAGGGTAGTGATACCGGGGTGAGATTTTTTGCTGCCCGGTAACGAGGCAGAAGTAAGTTATACGGGGTGGTTTTGGGAAGTCGAGCTTCAAGGGGGGGGGGGTTGGGGGGTGGTCACGATAAGGGAGAGCTAAGGCGAGCTTTGGGGATTGCACGCTGCAGGACCGGGGGTGGGTGGTAGGGGGTGGAGGCCCACAGTAAGAAGCTTCGCAGTACCGACGTAAAAATACTACCCCCTCTCTCCCTCGCGTGTAATCCGATGAATAAAACTGTTTCCAAAACTTGCAAGTTTTCTCTGTTCCACCCCCGTTCTTCTGGGGTTCCGTCTATTTCTTTTTTTTTTGTATATTTTCGTTTATTCTCGTCCGGGGCGAGGGGAGGGGGCGAATTTCGACAACCGATTCCCCGATGTTCGTTTGTCGGAAACCAAATTCACACGCGCGCGCGAGCGCACACACACACGTACGCGCACCCATACAATCCCTGGAAAATCCGGTATGGTGTTTTGTAACCGCATAGCCGCATTCACCCCGTTGGAATATGTTTAAATTGAATTCTAGACATGTTGAACTTGTAACATTATACTTGTGCCGGGTAAATTTATTTAGCGAATGAGGTGCTCGGTGTAAATATCTGCAAAATTTGCTAATCGAGCTAATTTGCATAATAAAGCGAGCAAACAAAATTAATGATGGCGTTTATGGCCCCTCGTCTAATTAAATACAAGGATGGCACGTCTGATTTATCATTCGCTCTCGCCACTGAAAAATTTTAAAACCGGCCGCCGAAATAACAACGTTTGTCGCAAACTTTGTCGCGAGTAAACAGAGACAAACGAGGGTGGACCGTGTAAATAAAGAGATGCTGCCACATAAAGCGAGAGAGAGAGAGAGAGAGAGAGAGAGAGAGAGAAACTGATTCAGTCCGATTTATCATTGACCGATGTTACTCGACGAGGAATGCAACCCCTGAAACGAGAAGCTATCACGTTCCTGTGACCCACTGGCCCAATTCTTATGGCACTAGGCATCGATCCGGGGAATTCGTCGGGGTGACAAAACTCCCCTTTGTGCATAAACACCCCCCTCCAACCCCTCGAGACAATTTAAACCCCTTTTAAACCTCCCTCGTTTTTTTTCCAAGTGCTTTTCAGCTCTAGTCGTCGCTTTTCTCTGGGCTCCGAGACACCCCAAGTTATTTTTGACACCTAAAACAACCCTCCCGGAACCCTGGGAGGTCCTTACCCCCCTTCCACCCCTAATTTCAGTTTCTCACGTGTTTCCACGAGCTCGTCGTTGCCACTCTTTTCCCCTCGTTTTCCAAACGTTTGTTTCGACATTCCAGTTCCTTTTTATTTTTGCCCCACCTCATCCCCTAGGAGGCGTCTCTCCCCCCCCCCCCCACCGGCCAGTTCCGTCCCCCTCGAGCAATTACGTTCTTTACGAATCGACTGGTCGCCCCGGCGAGGGTGGAAGAATTGCCGGTGGGACGGGGGAAAGTAAGTTTTCGCCGTGAATTTCGGGAATTCGTGGAACAAGCGATATTTTCCGACTGCCACCCCTGAAACATTTGAGAAAAAGAGGAGGAAGCGGAGAGCGGGGAATCGAGTGGCACCCCCCAAAGGTGCACCTGCGGCCGTGAGGTCCTGGAGGAGGGAAGATCGTCAGCGGCAGCTAGGGGTCCTGCAGGATCCGCGTGGCCGTTGGTTATGGATCCTTACGGGCGTTTAATCCGTAATGGCTCGAACGTACGTGCCTGGACTCCGATAAGGGTGGGAGGAGAAGATGGCGGCGGGGGCCCCGAGACTCCTCCGGGCAAGGAAAGGCAAGAAAACCAGACCGAAAACGTAATGCATCCAAAGTGCTCGTATTTCCTTCGGTACACGCTGTCCGCTATTTGCCCGGCCATTTTTACTCCACCCCCTCGAACCCCCCGCCCACCCGGACTTTCCACCCCTCCGTCGAAAGCCGCGCTACACCCCCTGACTTGCAAACTTGCTCCTCTTCTCCTAGGAGCTCCTTTCTTCCACGATCCTCCCTCTTTTTTCCGAGGCCCCCACCCCTCACCCCCGCTCGAGGGTGGCTCTTGCTCCACTTGCACAATTTAACCTCTGGCTACGTGTCGATGTTGATTTTCTTATTCCTGTTTTTATTAGCCTTTTATGGTTTCATAGCCCCGCGAAGGGAAATTCATTTGGGATTCTTGTCAGTTTCGCGCTCGGTTTATTTTATGTATTTTCCCTGCGCTGGATTTTTCCTCGGCTTCTTACTCCGCGCGCTGTACCACCGACCAACCATCCAACCAACCCCCCGGGCATTGCCACCCTTTTATAGGTTACAATCGATTCTTCGTGCCCAACGATTAACGGTGGATGGCATCCTCCCCCCCTCCCTCCCTCCCTTCCGTGTGACTTTTAATTCGCATTGGCACTTTTCTCCTAGTCCCTTTTTACCCGCCATTTCCGCGGAGTATCTCGAATTTCACAGTGGGGGGATGTTTTTTCCCCTCGATACTCCGAAGGTTCCACGCATACGATGGGAATTCAAGTTCTTAAGCTGAAAGTTCCTTCGATTCCGCGGCCCATCGACCACGTCGTCGTCTCTCCATATTATTTTGAAAATTTTTTTACCGCGCTCTCAAGGTGGGGAGGGGGTGGTGCATCGTCTACTTTTCTTTCGCTTCGCTTTTCTCGCTGCTTTTCTTTTTTTATTAAATTCTACGAGACTTCCGAAGGTAGAGAACCGAAAATGCAGTGACTTGAGGTAGACGGGAAAGACAGAGAGAGAGAGAGAGAGAGAGAGAGAGAGACAGTTTATATTTTCTAGCGTGCACTTTATCAGCTGCCAGCCACCTTCCGCCCTCGCCCCTTACCGGAATACGTGAGTTCGTGTTTGCTCAAGAATTTTTGCCAACGATAGCTACACTTATCTTTGTTGAGAGTGTAGCATTTCTAACGCTGCGGATTTCCCCAGCCCATCTTTGTTTTCCCAAGGAAAATAGGGCGCCGTCGAATTTCGCGATGCTCGCTCCCACCGACGACCCCCGATCCCACACCCCCGCCGTCCGCCGGTTCTCCAATTCCCATCAAGGTCACTGGAATTTGCCGCTGAAAATAAAAAGCAGACGCTCCGTGGACCAGAGCAGCCAGCCACCCCTTGACTTTAACTCGCGGGCGGTCGGAGCAATTTCTCCGCGCGGTCCGCCGTATCATTGACCCGTTTCACTGAATTCTCGTCTCTTTGCTACTCGCGCTTCCGTCCGTTCTCCCCTCTGCCCCTTTGACGCGTCCACTCGATCCCGGTAGGTCGTAGTCCCGTTTTCCGCATGATTTAACGTTCACGCACTTGCTGGCTTGCTCGCTTATAAATTCTCGTGGAAATTAATGAGGTAGCCCCGGGGAGATAAATTGTTTCAGTCGCTGGTTTAGAAGAACCGAAAGGCGATTTACAGTTGGACTAATAAATATTAACTCCCGGTGGCCGTTGGTTTTATTGGCTCTCCAGCTCTCGCGGAAGTTCAACTGCTCGAACTGCCATTCCAGGGGGTGGCTGGCATCGGGGATGGGGTTGTCGGGGGCTGAGAGAAGTTTGCCGGCGGCTCGAGTCCTCTGCAGGATCGCGACAGCTGGTCAGACTCCCTCGAGTTTCAATCTCGAACCTGAGGGCCCGCGCTACCCTCTAATGACCTTGAAGATTTATCGGCCACCCGGTCGTTGGCCCCTCGTTCCCGGTATCAACCCCCTTCGTCCAAATCAACCGGTGGCCGAGCGGGGTGGTCTCCTTTTTTTTTTTTCTTTTTTTTTTTCGCAACTCTTCATAAATCGAAACTCGACGCTGCGCTGGAAATATTGCGATAATTTTTCCGCCTTCTTTTTTTGCTTTTGTTTTGTTAATCGAGGGGTGCGCTGGGTCACGGGTGTAAAACACACCCCCGCGAAGGCTACCGCGCCTAGATTTTTTTGTTCCGTTTTGCCGAGCGTACGCTACTCTTTGCACTCGGCTTTGTTTCTCGGGACGAGGAGAATTATAAGGGTGAGAAAATCAATGCACCCTAAGGTTGTTTTATTATTAAAGTGTACGCGTTGAAATTATTCGCTCCATTTATCGACGGAGAAGTTTTTGCATCGATGAAACCCAATTGGAAGCTTGCACTGTTTAATAATAAGCACCTCGGGTCAGCCCGTTCATAATTTGCACAATTTTTATCGCTGGAGTCTTCGATAACCAGGAGGGTAGTTATAGCATGTTTCGATGAATTTGCATTTACAGATTCTTAACTTACCGTCACGTTGAATTAAACGAGTTCTCGAAATAGAGCAGTTTTATCATTAAGAAATAGACATTCATTATTATTCCTTATATAAATGGAGAATTTTTTTAATAAATTAGAAACTCGATTATAAAAATGAATCTAATTTAGAGAGGGAGGGAGAAAGGAAGAGAGAGAGAGAGAGAGAGAGAGATCTATCGTTTTCCAAGATATTCAATCAATTTCAAATTTAGAAAATTTTTATAAAATCAATTAATGTTTTTTCAATATTCGCGCAAATTTCATTCGATGACACACAGTCGGTAAGTAGAGGCCGTACAACGATTCTGATAAATAAATATTAAAGGTTTCTGACTTATCTAACTAGGGTAAGTTGGAAAATATAGTGACATCTATGAGCTACTCCTTGAATGTATTTGCAGGACTTTCGCGTCCTTGCGATAAGGTAGTTCGTGATTAATACACATTATTTTTTAGTACATTGTTTGCTTAGTTTGCTTAAAGATGATTTCAAATAAAAAGTGTATTCTTGTAACTGGTGGAACTGGTCTGGTTGGAAAAGCAATTGAAAATGTTATTAAGACAGATAAGAGAGATAATGAAAAATGGATATTTGTTGGTTCAAAAGATGCAAATTTATGGTATAGATCTTATTTTTAAGGTTTAGGTAGAAGCAACAGCTTTCATAGCAATTTTTATTTCAGTGATAAAGAAAGTACGATTCACCTATTTGATAAGTATCAGCCAACCCACGTAATTCATCTGGCCGCAATGGTTGGAGGCTTATTTCACAATATGTCACATAATTTGGATTTTCTGGTACATCAACCAATCATTGTTTATTCTCTTATTTTTTGGCAATCCAATACAGACTTTTCTATAATTTTAGAGAAATAATTTACAAATAAATGATAATGTCCTTCAAACTGCACACGAGCGTAATGTTGAGAAAGTCATATCTTGTCTGTCTACTTGTATATTTCCTGATAAAACAACATACCCTATAGATGAAACTATGGTAAGTAGAGAAATATATTGGTCTACTTGTTTAATTTACATATCGCTGTATTTATAAAGATTCATAATGGACCTCCTCATCCTTCGAATTATGGATATAGTTATGCTAAAAGACTAATAGATATTGCAAATAGAGGCTACTATGATCAGTATGGCAGAATATATACCAGTATAATTCCTTGTAATGTTTTTGGTCCATATGACAATTATCGACCAGAAGCAAGTCACGTTATACCAGGTTTAACAAGAAGACTTTATGATTTAATTAAAGATGGTAATAGCACAGAAGAATAATAATGAAGTTAAAAATGAGTAAAAATACTTACCTACGTACATACCTTCTTTCATTAAATGTTTTTCAGGGAACACAGAAGATAAAGAATTTGTGGTTCTAGGTTCAGGAAAGCCTTTAAGACAATTTATCTATAGCATTGATCTTGCTAGATTAATAATTTGGGTATTTAGAGAATACAATTCTGTTGAACCTATTATCTTATCTGGTACATATATAGATAAATAGAAATTATATGTATAATATAAAAATCAAATACTCTTAAAAAAAAGATTAATATTTTCATGAAAACATTTTTAGTTGATGAGGATAAAGAAGTAACGATATCCCAAGTGGCGGAAGCATTAGCAAAAGCCTTCAATTTCAAAGGAAAAATTATTTATGATACTTCAGCAGCTGATGGTCAATATAAGAAAACTGCGAGTAATGTTAAACTACGTAGTTACTTGCCAGATTTTCAATTTACTCCATTCGAAGCGGCTATTAAAGAGAGTGTCGATTGGTACGTGAAAAATTATGACCAAGCAAGAAACTAAAATGTTTCGTATATTTTTATGACTGATCATTTTAAATTGGACGTCTAAATAAGAGAAAAATATCTTATGAATTTGTAAATTTTTAATCAAATTTAATTTTACTATTTATAAAGTTGTAAATGAAATATGTATAAATACATATATTTTTATATTTAACTAGTTAAATCATTCTTTCAACTATTAAAGAGCATAACAGCAACTTTACATAGATAAAAAGCAGGAAAAACAAAAAGCCAAGTTTTGATGGAGGGGTAAGAATAAAAGAAATCGAAGTGGAAAGTAAAATGATGTTTTATTTTGTACTGTAAAAATAAAATTATTTCTTTCCAGCTATGATGATACCATCATACTTTTGTTGGAACCATTTCATTGCATCTTCTTTGGTAAGTCTGTGCTGGAATCCAACTTTGCCAGTTTTCCTTCTTCTATGAGCTACATTGAATCCTAAAAAAAAATCGATAGAATGAATAATTTCCTATTATAACACATTACTAGGATAGATTAAACAATATATGTGTAGCTTCAATTAAGTAACACCTCCAGTAAAATAGTGGACATGGGTTGCAAATATGAAGCACTTATCTAGCACGTAATTAAAAATTAATATAGATATATCTTACAACCGAAACATCTATGATACCAGAGACCGTGCATATTCGTTTTAATTATTAACTTTAATAAAAAGAATAAATGAAACTATTCTAACCTGGTCTTCCAAGAACTACGTAGAAGTCTAACCCATAAATTCCAATGCTTGGGTCATACTTGATACCTAAATCAATGTGTTCTTGGATTCCGAATCCAAAGTTTCCTGTACCTGAGAAATTTTCTCTTCTCAATTCATATTCACGAACCTGAGATATAAAAGGATTACCATTGTTATAAACAAAGATTTTATTAAATTTTATTAAGAATGAGAACATGATGAACATAAATACAACAACAAAGTATAAAAACTCACCTTCAGACCACGTTCCAAAATTTCTTCAGCTTTAGCTCCACGAACTGTACAATGGACAGCAATCTTTTCATTTCTTCTTATTCCAAAGGAACGCACAGTATATCTGGCTTTTGAGAAGACTGGTTGTTGTCCAGTCAATTGCTCAAGAACCTAGAAAAGAAAGATTCAAATAAATAACTGAGATGACAAGAATGCTTTCCCAATAAATGATTCTATGTTGTATGTACCTTGGCAGCTCTAGTGAGTCTGTCACCAGACTCTCCAACGCAAATATTCAAACATAATTTGCGGATCCTCACTTCACGCATGACATTTTTTGATGCATCCTTGGGTTCCTTCCTACCCTTCTTTTCTGGAACAGGTTCAGCAGCCTTGATGTCCTAGAAATAAGCAGAAAAATCGAAACTTTGCCCAAAAAGCATGGGCAACAAACAATTTAGTGACCCAGAACTGGTCATTTAGCCAAAGCAAAAAAATTTAAGTCAAACGACAAAATAATTCTACAGAACTTTGAACAACTTTAAACTAATGTTAATATTACAGAAATTTTTAATTTATTTGTCATAATATATCAATTGTAGGTTATGTACTTGAACACATGCTGAGGGACAACAACATGTAACAAACTGTTTTTGTCAAACAAGATATTGTATATTACCATGGTAGCAATGCTTTTAAGATTATTAACAAATTATACTAGAATTTACGATCTTTATTTGGATCTACTTAATTTTATTGATTACTATACGATGGCTAGAATTAAAAAAGATTAAATTTCTTTCTTCTAATACTCCAAACACTTACCGCCATCATGAAAAGAACGAAAAGACAGACCGAGAGAATGCAAGTAATAATAAAGATTTCCACTAAGAAATTTGTGAGAATCCCTAGGGTCACTTTCCAAGCGTATCGTCGAATGCGAGAAACATAAAAGTCACTAGGTTTACTTTGATATATTTTGTCATCTGATTTATAAGTCGGATTTGTTTAATGGCTATTTTTTTGTTATATTTAATGATAAAATATTCGTATAAAGATAAAAATAAAATTAACACTGATTAAATTAACATTAACTAGAATAGTAGATAATTAAGAAAACTGCAAGTAAAAAGTAATCCAAAGATGGCGCTACCATTACATTTTTTGGTATATAGCGTTATATCTTTTATACTTTATTAGTTACTGACGATTGTGTTACCATCATGAAAACTGATCGGTGGTGCGAGAGAAGTATTTGAATTGTAATTATGGGGAATAACGTAAGTACAGCTATTGTTTAACATTACGTTGCTTATTTATCATTACTATAATCGTTTCTTAATCCAACAAGATAATTTTATAATATCGAAAACATGTAAAATATTCTTATGAAACTTCAGCATCAATCCAAAGGTCGGTGACTCTTTGGGTATGCGTTTAGGCGCCATTTTTTTTCTTGATATTCTTTCATCATTTCCGATTGTTTAATTGATACTGTGTCAATTATTATTTTAACAAGATCATGAAATTTTTATGAAGAAATGTGTAATATTATTTTCATTCGTGAACGAAGCTTTTCTATTTATTTTAATGAAATGGCTGGAGTTGTAATTGTAAAGTGAAAATTGCTGGAAATAGATCTTTGGAATCTCTTCTTTATCCATAGAAGGATAAGATGCAATTGTTAAATTTTCTATTAATGAAACAATAGATCAAGTTCTGAAGATCATATCTTTCCAGAAGCAAACGAGTAAAGTATTTGAACTTAGACCTTATTTAAATGCTGTCAGAATAATATTGTTCGTATTCTTGATTCTAACTCTAATAATATTTTAGGCTGTGGTGACTAGTATCGAAGATTTCTGCAAGATATTTCTGCAAAAAGGACATTGTGATATTCCAAGGATTTGCTCGTTATTTAAAGAAGAATTGCGTGTCTGTATGTTTACAAAACCTATTGAATTTACATAAATAAATTGAATTCTCATTATACTAATTATAAATATACATTATTTCCTACTCTTTCCTGTGTATTTTAATTTCTATTTAATTTGTTACCTCACTGTGACATTGATTATCTAAGTAATAAACGCTAATTTATTCCAGTAAGAATAATATTCAAAAGGAAACTACGGACTGGTTAAAAATGGCTTTTATTGCTTTTACAAATGTTCTACACTATAGAGAGATTCATAAAAATCTTATAGGTGTGTAGGGTCATTTTGTAAAGCAGCAAACTACCTTCTTTACTTTACCTTTGCGACCTCCAGGGGGTGGAAGGTGGTAGTGATAAGCCTGACAGGGCTATATTTACACAATTTATAGTGTTCTATAAGTAGTAATGAGAACAAATGCTATAAGCTCTCCACAATGTTGTGTTTCATAGCTGGAAATTGTCATGAAAGCCATTTTCAGCCTGTAATTTTTGGATAAATAGTAAATGTGCTGTTTGCTGCAATTCACGACCTAATTACTGCTTTCCATAAGCAATTATCTGACATTTATTGTTTGTAAACGCGTATGTCTATATCTTTACACGCATTTACCGAGTTGGATGCTTATCACTTTTAACCAAAATTTGTACCCTCTTTTTTAATAATGCCTGTACTCGTATCTTATATAGATTTCTGTTTCTCTCTTACACATATTTCTTAATTGCATTACCTAACGTGTTTTCTATTATCTAATCTGTTGAAAATAATTATTCTCTATTCTTGCACAAGAAAAATTAGAAAATTATTAAATTACATAAGCAACAATTCTTTCTATTTATACATGAAGTTTACCTTGCCTTTATATTTTTCTTGTTAAATTTTAAATTTACTTAGCCTTGCTTGGACTTTCATTAATTTCTATATTAATTATGACCAATAACAGTCTTACATTGAATGTACGTTTAATTAAGTATATTTAATGAAGTACTCGCGCACACACACACATATTTTTACACAAGAAGATTTCCTTGTCTCCTTGTGTTTTATTAGCTATTTACTTCTCTATGTTTGAAGCCGTTCATTTACTCTTTCAATTATATGTATTTTAATTAGTCTCACAATGATTGAAATATTCAATTATGTAATTTGCAAGAAATTTTATTATTCTTTTGTTGTCTTTTCAACACCAGAGCCAATTTCATAGTTGAGTCTCTCCCTACTCATATGTATTATAATTAATCAGGGGAGTTTTAAACCATTCTCCATTATGCACCTGATAATGTGATTAATAAGATTATTAAATTTCACATAATATGATGAAATATGTTTCAGCCATTTTTCAGTTTATCTCCTCAATTATTGTCTTTTCAGTATTGGAGACAATTCCAAGCTTAAGTTTCCATTTATATTCATTATAATCAATCAGAGAGAGTTTTTACATATTATTTCCACGACACACAGCTGGTGTATTTAATAAAACTATTGAGTAACACGTTTGAGTAATAAAAAAAAGCAAATTTTCCTTGCCCTCCTTACGTTTCTCTCAACTGTTTGCTTGTATCCATCGGCGCGAGTGATGTTCCGCGACTGTTTTCTCAGAACTTGCAATGCATTGTAATGTTAATCGGCTTTTCCCTGAGTACACGTGGTGTCCTTTTGTTTTTGCCACGTGCTTGCTCCATTCTACACAAGCCGAGTAGTGTGAATAGAAGCGGGGGAACTTTGAAGAAGCGACTACCCCTTCATCAACCCTCTCCCCTCCTAATCTTAGATTGGAAAAAATCATTTTTCGGGGTTGTCTGCTTATTGCGTTACCTAGCATCAAGTATGGCTCGACGTTTGAACAGAAAATATGAAAACAGGCGAAAGCTTCTGTATAAAATTGGTAAAACCGAACGAGAAAACTGGCCGCAAAGTATATAGAGGAACGGGGAGAGGGACTTTGGAGCAGAGGGGATCTTCTTCAGGGTAGTTGGCCCTCGGCTTAATTGCTAAGGGTAGGTGGGGTGAAGGGTAGTTTTGGGGTGCAAGACTGCTACAAGGGAAAGAGAGAGAGAGAGAGGGGAGGCAAGAGGGATGTTGCGCAAACGCAATCGCAAGCCGATAAATTCGTTTCGCGTCCCCACGCTCTAAGAGAAGGAGAGAGAAAGAGAGGAAGAGAGAGAGAGAGGGAGAGGGAGAGTAAATTAGAGAAAAGGAGAAAGAGCGAGCCGAAGAAAAAGAGAGAGAACTTGATCTAAAGGAAGAAAGAGGGAGAAATGAAAAGGGAGAGAGAGAGAAAGAAAGAGAATAAGGAAGAGGGGTAAGGGGGAGGAAATGTTGGCGCACCGCGACGCCGGGTGCTCTTCGAGAGACTCAGTGCGCCCGAGGTGGCTCACCTCGACGGATGCGTAAGGTTTTTCGTTTGGATGCGCGCGGCCACGCGAATTTCCGTCTCCAGCAGCGACGCCGCGACGCTCAGGGCACGTGGCGCTCCAACGACCGGCTCGACGCCGACCTGACGGCACCGCGCGGACTCCTGGTGCTCGCCAGCTTCGAGCGGACCGCCGGAAGACCCTGAGGACCCTCCGCTCTCCCCCGGGTGTTTGTTGCTGCAAGACCGGACCAGGGGTAGGAGAGGGGAGGGGACGACTCCGATTTCGACCCCCGGGTGAGGATCCTTCCCTTCGGGTACTGCCCCGGTCCCGTCGAGGACCTCGCGACCCTCCATTTTGCTCGAACGGGTCCGAGAAACTCCGACTTGGGCCTGGGCTGTGGGGGGTGAGTTGCTCGGAACACCCCCAGGACGCGAGATCCATCGACGGAAGTTCCCGGGTCCTCTTCTGGGTCTTCGCGCCACCCCCCGGTTGGCAAAAGTGAGTAGAATCGAGTTACCTTGGTGGGGTTTCACCGAGTTGTCTGTTATTCTCTCTGTTTGAGTCTTCGTGGTTTTCTACTTTTTCGTGGTTCTATTGAATTTCTCTCGCTCTTCCTCGAGTTTCTTCCTCTTCCTGAGACTTCCGGTTACGAAAAGAGATTAGAATCAAGTTCTCTCGGGGCTTTTCTAGGGCAGTTTGTGAATTTCTATAAATTTTTTTGCTCTTTTGCCATTTTAAAGGTTTCATTCAGTTTCTTCCTAATTCTGAGACATCCGGTCAAGAAAAATGAGTAGGAGTAAAGTAAAACACACACACACACACGCATACAGTCATGCACCTGCCGCCCAAGTATACGAGACAGTAAAAAATGAAAAATAAGAAAGAGTTACAGTAAAGAAAATAAATATTAGAACTTTGCCGTAATAAATGATAAATCACTTGGCTAATAACGATTAACGATAAAAAGTGGGGTGTCGTTTTATAATAAAAATATGAATATTCGATAGAAAATTTTCATTAATTTCACTTGAATTTTTCATCAAGGAAATTCTCGTTAATGATTAAAATTGCTAATAATTTGTTGCTCTCATTATTATTATTATTATTGTTGTTATTGTTATTATTACTATTATTATTATTTAACTGTGTAATTAGCCTGTGGAGGAGGATTACGAATAGCATATTTAAAAGATTCTTTTTCGGAACAAGTGTAAAAATGAGTGAAACGACAAAGTGGTTGTAGGAAGAAAAAAAGAGGAGAAAAGAGAAGAATCGAAAAGAGTCAGAGAAATCCAACCAACCTTTTAATTTGTCCCTTTGAAGAAATCTAAAAAAAAGTGGAAAACCAAATGGCACTTGGGAAAATCTGTCGACAAACTTGAAAAAGAAGAAGAGGAAGAAGAAAAAGTTCGCCCTGAGGATTCCACGACTTTAGGGCAAATCCAGAAAATTAAGTAGTGGGAAAATCTTGAGGAAGATAGAAATAGGTGGGGGGGGGGAAGGGTAAAAGGTTAAAAAGAAGAAATGAAAAGGGCTATCAGGGGAGGGAGAGGAGAGGTAGAAAATAAGGGAGGAAAAAAGCTCTTGCTTTTTCAGTGCCTCCTCCTCCTCTTTCTCCTTCTCACACCGGAAGTAAAGGGAAGAAGAGGATGGTGCTGGGTGAAAATATATTCACAGGCGAGAAGCTTCAACTTTGAAACTCTCTACCGGTGAGAATTCAGGAAAGAGCTACTTCTGGAAGAGGGTGTGTTATATTCTCAAGGAAACTTTCACAGAAATCATTCCTAGTGACTTCCTTCGTCTCGTTTGTACCACTTCTTCTTCTTCTTCTTCTTCTTCTTTTTTTACACTCTTTCTTTCTTCTTAAGAAAGAAAGAGTGATTGATTATTTTCGAGTGTCTGTTGACCCAAGTCTAAATTTGACTCAATTAGATAAATCTGTCGATTTAAATCAGCGTTAGATTAACAAATAACGACAACGAAAGCAATAATAATCATAATGTTATTGCTGATAATAATAACAACAACAATAACAGTAAAGAAAATTGTGGTAAAGGCAAACGTTAATCAACTAATTAAACTCGATGGAGTGACTGAATAAAATTCATGATAAGGGGATGTCGAGTAGGGTGTAATTAAATTTTCTATTTGTTTGTCTACCCCTTTCTATAAATATACTATGAAGAATTTTAAAAAAATACACACAATATTCTAGGTCAGAATCGACAAAAAGTATAATTAATTAATAAATTTTACGTAATTATCCATTGCACTTTGGTCAGTTCTAATTAAGGGTGTTTTATTGAATTGGTAAAAATGATTCCATTTGTTTAAACAATTTTCCACCTCCAGCCAAATGAATAGTATATGCCGTTAATTGGATTTGTTTCATTGTTTTCCTATTTTCCATTTGGAATATCGGGGCAGCCCAGCTGATTAGGCGATCGTTTTGCTATCCCTCGGATTCCTCTGGGATCTCCGATACAATACAGTGGTGGTTGAAATGAAAAGTGGGGGAAATAAATGAGAAAAAGGATATTTTAATGTCGGCTCGCTGAAGCATCCCTTACCCTCTCCCCCTGTCGAAGGGGATAAAAAAATTTAGCGGGGTTGAGAGTCACCGGAATCAGTGGAAGGGACTTCGAGGGGATGAATAAGTTGGCGGGGCAATTCAAAGAACAGGAAGGGGTGAGTGAAAGTAGGAAATCTAGGTAAAAGGGGTTGCACGGGGTTGTACGAAAGTTTCAGGATTGAGAGGGGTGGTGGGATACAAGAGAGAGTTATAGGTTGGACAGGTGAAAGGGTCCTGAAGAAATCGGAATGGGACGAAGAGGAGGTGGTGCATCACCTTGAGGGGGGTAGGGGGTTGCAGAGGGTAGGGAATATCAAATTAATCGGGTAGCCTGACAAAATCTTGTAGCGTGAAGCAACTCTATGCAATGCATACTGAACGATATATTTTCCTCAAATGAGAAGCTAACCCTTCCTCTTTCCACCCCCCATCCCCCTAATATAAATTACCCTTACGCTATTTTAATGTCACCATGAATAATAAACTTTACTCAGAAACAACCCCAAAGCATACTTGATTCTTCGGTAGAATTTTACTTAGATTTTATTTTTGCGGTAGGTCATCTCGAATATTTATCATTTTCACGATAAAATCACCTAATGCGAGACTTCGTGACGTAATAACAACAATAATGGTAAATTTCGCGTTTAGCTGTTAGCTCTCGATAAATTGGAGCACGCGAAAAGCTTCGTAAAGCTGAATCTAACGATGAACTATAATGAATTTAATAATCCCTCCCTCCTCCCCTCCTCGTCGATGAAGAAACTTTAACGCAATCCTGCAAATTTTCCTATTATTTTCGCACCTTCCCCCTGCCCCTTCTCTTCTCTGTCTCCTACCGACGTTCAGCCGCTGTGCATTTTTCGAACTGTAAAACGGCGAAGTGTAAAATGAACATCTGACCCTAATGTCTCGTGGATTATGTTGATTAAACTTTGACATTTTCCGGGTAGAGTGTAACTGCGGACAATTGAATTCCTTTTTGTTGCTTTTCCCCCTTTTTTTCCGGCTGAGACATAAAGCTTGAAATTTCGTTTGGAAACTGTCAGGGTAACCCGCGTTATCGCAAAACGGCCGAGCCATTTGGTAGTGATTAAATTTGCACTGGCTGCAGAAATGCATTTTCCCTATCCCCCGTTTTCATATTCTCCCCTCTCTCTCTCTCTCTCTCTCTCTCTCTGTGTCTCTCTCCTCTTCAATCCCCGTCCATTGTTTTAACGTAATTACACTATAATATAGTGTTTTTCAAGAATACGGTAGTACCAGCAATTTTTAGTTTTTACTTAGAGAACAACCCCCGATGTAGAATTGTTTTCATGAAAAAATTGACGCAGGATATATTTTACCAAAACTCGAAATCAGATTGCCCTATGAACTTTATCAACGTGAGATTTATTAATGGAGAGGATAAGCCAAGGGGCGAAATACGAGAATAATCGTTGTTTTCCACTAATTAACCGCAAAGGGGGTTGTTGAATAATCGATGAAACATTTCTACGAATGACGATTGCTCGAAATTTGCGGAAGAGACGCGTGCGACAGAGTAAGAAAGAAACCGACCAATGGTGAGTAGCGCGAGTCCGCCATTTTCTAACCTAAAAAACTTCCATGTAAATCGCGAAATTGACGATCCGAGAGCAACGTCACTGATTCTTTCCACGTTTTAATTGCAGAAAATCCAGGGAGCAGTTGGAGAGACGGCGAAGCAGTCGCGAAATGCGAGACTGAAGTCTGGAGGTGGCGGTTATCAGGATCTGCTTCCGGGATCGAGTTGGAGTTATCGGAGTTTGGTCTTTTGCCAGCGAGCGTTCGACGGGCGTCGCGCAAAAACCAAAGCTCTGCAAGCAAATTCGATAGCCACCAGGGAACGAGCGATAGCTGTCGATGCTCGTCGCCTCGAAGCAAAGCGAGAGAAAGAAGAGGAGCAAGAAGGAGAGGCAAAAAACGAAGGGAAGAACCGGAGGATCGTCCTAAGAGAGAAATCCTCGTGGTTCGAGAGGAGAGGTCGATGAGAAGTTCGAGTCGTCCGAGAGAAATCAACGCGAAATTTGCTTGAGAAGCGAAGAAACAAGATAGAGGATCCAACTGGCGATAACCCAGCGTCGAAAGGGCAGGGAATGACTTTACCGACGGGATCTCGGTGATTCCCCTCGAATAAGCGAATCGTCGAGGGGTGGGGGCGAATAAAAACTAGCGGGCGAGTCTCGCTATTGGTCATCGAACTGGTGACGCGTACCGACACAGGGGTTCTCAAGCGTGCGAGGCCCAACCGTGGGAAGTCCCGGGGTATTTTTTGTCCGGCGCGAAAAATTCCTTGTACCGGGGACTCCCATTGGGCACCTCGCAGGATGTGCGGCGAGCCGCTGCGTCGTCATGGGCGGCGAATTCGACGGGGAAGGCGTCGCTGGAAAATTCGCCTCCTGGGGAACTCGAGGCCAGACGTTTCTGCCAGGCTGGTCCCGGTGCCTGCTCCTCGCGAGTATCCCCTCTGGTCCCGCGAGGCAATTGGCCGGTGAACTTTTCAGGGCAAACCCACCGATCACGGCTGAGACTGTGGGAGGGAACCGGGGGAATCGCGAAGAGGAATGGGAATGGGACCCGAGGACCAATGGGAATCACCTAGGGCTGCCGGTGGGGGAGAGTGAGCAAGGGTGAGTGTCCGGGTGTCAGTAGTGGTGTGTACAGTGCCGGTAACCTTGATTTGGATGGAAGAACGAAGGACCCTAAGGAAAAATGCCTGGAATCGTGGTTTTCCGGCGTCGCTGGAGCGTCGGCAGCGACGACCTTGTCGTTCCCGGAGCTTTTCTCTTCATTCTGCACCTGATATGGTGAGTGCACCTTCCGCTGCCCAGAATTTGGCTGGTGAGCTTTCCCTCGGTTCCACGACGAGTTCACCCAAGCATTGGAACCTTGTTTCGAAGGTGACTTTATTGTTACCACTGTCAGTGGAACCTCTGGTACCGCTGGAACCTCTGGTACCGTTTGAACCTCCGGTACCACTGGTACCACCGCTTTTTTCGATACCTCCGACAGTTTTGCCGCCACTCTATCAATTTTAAGAGCTTTTTTCTCGCAGTCTCACGAGAGTTAATTTGGGACCAACTACCGATAGCGATTTTTCGTGGCTCGGATTTATTTTCATCTGTAGATCGTAACGTTCTTTCGACGATGAGCCGATACCCCGCCGTTTTTCTATAGAATTCCAATTTTTATTTACAAACACCAAGAGCAGTTGAGAGTTTGCGAGCATATTTGGAAATTTGGAGAAATCCTTAGCCGGAGACGATGCGATAACAATTGTCTCGTTGCTCAAGGTCCTCACGGATTGTGATGAACGGTCGTGCGCGCGTGTGTAACGTACAAGCACTCGCTGCGAGATTCTACCGAATTTCCTGATATTGTAACATGGAGTTATGCGGAGTGGAGGAATATGAGGAGCGTATGCAAATACAAATGAATGGAAATTGATCGATTAGAAGACTAGTTTGTGTACACTAAAATGGAACGGGACCATTGCTATTGGCAAAGGGTAAACGCTGTGGAAGCAGAGTAGGAGAGCAAGAAACTCCACGGCCAAATTCCACGGAGAGAAGGAGCGAACCGAACTTTTACTCCAAACGTGCATTCGGAGGCTCTCGGCTGAACAACGCCCTCCTACAAATTTCCGGTTTCTAGCGGACAGTCCGAAAAAAACTTTCGCACCCCCGAAGAAAACTCTCGCACCCCCGATTCAGGAACGATTCCCAAGATCGAACTGAATCGCTAACTTTTCTACCGCAATTTCTCATAATCTGCAAAATAATTCGCCGTCGGACGATGAAGTTTGTTCTCGTTTGACAAATCGTCAAATATCTATGACGTGTATTGAACTTCACGCGTGTGTACGGATGTGACGTGGAGAGAGAGAGAGAGTGGTCTTTGATTAACAGAAATTTACTCGTTTCACCCTGTGTACACGTAAAATGTTCGTTCGGACCCTTATTTCCTAGCTGAAGCAATATTTTCAAATATCCCTCTCTTATTGGACACAAAGACAAACACGCCGAGAGAAAAATTCGCTCTAAGAAAACGCGCCCGCGCGCATTGGCTGGCCGAGCAGCAGTCTCGGATTGGGGTGAAAACTCGAGTTTCCTCTTTCCCAGGTCTCCATTACCACTTTATTAGTAGTTTCCACAAGTTTTCAAGCTGGATTTCAATTACATGCAATACTCGAGGAGTCCCATCAATATTTCCAGAGAAAATATCACGTTTCATTTTCGAGCTTGTATTGGTGAATGGAGGGACGAAGAAAGATGGTATCAAGGATGTGTGTGCGAGAGAGGGAGAGAGGGGGTGGTACCTTGAACGGAGATAAGAGGATTTGACTTTAACTGGAGAAATTCAGTTCAGAACATCCACGTGGTGTTGTTGCACGATTAACATATTGGAATAGATGAAAAAGAAGGAGAGTGGACAGTTTTTGTATGGGAATAGGAGTCTATGCGCGCGCGTGTGTTTGGAGTAATCTAGTCGAAGTAGCGGAGCTTTAATTACTTCTGAAACGTAACGACTAAATCCTCGAGGTAGGAAGTAGTGTGCGCAACATCACTTTTATACGGTGATTTACGACTGCTTGCTAAAGCCAGAGCTAAATGATGTCTTCTGCGCTGGGCCCTAAGCCTACTGCCGCTGCTGCTGTTGCTCCTGCTGCTGCTGCTGCTGTTGCTCCTCCTCCACCCGCCGTGAAATTGTCCCTGGAATTGCCAAAATCCAACGCGTAAATCAATTAAATTCCAATTTAATTCTGCCGTGGGCGGAAGAAGCAGAAAAATCGCCGCATCGCGCCAAAGGGTATTAAGCTTCAAACTCAAAATGAAGGAACGACCTTGAGACTGATGCAACTCGAGTGGAACTTTTTCAACGATCATTGACGCGCGAGGGATGTTCAGCCCGAGTTCCATTCGAGGGGAATCGATAATCGACGAGATTGACGATTGACGAGGATCTCGATGATCGTGACGAGGTCGTTGATTGGCGCAAAACTGATAACGTGTGCGGCAAAGATCGGTGAGAGCGACGATTGCAGGGAGTTCCTGTAATTTGTGAGGGAACTGGCAATTGACCGGCGGAGGGGAACCGATTGTTTTCCTGGATATCTCGAAAGTTTCGATTTCGCTTTCGAGGAAGGATGTCGGCAGTGAAATTTGAATTTCGAGCGCGGACGCGTAATCTGAAAAAGTTCTGCGAAATTTCTGAATCGGCGAAGGGGGTGATGAGGGGTGGAGATAGTTTAGAGCGGAATCGCGAAGGCTTTTGGACTGTGAAAAGCACGTTCGATCGTAGGACAGCGAGTTGGTTTTGCGTGGGAAACTTTCGATATCGCCACGGTGTTCCCGCCAAGTTTCTCGAATGGCTACCGGAAGTAGCTGCGAGCGCATCGAGACGTAGAGTGAAAGCCACTTTTGCATTTTATCATTGCGTCAGCGAGCAGAAATGATTCATACAATTACTCGCGTAGTTATTCATCGTTTCGATAAGATAAAATAGAAAAAAAAAAGAGAAGCCTCCGCGTCGAGTCAGCGGACCTTTGAATTTTTTATCTCTCTCACACACTCTCTCTCTCTCTCTCTCTCTCTCTCTCTCTCTCTCTCTTTCTCTCTCTCTCTCTCTCACTCTCTCCTTTTCATAATTCCAACAAAACTTTCGTTCTTACAAGATTGATTTCAAATTTTGCTCTCTGATATCCCGCGTGACCATTTCTCGTTGTTTTTTTTTTTTTTTTTTTTTCATAGAAAACCAAAAACACCCCCGAGAAAAATATTGGAAATCGCCGAAAAGCTTTGAGGTTAGTTTTTAAGTTGACCTATCGGAGCTACGCGCATCCTCACGCACAAATCAGAAGTTGCGGTGGGGTTGGGGTGTGGGGGAATTTTCACGTGGTTCCATCGCGTTATCGGAATCTGCGGGGTCCCGGGGTGCGAGAGGGGAGGATGCGTGTCTCTCCCCCACCAGGTTCAGGCGGTTTATAGTTCAAGTCGGAGACCTTTTGCTTATCGCTCGGCGCCGGAGAAACGCGCGTTTGTCGTTTCCCCGGCCAGTGAATCGGTAGCGATCGTCCGAGGACCACCACGAGGTCCTCGACTTTGGGGTGCTGTAGACCTGGAGGACCACCCCCGGAGGAGCGCCCGCGCCCCGTTCGACTTCGCGTTCCCCGGGACTCGCGACTTGTTATGCCGACGCTCGCCCCGGTCGCGGCTCCTGGAATCCTGGGCCATTCACGAGGATTTTCCGCCCCCGGGACGGCCCCGAGAAGTCGCAGCCGCAACCGCAACCGCAAGCGCAGCCGCAACCGGAAATGCCGGCCCTCGTGGCTTTTGGAAGGCGGTGGACCGTCGGCAGCGATGACCTGGTCTTCCCGGGCTTCACCCTCGGCAATATTCACTTGGTCCAGTGAGTTCCTTCTCTCTTTTTTTTTTTTTTTTTGGCTTGCCCCCGACCTCATCCCTTACCCTCCTCCACCCAGCGCGCTCGATTCTCCGATAACCGCGTGGCTCTACTTGGTTTAAGCCACGTGGTTTAATCTTAGCTTTAAATTTCCCGTGAAAACGGTGGACGTCGTCCACCGGAAGTGGATCCTCCACCTCGAATGTAACCTCCGAAGTTTTTGGCGGGAAATTCGTCGAGGAAGCGGGACAGTTTGGAAGTTGAGAACCAGATAAGTCGATCGTCTTTGTCGTTCGTCAGAAAATTTCAGCCGTGGGAGAAGCGGTGATTCCTCCGAAGGATTTGCACGCGCATTTAACATCGAGATTAAAATAACGAGCGCGCGTCGAAGCAACCGCTGGAAATACCGAACATCCCCCACCCCCGGCCGTCGGTAGAATTTCGTTTCTGCGCTTTATTTTCGAGGCGTTTATATTTAAATCGTCAAAGTTATTTAAAAGCGCGCAGATTACGCGGAGGAATTTGCAAGAGTCGCTCGAAATAGCCGCGTAACTTTAAACGTCGCGCGTTAAACAATTAAGCAGCCCGCCGAATTGAAATTGGCGGGAAATCACCGAGAGACTCCGCAACCGCTAAAAAAAATCGCCAGCTGTCGTTTCATTCGCGCGGTTCCCATAAAAGTCCCTAGAAATGGTACCGCCAAATATAACCTAAATCCCGGGAGGGAGAGAGAGAGAGAGAGAGAGAGAGGAGCGCGAGGAGAGGGCGAAGAGTAATTGGGAGAAAAATGGAAAAATTCAAAGTCCGATCGAATCTTTTTTCAGTGAAAAGCACTTTCAGAGATATTACGTCAGGGCGTAATGCAATTGAAATCGGTTGGTGTAATCTTTAGTGGCACCAAAATGGCGGCATCTGGAAAATGGAAAAGGAGAGAAAGAAAGAGACAGAGAGTGAGAGAGAAATCAAGAATATCTTATCAAATACATTCTCGCTCGTCGTATTAGAGGGGCGTTACGCCTGTACACAAATGTTTACGGAAGATAGTGTGTAATTAATCGTAAATAATCGCTTCTTGAAAAAAAAAACTTTTATCTAGAGCTTTTTCTAATTTGGAGTCACCTCGCCCAATATTTATGAAATAGGTGTAATGAGGGGTTGCGGAAAGGTGATGAAAGAGAAAGAAAAACGGAGAGAGCAATAAAACCATTTAGAAAATGATTATTTAAAAACATTGGTTATATATCGGATTATCCTACCGGATAGTGCAATATTGAACTTTGCATATAACCTCTCCTATATTCCACGAATATCAATTACTGTTTTGTGTATTGGGTAAATTGCGTGCCCGATCGACAAAGCTTCTTGTTTGCATACACATTGTTTCAATTATTTCTTAATCGCATTGAAAACTTTAGCGTTTCCTCTTTTTTGCCTTTATTTTTCAATTTTTTTTAAATTTTTTCCTCTTTTTTTACAGCGTATTCTAGTGGACAATCTAACCACCCATTTTTGCGAGATAATATTCTTCTCGATTACTCCTGTAACCGGGTAGAAGATCTCGCTAGTTTCTTTGTCGCTTTTAGGTTTGCAAGCGTGGGACCAGACCTGACTTAATCTCTTCCTCTTGAAAATCCCGGGAAAGTTTTTTCCCTTGTTGTTTTTTGTATAATTTTCATTTGTCCTTCGTAACGAGAAGGAAAGGGATAAGAATGGTTTTTTCTCTCATTCTCTCTCTCTCTCTCTTCCTTTTTTATTCCTTGCCTTTATTAGAATTTACGAAGGAAAGCATTCGCAAGGACGAATCACGCGAAAAAGTAGAGTTTAATATTGAAAATCTCATAAAGCTTTGTAGAACCTAAATGGCAGTGGTAAGGAGAAGTGGGCATTTTTCATGGTGAAGAATGAAAGTTTTCGTGCTTATTAAGGAAGAGCTCTGTTGGGAAAACTGGTCGAAAAATTAAATCCCTTGTAAGAATGAAATTTCCAGGAAGTCACTAGATGTTTCTCATAGTCTTTTATTGCTTTAAGTTACATTGGCCTCTTTAGTTAACTGAAGCAGCGAGTTTGCGTGGGTAAAATGTCTCTCCTTCTCCATTTCTCAGCCAATTTTCTACAACTGAGATCTCTCCGCAGTCGTGACTCCTTATAAATACAATGTACAATAGCTAACCTCACTTTTTACTCACGAGTACCCTAGTCGATTAATTTTTCCCTAATCCGCCATCTTGAATACTGCGATATCTGTAAAACTCCCATAATTCACGTTAATATCCCTATAGCGAAAAACACTTTGAATGCTCAAGCGAATTTACTCAAAATCAAGTAGAGATATATTCCCCCAAATAAAAAAACAAAACTACTAAACAAGCAAAGCTTCCGAAGAACCAAAAAAGCGCTAGACTCACGAGTCTCATTGAAAATTAATAATTCAATCAGAGATCCCGGTTTAATAAAATTAATATAAACGTGAAAATTTAATTAACGCAACAAATACAGCGATTCGATAAACGATACGAATATGATAATTCGGTAAATTTGCCAAGTACACGAATCTCGTATATCGGATGGATTCCGATAATTTGATTAAACATCAACTGTAGATATATCCGTATCGTAAGATAATATTAAAAAAAAAAAAGATACGAAAGTCATCATGGATAAAAGGAAACGCTACTCGATCGGAAGAAAAAGTCAAATTTTCGTCGAATCTCTTTTGAATCTCTTATCAAAATGGCGATTGGCCCATGGGGAGAGACTCGTGCGTTTCCAATCAACTTTCCGTTATTTCTCATTATTAGAAATGGATTAAGCGGATGAAAGGATAGGATTGGAAGGGAGGAGCATGCTGGGCGTTGGTAGAAACAATCAGAAAAACGTCTGGGGAGAAGTAACGAGTTTCCAGGTGAAACGTTCCTGACTTAAAAAACAATGAGCGAAGCATTACGGTTCGTTCCTCGGGGTTTATCGAAGAGTTTCTCTCGGACGACTTATCGAGAAGACCTTCTCTGGTTTTCGGCAATTCTAAGCGTTTCGTGGTTAATGGTTTTCGAGGACTCGCCTTTCTTCCAGCGTTAAATTTTTGCTATCTTCGGCTTCTAAAATTCCCCCGCCCCTATCTTCCGCATCATGGAGTCCCACAGTGTGTAAATAGATCGAACGTGTGCCGCTTGCCAGCGAACTCCCGGGGTTTCCCCTGATTCTCCCTAGTCTGGTTATATAGCAGAAATGAGAAATCCGAGCTGTTTACCAACCTGCGCGCGCGAAAATCGGCCAATCAGAAGCGAGCTTTCCTTCCTCCCGGTCTTTTCGCTCAACTAGGGGGACTTTACCTTTGCTTCGCCATCGCCACGCTCTCTTTAAGACTTTCAGCTCGACATTGCGGGTACTCCTGGCTACCAGGAGTTTTACTGTTTATCCTCCTCCACTTTCGGGACGCTCCTGCCGTTACCGCTTAATTCGGTCGCATTGTTTCTCACCGATTAATTTAACCAAATCGACGAGAAATAAAACGCTGAAGTAAATAGGAAAATGTCTCTCGTGGATTTTTCGGCCTTTTTACAAGCTCTCTTGGAGAGAAATTGACACTGTTCCTCGGTGATACTCAAATTTAATCCGGTTCGATTGTTTTTCGCCAATAAATCTAACTAAATCGACGAAAAATACATGGTTACAATAAATAGGAAACTGTGTTTTAGGATTTTCAGTCTTTTATCGAAGTTATTTCAGAGGAAAATGTACACGATCCTTCAACGATACTCAAATTTAATTTGGTTTCACTGTTTTTCATCAATTAATTTAAACAAATCGATGAGAGAGAGAGAGAGAGAGAGAGAGATACAGGATTAAAGTAAATAGAGAACTGTTTTTCACGATTTTCTTTTTTGAAGCTTTCATAAGCTTTTTAGTGGAAAGCAGACACGTTTCTTCATTGATATTCAAATTTAATTCGATTCAATTGTTTTTTTTTTTACCGATTACTTAAAAAAAAATCTGCGAGAAATTTAAGATTAAAGTAATTAGGAATTTGTTTCCAGGGTTTCTTTTCTTCCTTTCTAGAAATAGGCGCGATTACTCTCATTGATGCTTAAAATTTAACTCGACGAGAATTACGGAGATAGAGTAAAAGTAATGAGCTGATCCTAATGGTTTCTTGGCATTTTACGAGCTTTTCTTTTCTTTTTTTTTTTTTCTACAAAAAATGGAATATTCTCAAGGAACTTTTCTTTTAGGTCACTAGTATTTTCCCGTATCCAAGTATTACGTAGTTCTCACATAGTCAAGCTTGTTTCTTAAATGATTCATGGCTATCTTCCACTCGCTCTCTTTCTCTCTCTTTCTCTCCCTCTCTTCGTATCTGTGGCTGTGTACGTGTGTGTGCACGAGCGTGTGCGAGGATATCGGGGTGCCAGCCGCCATTCACGAGGAGGAAACCCGCGTGTGCACGCGTTCCGTGACGTATTGATCCTCGAGCACCACTTTCCCTTCCGCCTCCGCTGGCACCCCCAACCCCCACCCCCACTCCGTGTCATCCGCAACCCCCGAAAGTGAAATTTGCGATGGAACCCAAATCTTTTTAGCATGCCGATCACGCTAGTTTTCTCAGTTTTGAATTTCAAATTTCTGCTGGCGACGAGGCTTGCGGAGGGGGTGGTGGGTTAGGGGTAAATCAGGAGCACGAAACTCGGAATATAGATATGTGTCGGTTCTCGGGGTGGTTTCCCCGGGGCGCGGGAAGACATCGGTTCCTCGACACTGCGGGAGTCGATGGATGAATGTCAATGGATTGCAAAGATACCGTGATGCTTCCCGCGGATTTTTAGCCCCGAGTTACTCGGCGCTCTCGGTGCTGCTTCGCAAATAGGGTGGAAAATCGAAATTTTCCTGTCTCTCAGAAACGAAGAAATGCGGAAGGGAAGGTGGGAACTTTCTGGGGGTTTAAGCTCGATTTCCTCTTAGCGATCAGGTGCGAGTTGATCAAAGTTAAAATTAATTTGTAGTTTACTAGGGAAGGAGGAGAAGGAGAGGAAAGGAAAAGAGAGAGAGAGAGAGAGAGACGATGAAGAGTAATAAAAGAAAGGGAGGAAAATTCAACCGGAAATTTTTAATAGAAACTATTGTGTTGCGATTGTGCGGATAGTAACAATTATCGATAATGAAGTAGTGCTAGGGGTAAACAAGCGAATTGAACGAATGGGCTGAAACGGAAGGTGAGAAACGGGAAAAAAAGCGAAAAAATCAAATAAAAGTAAAAGCCGCTTTTCCACGTAGGTCGAGAGGAGATTCCTGTTCCTTTTTCCTTGGATTTTTTTAATGAAACGAAGCCAGAAGCCCCGGAAGCGCCAATCGGGCGAGATTAAAGTCGATTTGCCGCAAATAATTTACGGGTAGTCGCAGTCTTATTTTTATTATTTCATAAAAGCAGCCGAGTATCGATCGCGGCAGCGGATTCAACTAAATTTCTTCATTCGCACTAAGAAATTTGTAAAATCGTTCGATTAACGACAATCGATCGACGTGGAATAATTAAAAAAAGAAAAAAAACAGAAAGCGAGCCAAAGACTTGAGGTCTCGGGTTAAATTCTTCTTAAATTCCTTCAAATAGTGCAAAATTTGAAAGAGAAAAAAAGAAGAGAGAGAAAACAGCGAAAGAATCACCAAACTGCCTTGTCCCATTTTCCACTATTTTTATAATTGACTATTTGCAAATTTCTTTTGTTATTGCACAAATAAATCTGTATTGTGGTGGATGGCTTCCTCCGCTTCCTCCACCCGCTAACCCTCTTCCCTCCCTCCCCGCGCGCTCGTAGGTTTTTGTTATTGAATCTCCGTGCAAATATTTATCGATCCGACCAATCACAGCTCGCCTTTCCACGAAGACTGCTGGGTGCGATAAAAAAGCATAGAAAAAATCATGAGGCAACTTTACCCATGCTCTCTCGTCCATATGCTAAACGCCCCTAAACGCGTTTATTTTTACCTGGCGAGCATTGCGCGGGAAGCCCCGCTAATTGAACTCGATTTACTTTTTTAAAAAGAAAGATAACACACGTATGCGCACAAATATACGCCGTGGAAGTCGATCGATAAGAATAAAGAAGAATATCGACGAAGACCTCTAGATGTTGCTTCGTTAAAAAGAAATTCGAGTGTCTTTCGCGCCATGAGAATTTCGTGATTGGCACAGCGGCGAGAAAAATAGAGATCCCCTTGAACGATTGATCAGGCCTAGCGGCAGTATCGGTGATTGGTCGAATTTTCCAATTTAGTCGAGAAGTCGATCGTTTTCTGAGATTTATCGACGAGCTCCTGGAAGTTGCGATCGAACTTTTTTCATCTCGGAGCTGCTGAAAGGAAGTCGATTTGGAGTTCTCTAGTTTTTTCTGGTGTTTTTTGCGCGTGTCGTTGGCAGACTTGCAAAAATCCCTAGATTCGCGTACGCGTCGGGGAACCCCCGAGGTTCCCCACTGTGCCGTGGCGAGCGACAACGACGCCACTGGGAACCCCCGGCGGTGATTTGTCCAGAAATGTCCCTAGCCCTAGCGAGAGACCGACCGTAAGTGGGACGCGCGTTGACGAAAATATTTCAAGTCGCCCAAGATCCCCAACGCACATTTCCCTCGTAAATCATCGCGCTGGATCTTTCCACACTTTCGGCGTTCCTGTAAACTTTACCAAATTTATGTTTGTTTCCGAGTATGCGAGGCAGCGGAAAATGAGAACGTGTTTCCGGGGTGTATCACGAGGAGTGTAGGGGGGGGGGGATGGTCTGGCTGTAAGTCACTCGTTTTAGTAGCAATTTCCCAAATAAAAAAGCCTGTTTTCTGGAAATAAAAAAAACTCCAAAAAATTTAAAGAGAAAGAGAGTTACTTCCGTCGCAATTGACCGTATTTCTCGAGAATGGTATGAAAAATAATTTTCGTGAACTCGAGGATTCCCCCTGGAACTTCTGGAGTCTCTCCAGGAGTACTCTCGGATAGTCCGTGTAAACTGCTGGTCCTGTTTCAGCATCGATCTGTAGTTTATTTGCATAATGTTATGAAACTATCGACGATCCAAGTAGAGTTTTGAGTTTCCTTTGCGAAGAATCTGAAAATAATGAGTAGTAGTTTGGTGCCGAGGGAAAGAAGGAGCAGCAGCAGGAGGAGGAGAGGGGACGTATTTTATTACCAGACCAGAAATTCCGTGTGTAATTCGATGCCTTCCTTTTCTTTGGGTTTTCTGTACTCAAAATCAGTACGGCATGTAGTAGGTTCAGTGATCTATACTTAGCTACCTGCAGGCGAAGATAAAACTGGTACACCGTGCATGGCCATGTGGATAATCTTACACTGATTTTTTAATGCTGCCCGATCGGCGGTTGCTCCCCCTTTCCGCTCTCCTCGCACACTTATCGACTTGTTTTTTTCTTCCACCACAACCACCACGTGCGGTGGTTCGCTTCTCGCTGCTTTTATCCTCGAGGAAGATCAATTCGCCACTACTGAAATAGTATATGATAATTTATCGAATATCCCTAATATTTCTAATGTTTCGCAAATTTGCCAGAATCGATTCTCTCTCTCTCTCTCTCTCTCTCTCTCTCTCTCTCTGCCTTTCAGTCGAGAAGCCATTTTTGGATTTGGCTGTTGAGGTTGCGATAGGGTAGGTCGGGTCGCCCGATGGAAAGAGACGAAAGTTCCTTGATAATAGTCGAGTTAATTTACGTGTCTCGGGTTGCTTGTCGGGAGTAGTTGTCGGCAAACAATCGATGGGCTCTATGAAATTATGATAAGCCATTATTAAGGTAGACTCGATCGCTATTGAATTATCGCCCGTCATTCTCTGGACGTTAATGTCGCGTCGTGAGAATTTAATTACTCGAAATTCCGGGGATCTCCCGCTGCTCGATCCTCCAATTAGACAAGGAAACTTGTCGAATTCCACCTGCAATCGCGCGCTACCATTTCCAAAATTAAATTCTCCAGTTTTCAAGTTCAAGTCCGAGTCGAAAGATTCGCGAAACGATCGATGAAAATCCGCCCGATCGATAAATTGTCGAAAAATCAACGCGGCGACCGTCGCGCCGCGTAGCGTCGACTTCCACTTTCGATCGAGGCGGGTGATTCCCCGTCGATTTCTTTGGAAATCTCATGGGGTGGTGGCGTTTCGCGATAAATTTTGGGTTAACCCAATTCGTTGCCGGTTGTCGGAAAAAAGAGTTAACTCGCGCGATTCTAGCGTGTTTTATATTTGTTTGCGTATATACGACGACGATACTACACAGGGATGGATGGGAAGAGTGGCGGAATGTCCCAGAGTGGAACGATGGCAAATCAATAAAGATTATCTCGAAGCAAGCAGGCTTTTATCTAGCAGCTATTTTCATTATGAGCAACCCCGCCAATCAGGTCGCAGTTCCTTCCTGCGATATTATTAATTATCACCCCGAAACACTGCTTGCTTCATTATCAGGCCATTACGTCGATTAATTAACCTCGCCGAGAGTTAACCGAGCAAATCCAGAGATTTGCGTTTGGACTTTCAGTTTCGAATCTTCTCCGTGCGCGAGCTCGAATAAATTGCTGGAATTGTTCTGTCGGAATTGGCGCGTTAGACCAATTTTGAGAACGATAAGCCCCGCATTTCGAGGGAAACAATTGGATCGATTGGCTCGTTCATCGATTTTTTAGGTTAAATTCGATCTCGATGGCACTGCAGCGCCGCCGCCTCTGGGATTCCCCCGATCGACGATGACGAGCCTCATTTTGAGGGAAACAATTGGATAGATGGCTCGCCCATCGATTTTTTAAGTTCGTTCGATCTCCGTGGCACTGCAGCGCCGCCTCTGGGATTCCCCCAATCTCTCGAGTGGTACCAATCGCTGAAATCGCGCCGATAATCCAATGAAATTCTCCGTTAGATTCGAGTCCCGAGCGTAACGTTCGATTTTCTTCGCGGACTTTTTAAATTTAATGGTTGTTCGACATACTTTTTCCAATATTCTGCGATTCCTCCATTTTTTTCTCTCTCTCTATCTCGATGAATTCGTTTTTCGCGTATGGGTTCTCCTAGACTTTAACGAGTTCCCTCGTAAACTCCGATACTCTGACGAGCTCTCTACGAAGATGCGCGTGCATTTGCTTCGTGACGATTTGAATAATTCAAAATGGCCGATTAACGCGAGCATCCATCATCTGTTAAGCCGGTCGAAATTGAAAGACAGCCGTGACAGTCGACAGAAGTCAGTCAGTTGCCAGAAGGCGCGTGTCTCTATCCTTAAAATAGAAACTTGAACGTTTCTTGTATTTTCTTTTCCTCCTGACCTTCTTTCTTCGTACCCTCGCCCTTACTCGCGCAGTTTTATGTTCTTTTTCTTTCTCTCTCTCTCTCTTTCTCTCTCTCTCTCTTTTTTTCTCTCTTATATCTCGCAAGTACTTCGCAAAAGATCCTCGACGGATTCTAATAAATTTCCCAAAATCCCCGGCTATGATCCATCCTGATGATCATAGTTATTATTATTATTATTAATCGAGGCGAGAGAATTGAAGAATTCTGTGAAAGGACGATAGGCACCCTAATGGCGGCCGAGTTAAAAGAATAAGGGCAGCAGTGACGAATGAAAATACTCTCGACGCACGTTCCTCCAGATGTGTGAGTAAAAAAAGGGGTGTAGTCGCGCTTAATCCATTTTAAATCGACGTGGAGGAGTTGTAAAGTCCGAGGACACGCGATAAGGGCTTTTTAATGGCGGACCAAGTACTCCGGGAGAAAGGGAAAAGTTAGATATGGCGAATAAAAGTCCTGGTAGTCTCGCAACGAGCGCTATTCTAAGCTCCGTAGAAAAGAACTTGCTTTTAAAGTGTCCCAAATGACCGTTAAGGTGTAGACCTAACCTCTGCTACTTAAAAATCCTGGAAAACCACAAATTTCACAAATGTCTCCTTTTGAGAACAACAGCGCGTACTTGCGACAGAGTCAGGAATAAAAAAGATGGCGTCCCTTAAAATTGGATCATATTGAATGAATGTAAAGATAAGGGGATGCGAGAAAACTGAATGAAGAGAGAGAGAGAGAGAGAGAGAGAAAGAATAAAAAATGGAGTAAACGTACGAGTAAAAGCAGCAGTTTTAATAATGAGCTCAGCTCTGCTGAAACGTGATAAAGAAACTTGAATACCAGACGAGGTACGGCAAGGTTAAGAAAAGAAAAAAAAAAAAAAAGAAAAAGGTAAAAAAGTAACATAATAAAAGAACAGCAGTTAAAGTAATGAGTAGAGTTTTGACGAAACGTGATAAGGAAACTTTAATGCCGGATCAAGTGTGTGCAAATATTAAACGAGAACATTGGCACAGCCGTGTGGAAAACTATTGATTCTGGGATGAGATTGGGATTTCGATAAAACGTGATAATCCAAAAAGCGAGAGAAAACAGATAGAAATGTTTTAAGCAAACGCGCGAGGTTCCGGCAAAATGCAATTCTTGTCTTTGGACATCGGTTCTGAAACGTGGATGTCGAGAAAAAAAAGGAAAAAAAGAAACAGAATAAGGTAACGAGAGAAGAAAATTGCGAGGATATCTCAGAGGTTATGTCGGAGATAAATAAAATATTGACCAAATATAATGTAGTATCCTTGCGAGTATTGATATAGGAAAACGGAGAACGGTGGGTGGCAGAGTTTCTTTCTGGATATTTACAGTTGCCCCTCCGTTGCTGAAGCGTCCAGAAGGAAATGTCGGAGAAAAGAGAGGGAGTGTGAGAGGAGAAGTTCGGGGAAGAGAGAGGAAGCAAAGTGGAACGTAGCGTTTCAGCATTTTCTTGCTGCAGGTGCATTTTTCAATGGCACCTGTTGCTCGAAATGCGTTCTGGTGCAGTAAAATCAATGTTTCCCGGAGAAAAGCGAGCGAGATGAAAAAGAATCCATGAAATCCAAGATGGCGTCGAGCTGATTCCACGCTCCCCTAGCGAAGTTCCACGGTCGTGACGAATTAAACCGAGTGGAGTCCGTCGATTTTGTCTCCGGGAACTTGTTGAGAAGCCAGCGGAGATTCTCTCGAAGATCAGAATTTGTTTGGTTGCTTATCGGGTTGCCGTTAAAACTGTTTTGCTCCAGGGTGGAGGGAGGTGAGAGTCGGGGGAGTCAGCGACTGCCGTCGTGGCCCTCGTGGTCTTTTCGCGACAGGATGCAAATCCACCCACGCGTCTGCACCCTCCGAACTTTATTCATCCCCTGGCTGATTTCACCCCCTCGACACCCTCTTTTTCTATGGCTCTTTCGTCCCTTATGGGGTCGATACGGGACTAGGGTGCCACCCTCTCCCTTTCGCAGCCATCATCGCGATAAATGGCCCTTTGTCTCCCGTTGGCTACGAATTCCGAAAATGCATCGGGGGTCACTTTTGTAAATTCTATCCGAATCGTCTGATTTTTCGTTGTCGTCGTAGCGTTTCTTTTCGTTTCGTTGATTCGCCTCCCTTATTTTCCTCGTGTTGTTTAAACTGCATAAAACTGCTGGTGGATCACGAGAGGAGGCTCTCCGAGTGAGATCAGCAGTTTAAAACGAGCGGAGATGGGAGATCCGGTGAATCCCCGTAAAAGGATTTTCGTGAAATTCGCGCGTTTTCCCTCCACCCCTGCCCACGCTCTACCACCGCTACCATCGCCACCACCCCCCCGTAACGAGCGAGTGGAAAAACGAATGGGAAATCTTCGAAGGCAATTGGGAAACTTCCGGAATTTCGAAGCGCGCTCCGTGTCGAATTGACCGGAAGTCCACGAGGACTCTTCGATAAACGGAAATGGATTATCGAGGTGGACGCGAGCAATTTTTGAGGTTATGTTCGCTATTCGGAGAGGTCGGGGGTTGTGCCGGCGGAGAGTTCCCATCCGGTGGATGGGACAAATCGAGCGATTATAAAGTTGAGATTGGGGGGTGGGTGGTTGGGGGTGCATCTTGTTGCTTTCCATTGAGATTTTCAAGATGGAGGGAAGAAATTGCGCTGTGGCGCGTGGGTGGTTAACTGCTCGGGAGACAAAGAGCTGTATTCAGAGTGGTCTTCGGAGTTCGAGCACGTACACAACTGCGAATGCACTCTGAATTAAGTGAGCGAACGATTCAATCAGCCGGCGCAATGTCGGGCAAAACTTCCAGATGATCGATTTAAACGAGATCGAAACCTACACGCGCGCGCGCGCGCGCACTTTTTTATATCCGCATAGAAATTTCACGCGAGCGCGGCTAAACAAATTATTAACGTCGATGTTTCAATCGAAGCGCGAATCGCGCGATTTCGAGGCGCGCACGCAGCGTAAAAAGCAATTAAATATTTCCCGGAACGACAACGGCGACAACGACAACGATGGGGTTGTTGGGGGAGATTTTAAGAGTGCAAGGAAGAGCGCGTGCGCGAAAATCTTACGATTCTTATGGGGTTTTTCTTTGATTCTTTCTGTTTTTCTCTGTTATTTTTTTTTTTTTTTTTATTTTCTTTGAGAGAAATGGAGAGAGAAATTGTAAAACTTGTACGCAGAATAGGGATGAGTGGAAGAGAGGGCTGGTGGTAAAAGTAATTCAGCGAGAGGCAGTATTGAAAGTTTAATTGCAAGTTCTCGTGAACCAATATGGAGGATATTGTGGAATTATAGGAGCGTGAATTCAACGGTGAAAAGGGAAATTCGTGGTGGGATGCCAATATCAGAGAACCGGGCTGGCAAAGAATCGCTTTGTTACACTTGACGATGCTCTTTAGTGGTACTTCACGCCACGCCACACGATGCCACGCCACGCCACCCCGTCTCATTCGACGCCATCCGATGCTTCTCATTTCACTGCGGAAGTCTATCTGCACATTTCGTGCACACACCCATGCGCGTGCAACAAATAGAGGGGGACCAATTTCCGGTGCGCGTGTCCTAGAAATTGTTGAACGAGCGAGTGTTGACGTTGCCGAACGGATTTATTCCCGCGTTTATTAATTTCTTACCGTTGAATTCCCCTTTCGGGAAAATTCAAAGATCCCGTTTTCATTTTTCCTCGATTTTTCAATTATTTTATGGGAAAGGATGGGGAAGTGGAAGCGCGCGGTACCAATGAAAATTTATGCGAAGGGTAGGGGTGGGGGGCTAATTAACGGAAGCGTCGTTAGATTTTCCGAGAAGTTGGACGCTTCGCGCAATATTGAGCTTTTCGCTAATTGCCCGTGGATTTAATAACGGAACTTTAATTTTCCTCTCGAAGAGGAAGCTCTTTGCGTTCCTTGCCCCCGCCCCCTCCCCCCTGGAGCATTCACAGGGCCCTTTTATCCACTGGCCAACAAAATTTTCACTAGTTTTCCCGCAAGCGGAAAATGGAAAATCCGGAGGAACAACCCGGGGAGAATCGACGGGATTTCACTGCGGTGACCTTGACGATGACCTTGAGGGGAAAACTCTGACGGGGGTGGGATAAGTTTTTCACGGGAAAATCAGGGGAGCAGCTGGCACGCGTCTATTGAAAATCTCCCCCGCGTCGTCCCTCCTCTTCCTCCTGGTTAACGGATTTGAATTGATTACAGTGGAAATGGCGGAAATCTTGAACGGCACGAATTTCCCACTCCCGCTGGAATTTTCTCGGGAACTTTCCCGGCAGAATGTGCGATAGTGCGCAATAATGTGATAATATTAGCCAAGAATTTCCACTGTGGTCTGAATAGTTGGGGTGGAGGTGGGTGGGTGAGGGGAGAGATTCTCCCCCCTAATATCAGTTCGACTTTGGCGGAAATGCCGGGTATTTCCGGTTGGAAGAAAAGTCGTCGAGGATGAAACTGTTCTCCTCCGCCCCGAGGATGGACAGAAAAATGAAAATTCCCGAAAAAGAGAGGAAAGGGGCAATTTATTCCATCTCCCCCCTCTTCCTCTCTTCGCTCGATTTTCTTTCTTTCTTCCTTAAAATTCCCTCGAACGAGGGAAGGGGGTGGCGAGGGGGTGGTTTTCTTTCCGTTTTTCGCTTTCTCCGTTGCAACGCCAATGTGGAGAGAGAGTTTGTAGTTTTTCCGGAAAATTTTCGGGGATGCTTTGCGTTAGTTTTTTCGCCGTGTTTTTTCGCTTTATAATTTTGGGAGGGTGGGAGGGTTGCTGCGAATACGATGGGGGCTGGTGGAGGATGAAAACGGCGGAAAAGCCGGTACAAGGCAAATCGATACCAGCACGCGAAGCTCCAGCCAAGCCTGACACGTTCTGCCTTTCCTCTTCCCTTCTCCTAATTTTCTTTCCCTTTCTTCCTTTCTCTTCCCCTGTTTTTCATTCTTTCTCTCTCTCTCTCTTTCTTCTTTTTTCTCTTCAACCCCTCTCTTTCCTCCTCTTTCCCCATTCAACTCGAAATCTCATCCAGGTTCTCCTGTAATTTATTTTGTTAATCATTTTACGCGCTCGTAGTACATCAAATAAATAATCTAGACTATTAATAATCCTCTCACCCCCACCCTTATCCTTGCCAATATGGCGTCAGAATCTTGGTATTTTCATTGTAGGTGACTTTTTCTTTGTTCTACTCTACTTGCGGGTGATAATGATTAATGAATATCGTTGGCAAGTATGTTAATTCTTCTTCGAGTAAAAACCTCTCTCTCTCTCTCTCTCCCCCTCTCCTACTAGTTTTCATTCTAATTTACCCCAAGAACATGGCAATATGACCCTTAAATTATAAAGTACTCGGCAACAGACTCTCCCAAGATTTCCATCTACTTTTTCTATTTATATTGTAATTTTGCATAACTTCCCCACCCCTTTCATCTCTCGTAAGACAAATAAGCTCCTTCCTAGTCAAACTTCCTCTTTCCGGTTAAATGAAACATCTTCCAGTCTCTAACCTATCCGGAATATCTTGTTTGGTTAAGATTATTAGGAGGGTGGGATGGGGTTGTAGTCGAAGTCAATCTTCCCTCTTTATTTCTCCCTTTTTTTTACTAATTACTTATAAGCAATAAACGATGGTAGACCGCGGAGTAAAGTATAATTTAATTTAAAAAAAATGCTTAATCCCATAGTGCGAAGGTGTTCATTTTCCGAACACTGCGAGAGAGATAGGGCGGGGGGGAGGAAATGGGTAAAGTTTATCGTTCGCTCCTGTTTTATACCTCTACTTAATTATAAACAATTCTACTCGTGAACAATGAAAGCCACTGGATGAAGCGAACTATAATTTCATAGAACAATTTCTGCATTTTCCGAGAGTTTTCACCGGAAGTGGCCTGGTACCATCACCGCCACGTTTTCCCTCTGGGGTAGTTACGTCATAGGGAGAAGGTCATTGAAATTCCCCATACACGAGTACGTGTGAATGCGTGGGTGCGTCTCTATGTGTATGACGCGACATGGAAAATCGTTGACCTCGGTTGGTTCTGCAGCCACTTCCGGTTGATCTGGTCGTTTGAAAGCAGCCGAACTGCATTACTGCGGCCGCCCCCTCCTCCCCCGCACCTGCTTAATCCCCGTCGCGACGCTACCCCGACAACCTCCTGGATGAATATCCCACCCCTCAACCACCCCTACTTCGTGCCACTGGTTTTCCCGCTTTTCTCCAATTTCTCAACTGACGAAGAAATCGAGCTAAATAGGAGACATTGACGATATCAGCGATAAATTATAATAATCGATGAAAAATAAACAACGCTCGTAAAAGAGTAAGAATAATTTGTTATAATTTAGGAATCTTCTGAAATTTTTATGGAGTTTTCCCGATTTGCTTCGTTCAAGATCTTCGATTCTATTTCCTTCTTATTTCACTTTTTTTTCTTCTTTTTTTTTATGTATCTTAAAAGGACCGAAACTTTTTGCTGCAGGGTGACGGTGCTGGGAATTATACTAGGGGTCCTGGAGTGGGACAAAACCCTGGAGTGCGTTTTGCTCCTGTGGGAGTACTTCCTGGGATACCTGGTGATTTTCATCTCTGACATGTTGGTCGAGTTCTCCATCTGCCTCCTAGCCACGAGGGGGAGTATCCTGGACACCGCTGCCAGGGCACCGATGCAATATATTCTCTACATTAGACTCTGTGAGTTTTCCCCAATTTTCCTACCCTCCTCCCCCTCTTCTCCCGATGTTTTCCTCGAGCCCAGCAATTCTGCACGGAAAGAGATTATCTATTTATCGAAATCGAAATCGAAATCGAAATTGAAATTGAAATCGAACATTTCGGAGTTTCGGTTGAAAACCGGAAATCGAATTTGGTCGGTAAAACGATAATTTTCCGAAGAGTTGAGTCGAAGGATGTAATTCCGGTAGCCGAGAAGAACATTCATTATTCCCATTAGAGCAACTTTAGCGAAGGAAGGGAGGAAGGAGGAGAGACGGATTTTCCGGGATCTTAAGCGAGAAAGCGGAAGTTGAGCATAGACTGGAATGCGACAATTGAATCAACGACTTGAGAATTTAAATATTAACGAGTAATCGTGGCAGCGTGCAAGAATTCCCATTATTACAGTTATTTCCGTTGTAACGAGCATACCGGTGGAAAACCGGAAGTTGAATGCAGACTGGAATGCAACGATTGGACTGCCGGACATTAAGAATTTAAATATTAACAAACAGTCGTAACCCGAAGAAGCCGCTTTATCCCCGTTGCATCCCCTAATGCCAGGACAGAGAGAAAAACGGAAGTTCCTCGGAACCGGAAGTGAGTCTTAAGGTTCGAATCAGAGAGGTGGGGGGTTGATAAAGCTAAAAATCAACGCGGAAGAATTCCCTTCGTTGGCGTTATCGCGGAGTTCGCAACGTAAGGAAATGGAGCGTTATAGGGGTTTGCAAGTGGAAAAGTCAAGTATAGGTCAGCCGCGCTGGTTATACTCGGCCGTTGGGACAGCGGTCTTGGCGCCGGGGGTGGATGGGGGTGGTTGTGCATTAAAATTTCAAGGCGTTTAAAACGGGCGCTCTTTATTAAGAATCTCCGAGGCGAGTTAACCGGCCGCAAATGAAAACTTTATTTCCACTGTTTGAAATCGCAAGTGGAAATGAAAACTTAATTCCCAGTCTCTGATTATTTGGCTCGGCCTGAAATACGCCGGACGATAAACTCCCCCCCGCCCTTCTCCCCGTTCATTTTTCTCGATGTGATTGCGCAACCAGCACTTTCCTCGAGTGGAAGAAACGCGAGGGAATTGAGAAATTTTCATTTTTCCCCCCATTAACGTTTCTCTCCTTTTCGTTTCTTTCCGTTTGTTACTCCTACTCTTCTTTCTTTTTTTTCTTCGCCTCTTCCTCAGCTTCCTCTTCAAATCTCTTCTTCTCCGTTTCAGTTCTCTTGCTAATCGAGGCAGGATGGTTGTGTGCAGGTGTCACGTGGTTAATTCAGTATTATCAGAAGTGCCCAGCGAAGGAAGCAAAGGACGTTATGCTAGGTAAATTTATGTTACCAATTTTATATTCTTATCTTGTCGTCCGATCTCTCTGAGAGTCTAGAAGAGCGGTAGAACTCGAGGTGAAAGAGAGATAAGAAAGAAGAGAGAAAGAAGAAACGGTCAGATGGAAGAATGGAAAGAATTTCTTCTACCGCTGATGGAATTTTCTTGATTTTTTTGTAATTTTCTTTTTATCAGGTTTGGTGATATCTAATTGGTGCGTCCTGGCATCTGTGATGGTAACCGTGTGGTGTACCTATGACGCAGCTGGAAGGTCGTGGGTGAAAATGAAGAACTACCAGAGAAGCAGAAGGGATGGAAGATTGCAGTACAAGCGTAGCGGCAGCAGGAACCGGAATTGGCGACAACGGTAACCTTTGACCCTTTCGATTCTCCTCTTTGATCCTTTTTTTTTCTAGTTTCTCATCGTCTTCCTCCTCCCTACCCGTCCTTTCACTTTTCTGACTCGCGCCTCCCCCTCTTCTTAGCCTCTCTTCAAAGTTCTTCCCGTTTTCCCGCTTCTCCCTCTCTTTGTTCTTCGTTTCCATGTTTCTCCCCACTTCCGGTTTCTCCATTGCTCTCGATAGTAGGAAGAATATCAAAGCTCGGAGGAAATCTCATCGAGTGGAAAGTTTCCCCTCGTCGAATCTGTTCGAATTTACTTACTTCTTTTTCGCGGAATTTTCCCTGGGAGGCCTCGGTGGGGGGGTGGGGGATGGAAAGATTTTCCTTCTTCCCCTTCGAGTACAATTAATTATCCAGGATTAGAAATGGAAATGCGCGAAACACGAAGCGAGCTGTTCGTGCGTGTAAAAGGATCAGCGTGAGGATAATGGATGTTATTATGTGTTACGTTCTGTGCCACATTCGAAACCTCCCCCACCCCCATCCCATCCAACACTCCCTAGGGATTTCCATTTCCCAGCCTCCTCCCGTTGATCCATTTCACTCGAATGAAATTCCAATGGAAATTTACCACCCTCTTCTTCAGGCCACATACTTAAGACCCTTGGAATATTCTATCCTCCACCCTTACCCTTTTGAATGTCCTTCTTTTAATTTATACAGTTTTCTTTAGCCTATCCGCTTCTCTCCTCTTCCCTCTCTTCTTCTTCTCTATGTTTTAACGCAAATTCTCTCACTGATTGACTTCCAGAAAAGTTATACGTGCCTACCAGGATAGCTGGGACAATAGATGCAGACTGCTATTTTGCTGTATGGGAAACTCTGATCGTAACAGGGTGAGTAGAATTCCAAGGTTAATGCAGTACCAGCTTCAAAAAGGAAAGGACTCCAAAATTGTTGGAATCTGCCCCAGTAATAAGCCACGTTCCTAATACCGACGAGCGTTTCAACCGAGAAACTTGCAAGCTTTGTTGACCTTGACTGAACTTGCAGAACTCCTTCGCCGACATCGCAAGGCTCCTCAGTGATTTCTTCCGCGATCTTGACGTGGTACCATCGGACGTTGTAGCTGGTCTGGTGCTCCTGCGGAAGTTCCAGAAGATCGAGAGGGAGCTAATCGTGAAACAGAGGAAGAACGACACGTACGAGTTCCTGTCGGGAGTTCCTGTGACGCCACGCACGAAATTTTTGTCCTTGACCGAAGATGGGGATTTGGCCCACTTCCAATTGGCCATTCATTATATGCACTTCGCCCTTGCCGCTTATGGCTGGCCAATGTTTCTCGTTAATCATTCCACTGGACTCTGCCAGCTGTGCACCAGGTACTGGAGGATCACCTCCCTCGCGGAGGACCTTCTTCCCCTCCCGAGCCCAGCTTCGCAACGTCCCTCTGTCTCTCCCTCGATTAATTAACTTGCACCAATCACCGGTGCGAGCCAGCAACGATCAATGAACGATCGTGACAACTCTATTGTTCCAGGCTGAGATGTGGCTGCTTTTCTTGTGGGAGTCAGGATGACGATGCTACGATAGTCGAGGACAATTGTTGCCAGTGCAATTATGCAGCTCTGAGGAAGATGGTGGAGGTCGGTGAAGTGGAAGTCATCTATGCCACTTTCCACGTGGACGTTGGCGAGACACCGTTCTTCGTCGCACTTGATTACTCCAAGCAAAAGGTGAGCTTTCAGAAAAGCATCGGGCGAACCAGCCCCCGCTTCCAACCCCCGCTTCCAACCCCCCATTAAACTCCACGGACGGTAGTGCAGCGAGCTTTGTTCAACGATTACACCGTAACGATATACCATTGTCAGGGTTCGCTTCAATATCATTCGATTCATCCTGTTTAATTGATGCCAGGCAATTGACGCTGGAGCGTGCGGTGTATTGTTGCCTGTGTGCGCGATACACGTGTATTTGGATAAAACTGCAATTGGCAAAATCCTTTCAGACTGACAGCGCGAGTCGTCGTGGCTTACTGACAAGGACAGAGAGGTTGTTTTTGCAACTTGACAAAATTGTCATTGAAATTAGCCGCGTAGATACCTTCCGCTCGGTTGCAAAGACCTATTGACAAAGGTGGACGATGTATTCCACTTGCTGGATGACAAAGACTGACGTTCTGGTCTATTTAATAAAGTATCCCACTAACAGACGCAAAAAGGCTAGATGAGAGCATTAGGGTCATCATGTATAATTCATGAACGTTTGCTGCTGAAATGTCTGCAGCGCGAATTAGCATAAATAACCCGGCGTGCTTGATTTAATTAGAGCCTATCTAGGTGTAGGAGAAGAAGCCCGTTCTGTTAAAGACATTTTGCCAAAAACCCATTGGTTTCACTGGAGAGATGTTTGTCACAACTGCCTGGAGTTGTAGCGAAGGCAACCGAGTTGTTCTCTGGTGTTTGTTGAAACAACTCATTGACCAAGATAAATATTGCATGCTGCTTGCCAAAATATCCCAGTGAACCACAAAGGGAATCAACAGAGAAAGAGAGAGAGAGAGAACAGTAGCATAGGGTTCTTTATAATTTATTCCTGAATGTCAAATGGATTCGAGCATACATTGGCCAATACCCACACGGTGCATAGGGAATAGGTTTAAGGGATGAAACTCGGAGGGCGGATTGGGGGGAGGGAGTGTTTGGAATCTGCATCCTGTCGTTTAGCAGCGAAGAAATTAATTGTTATTGGCTTTACTTTTTGTAGGTGGTAGTTAGTATACGTGGAACCCTCAGCATGAAGGACGTCCTGACTGATTTGAACGCCGAGGGTGAGGTGCTTCCTTTGTCACCACCCAGAGAAGATTGGTTGGGTCACAAAGGAATGGTACAAGCTGCTGAATATATTCGCAAGAAGCTCATGGAGGAAAATATCATCGCCAAAGCACTCGCCAAGGTCACCTAAAAACATTGATTTCTTCTTAACGAATAGTTCCCTTGATGATTTTATCGTTTGAACCGGTAATTTAATTTCTTGAGAGATTTCCCTGATTTTTCTTTCACAGGATTCATCGAGGGGAACGCACAAATTCGGCTTGACCTTGGTGGGTCACTCGCTGGGAGCAGGAACAGCAGCGATTCTGGCGATTTTGCTGAAGCAAGAATATCCGGATCTAGTGTGCTTCTCCTACGCACCTCCCGGTGGCTTGTTGAGTATGCCTGCTCAGCTATACTCTCAAGAGTTCATCACATCCGTAGTGGTTGGTAAAGATGTGGTGCCTAGAATTGGACTCAGGCAAATGGAAAGTCTACGAGCGGACCTCATCAATGCCATAAAAAGGAGCGTCGATCCAAAGGTACGTTTCCAAAGAGCCAAAGAGTCGGCTATTCGCGCTCCATGCCAAATTACTGCTTACAAACTGCTTGTTTCATCCCCTCTTTACTACCCCCCGAGAGCAAACTGTTTCATTGGACGTCGTTCCCTTATCGGTTACTCGGGCGATAAAGATATCTTCCTTTACGTGCAAATAGATTTCAATCTGGTCCAGAGGCTCCTCTCCTTTATAAATTTATGATTCATAAAACTTGCGGGATGTCCTGTAAACGAGGGAACTCTTTGGCTGATCCCTCGGCATTCGCAGCTGCTTATTCCTCTGCAATGTCGGAATTGAACAGTTTTATCCATTCCGTCATGATTCTCTTTGATGATCCTCGCGCTTCCACTCGGTGACCTATTTTGATCTTGGTGTGCGTGTCCGCGCACATACACGTGGACACTATCTGGTAGTCTGAGAAACTTTTATAGTTGAAAACTTTTGCCAGTGTTTCTCTTTGGGAGAGTGGAGCTGATTTATTGGAAATTGCCTTCTTATCGGTTCTTGCAATAACAGAGATATCTTTTCTGCCCTATTCCCACCCAGTAGTGACTGTCCTTTTACTTGCGCGTAACTTTCAGACTGATTCATATTTTTCCCCCGCTGACAAAGTGACAATGTAAACTTTCAATCTGTTTCCGCAAATAATCTGGAACTGTGCAACTTTGAAATTTCCAGTGGAAAACGATAGCGTGCTCGGTGATGTGTTGTGGATGTAGTTCGACACCTACATCAGCAGCAAACCTGGAGGCTGGCGGATGTATCAGCGAATATCAGAGAGATAAAGACCAGGCTCGTGCTCAAACTGTAGTGCCCAGTGACTCCAGTATTGCATTGACTCTTCACAGGCCACTTTATCCACCTGGTAGGATCATTCATGTGGTACGACATCATCCGAACAAGGGAGAGTAAGTATTGTTTCTCTTTGAAATATTTTAATTTCGCTGTAATTCAGCGAAAGAGCCAAAGCCCTTAGCTCTTTCGCCAAGGGCAGCTTCTTTGATATAGCATACAAGTGAAATTGCATTAAAATCAATGCTCATAACCACAATCGAACGCTGATTTGGTTGATATTAATTATTGGCTTTCTCTATTTCTAGGCAAAAGTATGAATCACGTTGGAGGTACGTTTATCGTTAAGAACTGTGTATATTTCAGGGCTACGTCTGGATATTGCATCTTGGAGATATATTAGCATGATTTATAATCCTACAACTCTCTCTCTCTCTCTCTTTCTCTATCTCTCTTTGATCCTTCTCTTTCTGCACACTCTTTCTCCGAGTCTTGTTTCAGAACAGTGAGAACATCCCACTTAGAAGAGTCTGTTTAAATGCATGATGATATAGAGGGAGAACCATTCAGTATTTATCTCTCGTGTGTCTATTTTTACTGTGCTCAAAGTCAAACCTCTAGGTAAACCTCCAGGTAGCGGAAGAGCATGTCCTCCATTTCGTAGAGAGATCCCAAGTAGATCAGGAGAACCAGATAGACTTTTTCCACTTATCGTTGTCCGTGTCCATGAACCACCGCGTTATTCCATCGTTGTTTGTGAAAAGAGAGAAAAGAATAATACAAAGAGAATTCCACAATAAGTGTAGGAAGTCGAAGGTCTGTTGAAATGCAAGGAATGTAAATGGCACTTGTTTCTGTTCGATTGACATGACATAGTTGAGTCCTCGATGACCCACGATTGATCGCCAATTGACTTTTCCTCGAAGATAAGTGAATGATTCGTTACTGATTTCAGGCAAGTGTTGAACAAACGAGAACCAGTATACCAGGCATTGTGGGCAGGACCATGTGACTTTGACGAGGTGCTGATAAGTCCAGTGATGATTCAGGACCACATGCCGGACAATATGTTGAAGGCCTTGAACAAGGTAAGCCTGGAGGAACGCGTGATCACACGGCAACCCAGGAAACACTCTCCAGTTATTAGTGGAAGTATTTCGGTTAGACTTGGCCATTATGAGCCTTTGGAGGAAATCACGGACAATGCGGACACTGCCGTTGAGGACGCAATCTGTAGAGACACGTTAGTCGGCCGGTATCGCAAGAACCCCCGAAGATCATATTTCCTTACACATTTGCTTAACTCGGGTCTCTATGCGCATAATGAACATAACGCGTCACTTGATTTGGAAGCTGATGTAGAAAGAGGCTACAGAGAGACTAGGATGTTCCATTACGAGAATCCCAATGGGTCCTCGACAGCCAACAATAGCAGTAATTCCGATGAGAATCAAGGGAACAGTAGTAACTCGACTGGTCCCGATAATTGTTTCGTCACTGTGGTAGTGGACGTTGATGTGCATGAGAGAAAAGAAACAACTGTTGGTTCACATTGAGAAAACTCATCGCACGGTACTCTACCGGTGAATTTATTTAGCTTTTTTGACAAACTTCCCAAAAATTTGTTTCGATTTCCCCCCCCCCCCCCCCTTGGTTTACCTCTTTAAAAACCAAAGAGTGTAAGAGTCCACTAACTTTTCAACAATTAATAGGTTTATAATGGCCTGTTAAATAGTCCAACCTACAAGTCCAATTTTTAACGCAAATTTCCCTTTTGGAGAAAAGCTCCTGTTTGCAGAAAACAAAACAAAAATTGTGGTCGTTACTGGTACAAAGAATAATTTTATAATTGACATGACTAAATGTGGCACCATCATTGACTGTTACTAGAATTGGTATAATCTGATTCAATTGTGCGCTGAAACACTCGATGAAGCAGAGTGATATCGAGGGACTTGGATGCTAAGTAGAAAAAGGGCATTTGTCGCAAGCAGATTTACAACAATATTACATAACAACAGTGTTACATGTATATTCCTCTGCTGCAAGGCTATTTGTTTCAATCGAGCTCTGAATAACGTGGAGAATCGACATAGCGATTTTAACAATAAAATTAACAATTACTTGGTTAATTTTTGATCAGCTTCTTTTTAATTCTTGTGCAATTGTTTGCTAGTTGACTTTCTGTGTTGAAAACTTCTGAACTGATTGTCAAGTAACATTATTATTATTATTATTAGTCATTGAATCTCAGTGTGTCTGTAGATAGAATTTCTTATTTATTTATTATATTTTTTAGAGATTTTTTATTCTCGAGAATAATTTGAATTTTGAAATGATTAGCTCGGTGAGATTTCCGGAGAAGACCGGAAGTGTGACTGGTGTACAGATTTCAGATGATGTCCCGGAATAAAGGGCAGCATTTTGTAGATTGAATAATTTTAGAACGACGGCGATAGGAGAGGATAGAATTTTCTTGCAGCGAGAGCGAGGTCTCGAATGATTTCAGTCTATTTATCGCAAAATATGAAAGACGAATGAAAGGACGTTCCTCGCGCTGCAAGAGTGAAATGTACATATTTCATAAAACGAGAGTGCTACGATACACTGTAGCAATAGGACTGCCCTTTTCTTACCTTTATTTTTCTATTTTTTATTACGTGTTTAGTTTTTATACACGAATTACTTCCGGAATCTCGATAGAATTTTTAATTTTCAATAACGTGTGAATGATTTTATTTTTTTATTACTAATAAAATTGTTCGACCCTTTCTTTCTTTTGAGTTTCTCATTCTGAGAAATTAAGAATTGAAACAGGACACTCAATGTTTAAAATTGTGGAAAATTGTTGAGACAATTTTGTCTTCCTATCTTTTGCACTGATTTATTTGAACGATAAGCCAGAGATCAGTTTTAGCTCTGCATGATTTCTTATAGCGCATGTTGTAAATAGAACTATCAATTTTATGCTCTATTAATTATTTTCTGTTTTCTCAAAAACACGCAACTACCGACTCATTCTATTCGGTAATTTCTAATAATTGAAGATTAGAGAGAAGGCTCTTGCAATAAATATTACTAAATTTCTAATATTTTTCTTCTTTTGTTTTTTTTTTTTATTAAAAGTAACGTAACAGAAAAAGTGTAGAATTTTTAGTATCCTAAGAACGCAGTAGAAAACTTGTAAATTAGTTTAAATGCATAAATTTTCATGCTTCTTCTATGTATCTTATATTATTATCATCAATATACGTCTTCTTAAAAGAAATGAGTCGTATCAATTTATTGAATGCTGCTTCCTAATCCGTTTTACGTATACAGTAGCAATTAGCCAATTGCTTCCTGGATTTTAGGATGAATTATTGTAAAAATTAAAAAGTAATTTAATTTATTTATTTGTGCTTGTTGGTTTGTGCATGCTCAATCTTTTTTTTTCTTTTTACAGCTAATTAACATCGTTAGAGCTCTTCAACTATATTACTGTTATTTTAATTATTTCATTGACAAGTGGTATTAACCTACACTGTGATACGTAAATGCAAATACACTACGCTACCTTTATCTCATTAATAATGAAATTTGTTCAATTGCTCTTTCAATCACTTTCGTGAAGCATGAATTTTCAACAAAATTTATTGCAAATTCTCGTATGTGGTACTACTTGTCAACAGCTACTTGTATTATTACTTTATATTTTATGATTTGTCATTGATTTATTAATGATATTAGAGTTACTTTCTATGAAAGAGACTTTTGTATTGTACTTATCATAATAAATGTGATACACGCACAATTTGGAAAAAATTATTAAAAATTATTTAACATTAATTTTATAAAATTGTGTTAATATAATTATCATATACTTTATTTTAGTGTCTCATGGATTGATATGTTTTATTGTTATGATTAATACTGCATTAACACACTCTTAGTGAACTTTTGATGAATATCATAATAGCCATAATGCACAGTTATGCCAAATTTCTTTGAAGCTAATGAGGCCACGTTTGTTATTTACCTGGAAATTAATTATGTAACTAATTATAAGACAGAGATCACAAGTTTGTTAGTCAGAGGCATGTGCATCTTGCTGCCCTAGTAGATCAATTAGGATGATATTAATGAAGCTAGCAAGGTAACTGAATGTTTTGCCATGATTCTGAATAAAGCAAAGACAGGAAATGTTGGAAATTTATGGAATTTTGAAGGCGAGTTGCTCCGAGTATTGCCAGTGCAGATTTAGTTAAGGCCATGTGCGATAATATTGAAGGAAGTGAAGCGAAAGTTGGATTGCAAAAACCAATAGAATAAAAAATACATACAAAAGAATAAAATGAAACTGAGAGAAAGAGAGAGAGAGAGAGAGAGAGAGAGAGAGAGGTTTTTGAAGATAAATAATAAACTGAATAGGTGCTGGTAAAAAAGAAAAATCTAATAGAGAATTGTGAGAGTCTAACACAAGATAGAAACAAGACTAGTAGTTGATAGGTAAAAGAAGAAAGAATAACGTAGGAAAAATTGAGGGAGATACAGAGAACAATGTTGTTTATGATACATAGGGGAATGTAGAGTAAAAGGTAGATTGTATAGAATATAATGGAGAGTCCCGTGTATAATAACTAACGATATTACCTGAAGGTATAAGAAAATATATCCTACACACACACACACACACGCACACACACAAGAAATCTCTTCAATGAAACAAATACACTAAAAGTCAATATTTTCCAAAAGAAGAGTAACAGTATCATGAAAAGCTAAAACCTAAAAAAAAAAAAGAAAAAAAGCAGCCCGAGCATGCACCGGAAGAGACTCATAGTTTTCAATTGAAATTAACTTTAGGACCAAAACTCTCAGGGTCTGAAGTCGTTGGTCTTCAGGGGTTGTAGGGGTAGAATCTTGAGGGTTCTCGAACATATCGATCTATCGACTTAACGATCTTTTAAGAGTGAGCGTAGGTTTCTCGTGGAGAAAAAAAAAGAAAAAAAGAGGAGAGTGTTAGAGAGGAGAGGAGAAAGGACGTGGTAGAGATAGGAGAATGCGAAGAGAAAGAGATGTGAGAGAGGAAAGGGTAAATGAGAGAAGCAGTGGCTGAGGGGGTGTGTGGTGTGGCTCAGGTGACCGCGTGGCGAGATCGGGTGATTCCAGAGGGCAACGCGGTGCCCGGGACGGCGTCGATCCCCGTGGACGTCGCGGCGCACCGAAAGTCGGAGCATCGTCAGGTTGTTCTCCATCAGCAAAGTTCGATCAGCACGACGAGGCGAGACCGCCAGGTCGAGGCCCATACCACCACACCCTCCGGCCGCCACGACACAAGGTACATCATCGTCCCGCATCCAAGGCCAAAGTTCAAGGTCATTAGATACTTTGCAGCATCCACTGCCCGAGCACTGCAACCGCCCGCTGCAACGGCCATGTAGCACAGATAGGTCATCCTCAAGGTCGACGGGACCGGAAGTTGCGGGGCGACCTTGCAAACGCGGAGAACTGACCTTGGATGTATCTCGAGCATTTGTGCTACATGGTTCGCACCGAAGCCTCGCCTAATCTTTGCATCTTTCACTTTTCTCATGGATCCTCCGGCACTTCCGGTGACGCTTCCCCCTGCCTCTCGTTTCGCATCGTCCTTCTTTCGGCTCCTCCTCTTCTCTTCTTTTCTTCTCTTCTCGCGCCTCCACCCCGGTGAGAACCAGAGGGGCGAGAAGAGAAGAAACGTCGAGAGAACTCGCGTGCCTCGATCGATCGCCGAACGAGAAACGAGATCTCCCTCGTTTGGATCATTTGGATCGTCTGGGCTTTGATTCGATAATAAACGCTGTCGTTTATTCTTTTTTTATCCTTCGAGCTTGTCTCTTGCCGCTTGCTGTTTCCATTCTTATTTGTGTGGTGTGCGTGTGTGCGAGTGTAATTTTGAGAGCTATTTAGCTCTCGAGCGGAGAGAGAGAGAGAGAGAGAGAGAAAGATCAAGACAAGAGAAAAAATCGCAGAAAATGTTGGTATGTCTGCATGATTCATCGTGTAATCGCATTTTGATTTCAATTGTCATAATCATTCCTAGAAAATGCACGTTAAACTGTTGATTGAACGTAAAATTGCAACTAGGATCAATAGCGGCCATTTTGTCAGGGATCCATAGTCTTGCGATAGCGTTTTCGTTCATTTTCTCGAGAATTTCTTAAGAGCTTTCAAAGTTTTCCAAATGATTTTCATAATTTTGCGCGTTCTGGGAGTTTTCTTTTCTTTTTTTTTTCAAAAAATCGTGGGAAAAAGCGTAAGACAGTATAAGACATGTGTTTTTGCATAGGATAGAGAAGAGAGAGACGACGACGGTACAAGCCCGAAATCACATGATCATTTCATCATCGTGTAGTCTGTGTTATCAGGAGACAGTTGTTTTCGCTTTGTTTTCCCAGTGCACAAATCTTTACATTCAAGCACCAGATTTCTTTGATCTTTTACTTTCTTACAAGTTTCTCGAGTAATAATCGAGTGTTTTGAGAAACTTGTCAGCTCCCTATTTTGGTCATGTTTTGGTAATGCGACGCGATAATTTGCAAGGAATCCATTTTCTCGAACCGCCATCGGTTTTCTAACTTTTCCGGAGCTCGCCCTTGGAAAAGCCGATAAAAGACTTTAAAACGAACTCCAATCGACGAATTTAATCGGAATCGCTCGTATCACTCGAGTATCGCGCTGTAACGTTGAGAAAATACGAATTCTCCAAAAATTAACGAAATTCTGCTAGTTCAAAGTCTTCAGCTGAGGGAAACCGAGCAAAATGGCGGAGTTTCGAGTCAGCGGGTAGCGGCTTCTCCAAGGGTAAAACAGAACGCTTCGAAAAACCCGTTTCTATCGAAATGCCTCGAATACAAATTGTCACGTAACAGAAAATACGTCAGCATCACTGCTGGGCAAAATTTCTCCTGGAGTTTCTCACAGTATTTCCATCCAGTAATTTCATCGTACCCACATGCGATTCACCAGAGGCATTTCTCGGTAATAGAGATTCCTGTCGGGAGTGCGCGCATCAGTCGGTAAGGTAAATCGCCGAGAAAAAGAGAGAGAGAGAGAAAGAACGCGCGGAATGTTTGAAAAGAGCAAGTAGGAAAGTGAAACGTGTGGGTGGTATGCCAGGTTGTAACTACCCTGGGACCAGCGAAGCCACAACGATTAGCGTCTGGCCACGGATCCTCGGAAGCTTCGGAGAGTCGGGAGATCGTCGAGGTACCCGAGGAGGAGCACGAGAGGAGGGCGCTGCTGTCCCCGGGGAGTCCCGGGAAATGCGGGTCGATCTCAGGGACACCACCGCACAGGCTTTGCCTGGAGACGAGCTTCACGTCGCTGCAGAGTCCCGTCATCGAGATCCCTCAGGCTAGTCGGGAGCTCAGCATCGACTCGAGGGGCATCCCCTGGGAGTACGTCAGTCTGGCTAGCGAACTCCTTCAGACGCCTCGGGCCGAAGACAACAAACTGTAAGGCGAAGACAGTACAGACCCTCCACTTTGACTAAACGCGCTAAAAGATCTATACCTGTTTTACCGGCCGCTGGTAACCGGTCTGGCAAATACTGAGAGAAAATATGGCGATTGGATGTCGCGGAAAGGGAAAACCTCTTGTCTTATGCTGTTTTATGCGAGTTCAAAGAGCCTAAAATCCCGTCGACTCGCGTCGATAGGATTTTGATCATCGTGTTCACGCACTTATTCACTCTCACACTTGCCTCGTATCTTCTCATGTAAACGCTGACACTCACGCAATCGCACCGAGATCTCCGGCTCTCGCACGCTCTCATCACGAGTGTGACGTCACGATTTAGGGGATTTCGCTGGATCATTGCTCTGTTTTACCGGTCGAGCGAACGTGGCAAATACCGGCAAGGTCGTTGGATCCTCGACCGTGACCTCGGTACCTTGACCGACGGAGATGCTCGATCGACAAAATTTTCACGGGGATTCCCGTGAGCGCGCGCTAACTTGAAAATCTCACGGAAACTTGAACGCTCGATTTGCCACTGCCTTTGCCTCGTTCTCTCGCTCGGCGTGACCTTGAGACGATGTGGAGCGACGAAAGGGGGATGAATTCTGGGGTTTCTCGACGCTTTGACCTTGGCCCGCATGTGGCGAGCTCTCGAAATAATCGTGGCGCATCTTTTTAGGCCTTGTCGAGCCGATTGGGAAAGGTCAGGTCGTATGGCGCCCTTGGCCACTCCAGAAACTTTGTCGGAAGCGTCGAGCGATCCTCCGTCGCCCGTTCCTCCACCCCGGCCGATGAGGAGAACCCCGAAGATTCCGGGAAACCTGTCGACGGCGGCGGATGACCTGAAGAACAACCTGCACTTCGAGATGCTCTCGGCGAAGAATTACTTCCTCAGGGAGGATGGAGCTGCGAGTAACAGCAGCGGGAACAGCGAGGCCAGTTACGAGAGTGCCAAGAGCTTGGCAGCTGGTGGACTTCCGCCGCCGGTACCGAGAAGACGAGACTCCGTCGTTGTCAGAAGGTACTCTTCAAGGTCACTCCAAGTACCTGAAAATTCATAGAGTTTTTAGTATTCGGTTCTTGAAAGTTTCCCTCCCACCGAGTGGTTACCCCAGTTCTCTACAGGCTCTCCTCCGTTTTCTCTTCAGGGAACACAGGATATGCACCGCGGCCTGCTGCAGGGACGACCTGTCCGAGGAGAATTCATCGACGAACACATCCTTGCATTCGCCGAGGGCCTCTCACAGCTCGCACCGGGTCCAGATAGATTTTCCCGAGGAGGAGAACGACACCAATGGGTCCAGTCTGGACTTCTACGAAGCTAAAGTAGAAGTGAGGATGGAGTGACAGCTGGAGGTTCTTCCTCTACTTGCAACGATGATCTCTTACGGTTTCTCCATTCGCAGGATTCCAGTGGACAACGAGATAGCAGCAACGACGTATTTCTCAGCGTAAGGAGCTCGCCGGAATGCAAAGGCCTGATGGCACCTGCTATGGACTTGGGTGCGGAATGGAAGAAGAAGTTAGACTCTTCTGGCTTGAGCGGTGGTGACGCGTCGTTGCCTCTTCTTCGCGGTCTATCCCCGACACCCACGCATGGCCAGCACAGCTCACCATTCTTCAGTGCGAAGCGCAAGAAGTACGTGTATCCTATCACACTGGTGGGTCGAGGGGAGAGTAGTGTGTAACGTGCCAGAAGGAACCTGTTCGACAAAGATTCCATGAGAAACATCAAGTTGTGTTGTGACACGTTGCTAGAATAGCTCTGTTTGGGTTTTCACACCTTATCGAATACTGTAGAATCTAGTCAGAGGTAATGAGGAACGTGCCAAGATGAAATAAATACCTCGCTGTAGTCTTGAGATGAGTAATTGCTAATCTTTTAAGGTATTTTGCTTCCGTTTCACTGTTTGGTGATTTAGCAATCAGTTTTTATACCACTGGCCTATTCAGCATCGACATTGTTCCTTGGAAGAAAACGATGATGGTCGTTGATACTGATTCTTCCAGTTTCCCTGGATTACCATGAATTCCCAAGTGTTTTATATAGCTGCTGTATATGCTTCTGCCATAGCTTTCAGCTAAAATTGACTCGTGTAGAATTATTTCACTCATTGATCTTTATATAGCATTCGTTAGAAAGATTCACTGGAATAAGAGTGGTATGTGGCGGGCAGAGTATAAAAGTCTTGTGTAGTCATTGATAGAAAAAGTGTGAACGATAAAAAGTAAATATGTATAAATTTTTTAAATATTGGAATCCAAAGATTATCACGTTTAGACAACAGTTGTATTTATGTAAAATAAAAGAAACAGAAAAAGATCTATCAAATATATATACCTATCTATAGAAACCTTAATGTACAGTGGTAAGAAAAATAATTTTGAAAAACGATAAATATTTTACTTTGATACTGTAGGCTTAATAAGATTAATAAAAATATTCTAACATAGCGTAAGAGCGATATTTGTAGAATATATGTAGAAAAAATATAATTCAGAGTTGATTTTGATGTAACAAATAAATACACTAATTTATAATAAATAAAACACAGAAAGAGTAATTTTCATAAATCTTTTACATGTATTACTTCAAGTTATACATTTTGTTATATTACATTTATACTTTTCTCGTGTAACGTAACATAATTATATGTTTCTTTTGCTCCAAGTACTGTATGTATAACAATATTTACACGTTAAATTATATCATTTATCTTAATACAATCTTACCCATTTCAGGATTTATCGAATAGTGAGAGTATATGTTAATGAAACTTAAATAAGAGTTCACTGCATTGCCGTTGCCCAAGGGGGTGTCATAGGCTGAGGATTCTGTAAGTACGACATGACCACTGCAGAAATGGATAACATGAAACTGCTGAGAATCTGTTTTGTGTCATCGCTGACTCTTGAATTAGCAAAGCTGATGCACGAACAGTACAATGCCACCCATGCGCACCATTTTAGTCTCATCATCAAACCACACATACTGAAGATCATTCCTAAGATATTCATATAGTCTGGGGTAAGATCGTCTCCTGGTTGAGCCTGAGTGGATGTTATTGGTGCCTTAAACCTAACTTCTCTGTCAGGTCGACGAGGATCAGAGGAGCTGTTCATTCTGAAAGAGGTTAATTAGAATATCGTTAGAATTAAGAATTCCACTCTATTGAAAAAACAGAAAAAGAAAAGAGTTGAAAAAAACCTAACCTAGACATGGCAATTGCTTACATGAAAGAAGCGTATTACAATAAATAAATGAAAAGGGACGGGTATCTATCCTACACGTCAACGAGTATTTACTTTCTATTAAAAAGACAAGTCACAGAGATCTTAGGAAATTTAACTCCTATGATAACGCTGTCATATACCATCAATCGATACTTCAATTAACCCATCATCATCAGTTTAAACGATAAGTTGATAGATGGCGCCACAAACTAAGTTGTTAATTGATAATAAAACAGATCACCAGGTTGCTCAACGAATAGTTTGAGCGATCCTAGTATAGATGGCACTACAAACCAAACTGTTCGACAGACGATAAACAGATTCTCAAGTTGCTTAATGAATAGTTTGAGCCATTCTTCCTTAGATGGCGCCACAAACTAAGTTGTTCATTGATAATAAAACAGATCACCAGGTTGCTCAACGAATAGTTTGAGCGATCCTAGTATAGATGGCACTACAAACCAAACTGTTCGACAGACGATAAAAAGATTCTCAAGTTGCTTAATGAATAGTTTGAGCCATTCTTCGTTAGATGGCGCCACAAACTAAGTTGTTCATTGATAATAAAACAGATCACCAGGTTGCTCAACGAATAGTTTGAGCGATCCTAGTATAGATGGCACTACAAACCAAACTGTTCGACAGACGATAAACAGATTCTCAAGTTGCTTAATGAATAGTTTGAGCCATTCTTCCTTAGATGGCGCCACTGTCAAACTTACCTACAACCGATAAAGCAGATCACCAGAAACTTATTCAAAATCATTGCGCGTCACCACATAACTATCATTAGAAAAATTTTATAAAATCAAGCGAATCGCTCAACTAATTACAATTATATCAAAATATGTCAAGTAAACTCCGTTATTTATCCAATAATTCTATATTCTGCCATTCGACTGACAATTATCTCTTCTATCGATCGTCATCGGTTTCGTCATTTTTTCAGACTGATAATCGCAACTGTTTCTTCGCTCTAAATAAAAAAAAGAAGAAACGGAACGTTTGCCCGTAAAAAATCACGCAAATGAACAAACTTACCCAATTGAATAAAACGAGGATGGCGGACGAAGGACTGGGAGAGATTGTAGAAAATTTGGGTGAAAAAATGTCACTGTCTGATTAGCATAATCACGTGTATTAATAAGAAACTTTCATAGGTAAATAACGTCAATGCATAAGCCTCCGCACGTGGGTGTGTGTATATAACATTGGGTATTAGCGCATTTTTTTCTTCTCCTATTTTTATAAAAGTAAAACTATCTTTATTCATTTATTCATTATTAAAAACAAGACTCATTAGTATAAAATTTGCCGAAGGATACATTGCGGACTTTACGGTACTGGCCACGCACACACGCATGTTTTTCTTCTCTCTTTTTTCCTTCGCTTCTCTTCGTGTTCCTTTGGCGACGGCAAAATCATTACAATCTTTTTTTTCTCTCTTTTCTTTTTCCATACAATTCAAAAAACCATCACACGCGCGCACTCGCAAAATCTTTTGACCGTTCCACGACAGATGATATCCACGCATCCTTCTCTTCGTTTTAGTCTTTTGCGTTACGCGCCGTCGTGTTTCAGAAGGAAAATGGGGATGAAGAAGGAGGATGGGTCATGGAAAAACACAAATCGACTCCCACAAAATTCCTACTATCAAAAGGAGCCGATGGAGGTGAAGAGAGGAAAGGTAATATATTGCACGAGCTTGGGAGTTGCGTTTGGGACTGTGACGTCACTCTCGCAAAACTTAACAATCAAGTATGAGAATCAAGGTCGGGAAAAGAAACTCTCGGGAGGTGGATGAGAATGGAAAAGGAGGTATCGACGCATCGTTTACCCTAGAAGGGGTAGTAGAGTGAGAAAAGGGGATGAAAAACCGCCATGTTCTTTTTTTCACGTCGTGCCGCAATGCGAAAGTGGAAAAAAACCAGAAACAAGTAAAAGCTTTCTCTTTTTTTCCTCTTTGCTTTCTTTCTTATATAAAATAATGTTTCTTTTTTGTTCTTGATTAGAGAGAACGGACGAACGGAAACCTCTGTGGAAAAGATTTATATTACACATTAACTACTCTCTACATCCAGTCACTAAAAGTCTTGGATTTTCCAACGAGGGTCGACATGGTCTCTGTCTTTTCTTTTCTTATGTCGGTTACTCTTTATGGGAGATTTTCTACAATTTGGTACAATTCCTCCTTTCCATCTCATTGCAACTGTAGTTTCATCGAGTGTCTTCGTCTTCGCGATATCGTGTCATTTTGATAAGAGCACACAAACAGGCCCTCTGTTTCGACAAACGGAAGTGGCATTGGAGACCCTTGAAGATATAGTTGACGATGACGATGATATATATATGTATGTATGTATATATATATATATACATATATATATAGTAATAGCGGTAGAGAGACAGAGAAAGAGAGAGAGAAATATTAGTGAGAAACTTCCTGCTCCATTGGGAAGTCCTTCGCTCGAATCCACAAAATCGTTAAATCGTCAATGATCGCAACAAAATCGTTTAGAAACCCGAGGACGGGTTTTACAGTTTTACATTCCAAAAGTACAACGGCGCTGCTTTACCAACACGATTTTTGCAAACGGGGAAGAACAGGTGACGTTTAAATTGACGACGATCATTTTTATTGACCGATCGCGACTCTCGTTATGTTTTCCGGTCAGTAAACGAGTGCAGAGACGATTGAAAAAGAAAACTCTCCCTTTGCAAATATAGAAACGAAACTCGTTTAAATCTTACGCGGAAATGATTGAGGGAGCTACCCCTCATCCCTCCCTGCCCCTCCCATGTTCTACCCTATCCTTATAATTATTAATATTACTATTATTAGATTACCATAATTTCTACATCTAAGAGAATTTTCTTTTACACATGAAAAAAAAAACCGAAAAAAAGAATCACTCGAGACGAAAAACAAAAAAGCACAAAGTCGCTCTTCCGGCGACCTCATCGGAACCCTTTTTTCCTGGGAACGATGCTGCTCTAGGTTGTTCCTTTCGCGCGTCCCACTTATCAATAATATTAATAATAGTAATAGTAATAATAACAATAATAATAGCAATGACAGTAGCGATAATAATCGTAATCATAATCGTAATAATAGTAGTCATAATCATAATGGTATTAATGATAACAACGATGATACATCGCCATGCTTAAAGTTACGACAAATCTTACTGGAGATATATTTCTTCCTTCTTTTCTTTTCTTTCTTTCTTTCATTCTGTCTTTGCCTCGTCTTCCCATCTCTATAAGCTAAGAAGAAAATCCGTGAGTGAAGAGTCCTTCCTGCCGCAGTTGAGAACACCCGGGTAATCCCCGGAGTATCGCGCGGGGAAGCTTCTCTTCTGCTGCTGCTCCGCCGGATACCAACAGCATCAGCCGGCTTCGAGCTCGGTTGGTAAAAACTTTTGATAATCTAACGGCCTGGGAATCCCCGTAGAATCCGGGTACCACGCATGCACGCGCAGAAAAATCTATGTCCTTGGTAGTAGCTTCTTGACTGTTTTTCTTCCGTTTTTTCCATCATGAATCGCGTCAGGTTCAACGTCAAGATGTTTTTGGCCTTCGCAACGGTTTGGCTATTTCACGCAGTCTCTTCCTCCGTCTTCCTGCGATCCGTCCAACGTCTCACGCACTCTCTCTCTCTCTCTCTCTTCTCTCTGAATGACCTCGCCGCTCGTCGTTCCTTTCTTTCATTTTTTGTCTCAGAGTCCTAGCGATATGCCTGGTGGAGAATGTCTATGCTCAATCTACTCGCTGCGTTACAGGAGGGAACTCGGCGTCGTCGTCTAGGCGGAATGGTCCACTAGCTTTTGGCGAGCTCTCCGCGACCAGGTCATGATACTTCTCTGACTCTATAAGACCAGGCATAAATCAACATTATACGCGCGACCTGTTCTGCACCGCCAAGCAGCGGCTAGAACGATAAAGATGTATATACGGACAATCAGCTGTCTCAGTGGTGCATGAATTCCTCTCTCTAGATACTTGAGTTTCACCAGAAACACTCGAGCTTCGACGCAACAAACTCGCGGGAGCCGCAGCTACGGTAGTGCCCGGTTATAAGAATTCCTCGAGTTACCTTATCCCATCGCCTTCTCTTTCGTCGACTCTGTTGGAGTGTCGTGCACCGCGAACCGGCGGGTCAAAGAGAAGACAGTTCCACAACCCGGTTAACGGTCCCTCCAACGTGGACCCCAAGCGGGGACTCTTAACCCGGGCACTGCCGTATCACGCCGTCCCTTCTGCAGCATCGCCACTTGCAAGTTTGCTGGTTTTCAGCGTCGACTCTTCAACGGCTAGCAAGAACCAGAACTTTTCAGCTGAACCGAGCTGTCGATACTCCAGTGTTAGAGATCTATGAGAAAAGCACCACCACCACTACCTTTCTCCTCGCTAATCCATGAAATTCCTTGTCATTCATGATCAAAAAATGATTTCTAGTGGGTATCCTGCAACGGAGTATGTTCTTTTACTTTTAGCATCGACTACTTGACGAGTGTCACTTATCCGTATCTACGTATCGTATACTTGTATTCTGCTTTTTCTCAGTGGTGTCGGTTCCACCAGAGCACCGATGAAAGAATCTGGTCGATGTTAGAATTCAGGTAAGAATGTAGTCGTCCTTGGACCGGTTTCCGATCGTTTTACACGTTTCTTTTAATTGGCTGTACTTTCTCAGCCATGCAACAATTACGTAATATTAATTATGCAACAACAACTAATGACAATATTGTGACGTACAATCGGCGTTAGGCGGAGGCAAGCAATAAAGTGTGGATTAGAATCTTACGGGTCTTCATGCGCGAGAGAACGATTACATTCTTGTATGAATTCGAGTATAGCTCATCATCGTTGATACCTTGTTCAGTTCCGCTAGAGAAAGCTTGCTCTACTTATTGCAAAGTCATTAAGTTTCAAATAAATGACACTGTTGCGTTGGTCTCGTGCTTTTCTCAAGTTCTACGAGTAATTCCCTGGAGTCTCGTCAAGTATTTAGATGGAGAATTATTGAATACTTCATCAACCACTGTTTGTAACGTTGCAGTATTGTTATATTTATGATTGTTAATGACTTAATGAATGCAGCCCCTGGAAAAATCGATAAACTACAATTAGCAATTCATTTTACATTGAACTGACGTTACTCAAGACACTGTGAACTCTCTCAAGAAACAGACAAACTAGGATAAGGATATCAAGATACCTTCGCGCTAAAATGTTTAAAAGCAAGAAAACTGTGAAGGTCGAGTCGAGGTAATAAATGTAAAACAGAGTTTGGACAAGAGGATTTTCACTCCTCTAACGCGTTGTTACTTTCTAGAAGGACTTGAGTAATGGAAGTGTCAATGTTTTTCATTTCTCTTTCTCTATGCTTCATCTTTGAGCTTGCTACGAAACATTGTCTTTGTAGGAAAAGTACCAAGACTACTACGCGCTCGAAAGAAGAATTCTTTTCATTTTCTACGTATGCGAAAGCGAGGGTCGTTGGATCGAGTCGTCGTTGACGAAACAGCGATGCGAGAAATTCTAGGGGCTTATCGATTTTTATGGGGATGACTCATGTGCATCGTATGGATTGTGAGATGTAAAAATCAAGAAGTCTACGTGATATAAATTGATAACGCCATTAATCTATTATAAGCCAGGTGCAGATTACTACCATAAGACCAATATGGCACACGGGCTCTTCGTTAGAAGAGCTACCAATAAAAGCTCTCCAATAAAAAATTTTTAGTACTTCACATATGCGTTTCCAGATTTCTTTCTACACCTTTCAATAAACTTTCGAACGAACACAACGGCCTGCTAACGAATCAAAAACACAATAAAAATGAAAACATTGGAAATTTTTACAAAAGAATTTAAACGTTACTTTTTATTAAACAAAAAAAATAATACAAAAAGGAAAATACTGAAGAAAATCTTATGAGACGATAAAAATGAAAGACGTGACGAAAACTTTGGATAAGAAAAATAAAATTATATTTCTTTGTTTTCTGGTAAACTCGTACTATTTAATAATAGTAGTAGTAGGAGTGGTAGTAGTAATAGAGTAATAAATAGTAGTAATAGTAGTAGTAATAGTATTAATAGCAATAATGAGATAATAATATACAATGAGAAAAAAGTATCCTTTATACTTTTCCTTAAAGTTGAGAATTTGAAACTTTAATAAAAAAAAAAACTAAATCTCCTCATGTGATAAAGCGGGATGCATCACAATAACAAATTAGAACAAAAAATTCTATGATATTAAACAAAAAACAAAAAAACAAGAATAAGAGACTCTTCACCTAGTACCTACTCCCTAATTTTGAGTTCTTTATTATCCCTAATTACGTATTCTAATCCCATTGGACTGCAAGAGGGAAAGAAAGAAAAAAAAAAAAAAAACCTAATAAAAAAATTCGAACTTACACGTGTGTCGTTTCCATTGAATGACCCTCGTCTATCAAGGAAGAATAATAAAATAATATGCTAATACTTTCCAAAAAGCACCCGTGTCCCGTTTAAACTTAATTAAACTTAATTAGCTTTGTACTCTATCGCTTGAAAATTGTAAAGTGACCCTGGAGCATTTTCTGAAAAGCCTTTTTTTTCTTCTTCAGATAATAAAACACAAATAATGATAACAATAATAATGATAAAAACAATAGTAAAAGAGAAACAGAAAAAGAAAAGAAAACAGAACTACTTGACAAAGTATCACAGATTTTCAGAAATTATTAATCCTTAGTGCTCCATTAATTTGTAAAATCTATTACAAAAGTCTCTACGTGGAATCAATGAGATGATTAACAAAAGAAATTACGATTCTTTTATGCAATTCCCTTTATTTAAACCAATTAAAAAGTTCTCAGAAATGCTCCAGATTCCGAATTTTTAATGCACAGTCCGGGAGTTGTGTACTTTTCTAATTATAATACGTGCATCGTTCTTTACCCCAGTGTGTAAAAGGACAAGTGCTTACCATGCATATTCCTAGTGCGATTAAGCATTCCCTTCGTTGTATCAAGTGCATTGTCGTTATGAATCAATTGAATTGACTAATTTTATGAGCAATCTGCATTCGACATAGCACACTATTAAATTATTGTGTGTACAAAATTCATTACTGTACAAGTGGTGTCATGTAAGCGTTGCTCATTTATATAATAATGCAGAGATATTATTATTATTCAGCAGTGCTCTCATTCTTCAATTAAGGCGATCCTGAGTTTACTCAGTCAGTAATTAAATATTATAAGAAGAAAGAAAAAGAAAGAGAGAAAGAGAGAAAATCTTTTGTTTGACGCTAGACTCGCAAGCTACGAGTTTAAATAACTAAATAATGAAAGCACTTAAGAAATTTAGCAAAAACTAAAGATTGCCAATGATCTCTATGTTATTACGGGATCGCCTTAATAAATAAATAAATAAATAAATAAATAAAAAAGAAAGAAATAATTAAATAACTAAGTAAACAAGTAAAAAATAAATAAATAATGAATTCACGCGATAACTAAGGTGAGTTGATCACTTACTTTCTTCTTACTAACTTAAATTAACACAAAATACAAACCGGTACTCATTTTCCATTTGCAAATAAACCAATGAGAACATTAATCCAAACGTCTGACATTTTCCCACCGTCTGTCAATTCTTACGATATACTTTCTACAAAAGTACTAGCACAAAAGCATAATACAGAAACAGAAAAGCAAGACTTTAATAAATAAATATTTATAATATTTATTTGTAAGGAATCCTTTAGTCCTTCTATCAAAATATTGAAAAATCCCTGTCATACTTTCAGTATTATTATAGTACAACAACAACAACAACAATAATAATAGTATCAACTACTGAATCTTTCACACGAGTCTTATTTGAAAACAAGCAAGGAACCTCTATACTAATTATACTATAGACCTATCACATTTTCATATTCTTTCGTTGGCTCTCTTCCTTTTAACATCCAAGTTTTACGGTACCCCTTCTACCATCTAGCACCTGATGTTTTTTCATCAGAGGAACTCCCACCTACCATCCGATACTGAAAAGTATTTCCAAGACCCCAACACCTCTATCTCACCATTATAGAAAGAAAGATACTGGAGAACAGTAAAGTATTACTGCGAAGAAGGAAAAGCTTGGTGAGCGAAGAAGAGCTTTTCTTATTAATGGAGAAGAGGCTTCTCTCAATGGAAAACGAGTTTGTGCCACTTTGCATTAGTAAGAGAAAAGCAAGGGGAATGAGAGCGATAAAATAGGGGGCAGAATGGATTGATATACCAATACCTGACATGGAGTCTGGCGAACGGCCGCGTAACACACCCGCGTAGCTATTTATGCAGGCTTCAGTGGATAATAAAAAGAAAAAAATTGCGTCAAGTCAAGTTTACCGGAGAGGCCCCCCTGCAGCCCCAGAATAATTTGCCTGATAGTTCGAGGGGTCAAGAACAACACAACACAACTATAGCGAGTACGACGAATTCTACTTCGCACGTCCTTCTTCTAGTAATTTTACTTTCTATTTTAATTGGATTTTCTTGTGTGCCTGTGTATATAAGTACGTACGTGTGTAATTAACATTAAATTAATTATACGAATACAATTCAATGAAAATAACTATATCTATATAAATATAAACATGAAAATTATATACATGTACTACTAGTCAACTTTCTTATTTGTTAAACGTTATCTTTGCACGAGACTAAAGTAAGAAAAAGACCTTTGTACATTCAGACCACAAGTTTCATGTTTTTCTAAACGCGAAAAAACTAGAACAAACGCACACTTTGCAAACATTGTTTGCAAACTGTGAGTTTTCCATGATGGAAAGTAAAGTAGACAAGAGGAAGTAAAGGAAGAAATAGAAGTAGTAACAGTAATAGTGGAAGAAGAAGAGGAAGCATTTTATGAATACTCTAGTCTTCGAACTATTATTAATTTTTATCAGCTACTTCTCTTTAAAAAAAAAAGGGGGGAAAGAATCATAAAAATTTAAACTTTTAATTCATGAATACTATGGTCTTGAAATTATTATACTTTATCAGCATTTTCTATATTTGTAAAAATAAAAAAAAAGGGATTGGAGAAAACGCTACTATAATCTAATTCTTTCGTTCGATTGATGTTATTATCTCTTTAGGGACTCTCTCGGTACTTGTAATGAAAGTAATAGCAATTAAATTGACTACTACAATTATATTAATAAGACTAATAATAACAGTAAAAATAATAATCTTAATAGTAATAGTAATAATAATAATAATGATAATAATATTAATAATAATCATACAATTGTCAGTAACATATCTTTATCGTTAATTTTTTGGTTTCATTTCTGTTCACAAGGAAGAGACTTGGGTTATTCTATAAAAAGGGGAAAATTAAAAGAAAAATCGACATACCTGGTGGGTTTTGTACTATTGGCGCCGATGTAGTGGCCGTTACAGGATTTTCTGCAGAACTTGATGCACTCGTTCCATCCACCTCGTCCTGTTTACCGTCTAATCTGTAAAAAAAGAAAATTGTTAATACGTCAAGAATAAACAAAATTTTGTAAACACCTCATCTCTCCCTCTATCTCCCTTCCCTCTTTTCTATTTAGAAAAGAACAGAGGGGAAAAAAAAGAAGCAAGGGAGAGACTTTACGATCAACCGAAAGTCTTTAAAGAAAAAGCACGAAATTCAACAATTCGCAAAATATTACATTATCGACGACGAATTTTCCTTTACGATTTTCATCTATACAACTCTCGATGAAATTTCACGAAATGCGATTTTACTCGTATTTTTTCAAACTCGCCAAAAACAGAAAAACAGTAAGAATCAATTTTTCACGATTTATCTATTACTTATCCTGCTACAATTTTTTATTTCGATTTCATGAAATCTTATCAGTATAAACAAATGCAAAACAAACATTGAAAAAATAAAAAGCCCAATATCGCATTAAAGTATCATGCTTATACTTTTGGCACACTTTTTTCAAACATACAAAAATGTTAGATATACCGCTAACAATAATAATGATAATGATAATAAAACAACAATAATAATACTATTACACAAGTATTATCTCACAGTAGATATTTAATTCTCTAATATTAGTTGTTCTGTTATGAAAACATGTTATTGAATATGAAGTCTGAACTTACCAGTGAAACAAAAGAGAGAATGTGTAAGTGAGTGAATTTTACAAAGAGACAGATATGAACAAGTTTAACAGTTCAGCAAGTGAGATTAGCATGGCTTAGTGAATAATAAAACAAAACAAATCTGATCTATTGATAAATTAGTACTAAAGAGAGGGAGAGGGAGAAAAAAATACTCATAAAGAGAACAGAGAAAGATATGGAGAGATTACAGTAAATAATTAATATACACGCAATACACACACGCACAAATTTATTTATATATAATGTATATGTAATGTGGAGGAATAAATATTGATTTTATTTATTAATTTTGACATATGTGCGGGCGTGTATGCGTGGATGCATATGTGCGTATGCGGAGAGGGAAAATGTTTTTCATTTCATCACTTTATTGAATTGATATAATAACCAAACAAAAAGCTATTCCTATTAGTTTATCATTTATAATTTATAATTGTAATACAATAAAACTAAAAGAGATATAGAGCTAATATAGAACCCAAATTATAATTATAATTATAACAAACAATAAGAAAATTATAATTTTCTATTTTAATAAATAAACAACTTTATAAATCCCTCTGAGATCCATATCAATTTTAGTCAAAGAGAAAACCGACCAAGTTTTAAATTTGGAAATCGAGCAAAGCAAAAAGCGAAAAAGCGTAAAGCGAAAAAGCGTAAAGCGAAAGCACAAAGAAACAGATTTAAGAAATAAAAACAATCGACTCACCTGTGCTGTCTTAAGAGCGTGCAATCTCCACCCTCTATCGTGTCGAAGTTATAGATATAAAGGTATCCATCAGCACTTGCCACAAGTAGCCTCAAAACCTTTTGTATCCTTTAGGAAATAGAAAGAGAGAGAAAGAAACGTCAAACAGAGAAAAAACAAAGAGAAACAGTAGTAGGAAGAAACACGAGATATCGAACGAAGCTGCAGTAAAACAGAATCGGTGGGGGGTAAACACTCACGTGGCAATGGCACAAACGTTTTTCAATCCTTGAAAAGGTAGGTGTACACTAGCGAAGGCACGACCTTGATTGAAAACATCGGTGACCTGAGATGGTAGATAATTCGCCGAAGCGGACACAGCCTTCGTCAAGTAACCCATCCAGCTTTGGGATTCGTCCTGAGATTGCCGAGACCTACGTGGGATGGATATAAATGTGAGATCGGGAACATCGTCATCATCATTATCATCGGTTACCTCTGGCCTTCTCCCGGATTTTCTTTGGAGAAGTTTCGGAGAAGACGTATAATCTTTCTCATAAAAAGACAACCTTCTCAGAAACCTCTCTCCCTTTCCGAAAGTCTTTCTCCCCCTCCGCCCGATTTTGTACTCACGTTTCCTTTGGCTCCTCCAGCTTAAATATGTGAACAGTCTCGGTGTTGCTCGAACAACACAGGAACGCAGAGTCCATGCTAAAGGACAAGCTGCTGATGGAGACGCATCTTTTCATACCACGACGGAACTCGAACAATTTAGTTCCTTCTTGAACCTTGAAGAAATCCGGTTTTTCAGAACTGACATACTGCGCTGACTTTGCCGTTGAGTTGCGCGGCAAAAATTCTAGAAGAACTTACGTGGAAAACTCTGATGACGGTGCCTTTTTCTGAAGCAGTAGCTACTTTACCACCGCAAGGGCTGAAAGCTAATGCTGCCAATGGACTATCGTGTGCCGGTATCATTGTTTTGGCTTGCTGAAATCCAATGATATCGCATCGTTCAGTTTGAGCATGCAGTGACAGGCGTAAACGATGGATACTGCGCATCGTTGTACACTCGAGTAGAGTATTTTCATGAGAATGGAACTACTATCTTGGTACTTACAAGATTTGTGGCATCGAATATCTGTACTTCTCCAATTGTGTTGGATCCTGGATAGGCTAGGTAGCTACTATCACTATTTATGGAAAGAGTGCAAAGGCCTGATAGATTAGGTGGTGTGTCTCGTATCGTATGCAGCACTTTCATATCGCGTATATTGTGTATGTACAAAGACTCCTCGAGACAAACTACCAATCTCTGTAAAAAGTAGTTCTCATTGATGATTCCATCATTGACAATCGCTTGATTAACTTTGTATCTTTCGACAGCTTGAACCTTTTTTTAAAATCAAACCTATCCACTCTGTGTGTGTGAATATGTGTAATGGATTTGTTTCTTACTAGCAGTACAATACAGTATTGAAATGTTGGGTTAATTATAGCTGCTTTTATAAAGACACCGAGTTAATTGATTGCAATGAACAATGGCTGGGAAAATGTTTATTTTATAAGTTTTTAACATACCGCTCTGTTAAGTTTCACAGCCAAAATTGTGTTTGAATAACTATAGTTGCAAATTTCTGTTCCCTTCCTAAAATGACATACTTTTAATTTACGTGGAGATGCTAAACTAACAATTGCCATAAGGCTACTGCTAAAGAGCCGCTCCACAATACATGTATCCTCAGCATCTGAAATAAGAGATCAATTTAGTATTGGTAAATCATTGAAAAGCAGAATTTTATTATATAATGCAATAATTACCACTTTCATAAATCTGTTCAAGCTTGTCAGTAGTTAGGAGAGAAAAAAGTCTATACCCTGTCTTCGATCCTACTGCCAGAGATCTAGAAAAAGACATTTATTTTAAACCCTGTCAAAAAGTCCAAATAACAAGACTTTCATATAAAAGACTGCGACAACTCAGCAACGCTCCATCTCCACCAGCAAGAATGACCAAAACTTACCACCGACTTCTTTCTTTCCACTACACCCAGTGGCAGAATATAATGAAAGAGTCTGCTAACACCAGGGCAATGCATCGGACAAAAAACAACTAGGGAACTCAAATGGTTCAAGCGAAAGATCCAAGGAGCAAAGAATCCCCTATCGTAACTTTCATACAGAGACATGCAGAGTGAGTCGAAGGAGACAAGCAGTTCAAGGCTACAAAAACCCTGCTGCACTTGCTATCTCCATCACTAAGAATGGCACGTATATACCACAAGTTTTTCCTCTCCATCACGCAGCAAGATACTAGCTACCTCACGCGTACATACAAGTGGCTCGTTAACACGCAATTAATCGGTGAAAGGGGGAGCGAATGACGCAGCTAGGAAAACATCGCGTAAAAAAGAAATTCGAATCGCCCGAGTGACGCCATTCGTCAAAAAACGAACGAGTTAACAAAGCAAAGAAAGGAGAAGTAAGAAAAAGAAACGAGGAGAGGGGGAAAGCAGAAAGAAACAAACAAACAAACAAATACGCGAGAAAACCCAAGGAAAAATTCTAAACAGATGCACGCAACACACAAAAACCAAAAGAGAAACAGAGAAAGATAGAGAAAGGGAATGGGAGGAGAGAGGGAGAGGGAGAGACATAGAGACAGATACCACGCACAAAATCAGTTTAAAAGGAGATATAAATTTCCATATAAACCAAGTGCCCTTTGCTTGTCAAAGACAGGAGGGTGGGGGGACGGAGAGAGGTAAGAAGTTGTCGAATTCAAGGTTATGGCAAAACTTGTCGAAAATTCCTTTTCTCCTCCCTCTCTCCAACCCCAACATCATCAACCCCACAATCACAAGAGAGCATCATCATCATCGTCATCATCATCATCATCATAATCATAATCATAACCACAATCACAATCAAATCATAATCATAATAATCATCGTCATCATCATCACCATCATCGACGTCAACATTCACCAAGACAAAATCAAAAGTTTTCGAACACTTACGTGCAGTCTTGGTTGAAGTTAACAAAGAAACTACCAGGTTCGAGCTCGGTAGCTTGAGTTGGGAGGCTCATGAGTTCGGCTATGTTAAATTTGGGAGGTGCCGTCAGTTCATTCACGTAGAGTGGGATATTGGATAAGTTACTTCTTGTTGTTGTCGGGGATGAGGGGCAATACTCCTCGTCAGATCCCGGCAACGTCGCACTCTGGTTTTCGACCGGACCCTGTGGGGCTTTCGCTCTCCTCCGTACTCGTCGACGGTTGATCTACGAATAAGCAGTTCGCTTGCATTCCATATTGAACAGCTGACGCTCGGCCGACGAACACCGGGAACGGCCGAACGCGAAACTTCAGTCCGTTGGTCCGCCCAGTCCCCCGTCGCCATGGCAACGCCGTGGCATGGAATCCCCACCACCCTCGTCATTCGCCGCTCGTCGCTCGCTCGGGAAACTTCGCGAGTTTCCCGCTGGAAATTTTTGGCTTTTCCTCTCCCTCCCTTCTCCCCTACCCGTAATTTCCCTGATCGTCACGTTCCAAAGACAGAATGAATCCGGTCCTTGTTTATTGAAAATTTTATTTTCGTTTTAATTTTATAAAAGGAGGGGAGGCGGGATGAAAAGGAGCGCGACGGGACGAAGACGGAAGCGAAAATTTCATTTTTTTCGCTATTAAAATTGGATTTTCCCGTCGCGAGGACACGATTCATTTTCCAAAACAAGCACTCTGTACTTGTCTTCCGCGTGGACGTGGAATTAACGGTGAAAACCCGATGAAAGCGCATTGGGGGGTGGGAAGTGGAGAAAGGATCTCCCTCGATTAATTCGCGGGAAACTTTGAAATTTATTGAGATTTCACGCAGGGAAAGAAGGGGAGATTTGATTTGAGAGAGGTTTTCTAAAATTTTTTACAGCGGTTCTCTCTTTCCACGAATCTTTTCGATAAAACTGCACGATTTTCCAATATCGATATTATTTATTACCGCGTCTATCAACTTGCGTTTCTTAATTATCTCTAAATTTACTCACGCGCTTAGGCTTGATCGACTGCATCATCTTCGTGTACTGGAAAAACGTTCGTTTTCAAATCTATGAAAACCTGTGAACCCCACTCCAGCGACTATCCCCGTTCCGCAATTCCTCGGTTCTGGAGGAATTTCTCAAAATTTCCCAGAAAAGAGAAGGGGGGAACGGAAAGCCTAAGACTTTGGCTTTGATGCAAGAAATTTTGTTTCGATACTTGAAGAGCGTATTTGTACTGTTCTTCCCCTATTCCGTCAACCTCCTCTTTCTTCTTCGCCTCTTTTTATGTCCACTCGCTTTCTCTTGGAAAAAACATCCAAAATTTTCAACGACTTCCTGAAACCGTTTCTTCTTACTTCCGTTTTGGGAAATTTCCCTAATCCTGGATGTCCCTATGTTGATGAAAAGCCGTGTTTTGAAAATCTCACCAAGAGCCAACTAATTACTCGAGAATCTTGAAATTCCAGATCGATCGTATCTCTATAATTGGGACTCGCTGTAATAATAACAATAATATCTCTTTTCTTATCGCACGTTTGTTATGCAAAACTGAATAAACTCCCGAGGAATTATTAACTTTATGAAAATTCATTACCGTCTCCTCTCGCTCATTGGTCGCAAGTTCCACTTTTCAAAACGTTTAGTTCTCAACGATATTATAGATTCCTACTACAGATGGATAATTTGAAAATTCAGTAAACAAATAAAACGAATTGTACGTACAAGCACGTACAATTTATAAACTCCTAAATTGTGGCGTCCTACTTTAAAATAGAAAATAATTCAATAGACTAACAACAGATATATCAAATATATACAAGGATTATCCTAATATAATATAGTTTCAGAGATTTGCAATAGATTTGATCAATGTAAATTTTACTTCGTTTTAAAGCAACCACAGTTTTTTGAAACAGTAGCATAAAGTAAAACTTTTAATAGATTTTGTTGTAATATTTATTTGGAAAAATGTTGCTTGAAGACAAAGTCAGAATGTAGAAGTTATTACATGTTTATTTTAGAAACTTAGGACCTTGGTCGTTCCTTCTTTTCTTTGTACAATGCAAGCAATGAAACATTGGCAACTTTCACTACTTTGAACCTTACTCCAGGAATATCACCAACAGCATGACCTTTACGTCCAAATCCTGCTACTAGAACTTCGTCGTTTTCTTCAATGTTGTTGAGACAACCATCCCTTGGTACAAAAGCTGTGATTTTCTTGCCATTTTTAATGAGTTGAACTCTCACGCATTTGCGAATAGCCGAGTTAGGTTGTTTAGCTTCTACACCACTAAAATTTGATATTATTCATTATAAAGAATTTCTGTTACTGATAAGAATAACCCATACAACTTACACTTTTTCCAAGACAATTCCTTTTGCATGGGAGGCACCACCAAAGGGATTAGCCTTCCACCTAGTTCCCAAGTGAGCTTTTTTGTAGTCTTTGTCATTCCAACGTTGATCACGCCTGTGATTAACGTGTTTTCTAGCTGTGCGGAGACCACGTGGCTTACCTAAAAATCAGAAAACCAGTAGTTTGAGGTTACAATCAAAACTTCTTCCGAACGAGTACAAAGTGTCATTTTTATATGTTAAATTACTTTTATCAAGTCAACGAACGTATAAACTATAAATTATTCACTCAAAATTTATAGAAAAAATCTGGAAATTTTCAAAATTCTCAAAAAAACTACTCACCCATCTTTACTGATCGAAAGTAAGGAGAAAAGAGCCTGGAAAAGATAAAACGTAAGATTGGAAACAATACAACAGTTTCCGGAAATACTTAAGTTCTACCACCTGTTTTTCGTTGTTGCACTGGCTACACTAGTGTTATTATACACCAATCAAAAATGTGTAAAGTACTATTTCTAGTTTCTGATTGGTGCTTAGTTGCACTACTGCAGTCAGTGGCACCAATGAAAAACAGACCATAGAATAGATGAAACATAGTCGTTTGGCGTATGTAGAAAGAGTGCGCTGGGTGTTGCGAGGTCCCATACCCCCACTTTATCGCTTACCCCCACCTAACACCGACTGTTTTCCTTCATATACAGGGTGTAAATTAAAATGAAAAATAACAGAATGCTTATTATTAACATAATATATTCTATTTGATAACGAGCCCTTAACAACCCGTTATATTTAGATCTATTTGTTTATTACTTGCCTGTCTTTTGACAGCTCCCCAATGATGATTGCTCTTTCATCATTAAAGGGTGGCTGGTGCAAAAATATTGATACAATACTCTCCAGAATTGATCCCTTACAATTTGAATTGAGAAATTGCTCAAATTTTGAGAAAAAAATTATACATGTGCGTATGTGTAATAAACTGAATCAAATATATTCCACTTGTTTATCAACATCTAGAGGAAAGAAGTGAATTGAATTATTGAGAACATTGAATGATGTACAAAAAAATGATTGTAATGTTTTTAGAAGAAAAAGGAAAAGAATAGAGAAAGATGAGATTTTTTAATGAAATAAATTTTACATGCTTTGAAAAATATTAGTAACAGAGTCTCTCACTCTCTCTCACACACACTCACTCACACTCTCACTTTTAAGCATGGAACAAATAACGAACACATAATACTCAAAGAAATATGATTTCTTTTCTAGTATGTGTGTATATATATGTGTGTGTTCTTCTTTTTTATAAAATACACGAATAGGTAAGTATACAATAAATAAAGAAAACATTGACTGTTAAAGAAATAACTTTTCATCATCATCATCATCTTCTTTCCTATTTATAAAATGGATAAATAAGAAAATTGGATAATTTATAGATAAATTTACTGCTAAAAGTTTTGTAAATTTTTTAATACACCTCATGTCAGTAGTAACAAGTTTACTATTATTTTCTGGCTTAGTAGCAATCTCAAAGTGTGTGTGAATAGTGAAATTGGAATGCAGTGATGATGCAGCAAAAGGGTCTTTGACACCAGTCTTTTGTTAATTTTTGTCCTCTCTCTCTCTTTATTCTTTTTTTTTACTTTTTTTATATATTTTTTTTATAGTTTTAATTTTAATTTAGTAAGGAGAGCTCGAGATCAAATAGAACTCGAGGACCTCGCGGAGTTACCTCGGAATACAGATAGAAAAACCGTATAAAAGAATTTTGATGAATTACACATAGTAAATCAAATTATTCTGTAGACGCATGTTGGATGGTGGAGGTAAGGGGCGAGTAGTATCCACGCAGAAAATTCAAGTTCTACACAGAGATGACCTTGAGAGTTACTTTTTTTTTTTCAAATAGATTTCGCGAGGGTTGCAAATGTTTTATTGTATTGTATATTGAAAGAGGGGTGTCCTCTCTCCCACACAAGCAAGCGCGGCAAGATTGTAGCAACAGTTTCATAAAAACCATGGAAACCCATGGGAAACGACGTTGTGGGAAAACACGGTTTTCCTGATAGTGGTAGGTTTTTGCAATGACAATAAAACAGTAGCAGTTTCTTCCTAGAGCGTTTCTTAAAACTATACAAATCCTGAAAAAAGGGGGAGACCTCGAGGGAAAGCTCGTTTGTTCATGATGGTAGTGGTGTAGCTCTTGCAAAAATATATATAGACGGTAACAATTTGTTGGAAAGTTCCTTAAAAAGCTATTGGTAGTGCAATGGCCATTCGTAGTAACAATAAAACGGTAAGGAAGAGTGAAATTCCTCGAGAAATTTCCTATTCGATTAGAATGAAAAAATCTGGGTCCCACGCGTTTATTGCAAGATGCTTACAAAGGGCTCTCTGTTAAGGGTGAATTTGTGGGAGTTGAAGAAATTACGGTCAACCTGATAACTTCGCAAGTTCCTTGTACAAGAGGAGACAGTCCACTCCGTGTTGTCGTAATTATCGAGAAACCGGAGCTTTTTAGGGGGTGGAAGAAATTACGAGCGACCTGATAATTTTGCGATTGCAAAAAAAGCAAGTCCTCTCCTCCCCCCTGCCTCTCGTGATTATCGAGAAACTGCAAGTTTTCAGGGAGGGGGGGCGTGGGAGGTATTACGAGCAACCTGGTAACTTGGAGAACTCGTTGTACAAGAAGGGCAAGAGCCCTCCCTCCCCTCGAGGTTATTGAGACTGAGGGGGGTGATAATCATCCCCAGCGCCGCCCTATCCCTACTTTGCGCATTGTATGTCGTGTACGTTATTATCCGATATAAAACGTTAGTTAATTCAATATTTTATTTCAACTTCCGCTCAATCGAACCATTTAAAAATCATCTTTGTGTTATAAAATACGTGTGTTTACGTGTACGTGTACGTGTGGTAACAGATCGGCCCTTTTGTCGTACGCTCACTGCAATTAGACATAGATAGAGACAGGCTTAACTATAGAGATCGTCATCCCCGTCATCCTGGAAGGCTGGCTCTCCTCCCTGCGTTGCTTCTTGACTGCCGCCAGCTGCGTTCTGAGGGAATCTGCAAGTTCGTTCTCGGGTCAGTACGAAAGGAGAGATGACGGAAGAAAAATGGAACCGGGACATGAAGTAGCAGGATAAGGTCGAAAGCAGAAAAGAAAAGCTGGAGGAAAAGGACCACGAGAGTTCCCCTACCTGAAGTTAGTCCCAAAACCTCTGGACTGTTGAAGGGTTTGTGCGAACATTTCGTACTTCCGGATGTCGTTGTCGGATACTGAGCGTCGCGCAAACCTCATGGCTTCCTCGAAGTGGGCCCGCGTTATTTCCGGGACTGGGTCGTCTTCGTCCATCTGTGAATCCACGGGTAAAGATCAATCTCCAAATTACTCGAAGTTGTTGCGATGAAATTGACTTGGATCGATCGAGGGGATACTCACATCCATGGAGATAGAGGGATTGTTAGCTCGTTCCTTTTCCTTGCGAATCTCTGCTTCGATACACTGCCTGATGGCGAGTTTGCATGCACGCTGGCAAATCTCCGTAAGATCGGCACCTGAGAAACCGTGTGTAACCTTTGCTATGTAGCCGAGGTCGACGTCCTAAAAGAAAATTCGAGGTCAGGGACTTTCGAGGAACATTGCGTGCTTTCCGCAAGGAATCCCAAGTGAGAAGGCTCGTCTTACCTTGGCGACCGGCGACTTTCGCAGATTGGCCTTGAAAATAGCCTCTCGTGACTTCTCATCCGGCAAGGGGATGTAGATGAGCTGGTCCAATCTGCCAGGTCTTAAGATAGCGGGATCGATGATATCGGGCCGATTCGTCGCTCCGATGATGAACACGTTCTTTTTGGCGCCCATGCCGTCCATCTCCGTGAGAATTTGATTGATGACACGATCGGCCGCACCACCGGCATCTCCCACACTACCACCACGAGATTTCGCGATAGAATCCAATTCGTCGAAGAACAGGACGCAGGGAGCTGCGGATCTGGCCTGGAAATGCAGCGGCAAATATTCGTTACCGATCAGATATTCGTGCTTTGTAAAATAAGAGCGTCCTTGCGTACCTTGTCAAAAACGTCCCTGACGTTAGCTTCGGATTCTCCAAACCACATGGTCAATAGTTCTGGACCTTTGACTGAAATGAAGTTTGCCTGACACTCGTTGGCAATGGCTTTGGCCAATAACGTTTTACCACAACCGGGTGGTCCATAGAACAACACTCCTCTAGAAGGTTGCATGCCAAACTTGAGAAATTTATCTGGATGCTCCACTGGGTACTGAAACGAGAAGAGGAAGTAGAAGCGGGGAGGGTTCCGGATACAGAATTACATCATATATTTTAAGCACAGCTAAAAACAAGTACCTGGACTAATTCTTGAAGTTCCATCTTAACGTTCTGTAAGCCACCGATATCATCCCACGTGACTGTGGGTACCTCGACGATTGTTTCCCTGAGTGCACTGGGACTGCTCTTGCTCATGGCGTACTTGAAATTCTCCATGGTGACCGCGAGGGAAGACAAGACCTCTGCGTCGATATGGTCGTCTTCTAAGTCGATCAGGTCCATCTTCTCGCGGATCTGTTGCAAAGCAGCCTCGGAGCACAATGATGCTAAATCTGCACCTACATGACCATGCGTCTCCGCTGCGATCTGAAAATTTCCATAGTTAGAGTACTCTCTAAGAAGAAACTATCCCGAGAGGCTAACGCTCATGCATTGTCCATTCGTACCTCCTCAAGCTCTACATCATCGGCGAGTTTCATGTTCTTCGTGTGTATTCTCAAGATCTCCAGACGCCCTGTGGTGTCAGGAATACCTATATCGATTTCTCGATCGAAACGACCAAACCGACGCAAGGCTCCGTCAATGCTGTTAGGCCGATTTGTCGCAGCCATCACAATCACATGAGAACTCTGTTTCATTCCATCCATCAAAGTCAACAGCTGTGAGACGATACGTCTCTCCACCTCGCCCTGAGTCTATGGAAAAATCCCCGAAAAAACTTTATAGAATTCTCGGAAAATCTCTAGCTACGATTCTCTCATCGCTACTATCATTATTGTTATCCCTGCTGTTGCGTATGAGACGTACCTTTTCACGTTTCGGCGCGATAGCATCCAATTCATCGATGAAAATAATAGCAGGGGAGTTTTTCTCGGCCTCCTCAAAAGCTTTGCGCAAATTACTTTCGGATTCTCCGGCGAGTTTGCTCATGATCTCGGGACCTGTTGAGTCAATTATCGGTTTTGGCATTAATTATTTTATGGAGAGACTCGTGGATTTCGGACGAATTTGAAACTGTCGAATTACCGTTGATAAGGAAGAAGAATGCCCCAGTTTCATTGGCCACGGCACGAGCGATGAGTGTCTTTCCAGTTCCTGGTGGACCATATAATAAGATGCCGCGGGGTGGCTTGACACCGATTGCTTTAAATAGGGATGGATGTCGAAGAGGTAGTTCTACCATCTCTTTGATCTGTGCCAGTTGTTTTCTAACCCCACCAATATCGTCGTAACCAACAGTATTGGATGCTTCCTCCTCCTCCTGATGAAAAATATGTCGTGAGACACGATTAGATCGATTCAACGAGAATTCTAATGAATGTTAGCATTCCTCATTGTGCGTTTTCTCACCTCTCTCTTAATTGGATCACCTTCGCAATGGATCACTGTATCTGGAGCAACAATACAGAATGGACCTGGATCTGTTTCAACAACTTTAAATTCTACTGCGCGCATACCTCCGCGCACAATAAAGTTATCATCTCTATGAATAGGACGATAAGCTTCCAAGAAGTAAGGTTTTAAGTAAACTTCAAACAAATTTCTGAAAAAGATAAATGTATGTAGGTTGATATTTGGAGTGAAAAACTTATACTTGACTATCGTGTTAAGTTGTTTGACAATTGTTAAGGAATTTCATTAATAAATTTACCCTGTGAGGCCTTGTACGGTATCATCGATTGGTAGAACGTGAATGCGTTTACCATATTTAACTTCTGGGCAAGCTTGCACAGAAACTACATCACTCAAGCGTACACGTAAATTATTTCTTACAACACGATTCATTCGTATTTTTTCATCAGGGCAGGTTTCATCGGACAATACAATGCATACTGTTTCTTTACGTCTTTTTCCTTTTAAAAGCACTGTATCACCTCTGAACAATTGCAACTCGTCCATTTTGTTTTGAGAGAGGGCCACAACTGAGTTGTCATCTGCGAGAGCTTCATCGACCAAGAGCCTATTTGGCCTGTCCTTCTTACGTAGAATGGCTGTTGCCAAATCCTCACTGAAACAATGAACAAAGTCACATCAGAACCTCCAAAAGCAAACCATCTCCGATTTTCAAAACCATAGACATGCAACTTCGATCGTCTTGACCATGTTCTCCGTACAATCCCTACTTTTAGCTCGATCCAAACGACTTCCCAGACTCATCCTATCATCACACCCCAACGAGCCTCTTTCTACAAAATTTGCCAATGCTCCAAAATAAATGGCCAAAGGGACACTGGCCGGTGAAAACCCAAATGAAAACTTGAAAAATCTGTGTCACCTGAAACCTGGCTTCATTCTCGTCGAATAAACAAAACTGACCAATGACTCGACACTACGTGTTAAATGGTGGGCCTGTCCGTGTGAAAAAAATCCTTGAAAAGCCCGTGAAAATTGCGAAGGGTCAGGAGCAGAGCATCAAGTGTATGGAGGGAGAGATTTCAAGGAAATCATCGGAACGATCGGCCATTCCAGCCGAGTAGGCCTCGAAAACAATGCAAGCGTCGACATGATGACAACGTAAAATTGATGAGGGGTCCCCTCGAGAAATCGCTTTGTTGCCTGGGTCTCTCGAAGCGGAAATTCATCAGGCGACGACGGAACGTAGGAGAACCGTGCACAAAAGCTAGGAAATTAAAACTATTTAGGAAGAATCTACTCACCCTTTTGAATCGGCCATCTTTCACTCGGTGCGCTGGATTTTAACGAGCTCGAATTACAAGGAAAACGTTTGCAATTCCTCCTGAGGGTACAGCAGTGCGTTGTTCACAGCCAATCCAGTACAATGATCGGAATCCAGTGGATATCATTCGAAACTGTCATGGCTGACTCAGGGTTGCCAGCAGAGTTCCTAAAAACATCCCCCGCCCCTCCTGGCCATAACTAGCAACTTCAGCTGGTTCCCCGTTAGAAATCCCCTGGTGACTATTTTGCTGGTCATTCACCTTCTCTCCTTTGTTTCTCGTGGGTTCTCGAGAGAGACGGCGAGAGGGAGGGGAATAGGAGGAATCTAGGGAATTTTGAGAACCCTCGAAAGTTGATGGAACTCGGTCGCTTCTGGTTGGATCCTCGAGAGGTTGAGATCCACTTGAAACTGACCAATGGGATCGTGTCCTCTCGTGATTGGCCAAGGATTTAACAGAATAGTCGCGAGATTACTATGATTTCCCGATTTTCCAAATCTTTACAGTTTTCCCAGCGATGCGTTTCCCACGATTTTAGAGTTTTTCGAGGAAAATCGAAGGGGGAAATTTAGCTGGGAGTCCGCATTAATTGCTTTCAACTATTTCCAATTGATGAATATTTGACCAATGGGGTGTCAAAGCTGCACTTAATGGACTGATGGAGACACTTTGGTTGTTGCGTGTCTTGGTAGAAATGACCGATGACGTGATTACGAACAAACTGTACAATCGCTGTTGTTCTATACAATTATTTTGTTTCTGTCAATATAGTACAAGGCTTTTGCTTACATTTTCCATGTAACTGAGCACTACACTAACGTACATAATTACATGCGCGCACGTACTGTATTAGCTTTTATTTATACGTATATATAAATATCAAACGCACATACATATATATGTATGTATTGTTGCAAGTGTGCATCACGAGAGCTTATATCAGTTGAATAAATATATAAACACACTTGTCAAATTGATCTACAATGGCAGGGATCAAAGGTTATTTCACACAATTATTTACTATTTAATAGAAAAAAAAATTGAAGATTTTACATCCTATTTGATAATGTTTGATTGATAATTCGATATTTGAGAATGTATCGTTTGACAAGTTAAACAATGAAACTTAACCTCGAAATTTTTGTAATGACATTGTATTTGTTTTGTTTTTAGTATGTGTGTTTGTTGTATGAATGTATCTATGTAGTAACTATACTCAAAGATTGATAGTATAGTTGTAAGGATTTTAGGAATAAATAGATTCTTATGTCTAAATATTAATGAAGTATTAATCAAGAATTTTTAATTTGTTCCATGTCTGATGCGCCGATGTGACATTACAATAAACAGCGTAGGTATTTTAAGATACTCGAACATTGATTGATATCAATAATGCATTTATATGTGTATTTATATGATTTCCATTACAGATTGGTTTTGCTGGCATTTGCTGGTTCGATTGGTATGACTTTTGTTATCCTTGGCTGTGCTTTACCAGTATACAAGTAAATAAAATTCAGTGATTAACAAAGTAACTTAACCAGTTTACTTTTGAGGAAAGAAAAACAATTTTTCAACTTTTTCAGAGTGTGGTGGCCATTTTTTGTTGTCTTATTCTATATTTTGGCACCAATTCCAACATTAATTGCACGTCGTCATTCAGAAGATTTCAGAAGCAGTAGCAGTAATCCGTGCTTAGAATTGGCAATCTTCATCACTATGGGTTTTGTAGTTTCATCCTTTGCTCTTCCCATTGTATTAGCAAGAGCACCTGCCGGCAATCCAGTGGCAAGTACAAAATTTAGCTTGATTAAGACATCAAGATAGAAACTTCACTTATTTACACATTATTTTTACTAATTTATAGATACAGCCAGGTGCTTGTTATTTAACATTAACAGGCAATGTTATTGTATACTTGACCCTTTTAGGATTTTTCATGACATTCGACGAAGACGATAGTGGTTATTCTATGTGGTGATGAATTTTTTTTTATTGTACTTATTTATCATGGTAAGAAGATTTATTGGTAAAGTCAAATTGAACTTATCCTGACAATGGGATCTTTTCAGATTTTTTACGAGATTAATAACGGGAGAAGGAATACCGTACAGCGTATTGACTGACAATTACATATTAACTCTTAACTATTATAAACTTACTGTACGCTATATTATAAATCTATATGTGAATCTTCTACTGTGTAGTTGACATTCATATAATGGCTAGTGTTATAATAGTAGATTAATATTAGTAATGAGAGTTCGTGTCACACGCCATTAATAATGTATGACGAACAGACAAAAATTTTCGAGTGAATCGCATGAAAAATCGTTTTATACGATTTATTTCCGTGTTGTTCAGATAATCTTGTAACAGTGTGATGCAAGAATACATGAACAGAAAGAGCTTTATTTTTATTTAACATTTAATTAAAGTTTATATTACACGTTGTTGTACTTTTGCTTTGTCCAGAAATATTTTTTAGATCATGTTTAAAATTACTTATAAATATATATATATACATGTGTATATATATATAAAAACCTTATCATGTATTCATCAGTAACCCACATATAACAATTAAGACAGTAGATTGTCAAAGTAATCAAATGTAATCAATTTAATTTTTTATTTATTTTCATATGATAATTTGTTAAAAATAAATTTTATCCAAATCATCGTCATGATGAACACTGCACTTTTTTGTTTAATTTAATTAAAGTTTATAATAATATACAAACGCATTTATAGAATAAATATGTGAAACAAAAGTATAGGATTTGTGTTCAAATAATTTATTAGAGCAATTATTATGCGGGTAAAGTCACTGACAGTCATCATTGTATTCAACAGGGGAGGTTCAGTCTGTTTCAAGGTCAAGCAAAACCATAATCGTGACGTGGACGTGAAAGCAATGAGCAGGCGCAAATGAATCATGCTGAATAATATAAAAAAACCTTATCAAAGAAAATAACACATATGACTTTAAAAGTCAGATTTAAAGATTAGTGTTTAAATGGCAATTAATCTGTGTATATATATATGCGAATATATACACACATGAATGCCATGGAGAAATGAATTTGTCTCCCTGGCTATTTTTGTATACAATAGTATAGTATAATCATTATGCTATTTAAAATTTTATGAAACCATTGTTCTATTAATGATAATTTGATTTTGTACATACACATATCTAAAAATGACTGATTCTATAAGCTTAGCTAGTATTTTAGATGAGGCTGATGTGCTTGACCCAACTTTGGATCAATGCATTCAAGATTTAACATGTGCAATTTTGGGTAAGTTCTAATTTCTCAGGTGAAATCTACTTAAAAGTTCTACTGAATTACATAATTGGTAATTTAGATTATTGTAGACCTTTATTTAGTGCTAATCTCTTAAAGCTTTGAGTTATTTAGTGCTTTTTTATTACTGGTATAGCTGTGTCCGATAAGTATGACAAGTCGCAGAGTTTTAATTCCAATGTTCCATATACTACGCTATGTACAAGGCGTAAAACATCACATTTACCACTAAAGGAGCATGCAGAGGCTATTGCTGATCGTTTGCAGCTAAGCAATAATCTTATGAAAGATGATTCATCTTCAACAGCACTTAGAATTGGTATATTGAAAGCTATGCCGCAATGCTTGGCTGTTAAAAAGATTGTTAAGCTAAGGCTGCAGAATACTATCAATTTACAATCTAATAAGAGCAAAATTTGTATTTGGCAATCTTGTAAATACAAGTGTAGTTTATTTTTTATGAAGGTACAGTGCCAAAAGAGCAATGTGTAGCACAATCAATAGTTTTAGTTAAATTTATGTATAAAAAGTATTCATTTTGTCATTCTAGATACAAATGATTTTTCGTTATATGTGCTACATTATAAATCCATGGTATAAGACCATTAAGCAAATAGAGGGTAAATTTGGTAGTGGTATAGTAACATATTTTAAATTTTTACAATGGCTTATACTTCTTAATTTACTACCCTGTGTTTTAAGGTATCATTAGTATTATATATTTTTTTTTTTTTATTAAAGTGACAAATATTTAAAGAATATGCTCATAACATTCTTAATTCTAGTATATTGTTTATCGTATTACCACAATCACTGGAGAAAGCATACACACCAACAAATTTGAGTAGTTGGGATTTTCTGACCGGCAGTGTTAGTAAAATGATTATTTTGAATGGTCTTGATGAGTGCAATTGATTTATCTAATTAAATTTTCAGGGATTCTTTACTAATACAATTTTATACCACGGTTTTTATAGTAATGGAATAATAGAAAATATATTTGGTAATGTTTGGCATTTTCCTACTGCATTCTTTATGACATTATTTTGTTGTTACATCTTTGCGTTTACAATAGTATCATTCAAGTGAGTGCAATTCTTAATTTTTTTCAGTTGAATCTCCACTCTTTTGTTTTTAGTTTCCTTTCCTTTTGAAATTGGCTGAATTAATTCTGAGGTTTTGATAGCATAGTGAGAATGATAAATTTGTTTTATTATAGAGTTGCTCTGTCATATCGTAAGTGCTACATAGAGATAGCTGGTGGTGTACACAATATGTACACAAATAAGATATTTTGTGGATGGGATTTCAGTATTTCCTCACCAAAGATTGCTAAATTGTGGTCTGCCTCAATTCATAGAGAACTCATTGAACATTTGGCAGAGAGCAAACGACAATCAAATTTACACTTTTTTAAGAAATCATTGATCATTTTTATAAGAATAATAATAACAGCAATTATTCTATCAATGATATGTGGAACTGGTGCATTATTGTGGACAATGCTAAATTACATTGAAATAGATAGAACAAACTCGCTCTCCGTTATGATTGTTCCATTGACAATTACTGGAATGATGAATCTTCTACCACCTTTAATTTCTTGGCTGGTAAATAACCATCATTATAGCAATTGTATAATTGTACCAAGCTTTTTAGCTTAATTAATTTTTTTATTCTTACAAAGGCGAGATTCGAGCATTACAGTAGTAAGCGAACAAGATTATATGTAACAGTGATCAGAATCCATATATTGGCTGCTACTGTAATAGGGTTACTTTTTGTATTTATACTAATAAACAATATATCTGGATGCTGGCAAACATATTTGGGAGAAGAGATCTATCGACTAGTTGTACTGGATTTCCTTATATCCATTATTGGACTCTACTTTATACAAGTTGCACGTTCACTTTGGTACAAGAAAGTTTCGCAGACCATAAAAAAGTCCAAGTTTGATGTGGCACAAAACACTCTCAATCTAGTTTATAATCAGATACTTTTCTGGATAGGTCTGTACTTCAGTCCACTAGCATCTTTTATGATGATTGTAAAAATGATTTTAACATTGTATATAAAAAAATATACTCTATTGAGGCATCATGAACCACCACTTCGTTCTTGGAAAGCTGCTCAGACCCAGACTTTGTTTCTGGCTCTTCTATTTCTGGGAATGGTGGGAGTTTTAATATTACTAGGATATATTATAATGAAAGTTGAAAATGGTATATGTGGACCTTTTCAAGATTATACATATACTTGGGACTTTTTTTTGAATGGCATTTTAGCAATGGAGAAGGATAGTAAAATATGGAAAGTAATCACTCAAATTTCTAGACCAGGAATATTTGCTGCAATATTAATCAGTATGAGGTGAGTTAATTTACAGAAATTTTGAAACAAACATAATTTTGTAATAATTCATTTGGTATTAAATATGATAAATTTTAGTACTGGTGTATACTTTTTACGTGCCAAAACAGTGGCTAGCAAAGAAATGGTGCAAATCTTACATAATATGTTGAATATTCAAGAGGAGGACACAAAGTTCTTGCTGAATGAACTCTTTAAATTTCATGATGACAGTAAGTCTCTTTAAAGCATCCTCGTGTAGCCCACTTTCAGAATAACTTTATTTTATAGGAAGAGCACATAAACAAACAAGCACAGCTGATGATAGTCTGGAGGATCAATTAGAAGACTTTGCTCTAGAAAATGAAACGAATAACATTAGATAGGAAGTTTAGCAGTATTATAATTAATTTAAACTTTATACTTAATTTAACAACCATTATGCAATGAGACTGTTATTTTAGTAAATAAAACATATATGTAAAATTATTTACAAAAAAATTAAATTATCAAGAGAAAAAATGAGTTATTGTATATACATCTTGTATACTTCTTAAATTGTTTCTATAGTTACCAGTAATAAATAGGTAAGTACCAGAGTGATAAAGGCATTCTTGACATGTGCAACTTGGTTATTAAAAACCTCATTGAAAATGTGACTCTATGATATGTATTGATTTAAAAATATTTTTATATATATATGCACATGTATACACACATATATATATACTTAATGTTTTACAAATATTTTGTAATCTTATTAATGACAACGTACAACTGTAAAATAGTTAAAAGTATATTCGCAAGATCATTGTAAATAACTAATAAATTTATTCACAAGAAAAATGGACGAGGATTGTTATAATAAATTTGAGAACCAAATGCCTTGGTTGCCAGTAGCAGGAAAAGCAGACATGCCTTCGCCAGAAGTGTTGAAAGCTCAGAGATACGAAAGAGCTCCCAGATTGTTTCAAGACCATTCCTGGACTAAGGCAGTGCCCTGCAAATTTTGGTTCAAACATACAACTCCAGTTGACAGGATTGGGAGTATTTTCACACCTAGTGCTCATCTCTGTCGAATAAAGAGTTTGTCTAAAAAGTCAAAAGCTGTTAAATGGCATCCATTTGGTCCTGATGGAAAGCTCAAAATGCCTTCTTACGAATACATCAAGCTTTATAAAGAGGAATTGGAACATAGGAAGGCTGAAACCATAAGAAGTTCCAGTAGTTTACCAGATAACATTATTAATTTAAGAGACTTGGCGGATGACACTTGGAAATTGAAAAACATTCAATTACCAGCTACAAAAAGCAGGAGAAGAAACATTAAAAGAAAGAGCTTCATTGATAAGGTTCTTATTCTTAAAAGTCTTTTGTGTGTTTATAGAAAGAATTTCATCCGTAAAGAATAGTATTCTAATTTATTGCAGATGAAGGAACACGGTGAAGCAGAGATTCCAATATCTGTAGATGATCAATTACACGAGCTATCATCAATGGTGAAAGAAGAACAAGAAAAACGTGTCAGACCAGAAGATATTGATAAGATTTTGTACTTGAAGAATTACTGCATCTCTGAGGAAAACTTGGAAGAATTCGACCACGATCAATTGGAATTCAGTAAAACAAGAATTATTGGCAAATTAAGAAGACGTAGAGAGTAATAAAAACATTCTAAAAACTTTGTCATTTTATTTATTTGCAATCTCCTTAATTCTCAATTGCAGTTTTGAAAAGGTAATAAAATCACTGGAGCCTGAAATCATCGAGGACTATAAAGATGGCCTTCGCTCTGCAATAATTGACTATATTCTTCAAGACGCGAATGAACGCAAACGTCTGTATATTCAAACAATTCCCATTCCCTATCCTGTTAAAAATATTCGAGCACCTGTACCATGGCATCAGGCAAAAATCCTCGGACAGCATTTCATTCATTACAATTTGTTCATTGGGAATGAAATAATCAGGGACATCAGAGACTTGTGGTTTGCCAGGTGAGAACATAAATGATTTTAATTAATACAACAGAGAGTGATAAGGAGGAAAAGTTGTAGAGAGTATTCGTGACAAAGAATAATTTTAGGTACAGTGATATGATGATAATTAAGATAGAGGATCTTGGTAGTTTACCCATTCCAATAATGGAGATTGATTCAAGAGTGATCAGTCTCTGCGAAGAGACATCTGCAAAATTTGTGAAAGAATGGCTGGCCGACGTAGCTGAAATTTTTTTACTGAAAAAGCATATTTGGGGAATGCTCATAGGTGGAGCAGATCAGGATGCTTCTTCCACAGCTGTCGTGGAGAAATTCTTCCGGTGTGTCAATGCACTTTTATCCAAACAGTTGAGAATTGTCGTAACCCAAACCTTGGAGCATATCAGAGACTTTTTCACCGAGTACAGTGATGGGAACTCCTTCGACGGGGAGTACCAAGATCTCATGTTTATAAAGTAGGTCGTCATTCGGAGGACCCAAAGCAACACCAAACTCATCTACTGGAATCACCAGTTTATTCTGATCTGATTCACAGAACTCCATTCGTATCTGTTAAAGTGGAAGCTGAATTGGGAAAATCGGATCTCCACTGCAGACCCAGTATCTTCAGTATTCACAAGATATTTTCCTCGTGTTTCGATAAGATTATTGCGGTGGCCAATAAAGTGCCGAAAATCGAGAATATTTTATTCCCAGAATTGGAACTAGAAGATAAATATCTGTCTCCTCTTTCAAGATACGAGAACAAGGTAGGTGAAAATCTGACGAGTTGCTGCTGAGAGAGTAACGGAAAGTCCAGAGCAATCAACTTTTTCAGATAATGAGCATGATAGACCAAGTCCTGGACATTATTTTCAATCACATGATTGGTCCTCAGCAATATCTCAAGGTCTACAATGATTTTTTGTACATTTTCGATGGGAGAGCCGAGAAAAGTTTGAAAGAATTTTTCGCGACCGAGCCAACTCCTCTCCTGAGGGAGTTCGAGCTGAAAATCAAGGCGTTTGACAAATTGCGCGAGGAAACATTTTTGTTTCGTTCCAAGATACCGCTGAACATGCTGGAGATAGATTGTACCCCGGTGAATGATACCATAAGGCAAATCCTCTCTGATCTGCGTAGCAAAATTGTCAAGTTCTTTACTGACGAATTGACAACGAACAATCGTGAGATCTGCGGGATCTTCAATGAGATATCGGAGAACATCTCCAAGATGCCAGAAACCACGCAGGAAACAGTGGAGCTTTACAATTACCTGGTGGACAGTAGAGACAACACCATGTTCAACATGAAAAGTCGAATTCTACGCTCGGTGGAGTTGATGCTGTTCCTTTTCGATTATGAGCCACCGACCGACGAGGATGTTCTGCTGGCTTCGAGGACGATCACTTGGCCCAAAGAATTGGATGTCATCATGGACATGGCAAATGCCAGGCTCAACATGAGAAAGGAGTTTCTGGAAGGGACTCTGCGTATCAGGAGAGAGAAGTTTGAGCTGAGGATGTCGAGTATGCAGAAGGCGATAGAGTTATTTAGGAAAAAGGATTTTCCGGTACTCACCATGGACGAGATGGAAAGTACCACATCGGAGATAGAGGAACTCTCCGCTGAGATGGCAGGTATAAAGAAAGAATCCGAGGAGATCAACGAAGAGGAGACTCTACTCGATATGGAACTAAGTCCATATGCAGCTTTACCCGCGATGACCTACACGGTGGACACGTTCGACAAGCTCTGGCACACCGTGTACAATTATCATAAGAATTATGAGAAGTGGTTTTTTGGGCCATTTCAAGATCTGGACGCGGACGAGGTTAAAGAGGAGACCGAGGCGACCTGGAGGAATCTCTACAAGTTGTCTCGCGCCCTGACCGATACGCCTTCCGCCAGAAGGGTAGCGGAGCTTGTGAGAGGAAAGGTGGAGAAGTTCACGCAGTTTCTGCCAGTCCTGCAAGCCATTTGTACACCAGGCCTGCAACCCAGGCACTGGCAAGCGATCAGCGATTTGGTGGATGTTACTATCGTCCCAACGGAAGCTAGCAGCCTTGCGGATATGGTGGAGTTAGGTTTGAGCGTGTACATTGAGAAACTTGAGGAAATATCCAGCTCGGCTACCAAGGAATACGCTTTGCTGGTGAACATGAAGAAGATGAAGGAAGAGTGGTCCGACATGACGTTTGAGCTGATTCCTTATCGCGAGACCGGAGTTAACATACTGACGTCCATCGATGACATTCAACAACTGCTGGACGATCACATTTTAAAGGCCCAAACCATGAGAGGGTCTCCCTTCGTGAAGGCCTTCGAGGAAGAGATGACAGCCTGGGAAGCGAAACTCATATTGATGCAGGACATCATCGACCAGTGGCTCCTGTGTCAGTCGACGTGGATGTACCTGGAGCCTATCTTCAGTAGCGAAGACATCATGCGTCAAATGCCGCTCGAAGCCAAGAACTTTAGAAAGATAGACAAGATTTGGCGCGCGATAATGAAATTTGTCAATGAAAACAGGAAAGTCCTGGAGGCTACGGACAAGCCAAAGATGTTGCAGGAGTTTCAGCTGTGCAATCAGCTCCTCGACGAGATTCAGAAGGGGTTGAACGACTACTTGGAGAAGAAGCGTCTGTTCTTCCCGAGATTCTTCTTCCTGTCGAACGACGAGCTCCTGGAGATCCTTTCGGAGACCAAAGACCCCACCAGGGTGCAGCCTCACCTGAAAAAGTGCTTCGAAGGCATTAGCAAGCTGAAATTCACGAAAGACGAGGAGATCATTGGTATGATATCGGCCGAGGATGAGTACGTACCGCTGAGTGGCAAGATCGTTCCATCGGAGGCAAAGGGTATGGTTGAGAGATGGCTGTGCCAAGTCGAAGAGTTAATGGTAACGTCTTTGCGCGACATCGCTGAGCAAAGTATCATAGCTTATTTCACCGCTGACCGTGAAGAATGGGTGTTGTCCTGGCCAGGGCAAATTGTCATCTGCGGCAGTCAGATCCATTGGACCAACGAAGTTTGCGAGTCCTTCGACGATCGCTCGACGCCGAATTACCTGCAAAAGTGCATACGTCAAATTGACGAAATCGTCGGTTTGGTGCGCGGTAAGCTAGAGCCCATGTCCAGATTGACCCTGAACGCTCTCATCGTCATCGACGTCCACGCGAAGGACGTGGTGAAGCTCCTGGTGGAGCGCAAAGTGGACAACATGATGGAGTTCAGCTGGATATCTCAGTTGAGGTACTACTGGCTGAACGACAGCATCACCGTCTCCATGATCACAACCGACGTTGCATACGCCTTCGAGTACCTGGGGAACACATCCAGACTGGTGATCACACCGTTAACCGACAGATGCTACAGGACCCTGATGGGAGCGCTGAAACTCAACCTCGGCGGAGCTCCCGAGGGTCCCGCAGGCACGGGCAAGACGGAGACCACGAAGGACCTTGCCAAGGCCGTCGCGAAACAGTGCGTCGTCTTCAATTGCTCGGAGGGTCTGGACTACAAGGCCATGGGCAAGTTCTTCAAGGGACTCGCTCAGTCTGGAGCCTGGGCTTGCTTCGACGAGTTCAATCGCATAGAACTGGAAGTTCTGTCGGTGATAGCGCAGCAGATACTGTCGATCCAGATGGCCGTGAGCATGAAACTGGAGAGGTTCGTGTTCGAGGGTACGGAGATCAAGTTGAATCCCACCTGCACGGTGTACATCACCATGAATCCTGGCTATGCCGGAAGGCAGGAGCTTCCCGACAACCTGAAGGTCCTCTTCAGAACAGTCGCCATGATGGTTCCCGACTACGCGATGATCGGTGAGATCACACTGTACTCGTACGGCTTCGTCGACGCCAGGAGCCTCTCGGAGAAGATAGTCCACACCTACAAATTGTGCTCGGAGCAGCTCAGCTCTCAGAACCACTACGATTACGGCATGCGAGCTGTCAAGACAGTTTTGCTGGCTGCCGGCAACCTGAAGCTGAAGTATCCGGATCGCAACGAGTCCGTCCTGGTGCTGCGGGCTATAGTGGACGTGAACTTGCCGAAGTTCCTGTCGCAGGACGTTCCCCTCTTCAACGGGATCTACAGCGACCTGTTCCCAGGTATCGAGTTACCCAAGCCCGACAGAGGCGAGCTCATAGAATTGCTGACAAAGAATCTGGACAAGAGGAACCTTCAGGCGACCCCTTGGTTCGTGGAGAAGATCATTCAGATCTACGAGATGATACTGGTTCGACATGGACTGATGATAGTTGGCGAGGCGCTGGGTGGCAAGACTCAGGCGTACCAAACGCTCGCCGAGTCGCTCGGTGACTTGTCCAGCAGAAGGAAGGCCACCATGAGGGAATTCAAGACGATCTACAGGGTCATCAATCCCAAGGCCATTACCCTGGACCAGTTGTACGGCAGTTTTGACCCTGTGTCGCACGAGTGGAGCGACGGCGTCTTGGCGAACACCTTCCGGGAGTTCGCGCAGTCCGTCTCCATCGACCGTAAGTGGATAGTGTTCGATGGTCCGGTGGATGCTGTATGGATAGAGAACATGAACACTGTTCTGGACGACAATAAGAAGCTGTGCCTGATGTCCGGGGAGATCATAGCCCTGTCGAACAAGATGAACATGATGTTCGAGCCGGCTGACCTTGAACACGCTTCGCCGGCCACCGTGAGTAGATGCGGGATGATATACGTGGAGCCATCTCAGCTGGGTTGGGTAGCCTTCTACGAGTCCTACAAGAAGTACCTGAAGAAGAAGCTGCTGATCGAGCAGTACGACCTTATAATAGAGCTGATAGATTGGCTCCTGGAGCCGATACTTTACTTCATAAGATACAACTGCAAGACTTTCATAGATACCTCGGAACTTCACATGTTCACGTGCTTCAGCAGACTGTTTTCAACGCTGTTGGAGGCGGAGGCTCAATTCAGTACGGTCTGGATCCAGTGCACTCTGCTCTTCGGCATACTGTGGGGTGTATGTCCCACCCTCGTGAGCGAGAGTCGCAAGAAGTTCGACACATTCTTCAAGAACCTGATTCTAGGCCTGAACGAGAGCTATCCTCGACCAAAAGTCTTCAAGTTGACGAAGCAGCAGCTCATACCTGACAAGGGCACGGTGTTCGACTGGGTCTACGACAAGAAGAACAACGGCACGTGGATTCCTTGGTCCGAAACGATGACGTATCCTCCGTTACCGGCGAATGCGAAAGTGAGCGAGCTGATAATTCAAACCAACGAGATGTCTCTTCAGCATTTCTTCATGACTCGCTTCCTGAACAAGTCGTTGCCGCTGCTGTTCGTCGGCCCAACGGGCACGGGTAAATCTGCGATCATTCTCAGTTACATAATGTCCTTGAACAAGGACAAGTACGTGGAGAACATCATAAACTTCAGCGCTAGGACAAGCGCGTACCTTACGCAGGAGATAGTTATGTCAAAGTTGGACCGTAGGAGGAAAGGCGTGTATGGTCCACCCGTGGGTAAGAAGTGCATGCTCTTCGTGGACGACCTCAGCATGCCACAGCTGGAGACTTACGGTGCTCAGCCCCCCATAGAATTGCTACGGCAGTGGATAGACGTTGGCTACTGGTTCGACCCGAAGGACACGACTATCCTGTACATCGTAGACATGTTGATGATCTGTGCGATGGTACCACCGGGGGGCGGGTCCCATGCCATAACGCCAAGGCTGACCCGTCACATGAACATCATAGGAATCGACTTCTTCGAGGAGGCCACCATGACGAGGATCTTCTCGTCCATTTTAGAGTGGCACTTCAGCAAGGGATTCGTGGCGGAGGTCTCAAGATTGGACAAGATGATGGTGAGCGCGACCTTGGCGATTTTCCTAGCGGCCATCAAGAATTTCCTGCCGACCCCAGCTAAGAGTCACTACACCTTCAACTTGCGTGACTTCAGTCGAGTGATAAACGGAGTGCTCCTGGTGCCAGCGTCTAGAATAAGCGACCCTGATAAGCTGATCAGACTGTGGATCCACGAAGTGTACAGGGTATTCCACGATCGTCTCGTCGACGACGCGGACAGAGAGACCCTGTTCAAGATAGTGAAGTTCAATTGCTACGACCAGCTGAGGCAGCCCATTGAGAAGGTCTTGTCCAGGCTCCTGAAGGAGGGTGAGAAGGAAATAACCAGTGCGCACCTTCGCGATCTGTACTTCGGCAATTACGTGGAGCCCGACGCTGACCCGAAAATTTACGACGAAGTCGTCGACCTTGAGGACCTACAGGAGAAGATGGATTACTACCTGGAGGAGTACAACATGCTGTCGAAGACTCCGATGCAGCTGGTGCTCTTCAGGTTCGCCATCGAGCACGTCTCCAGGATCTCCAGGGTACTGTTGCAGGACAATGGTCACGCGATGTTGGTTGGCGTGGGTGGTTCCGGTAGAAACTCTTGCGCGAAGCTGGCCACGAGCATGTCCGAGTACATCCTGAGGCAGGTTGAGATCACGAGGACTTACGGACCGTCGGAGTGGCGGGAGGACCTGAAGAACCTTCTGTTCAAGATAGGCCTCGAGGGCAAACCCACGGTCTTCCTGTTCGGTGACAACCAGATCAAAAGCGAGTCGTTCGTGGAGGACATCAGCATGGTGCTGAACACCGGTGACGTGCCCAACCTTTACGCCAGCGACGAGAGGGCCGAGATACTCGAGAAAATGACGGCGACGCTTGGGGGCGGGAAGAGGATGGAGGTGACACCGATGGCCTTGTACAACATGTTCATAGACCGCATCAAGTCCAACCTTCACATGATACTGACCATGTCGCCGATAAACGAAGCCTTCAGGAATAGGCTGAGGATGTTTCCCTCGTTGATAAACTGTTGTACCATCGACTGGTTCACTCTGTGGCCGGAGGATGCTCTGGAGAAGGTAGCCAAGATGTCCTTGAAGGACTTGAGCATCAGCGACGAGATCCGCGAGAAGTGCGTGTACCTCTGCAAGAAGTTCCACACGAGCGTCTCGGAGGCTGCCGAGGACTATTACAGGACCCAGAAGAGGAGGTACTACATCACCCCCACTAGCTTCCTGGAGCTGATCAAGTCCCTCTACAAGTTGTACGGCAAGAAGATAAACCAGATCACCATGCAGCAGTACAGGTACGAGAATGGTCTGGAAAAGTTGGATTTTGCGGCTGGACAGGTGGCGATAATGCAGGATGAGCTGCATTCGTTGCAGCCGAAGTTATTGGCCCAATCGGAGCTCAGTGACAAGCTGATGGTGAGGATCGAGCAGGACACGGTGATAGTCGAGGGCAAGAAGGAAATCGTGGCGGCCGACGAGGCCTTGGCGAACGAGGCAGCGGCTGCCGCTCAGGCTATCAAGGACGACTGCGAGAGTGACCTCGCGGAGGCAACGCCGGCCCTGCAAGCGGCTCTCGCGGCACTGGACACCTTGAAACCTGCGGACGTAACGATCGTGAAGTCCATGAAGAGTCCACCGGCCGGCGTGAGGCTGGTGATGGAAGCGGTTTGCGTGCTGAAGGGAATCAAGCCCGACAGAGTGCAGGACCAGGCTACGGGCAAGGTCGTGGACGACTACTGGCCGGCTTCTCAGAAGGTGCTGGGGGACATGAAGTTCCTGGATGGTCTGAGGAACTTTGACAAGGACAACATACCGGCGGCCTACATGAAGAAGATCCGCGAGAAGTTCATCTACGACAGGAGCTTTCAGCCTGACGTAATCAGAAAGATCTCCACTGCCTGCGAGGGTCTCTGCAAGTGGGTCAGGGCCATGGAAGTCTACGACAGGGTCATCAAGGTCGTTCAGCCGAAAAAGGCGATGCTGGCCGAGGCGGAGGCCGAGCTCGCGGCCCAACTGGAGACCTTGAACGAGAAGAGGGCGCTGCTGCAGGAAGTCACTCAGAAGTTACAGGCGTTGTACGACGAGTTTGCCGAGTGCACCCGGGAGAAGAAGAAGCTGGAGGATCAGATAGAGCTGTGCTCGCAGAAGCTGGACAGAGCGGAGAAGCTGATCGGTGGCCTTGGAGGTGAGAAGACCAGGTGGAGCGAATTGGCAGCGACGCTCGGTGCCAGTTTGGGCAATGTGATCGGTGACGTCCTGCTGTCATCCGGAGTGGTAGCTTATCTGGGAGCCTTCACCATCGACTACCGTAACACCTTGATCGCCCAATGGCACCAATCCTGCCTAGAAGCGAAAATACCTTGCGGAGAACGCTTCAGCCTGATCGACATACTCGGGGAGCCCGTGGAGATCAGGCAGTGGACCATCTTTGGACTACCCGCTGACAACTTCTCGGTGGAGAATGGCATTATTGTGAAGAACGCAGAAAGGTGGCCTCTGATGATAGATCCTCAGAACCAGGCGAACAAATGGATAAAGAACATGGAGAAGGAGAACAGGATAGCGGTGATCAAGCTGACCGATCCGAATTACGTGAGAACGATGGAGATGTGCATATCCGCCGGAATCCCAGTGCTGTTGGAGAACATTCTGGAGGAGATAGACGCCATACTCGAGCCAGTTCTGATAAAGAACATATACCGTCAGCACGGGATGTACTACATGAAATTCGGAGACCAGGTGATCGAGTACAACCAGGACTTTCGCTTCTACATAACGACGCGCCTGAGGAATCCCCATTACATGCCGGAAGTCGTGGTAAAGGTGACCCTGTTGAATTTCATGATCACCCCTCAGGGTCTTCAGGATCAGTTGCTGGGTATCGTGGTCGCCAAAGAACTGCCGGAACTCGAGGAGAAGAAGAATCACATCATCGTCGAGGGAGCGAACAACAGAAGGATCCTGAAGGACATCGAGGACAAGATTCTGGAGGTTCTGTCAACGTCGGAGGGTAACATTCTCGAGGACGAGACAGCCATCAAGATACTGTCCACCTCGAAGATCCTGTCGACCGACATTCAAGCGAAACAGGAGATCGCGGTGAAGACAGCGGTTGAGATCGACGAGGCCAGAGGTGGTTACGTGCCCGTTTCCAAACACGGTGCGGTGCTCTTCTTCTGCATCTCGGAATTGGCGAATGTAGACCCGATGTACCAGTACTCGTTGCCCTGGTTCATTCATCTGTACGTGATGGCCATAGCCAATAGCGAGAGGTCAACGAACCTGGAAGAACGTATGAACAGTTTGAACGTGTACTTCACAGCCAGCATTTACAGGAACGTTTGTCGTTCGCTGTTCGAGAAGGACAAGCTGATATTCTCGTTTGTTCTCTGCGTCGGTCTATTGCGTGCAGCGGGAGAACTGGAGGAAGAGCTCTGGTCTTTCCTCTTGACCGGCGGTGTAGCCCTCGATAATCCGTATCCCAATCCAGACCCATCCTGGCTTACGGAAAAGTCTTGGTCCGAGGTGGTCAGAGCCTCGTCCTTGCCAGGGTTGCACCGTCTGAGAGAGTCGTTCGAGCGAGATACGGCAAGCTGGAAGGCTTACTACGATATGCACAGTCCTCAGGATCATCCGTTTCCAGCACCGTTCGAGGACGACAACAGAAGCGTCAGGGGCCTCGTCATTTTGAGGACCGTGAGGCCCGACAAAATTGTCAACGGCGTTCAGGCGTTTATAATCAAGAATATGGGGCAGTTCTTTGTCGAGTCTCCGCCGTTTGACCTTCTGGGGTCCTACAACGACTCTAGTAACGTGACTCCATTGATTTTCATACTGTCCCCCGGCTCGGATCCCATGGCTGGTCTGATCAAGTTTGCCGAGGACAAGGGTCTGACCAAGGCGAATCTGATGACGATATCCTTGGGCCAAGGACAAGGTCCGATAGCTGCGGATATGATCAGTCGTGGGATAAAAAGTGGGGAATGGGTTGTCCTGCAGAATTGCCACTTGGCGGTATCTTGGATGAAGGAGCTGGATAGGATCTGCGATGAGATTATCATTCCTGAGAATACTCATGAACAGTTTAGAATTTGGCTCACCAGTTATCCGTCCAAGGATTTTCCTGTGTCTATTTTGCAAAATGGAGTAAAAATGACGAACGAGCCACCGAAAGGCCTGAAGAACAACTTGCTGCGTAGCTACTTGAACGATCCTCTGTCAGATCCTGTGTTTTATGACGAGTGTGAGAAACCCAGAGAATGGAGATCTATGCTATTTGCGCTCTGCTTCTTTCACGCGGTTGTCCAAGAGAGAAGAAATTTCGGACCTTTGGGATGGAACATACCCTACGAATTTAATGAGTCTGACTTAAGGATTAGTATCTTACAATTGCAGGTATTATCGCTGTACTTCACAAACTCGTACCTTTTACAATTGTTACTACGGTTACAATTATATTACAGCTATTTCTCAATGACTATGATGAGATACCTTTTGAAGCACTTTTATACTTGACTGGAGAGTGTAATTACGGTGGAAGGGTCACTGACGATAAAGACAGAAGACTCTTAAATTCCTTATTGAAGATTTACTATAATCCTCAGGTTGTTCTAACGCCCAGGTACGTTTGTATTTTATTTATTTATTTGTTCATTCGTTTATAACAATAATAAGCGTGAAATTTAATTTCTTCTTTTCTGTGCTAGATATGCATTCTCACCCAGTGGAATTTATTATTTGCCAGACAATACAGAACATTCTGGTTGCGTCGAATACATTAGGAGTTTACCTATAAATCAGTATCCTGAAGTATTTGGTCTACATGAAAATGCTGATATAACCAAAGATAATCAGGAATCGATGCAATTGTTAGCCAGTGCTCTCTTGACTCAGCCTCAGATTTCAGGAGTAGGTGCGGAGACTGATTCGGATACCAGAGTGTATAACATTGCTGGTGAAATTCTATTGAAGATGAGACCTTCGTTTGATGTGGTTTATGTTGCAAATAAATATCCAGTGCTTTACATGAACAGCATGAATACTGTTTTACGTCAAGAACTCATAAGATTTAATATTTTGACTAATGTTATCAAACGTACGCTGGTTGGTGTACAAAAAGCTATAAAAGGAGAAGTATTAATGTCTTCGGACTTGGAGGAAGTGTTTAATAGTATGAGCATTGGGAGAGTACCGTCTACTTGGGATAAGAAATCCTATCCTTCGCTGAAACCACTTGGCAGTTATGTAAATGATTTATTGGCAAGGCTAGACTTTTTACAGGATTGGATAGACAACGATGCACCAGTGGTATTCTGGATCTCTGGATTTTTCTTTACCCAATCTTTCCTAACTGGTGCATTACAAAATTATGCTCGTATGCATACAATACCCATTGATCATTTGGATTTTGAATTTGAGATTACTGCGCAAGAAAAGACAATAGACAAATCGCCTCCTAAGGGAGTGTACGTTAAGGTAAACAAAAAAAAACCTTGTTCTGTCTAACAAAACACGCATACATAACCAACACATTTGTTATAGGGATTATTTCTGGAAGGAGCCAGATGGAACAGAAAGATTCAAGAATTGGATGAATCAAGAGCAAAAGTCATGTTTGACGTGGTACCAATAATATGGCTAAAACCAGGAAAGAAAGCAGACTTTGCAATCGAATCGGTATACTTTTGTCCAGTTTACAAAACCAGTGCAAGACGTGGGGTTTTAGCCACTACTGGCCACTCCTCCAATTTTGTCATGTTTGTATTATTTCCAACTCGCAAAGATGAATCTCACTGGATCAACAGAGGGGTTGCGTGTCTCTGTCAACTCGATGATTAGACAAACTAGTCGAATAAAGATATCAACTAAAACCTATTTCTACCTAACATATTTCTCCCAGGAATTTAGCAACTGATGTAAACTATTCTAAGCAAACTGTATCAACGTACTGTTTAAAAAAAAGCATAAAGCAATCCAAGAAATCAATGAATGTTTATTTTGACACATTCGAGCATTGACGTAAATAAATAAATAAATAAACAAGACAAACACAACAACAACAACAGCAGCACACTCACACGTACATACGATCGAATTGACGAATGATTTCATGTGGAGAATATAGAAAGCAAAGACCGTTAATTTTAAGAAAATAGCTGAAGAAGGGAGTGAGGAGAGATTAGCTGTCGAAGCCAGGAAAAATTTTTAGGGACAACAAAGGGACAGCGAAGCACACCAATACGCGGACTAATGCGTGTCCTTACGCACACAGACACAATTAGCGGTATATATAAACGTGGAAGCCGGCTAGGAGTCCCTTTTATTAGAAACTTCTGAAGTAACGTTTCGGTGAGTAACAGTTTTGGAACGAGGATAACATTTTCATCGGTTTCTAATTGCAGATGTTGAATTAACAAAAGTACTGTTCAGTTTCTGGATATAAAATTGCGAGGAGGCACGAGCGACGTGCACCAGGAGTTCCCAGCCGGTACGGAAGGAATCAAAAACAAAAACAGAGGATTCGAGAGCAACAACAGAAAGGTAAGCAAAATAGCAAAACAAATCTTGTAAACAGGAACACGGTGGAGATATAACGTGGAATTTCGCAGAGTCTTCGCTCGTCGAAGAAGCAGATTGTCGAGGAGAGACGAGATTAATTTTCTGGTAAAATCAATTTCTCGGGGACAAAATAGAAGAGGAGAAGAGAGGGAGATCGCATCGGTTCGCATAGAGTGAGTGTGATAGAGCATCCGATCCAGGAATGTTTTTTTAATACGAAGGAGAGACGACACACCACGCCACGCCACGCCACGTTACGTAATGCGAGACAAATTCTATCGTGACTCCTGCTGTTTTACTGCTAGGACCCTCTCGTAGTGGACAGTTCGTAGTGAAGAAAGCTGGATTTCTCGGGAAAACGCTGGAAAAGGGAAAAGAGACGAGCGAATCTAATGAGAAAACGAGAAAAGAATAAGAAGATCATCAAGGAGACGAAAAAACTGAAGAAGCGAAGAGCACGTGCGTTACCGTCCTACGGTACTATCAACTAAAAGTGTTTCTTCGAGTTCCATCGAGCCAACATTTTTTAGCAACAAATTTTTCAAAGCGCAGTGTCAAGAATGTCTATCAGAATCGGAAACTTTCGTTTCGGTTCAGATAATTATTTGTTCAGCCCCGGGGGTTGAATTCCCGTGAAAACCCCGTCACAGTTTCTTCGAGCGAAGAGGGGAGAAACGAGAATAAGATAAACAGAAACGAACAAGCAAAAAGAAAAAAAAAAAAGAAAAAATCGTAAAGCTTTCAAATTTTATAAGAGAAAGGAAAAAGAAGAGAAAATCTGTGGCCGCGATTAGAGGCAATAACAACACGTGGTGTTTGATGGGATTGCGCGCTTTACCGGAAGTTGTGGGTTCCCAAGAAGGTATATAAACATAGAGAAAGAGGGAGAGAGAGAAGGGGAGAGACAGGGAGAGCGGTGTGAGAGTTAGTGTGAGAGAGAAAGAGGGAGAGCATTGAAAATCTTGTGCAGGGGTTCTCGTTTGAATCGAGTGTATCTTCTCCTCCCCCTCGCACCCGCTGTGTTTCTTTAGCGCATTCGTCGAATTTTTAAGTTTCCCGCCAAGCGGCCACGTCGGTCACGTGAAGTGTCCGCCCACGTTTTGACTCGTGGGTAAACAAGCGGTGGAAAAACGTGGGTAGCTGGAGGGAGAGATAGAGATAGAAAAAAGCCAAGTGAAAGTGAGATAGAAGTAGAAAAGAAAGAGACAGAGACAAAAACAAATACAACAACAATCGGTTTCAGATTTTCAAAATAGAAATTGTGCCGGCATCTTGGGCCTTGACAGTTTCCGGTACCGGCCGGGAACAGGAAGACTCGCCGATTTCGATATCTATCCTCCCCCCTCCCTCCACCACCGCCAAATTTAATCGAGAGCGCGAATCTGAACGCACCTCGCGAGTCTCCTTCCCCCTCCCACCCTCCCCTTATTTCAAAATCGGTATCTGTCCCCGGTTCTCCTCTCCTCTCCTCCTCCTCCTCTCCTCCTCTCTCGCTTTAGGAGAGATTAGCAAAAGAACCGCGAAATAATTCCAGCAAAGACCACGCGTGCCAGCCATATTAGACGGTGGTCTCGATTGGAAAAGTTAGAAGAGTTTCTTGTGTACTGATATTACTACGATATTTTCATCGGTGTGGTAGTGATATCGTATTGTAGTGTTGTATATCGTGCATCTCCGTCTATTAGACTATAGCCGGTGACTTTCATCTTTGTCTAACTAGCATCGACGATTCGATCCTCGCTCTCGGTCTCGCACACGTGCACGATTTGTACGTTCATTTCACTCGGATTGCGCTCCGGTGGTACTCGGGTGTTTTCGGCTATTTCCGCTTGCGGGACGAGGAGACAAGAGTCGCGTACACCAGCAGGGGTGCTCGCGTGTGTGGGAACCTCGCGACACTTATATTTGTGCGGTGTCTCCGTCGCACTTGGTGCCCCCTCCTGGACACAGCAGCGGTCTCAGTCAGTCCTGGCCGCTGTTTCCGTTCCTCCCGTGGCCGGTGCGCCTCTTTCTCTCTCTCTCCTTCTTTCTTTTCGATCTATCCTCGACGAGGGCTTGATCGCACGGCCGCTGCTATGTCCACGTACTCCCGCACGCAGGAGAGCGACGCGTGGGCTCTTCTTGCCCTGAAATCGGCACCGGCGAGCCCTACGAAGATGTGGAATCCGGAATCCAAGGGTGCTCCGATCGCGAGATTGGAGGGCAGAGAGTTCGAGTATATGGTTAGGCAACGTCGCATCACCATTGGCCGGAACAGTAGCAGAGGCGAAGTCGACGTAAACATGGGCCACTCGAGCTTCATCTCGAGGAAGCATTTGGAGATATTCTACGAGCATCCATTCTTTTTCATGGTCTGCAATGGTAAAAACGGTGTTTTTGTGGATGGAGTTTTTCAAAGGAAAGGCGCTGCAGCACTTCAATTGCCCAGAACGTAAGTACAGCACCTGGGGAGCTTGTTATCTTTGCGTGGAGTCAGTGCGACTAATGCCAGTCAAGACGAATACTTGGTACATTCGCTGGATAGCCATCGCAGGCTTTGCACGAGCGTGCTTCGGGTTTCTCGAATGTGCTAGAGCTTCTGGCTGTACCTTGTTCGCTTTTTTCGTGGCACGCTAACATTGGCTCTGCTTGAGAGTGCTTATGTAGCTGTGCCATGGTCTCTTTTGTGTTTGAGTCGGTCATCAACCTGGTTCTTCTTTGTATATTGTATCTGGTTCTGCATGCGTATGCCTAGAAATGATATAATGTTGATAGTAATGCTATTGCTTTGAACGCATGTTCGGTTATTGGGTATTCATAGTTTTATTCAAAAGAATCTTTATTGATTCGAAGAATTTTTCTCTCACTTGCCTTCTATCTTATAAATTATCTCACCAAACAGTTGTGCTTCTTACTCTTTCTGTACTAAAACATGTGATTTATATAAATTTGTTTTTCTGTATGTATTTATGTGTATGTTTAGGTGTGTAGACTTTAAAAATGGTCTTTTAATAATTTCAATTGATCTCTTTGTTACTCGACTAATACTGTTTATTTACATTAAATAGGCTATCCTTGTTTGGAGTGTATTAATAATTCCTCAGATTTCTTAGTCTCTATTATTTACTATATATATGTGTGTGTGTGTGTGTGTGTGTGTGTGTGTGTCTGTGATTCCATTTCTCTATTTCATTTGCAATGTTTTATGGCTCTATCTCACTACTAACTGTATAAACTTTAAATAATGCTTTTCTTAAAGTGTATTACAGTTTTTTTTTCATACACTTTCATGTACTCTTCAAAATAAACACAGGCTATTGAGTTATGGTATATGCTTGGGTAATGTCTTGATTAGGAAGAAAAAGAGAGCAAAGAAGAACCAGGAGAAATCTATTGCTTAAGAGAAATTGAAAAATAGAATTATTTTTATCAGTCTTGTGTTACAATTTTGTCTCCATAAATTGATGTTAGACTTCATCAATGGAATAAATTGTCACAGCTAAGCTCTCAAGTTATCTATGTTATCTCATTTTTTTTTAACCAGCCTTGATGATATTCAGTGATACATAAACAAACAGTGTTTGTGTACAATATTTTTGTTTTGAGGACACAATATCAATATTTTATTTGTCCTAAAAACAAATTTCGACTGAAAATATTTCACATTTGATCTTAATTCTTATCTCATGTACATGAGAGAATTTTAAAGAAGGCAATAGAATTTAATAAAAATAATCTTAAATGTGTTTTAATGGCTCTTTTTCTCATTTCGAGTTTTCCATTATTTTATCTCATGGAACGAATTTTTTGTTTCTCTTTTTTAGATGCACTTTTAGATTTCCAAGTACGAATATAAGACTCGTTTTTCAATCTTTGGTGGATGAACATGAACAAGGTAACATCCGTGTACCTTCACCGCCGAGACAGAGGGCACCCTTGCCTCCGTTACGTATCAATATTCCAGATACAGGATACAGTAGTCCATTTCCCTCTCCCACAGGGACAATAAGCGCTGCTAATTCCTGCCCTGCCAGTCCTAGAGCTGGACAGGGCAGGAGGAATATTTCGGCAGATCTACAAATGGTGGCTGCATACGCAGCAGCAGTGGCTACGAATGATACGCAAAGTTCTGGAATTGATAGACACGAGGGAGGACAAGGCTCCAGCAGACAAATTAGCCCTGAACCTGGAATCGAACATAGATACAGAAATGAAGGCGGTGCAGGCCCAAATGGAGCTGCAGCTCATTATAGTCCTCCAAAGGATGACTCGAAACCACCGTACTCTTATGCTCAACTAATTGTTCAGGCAATTGCTTCTGCACCTGACAAGCAGTTAACGCTCTCCGGGATCTACTCTTATATCACAAAGAACTATCCTTATTATAGAACGGCCGATAAGGGATGGCAGAATTCAATCAGACATAATTTATCATTAAATCGATATTTTATAAAAGTACCAAGAAGCCAGGAAGAGCCTGGAAAAGGATCATTTTGGAGAATTGACCCGCAATCCGAAGTAAAATTAATCGAGCAAGCCTTTAGACGTAGAAGACAAAGGGGTGTACCGTGTTTCCGTGCTCCATTCGGCCTTTCGTCGAGGTGAGTTATTAACCAATCAATTGTCCCAGCTACCACAACGCGATAATGCGAGATTGAAAGAAACTCATGAAAATTCTCTCTGCGAAATACAAGTAGGAGTGCACCAGCTTCACCGTCACACGTCGGAATGAGTGGTTTGATGACACCGGAATGTTTAAGCAGAGAGGGTTCCCCAGGACCGGAACCCTATCCGGACAGCTCCATTCCATCACCAGCTGGTCAACTAACAAGTCAGTCAGCTCCAGGATCACCTGGGCATCCTTATGCTCCTTCATCACAATCGTCGCATAAGAATCGTCTCATGCAACAAATTACAGTAGTGACAAATGGAGTCAATACAGATGCGGCAAGAGAAGGTTCCTATCGTACCTAACCCCCCGTATCCGTGTCGCGGTTTTTTCACTAAGAAATCCATGAGCTTGTATTTGGTTTTGCTCTTTTAAGTTAATTTGTGACTTCGGTGTTAGCTTTCCTGTAAGCAGGCTCCGATGGATACTTATTGAAATGGACCTCTTAACGAAAAAAAAAAACCCGATACGCGCGAAAAAAAGTAGTACGAGGAATCGCTTTACTTATTATTCGCCTTGATAATTTTAGATAAATACTTGATGCCCGGTAATGTGATGGAAGAGCATTCTTTGTCACCAGCTGGCCAATACAGTCCCGCTCCTGTCATCGTACAAACAACTTACAACTACAGGTGCGTATAGTTGGACTAGCTTTGAAAATGTGAAAAGACGAATAGAGGCGTTGACGCGTTTCTTAAGAAAAGTGAACAGACTAGTCTGGAATGGAGACGGAGAGAATTGGTTCAAGTTTGCGAATAAATAGTCAACGGTCCTTTTTTCCTTCAGTGGGAGCTTCATAGGCCCTGATGCAGGCGTCGGGGTTAATTCAAAACGAGCACATGACGAGTCAGATAGTTCACCAGGATCTCCAGCTCCGCTTGCAATCGTAGAAAGTCCAGAACCTACGGAACATCAACAACAACAACAACAACAGCAGCAGCAGCAAGTGAAACGTCAGCGTGTGCATGACGCGGATGATCATTGAATACTTGGTAGAAATCTATTAATCAACTAGGTCATTGTTACATTTGCATTACTTGCTTATCGCCAAACACAAACGCTAGCCACACTCTTTTCATTTGATTATTGCGTTAAACATCGTAGAATGCACAAAACAGTACAAAAGTTTCGAAAAGAGGTAAAAAGAAAGAGGAGAGATAACGAAGAAGTTGAAGAGGAAGGACCTGTCGAGCAAGCGCAAGACAAAGAAAAAAGAGAGAAAGAAAAAAAGAGCAAAAAGAGAAGGAAAGATTGAAACAACAATGGAACTTTTTATCGATAAGTATTACCATCGTGCGAAGGTATTCATCGATGAATCTTGAGTGTCTCAAGTTCTCCCTAAAGATTCTTTGGATATCATGGATTGCTTCGACTTATAGACCAATTTCCACCGGAATTTCTATCCTTGAAGCATGCTATGTGAACATAGCGTGTACGGTGGTGATTACCCAAGTCTATATCTAAAGGACTATCCGGATCTTTATGTGTCTCTCGAAATTAAGAGAATTCGAGGGATGAAAAAGAATCGAACCACGGGAATAGAAAGACTAGTTTCTCTCTGCCAGTTTCATTCTCTCTTCTTCCTTCTACGCTCATTCGCTCTTAAAACTTCCTGTGACTGCAAGAGTTCCTGCTAGCTGCCATTTTTCTTCAATTTTATCAAGAAGGACACCTAGAAACATCTTTAATGCTTTTCCACCCACGCACATACCGAAGCACGTGCCGATGGTTTAGTTTTCTCAGTTTTTACAGTGGAATGGAAATCATTCCAATGATTTTAAAAGTGAAAGAAGAAACTTTGCTAATTTGTTGTTGTTGTTGTTAACGACGATTATAAAGGAGGTTGCCTGAGAAGGCAATAAACATAATAAAGATAATAACGATGCAGAAGATGACGACGATGATGACGACGGTGACAATGAAAATGATGCCGATGAAAACAATGATTATAGTGATGAAGAGGAAGAGAAAAGATAGTGCTAATTACTTGGAAGGTACAGTACTTCAGTTTGTGATATTTTAGCTTCTGCTTTTTTTATCAGATATATGATCTATGCTACATCTATGCAACAACACAGAGGCTTTTCTATTATGAAATTGATGATTGAAGAGAGCTGCCGTTGCAACTGCAATTACTAGCCTCATTCTTCGTTTGACGATTCTCAGTGAAAGCTGTGAACTCAATACATTACTTGCGACTACAATTTGTGGCGGAGAATTTTTCAAGAATGGTGATCGCCTTTACCACGATTTTCGTATGTGACAAGTTCGCAAAATCACATGTGCATTCTTTGGTTCATGTACTGATTCATTCTCTTTCATTAGTTCCTGTCTCCTCCAATCCCGTAGTCAAACTACCATTTATTGTGAAGGGACAAATGTTCCTGATCTTCTTCGGTCCACAACCACCATGACTTTTTTTTCCCCCCACCACCAATCGTCTTTCCATCCTTATCTGTGGGTGTCGCTTACAACTGAACGATTTCGAACTCGAATCTCTCTGGTGTGGATATAGTGAGTGGGTGCTACTTTGGCTATACTTCAAAGCGCCAAGGATATTTTCGACATTCAACAGCCACCACCATCATCTACCACCATTGAAAGATTATAAAAACTCATCTGAATATCAAGTACGTTAAAAAATAGTATAGATTATTTTCCCAATAAAATGGTTTTGGTCGTAATTCTTTTTGTGACTATTCGTGCAGGAAACTTTTCCAACAAAATTTCAAGCATTCCGAACAAAGCTAAGCTACCAATTTTCGTAAGAGCGACAAAGTCGTCGATTCGGGATATTGTTAATATGGAAATCATTAAATCATTGCATCTTGCTTTGAGAACAAAACTCGTGCACGAAAAGAACAAATATTCTTGTACTTTCTTCCTTATCCTTTCGGACGATTGATCTTCTGATCCATCCAATTTTCAAATGTATAATGTAAAAGGGGTTTTCTCCTAGGTCAGAGTTCTTCTTACCTCTAACCAAAGCTTTTACAAAATTCTCTCCGGAAAGATTTTTCATTGATAACTGTGTTGTACAATGCTAGAGACAAAGGATTTCCTTACCCTGAGCAAATATATAAATATATGTGTATAAATGAATGAATACATACATGCATATATATATACATTTATGTAATTGTAGAGCATGTGTGTAATATGTATGTATGTATGTATGTATACATATATATATGCATATGTGTATATTATATAAATAGCATGTTGTAAATTAGGGTACTCCGAGTTTCCCTTCCCTCGCCTTAGGTCCCAGCAAGAAAATTACCTAGCCACTCCTCATCACCACTCCTCCTCCCCATTTCTGTTTCATTAATCTATTCTTGAAAACTATTTTTCATCCCTGTTCTCACCACCATTCCCTCCAATTCATCCAAGTTTTCATTAAAAAAAAAATTTCGAAACTCCTTAAGAGAATGAAAGGGGGGTACCTCAGGAAATGACAAACTTCTAGAAAACTTTGTATTATTATGGAAGACCAGGATAATTATGTAAAAAGGATTCATTGTATATGAGAGAAAGAGAGAGTGAGAGAGAGAGAGAGAGAGAGAGAGAGAGAGAGAGAGAGAGAGAGAGAGAACGAGAGTGATTCTTCGCAGGCAAACAGTCCTCGATCGTCGTTTTCTAAAGAGAAAATTTATATCGCATCCTCTATTTTTCTGACTGTTAGGCTTAAAAACGACGAGTGATCTAGGATACAGAGAGTAAAATTGGAGTTTCGAGTTACTTGGAAGCTCCAAGGGGTTCGGGGTTCGGGGCTCGTTATACACACAAACGATAAATTGGCGATCCCGAAATCCCAACAGAATTGGAGAATTGATGTACAAAAAATGATGACGGTGTACAACGAGATACACGAGTTTAGCCATACATTGATCTAGCGTACAAATAGAAAAAAGAAGAAAAAAAATAGAAAAAGGAAAAGCGAAAAAGCAGAAAAAAATAGAAAAAGAATAATTGGAGTTTCGAGCTTCTTGAGATTCCAAAAAATTGCTAGAACAATAAGCATTAGAAACTAATGAACTAAGCTACAAGAGTAACGACGATGAATGATATAGAATAGAAAAACAATTGGAAGAAGAAGCGTGTCGAAATTGCAAAGGTTTGCAAAGAACGTGATTAGTTATAAAGAAGACGATTAATACAAGCGAATGATCTAGGGTGAAGAAGGAGGCAACGAATGACGTAAAGTGAAGAAGGAAATTTGAGTTTCAAGTTTTTCAAAACACCGCAACCGGTTTCTCGAAACGATCGGAGCTGCTGAAAACTTGCGAGACTCGTAGTATATTTTAGTAAACCCCCTCGCTGCTCCCTCAAGGTATGTTACCTGAGATACTTGATTAGTGCCTATCGCATTGCTCTTACTATTGTTATCATTTATAATATTTTATTTTTATGGTTTGAAGGAGACTACGCTTATTGTAATATTTATTACATTGTTTTATTTTTTATTATTATTATTGTATCTAGTATATTGTATACGTGCATACATGGATATATATATGTGAAGAGAAAGAGAGAGAGAGAGAGAGAGAGAGAGACAGACGGAGGGAGAGAGAGAGAGAGATTTCAAGAACATCTCTGAGGCAACGTTAAATCTGGATAACAAAAAACATAAAGTTTATTACTTGTTAAGAACAGTGATCAAGTCTGTCGATGGGAGTCTCTGATATTCAAAGTTTCAAAACTCAAAATCTTTTCATTTGAATATCAATCTAGTACTTCTGGTATTGCTTTGAAAGAGGGAGAGCGAGTTGATAAAGAAAAAAAGATAAAGTAAACCAATGGATTTTTGTAAGATCTTGGAAGATCCTTGGAAGAGAGAGAGGGGTAGTTCTACATTAGATTTCTTAATTTGTCCTTGATAAAAGTCAAGGAAAAGGATGAGAGAAGACGAACTGTTCTCAATGAACCAAGAACAGGTGAGATGATGGAGACTATATTAGACGGCACAGCTCTAGTTTCCCTTTATAGACAAAAAACTACGAATCGCACTCACGCACGCAAGCCCTTTTACACATACATGTACACACAAAACAGTCGTACACATTTAACACATACGCGCGCGATGTGATCTTAAAAAGCAGAAACTGGACACACGCAAAAGTATACACGTATAAGCGGTGGACAAGCATGCATAAGATAATAAAGATTGCAGGCAATGTTGGGTATTATTATTATCATCACTATTAATTCGTAATGATTAAAATTAATTACTATTAACCCAACGCATAGAGTGCTTTAAGAGAATAACTATACGAGAATGTCTATATAAAGAAAGATCTGAGGATGGTGTTTATATATTATGAAGAGATACATTTGAAATATTGTTATAGACGAATTTTATTTCAAGTTTTTCAATTGTTATAACACATATTATATCTTTTAATAAATGGATAATAACGGGGAATCTGTGAGTGAAAAGAAGAGAGGGATAAAGAGAAAGAGAGATGAGAGAGGAGAACGAAATGTTTTTCATTAATTGATCAAGTCCGGAGAATGCGGAAAGGGAGAGGATTTACAAGGCACCAGAATTTTGGTCCAAGGTCACATCTGAAGAGTTTTAGAACTTTTAGAAGAAGAGAACCTAATATTATGTAAAATCATACGCGTATACGCGCATTGATGTGTTTGAGCGTATTCACGCATAAACAACGTACACGTGTGCGTATACACATATGTAGATGTACTGCAAATAATAATATGAAAAGGAATGAATGAGTTCATGAATATGAATCGTAAGGGTTATATGATATACTATGTAAGGATATTTTCACACAAACACACATTAGAGATCTTTATTTATATAAAATAAGATGATACAGCTACGTGTAATTTTTTACGTGATTTACGAGTCAACTTCTTTTTGATAAATGTAAATAGAGTCATGAACACCCACCTGCATACCACACATACACATACACATAAACTATACATTGCTTATACTACCATTTCACAACCACCACTATATTACAACTATTAGAAGAAGAGAGAAAAAAAAACATAATATTATCCAACACTGCTTGCATTATTTTGCCAAGTATTGAGAAAAAGTATTTCAATAGTGCTCGTATGTGTATGCGTGGGTGCGGTAGTGCGCGTGTATGTATTTATATATGTCGAGGAAGGACCTGTCGAATGGACTTGTATGCGTTTCGACTTTGCAGATATTGTGTGACATTGAGAAATTTTATTAAAGATACTTCAGCTTTCATATCAACTGATTTGACTGAAAATCAATTTAGAATAAAGAAATAAACCATTATTATTATTATTATTATTTTTATTATTATTATTACTAATAATAATAATAAAATGACAACCCTCTTTTATTGAACAATGTACGTATTACACAGGAGAGACGCGTGTGTTCTCTCTCTCTCTTATACACACACACAACCCACATACACACACCCAACATACACAGATTCACATGCATAACTAATAATATCGAATGAAATTCTTTTCCTTCTAAGTTTAAAAAGATAGTAACAAATAATATGTAATAAAAATATATATGTGTTTGTACGTGTATGTATACATTTTTTTATACATGTATGCATATGTGTACACATATGACACACTAAACACCACCACCACCCATATCCAAAATGAGTACTCGTATTAAATTCGATAGATTTTATTCTTATGTGTATAAAAAATACCCACTTGTTTAAATTTTATTTATTGGGGAGAGATAACCGAATGGTTTAGTCAATTTAATGTATTTATAATAACCCAGAAGTATGCAATCTAGTTCATTATGTTTATTTGTTAAATTAATTGATGGAATTCCTAATAATCACATGCAGAGTATTGTAAATTATCTATATTAGTTCACATACATATATATATTCTTTTTTGGTTTATCATTTTATTTATGTTTGGAAATTATTAGATTGGCATATATTATTAACTCGTAAAAAGTTCATCAAACGAAGAGTATAATGTCAGAGGGATATATGGAATTAATTGACTAATTAATTAGTCGATCGATATGTTTTTTACTCGCTCAGTTGTAATCAAATTACCGTGAGAGTGAGAACATTTTATATGTATAGATTTGTATGTGTATGAGTGTGTGTGTAGCATATTTGTATATGTGTATATGCACATGCACATGTGTGTCAAGTGTCGTATATTTGCATACAAAGATATGTACTTGTAGGTGATGATGTGTGCGTACGCACGTGTTATGTGCATGTATATATATATATATACATATATTAATATATATGTATGTTACATATATAAATTTTTCAATTTTTTGAAATGGACCCAGTGAAGTCGGAGCACGACGTCAGTTTAAGAAAAAAAAAATTATTCAAGTAATATATTCTCTAATTTAGATTCAATTTAGCAAATAAGAGAGAAGAAAGGAAAAATTAAAATTAAATGAGAAATTATTTTATTTATAAAGAGAGGTCTTTTTATTATGCGTATTAAAATTGATTTGCTTGTTTAAAGATAAGAAATGTTTTTAACTTGTCGAAAAACTATAAAATTGATAAACAACACGATTAGTTTCTTTTATTTGGAAGTGATATATAAAAATTGTTTAAATTATTGATATAACGGGACGAGTATCAATAAAAAAAAGAGCTTTATTTAATTTTCATCGATCTAAAAGATTGTTTGTAAGTAAGTTGAACGAATAATTTATATACGTACACTGTTTAATAATAAAACAACGTTTGCGATCATTGATTCTCTTATCCTTGTAATTGTCTGTTCGCCTGCGAAATGGAACCGAGTCATGAAGATAAAGGGAGAGAAAGAGCGAGAGAGAGAGAGAGAGAGAGAGAATGGAAAAAGTTAATAGTTCTGTAACAATAATAATAAAAAAAAAAGGAAGGAAGGATTTCGATTCACGGATTTGCAGATTTTATACCGAAAGAGTACTGAAAGATTATTGTGTGCCGAATAAAAAAGTGGGGGTGGAGCGTGTTCCACTCCCCGAGCCACTTAATTCACGTGTTTTTTTATTTAATTGTGTGGGAAGGAGTTCTCCTCCAAAAAAAAAAAAACATTTCCTATGTTTTTTCCCTCCCGAAAATCCCTAATTTGATCCTTCATCCATTGCAAATTCATTTTTCAATCGACTTTGCATCGGGCGCGCTTCGGTATATTTAAATTCGCACTGAAGCGCGAACTTTCCCTCCCAAAAATAAATATCGATCTGTCGATAATGCAGAAACGCCGATTATCGCCTTCGCAATCTGCTCGATCGATAACTTTGAGCGAGCACGCGACGCACAACTTCTGTTACCAATCGAGTTTCAATTGGAACCTACAACTTCCTGCGGAAAACTGCCTATTACCGACACTCGTCCGTCGAGTAGTTTCCACGATTTGTTCAGAGATGGCGCCGCCACGGTCGGTCAATGAAGTTTCTAATAAATTTATTTGAAAATAAGGAGACTATAAAATTCCTAAAAACTAATTACTCATTGTAATGAAGTACAAACGAGACATGCGACACGCACACACACTCACGTATATGTAATATATGTATATATTTATATCATATGTATATCATTATAAAATAAAATAGTATTGTATCACGGACGCACATAGAGAAACGATCTAAAAGTAATAAAACGCAGGATAGCGATTAACGATAAAGATATTAATTAAATACAAGGCATATAAATATACAATACTGGGCTGGGTTATACTTGGACGCTGATTCTATTAGCAAGTATCATCGAGGCTCGTATAATAATAATAGTAATAATAATGATGATAATAATAATAATAATAATAGTAAAGTTATAATGTAATAGTAATATCAATTTTAGGTCGATGACGACAGGTGGTCCAGTATCACGGAGTTCAAAGTTCACGGCAGTGGTCGTTAATCGAGAGAGAAAAAGAGAGACAGGGGGGTGGGGGGGTGGAGAAAGAATATCTCTTTACAATTCCAATAGAAAATATATATGTACAGGCGATTGCTGGGGAGTGAACGTTTTCTAGGTTACTCCCCGGAGTTAATTGGAAGTAACTGTTCCTAATCAAGGCTGACGGCAGTGTTTGTACCAGAAACTATGAAAAGTTTTTCGGAGGACTTCTTCGGTTTAGGAACTCTCCCCTCCAGTTTCATCGGCGACTTTTGGGGGGAATTTTTTTCTTATTTCTAATCAAGGTCACCGGCAGTAATTGTAGAAGAAATTTGGACGTTTACCGGAGGAACTCTTGGGGTCCCGGATTGTGTTGTTGAGTTCGGTTCCTCCAGGCTTTAAGCACTTCGTGGTGACCTTGTAGCTACGCTATCCTACGGAACTTTGCGGTATTTGCCGAGGAAACCTCCTGACATTGCTAATGGAGGTAACCGGCAGTGCTTGTAGAAAAAACTTGAACCTGTACCGAAGGAGCTCTTCGAAGTTCGGCTCCTCCGGGCTTTGAACCGCGCAGTGACGCGGTTCCAGGATCTCTCGTCGGCTGTTTGCGGAATTTACCCCAGAGTTCGTTACTAGTCAAGGTTAACTGTGGCATTGGTTCCTGAGACCTTGAGGAGTCTGTCGGAGGAATTCTTTGGAGGCCGGATCCTCTCCTCCGGGTTGAGGATCTCCGCGATGATCTTCTCGTCACTGCGTCGTTCCTGCGGGACTCTCGGCAACTGTAGGGGGAGCTTCTCCCTCAGATGAAGCCGCGAATCACCGACTCCCTCCTCGGTAACGGCCGTCAGCTGGGCAGCTTTCATCTCGGAGAGGGTAAGTTTTCCGTTAACTTTCCCCTCTGTGGATCCGGTTAACCTACTGGTGACATCGGCATTCGTGGCGACGGGCTGCTGACGCTGGTTCTCGTCGGAGTCCACGAGACCCAGGATGATCATTGGGTCCATGTAAAGCTGCGGATCAACGGGCAACATTAGTTCGATTTCCTTGTGGTCCTTACTTCGTTGTGTTCGACTTCCTTATTTTCACTAAAATATAAGCATTATCGCTTCTACCGTCATGGGAAGTAGCGTAACTCCTTGGTCTTCATCGACCCTGTCAATGTTATCGCTACCACAGTTACAAGTACCATTACCGGTAGCATCGTCCCTTGATCATTATCGATACTACCAGTGTCGTTGACACTATTACCAGATCATCAGCGCTATCGTATCATCAGCAGTGTCATCGGTGTTACACCCGGGGATTACTCACTTCGTGAAACGGAGATTCCAGGAAGAGTTCTTGAAGAAATCTACGAGCCGGTATCATGTAGGTGCCGTTGCCCAAGAGAGCAGCCACGTCGGAGAACAAGCAAGTGTCCTGGAGAGAGAGAGAGAGAAAAAGAAAGAAATAAAACAATAAGGAACCGCTAGCTCATTGCATACTTGAAAAACGGTGGGATGTTTCTGCCTGAGCCTGAGTAAGGTCTGCCTGCTCTGTCGGTACCAAATTGGATTCGCCAGCCTTTGCGAGTGCCTGAGAATTTCCCTGGAGAACAATGTGGAACACTGAGCAATCGTGAGAGGGACCGAAGGTCGTCGACGAGTTCATTGGCGAGGTCGATTGACACCAGCATCAAGACCAGGACCAAGACTCACCTTCTCAGCTTGGCGTCGATGTCGTTGTTGGGGTTCCTGGGCTTCCTGGGGTTCCCGCGTGAGCACACGAGACAGACGCGCGAGTGTTCCTCGGCAAGGTCACACTCCTCGCCGGATTCCTCGTCGGGGGCTTGGGTGTCGCCGCCTACGCTGACGTTGGTGCTAGCTGACGTTTCCCCGTCGTGGCTACCGGTGTCTTCTAGCAAGAAGGGGGTATGGGAAGGGGGTCGCGGTACATCCGGGAAAATAGCGATGAGCCTCCTGGGGAGGCTGATGCCGGTGTAGAACTGATTGTCCGGGGAGTCGTCCTCGAAGGGGGGCGGTGGTGGCGTGGGTGTCAGGGCGTTCTCGCCCATCCAGCTCCTGGACGAGTCGAATTCCGAGAGACTCTGAAGGGAGACCCTGCCATCGAGGCTGTACATCTGGAAGGGAGAGAAGAGGAACTTGCGGTATTTCCGGCGTTGCGGTTGCGGTTCTGCTTTCGTCCGATTGAAGCAGTTCAACGTGGGACAACATAGTCCCGGTCGAAACCCTTCAAGCGCTACCTCTAAGCTGCTCTGGGAGTAACTGGGCCTGCGGTGACGCTGCAAGTTACGAAGCTTTGCGTAACCTTCTGCATCCTGCTGGCTCAACCTCTGCACGCTGGAGACCGGACTGGGGGTTTCCCCTCTCTCCCTGTGGAATACGAGAAAAGTTAGAGTTTGACTATGGATAGGGTCGTTTCTCTCGCTCGGTGTACAAGAAGATGACGAAGAAACAGAAGAAGAGCTGTTATCTCTCTGTCCAACCAATGGTACCCTCGCTATCGATACCTTCGTTGCTCTTCAACTGCGCTTGGTCATAAGTTACATAATTTACAAGTCACTTGTCCGTTTCCCACTTTGTTAGCTTGTACGAAAAAGCGAAGAACTTACGTGAGAACGTAGCGTCTACTCTCAAGGTCAGTAGCAGCACTTTCAGAGCGATTGCGTACCCTTCGAGCAACGGGTTCCAGGAGAAGTTCCGGCTTGCCGTCGCTGAGGCTGCGGTGATGGCGTTGAATGGGTACGGGACTGGGTATGGGCCGACACCTGGTACTGGGCAGTAGCACGGGCCAATGGTCCCCGCGCCGGTGCCTGACGCAGGGCCAGTCCAGGTTGACCAAGAGGTCGGCGCCGGCACGGGTACTGCCGACGAGACTCAGGGTGTACATGGCAGTTGCTCGAACCGAGTAATACGGGCAGGTCTCCGCTATGGAAACGACCGTCTCCAGGATCCCCAGGAGGTGGAGATGCTCGACGCCGAGGTTCGAGGTTCCTGCGTGCCCTAGGATCCAGAGGGCTGCCTTGACCTTGAGGATGCGTTCCTCGAGAGAGAGGTTTTGCTCGTCGCGGGCCTCGAGGACCTCGGCGGTCCTCCAGCTTCTCTCCGGCGTTGTCCTTCTGGAATAGTCGTCGATGCTGCTCCTGCCGCAAAGAACCTCCTCTTCTTCGTTCTCCTCTTCGGGTTCCCCTCGTTCCTTCTCGCGCTCCGGTTTCTGCTGTCCCTCTTCCTCCTTCTTCTGCTGCTGCTCCTCCTCCTCCTCCTCCTCTTCCCTGAGGAGAAGCAGAGATTCGGCCTTGCGCGGACTACGAGTCTCGGAGATGACCAGGTCGTCGACGATGGTCTCCAGACGATTGTCCTCGGCGGAGCCCTCGGACGCCAGGACGTAGGAGCTGCGATCCTCCAAGGGTCCGGGCCTGTTCGCCCTGGAGCCGTTGTTGTTGTTATTGTTGTTGTTGTTGCTGGCGGCGCTATTGCCGTTGATCCTCCAGGTGGAGGACCCGGGTGCCGCTGGGAACTCCGCGCGGAACCTGCGAACGAGCCTGGTGAACCGCTGGAGAATATTCCTGCGTAACAATAGCTGCATCCCCAGGTCGTGTTGAGCGAGTTGTCCGACCAGGTGGGGAGGCAGGAACACGTTCTTGGGGGTCATCGGGGTACTGCTGGTTCTCCTCTGGTAGTTTCCGCGCTCGGTCCTCTGCCTACGGGTCAGAGCGTCGTGGATGCCGGACTCGACGAGGCCGACGTACCTCTCGGCAAAACCGCCGGGTCCCAGCCATTTGTCCAGCTCCTCCGAGGCCAAAGGCATACTCGCGAAGCCCTCTCTTAGGGAATAAAGCCTGACCTTGAGCAAGTAGCCCCGGTCGCCGAGGTTCTCTGTCCAGTGGTCCCAGCGCTCGGCGGTGATCTGGCCTGCCTGTTGGAGGAACGCGTCGAGGTACTCGGGGTCCTCGCAGGCCTCGTGAAGGACGTCCAGGGCGGTCAGGGCGACGAGCTTGCTGGGGTCCGATAGTCTGCCCAGTAGCAGCAGCATCGCCCACCGATAGGCGTCGGACATCCTCGCCCGGAGTATCAGCCTAAGGAATTTGGTGGCGTACAACCTGGTGCTCTCGCAGCTGGACTCCTCGACTAGTTTACCCATGACCTTCCGGTTGGGGCCGTCCCTCGAGTAATCGAGACTGGACACGATCAACTTCACGTAACACTCGTGATTGGTGGCCAACGCCAGCTCTTGGAGCTTCTCCAGCAGATTGAACCCCTTGAGGATGACAGTGCCCTTGGCGGAGTAGCTCAACTGGCCCAGGAACAGAAAGTACTTCTGGCAGCAAGTGGTGGACATGTGTCGCGGCGAGAAGAGGCAGTCGTGAGCGGACTGCGAGCTCTGGATGGCCGCGATTTGCTCGGCGATGTCGCCGACCAGCTCGTTCAGGAGTTTCGTCCCCTCGGGCTCGTGGAGTTCCAGGAGGCAGTTGAGCAGATCGCAGCCGGCCAGGGTTGCCTCGCGTGCAACGCTCGCGTTGGTTCCCAGCTCCACCCTGCTGTAGCCGTTGGAGGATGGCTTGAAGTACCGGACGAGCCTCTTCATGAAGACCTTGTGGTCCGAGTCGTGGAAGAGCCGGACCGAGTCCTCCCGGGTGCGGAGGATCGACCTCACTACCGGCCAGTTCCACGCGAGGGCGTCCTTGGAACTGAGGACGTGGGTGTCCTTGAGAAGTGGCGCGGTGGGGGACTCCCTCCTGAGCCAGTACTTTCCCGTGGTCCTTTGCCTCCTGGTGATGCTGGGCCTGAGCCACGTGCCCGCTTGTAGTATTCGGTCGAGAAAGAGGCTGGCCGGACTTGGTCTCCTCCTCATCATACTGTGCATCCTGCCGAGGATAGTGACAGCTGCCAACGCCTGATGCTTGCCAGCGCTCGCATGCTCCAACAGGTTTGGCAGCGGTGGGGTCAGGTCGCAGACCTCCGCTGGCAAGAGGGAGTGCGAGAGATGAAGCAACGCACCCAGAAGGACCGCAGCTCTCACTGAGATGAACGTGTCCGACGTCACAATGGTCTCGGCGAGTGCTCGATGGAGTCCGCATTCCAGCAAGGCGTAGACCAGCAGTGCCAGGTGTATTTCAGTGACGTTTGGACAGTGCGAGGAGAGGGACGGTAGGATGGACTGGCCTTCGCTGGCCACGAAACCCTCCGAAAGCTTCCAGGACTCTCTTGGTCTGCTCGGGTCTACCGCTGCCAAGGCCACGTCTGGCTCGTCCGTCCAGGTTGGTAGGGGCAGGTCCAGGAGCTCGTACAACAACTCCAGTACCGCGCCGCGTACCTCCAGTTGTTCGACATAGAGAATATCAGCTATGGCCTTCAAGCCCGAGTTGTCATCCGGCCTGCAAAAGTGTATCACTCCGGGGTAAGACCTCAGGATGCTCAATAGCGCTAGTTTGCTCGCCAAAAACCTTTGTTCGCGTTCCTCCTTGGTTCTCTCGACACTGGAGGAATGCAACTCGCAGTAGGGAGCTGCGAAGCACAAAAGGGACACGCTATTCCTGGTGTCTGGATTATTAAGTAGCTTTAACAGTACTCCTACTACGGCTTCCGTGACAACCGGGCTCTGACCCGTCATCGCGGCTCTTGCCAATGCACCGACACCACCACAGTTTAAGAACAAATTCGAATTCAACACCCCTAATTCGCAGAGAGTCGCTAAGAATATTCTAAATGCTCGATCCTTCTCCTCTATGCATCCATTTGTTAGACTAACCAGGGATCTGGCTAGGACTGGGCTAAAGTGTTTGGGCGCTAGAACCAGAATTCGCCTGATGACCCTGAGGGCTTGCATTCTTTCCATCTCGTTTCGTAGATTGACGTCCATGCTCCTCGCCATAAAGTACGAATACTGCAATTTATTGATAGCGACCACGTCCTTCTCTTTCTTGAGCATGTAGCGAACCGCTCTGAGCGCTGCCGCCCGTACTTGAGTAGCCTCGTGAACCAGACCCACTCGCAGGCTAGAACATAGGTAGGATTATCTAAATTATCCTACAACGGTGCCAGGGAACCAACGATTCCTTTGTAAATCTAACCAAAGCTCCTTCTTACCAGCAAAACAGATCTTCCATGGAATACCCATAGAGGCTTTCATCTTTATCCTTGATTAACTTAACGATGGCATTGAGATACGCCAGTTTCTTGACATTTGGTACTCCGTACAATTGACAAAGATTGGTCAAAACCTCCCTTATGTTCTCTTTCAAACCTACAAGAAAGTCTTCATCATAAATGTGATAAATATTTATCGATCCAGAGCCATCCAGCACACGGGCGATCGAACAAAACAGAAAAAGTAACACAAACAAGAGAGCTCAGTGTTTACAAAGGAGCGATATTACCAAAAAGTTAGTAACAATCCTGCAAATTCCCCAGATTGCTCTTGTCCCAGAGCAACCGGACGTATCGAAAGGGAGCAACTTTCACAGAACATTTGTTAGAAAAGGCTGCGAAGGCAGTGCACAGAAGCGAGAGTCACTTCCTGGCATAGAAAGCACCTTTTAGGAGAGATCACCCACCTTTTGACAGATCCAGCTGTACACAGTTATCCTCGTTATCCTGTCGACCTGGAACAGAGTGAAACAGAAAGAAAGAGAAAGAGAGAAATGAAAAGTTAGGTTAGACTGAAGGCTGACCAAGAAGAGGGGGACCTCGACCTACTTCTGTGGGATCTGCTGGGGCGAAGGCTTCTACCCCAGACGCTCCATCCCGAAATCGCCATTTCCTTGCCGGCTGCTACCCACGAAGACGATCCACACTGTCTGTCCGTTTTTCGCACTTGCCACTCGCCAGGTAAATCACTCTCATAATTGGGCCGGGCGGCACCGGGGAGTAACGGGGAATTTCCTCCGTCCTTCCGCCCAGGACTAACTCACCCAGGACTAACTCGCCCAGGATCCCCTGGACAACGCCACTTCGAAGACGAGCAAACTGCAGCACCACTGGCCTGTGTGCCTTTGACGAGTGCTGTCACATGAGAAACTTCGACACCTAACCTAACCTAACTTAACTTAACTCGACCCGGAGATTTGAGTTGTCGGCGCGATTACCGCCGCCGCCTCCTGGGGAGTAAGCGGGACCTGAGAAAGTTTAAATGAACGAACGAACGAGCGAGCGACAAAAATTTCTCGGTGTTGCGTGACAATAGAAGCAGGCGGTCAGGATGATCCTCACCCTCCGACTGCCGACGCTCTACTGAGCCCCGCGCACACGCGACCGCGCTAGACGGCCGACCAATCAGCGTCGAGCGGCCGCTGCGCGGTTGCCGTCTCGAATTTTCTGTTTTCGTGGGTTCTCGCTCTCTCTCGGGTATTTCCTCTGTTGTCTCTCTCTCGCTCCCTCCTCCTATTGGTCCGCCAACTTCGCGGCAAATTTCCCCGCGGTCGCCGCGTGGTTCAAAAATTGAAAATTCGCCGCGCGTCTTTCTCTCGCGATTTTTTCGAGTCTTCGTACTCTCTTCGCTCTCTCCTCTCTCTCTCTCTCCCTCTCTCTCGTTTCAGGATTCTGTCGTCGTGACCACTGAAATTAAGGGGATTCTCGATTGAATGAGAAATTACGGTGGAAAAAGGGTGAAAATTTTAGTGGCAACGTTGCATTCCGTAGATGAAGGGAGACAGATTTTTTTTATCATTGGTGCAAGAGAGACAGGAGAGAGTTGGATCTTCCATCTCTCTCGTGACTCAGCAGAAATTCGATATATCGAGAGAATCGCTAATGAGACGAATAATCGACTAAATTCGGGTTACAGCGATTTGTTGCATTGACAGCTAACCTTAGCAGGCTGATTGAGAGAGTTTCTTCAATTAAAACGAAATGGCTTATGTCGATACTTTGGTGGAGCCCTTAGCTGGGCCTAGAAATCACATTTCTCCAGATTGGATGAGTGCGGAACACAGTACTGGAGTGAGTTGCTTGCATTTGGCATTCGATTGTTTTCTAGGTTAGAATGACTTGGCAAACTTTAAGAAATTTCTCCTGCTTTATTTCAGACCACTATTATGGCAATGGAATTTGAGGGAGGAGTAGTAATCGGAGCTGATTCACGTTCCACTACTGGGTACGAGTTCAATACATTCATTTAATCTGCCAAAGATTGTTTACTCAAGAACCTACAGTATAACTGCATCGACACTAATGCTTTATCTAATGATCTTATTACAGTGCCTATGTTTCTAATCGATATGCTGACAAACTGACCAAAGTTACGGATAACATATATTGCTGTCGCTCTGGTTCTGCGGCTGATACACAGGCAATTGCTGACATAGTTGCGTATCATTTGGAACTGCACAAGTAAGTCCACTTGAATGTAATTACTAGAATACGAGGTATTAATCAGAGAGAAATACTCATGAAATCAATTGTCAACAGGATGGAGCTTGGTTCTCAACCGTTGGTAGAAACTGCCGCCAATGTGTTCCGTGAGATGTGCTACAATTACAGAGATTCTCTCACAGCAGGTATTCTGGTAGCTGGCTGGGATGAGGTAAAAGGTGGACAGGTCTATAGTATTCCAATTGGAGGTATGTTGGTACGTCAATCTATCTCCCTTGGCGGATCAGGATCTTCTTACATTTATGGTTACGTGGATGCCAATTACAAATCAAAGATGACAAAAGAGCAAAGCGTTGAATTGGTGCAGAATGGTAAGCTTCGATTAATACTATTGAGATATTTATATACACGTATACATATAAAATTAAAATCCTATTTTCAGCCGTTGCACTGGCCATATCGCGCGATGGTAGCAGCGGTGGCCTGATTCGATTAGGTGTCATCACGAAAGAAGGTGTAGAACGTAAAACGATATTAGGGAACCAATTACCAAAATTCTACGAAGGTTGATTTGATTATGCTTCGATTTATACATTTCTTACGTAACATGTATCTCTATAAATAATGTATGAATTATACCACAAATGGATTAATAAACAAGTGTCTTTTCTCAATGCCTCCGTCCAATGACAATAAAACCATTTGAATGGAGAGTCAGCGACAATTAATGGTTTGCTAATCATTCTTCGCACATCAATCTGAGAGCACTTGGAAATGGAACGTTCATAAAAAAAAACCAAATGAAATTAGATTGGCAAATTAGGGACCTGGCAAAGTGATGCTGAAGGATATCGAATGAGCGAGATCAAAGCCAGAAGTAACAGCTACCGGAGCATCGTTAAAGAGTGATTTTGATCAGTACGCCCCCCGTTGGGGGGATGGCCTGGATGAGGATAAGCTGCAACCTTGAAAATTTTTGCAGGAAGAGAATGTGGAGGAACTGGCAGCGTCATTCCTGCATCTCGCACGTATCCGTAACAGTGCGACTAAATTTAGGTCGAATTACGTGATTATGTCCACTTGTGGCTCTCCTCTGCTTGGTCAGGCACGTTGTACTTACTGCCCATTGTCGGCTTAACAAGAAAATTGTCGCAATGGCAAGATTATCTTGTATCTCTAATCGTGACAGCAACTTTCGGCTCTTTCCAGTTCAGCGGACACGCCAGTAGCTCGTCGAGTCTTCCACGAGTTTCATTCCTCTTTGCTTTTCTCTCCGACGAGTCACGCTTGCGCGACAAATTTTCGCTCCTCTCCACATTTTTTTATCACTCCACGACAATAATTCGCCAACGCTATACTCGTTACCTTCGGCAACGATCTCTCCTTCAACAGGGAGACCTTTCGAGCCGAAAGTTCAACTCTTTACGTTCGTCACCTCAGAATTCTCTACTTTGGCACACTCGAGTCTCTGCCAATTGTCTCTTTTCGCCAATAAAGATCAAACTTTCAAGTCCCTTCGACGAACTCTGTCGTCGCTTTTAATCTCGACGCTGAGCGAGAGCGCGCGAGAGTACAATGTATTTCTCCAAATATTCGAACCTTGACGAGCTGAAAGCTCTGACCGAGAATCTTGTCAAACATTAAGAGGGAGATCGATAGAGAAGCAGTTTGCATCGGGCGGAAGAGATCGTTGTTCAAACGTGATATTGTACGGTATTATGAAGTTCCTGTTAGAGATGCACCACGTCGATTAGCCGAGGAACTGAACTCTTCCTACGCACATGGAGCAGCTTCCAAGCGCGTAAGAACGTCAGTGAGTACTTTTCTCTGCATGCTTGCGTCGGTGTCAGTTTGTATCGACGACAGAGTCATCGTTTCTCCGTACATCTTCACCCTTACCGTGTTTTCTACCGTCAATTCGTGCGCGCGCGGTGTCAAAAGGAAGCGAAACCACCTAAACGCGTTCTCTCTATACTTTTCCCTCCATTTCACGTTGTTCCACTAATCCCCGGTGAAACGATTGATCGAGATCTTCCTTCTCTGTGCTCTCGCGAGAGAACGGAAGGTAGTGAGACAAATTCTATTCCAGCCTCCCCCCCTCCCTCCCTCAAGAGATAAAAATAATCTCGTAATTCCAACGATTGACATCGATCAATTTCAATTTCTAAAGTACTCGAAGACACAGCGAACTAAAAATAAAGCGGCAAACGAGAGTGAGAGAGACTGTGTTCTGCTTGAAAATGACGTCGGAAGGTTCCGAGGACGCGGTGGCTAGCTGGGCACCGGAAATGCCGAGCGTGCAGGAGGTCAGTAGGTCGATGCAGAATTTCGGAAGCTTCGACTACGCGGTTTTCGTGCTGATGTTGATCTCCTGCGGTTCCGTGGGGATTTACTTCGGATTCGTGAAAAAGTCGTCGGGGGAGGACGAGTACCTGGTAGGCGGTAGGAACATGAAGACCATCCCCGTCAGCATGAGCCTCATCGCCAGTTTCATTTCCGGCATTTCCCTGCTGGGGACCCCCACGGAGGTATACGTCCACGGGACCAGCTACTTGTTCATCGGCTTTGGAGTGATCGTCGTCGGGTTCATAATGTCGAACGTTTACCTGCCCGTGTTCCACGACCTCCGGTTAACCAGCACCTACGAGTACCTGGAGATGAGGTTCGACAAGAAGAACCGGCTGCTGGGCTCCATTCTGTTCTCCATCGCCATCGTGAGTTTTGGCCTTGCTCTAAGATCCTCGGTCTCTTCTCGAAGAGTCGCTTCTTCGGCCTCTTCTCGAAGGTCGCGTCCTTGAAGGGAGCAATCGGGAAAGGGCCCGCGAGCGGAATGTCGATTCTCTCACGAGGTTTTTGACGACTTTGCTTTCAGATGACCTGGCTGCCGATCGTCGTCTACGTGCCAGCTTTGGCCTTCAATCAAGGTAACGAGAGAACTGAGAACGATCGGGGTGTAACTTGCGTTTTTCGCGCGTTTTAAACCTTTCATCGTTGATTTGCAGTGACCGGTGCCAATGTGCATATCGTCACTCCCTTCGTCTGCATCGTCTGCATCTTCTACACCTGCGTGGTACGTGATTGGGAACAATTTACGATATCATTATTATTATTATTATTATTATTATTATTATGAGAATAATGATAATGAGAGAAAGAGGAAGAAGGAGAAACGGCCAATTTTCACGTTTATGAGCATTTGACCAGCGAATCGAACATTTTATCAGTCGAAAAGATAGCTCCTTCGCAATGATTCGCTGACCAAAGAAATACGCTAGTCTCTGCCTCCTACCTAAGAACGAGTAGTTCTTCTTGCAAATCTCTCACAGCGGTACGCTCTTTTTTTCGTTTCGACAAGGGTGGACTGAGAGCGGTGGTCTGGACGGACTTCATACAGATCTTCGTGATGTTCGGGTCGATGCTGATGATCGTCATAAAGGGTACGAGCGACCTTGGTGGATTTTCCATCGTGATGCGCCGGAACATCGAATCCGGTAGACTGGAATTTCCCACGTACGTATACGCGACTACCAACGACAGTCGCCATTGCTGTACTACTGCCATTGCCATTGCGTTTAAAGAGAGAAAGAAACTCGGATCGCTCGGCGGCTCTTGCTAATGACTTTCTTCTCTTCAGGGCAGATTGGAGTCCACTGGCGAGACACACGGTGTGGTCTTTGATAATTGGTGGATTTTTCCATTGGTTACAGATCTCCGCTATCAATCAAAATATGATTCAGAGATATCTCTCGTTGCCCAACGTGAGATCGGCCAAAAGGTAAAACTCCCTTCTCTCAAGGTGTCTCGAGGCTCGCACCCTCGAGCGATGGGTTTTTGACCTTCGACATTAACCGGAACGAGAACGACTCGATTTTTCAGGGCACTCTGGATATTTATCGTCGGAGTCCTGATAATAATGTGCGTGTGCGGTTACGCGGGTTTGCTGATTTACGCCTGGTACCACGAGTGCGACCCCCTGACGACCAAGGTACGTCATCGTAGCGTCGATCGCTCAAAGAACTCGAGGCACTCGCGCGAACTCTGTGTCAGAAATCGAATGGACCATTGATTGTTCCCAGCTGGCGGCCGCCAAGGACCAGTTGCTGCCACTGTTGGTGATGAACATTCTCGGGGAGATCCCCGGGATGCCAGGACTGTTCGTGGCGGGAGTGTTCAGCGCCGCTCTGAGGTATTTCGATTGCGGAAAGTCCGAGGGAAACCGCGTCGAGAACTCGCTTTTCATCATCACTGTCGCTATCGCTTATCGATATTCACGGGCAAAAGCCCTCGTCGTTGCGATCGTTCGAAAAATGTCTAAAAACTCGCACGTTTCTTCGCAGTTCGCTGTCGACCGGCTTGAATTCAATGGCGGCGGTGGTCTTCGAGGACTTCATAAAACCCTTCAGGAAGGCTCCGTTCAGCCGCAGGATGTCGGACATCGTGATGAAGCTGACCGTGGTGGTTTTGGGAATAATCTGCGTGGCCCTCGTGTTCGTCGTGGAAAAAGCCGGGTCCCACGTTCTGCAGCTCTCGATAAGTTTGTCCGCCATCACGAGCGGACCCACCCTGGGGATCTTCAGCATGGGGATATTCCTGCCGTGGATAAACGCGAAGGTGCGAGGGGAAGAAAAAAAAAGAAAAAAATTAAAAAACCCCTCGGGGATTTGCACAGTTTTGTATCTTTTCCGCAGGGTGCCTTGATCGGCGGTCTCTCCGGTTTGAGTTTCATGAGCTGGATAACACTCTCCGCGGAAGCAGCGATAGCCAGTGGTAAAATAAAGTGAGAAGCTCGAGAAAATTGTAGCGAGACGAGTATCCGCACCCCCGCCCCTCTGCCCTCGCACAACGCATGGTCGTTGGAGTGATTCGATGTGATTTTCAGGTTCCAGGAGAAGCCGGTGACGACGGAGGGATGTACCTACTCGTTTCCGCAAGTGGAGAACCTGATGCTGTTCGTACCGCCGGAGTCCATACTGAATTCGGAGAACGAGGAGCTCAAGTAACCGATCGATCGTCTCTCGATAGTTTGAACGGACGAGCGACCTTGAAAGTCGATAACGAGGAGAATTCTCTGCTTTTTCAGCGAACCGTGGGCGCTTTATCGCATAAGTTACCTGTGGTACACGATAGTGGGTGCCTTTGTGACGATGAGCGTTGGACTGACGATAAGTCTGGTGTCGTCTCAGGATATCGAGAAGTTGGACCCGATGTTGCTCGCTCCATTCATAAGAAAGTATCTTCGGCCGCCCAACAACGATATACGTCAGATTCAAGTAAATTGACAAACGAATGTCTCTTCTCGTTAAAATCCTTTGATTTTCGACGCTTCCTCCGTAAGCGTTCCCAATCATCAATTTGATCTCTCTGTGTTCTCAGATCGAGAGGACTGGACTTAAAATGGAGACGAAAACTGACAAGGAAGAGGAAAAAGTAGCAACCACGACCTTGAGCAAACCGTAGCGACGATGCACACGCGTAACCAAATATGCTTATACTGTAGGAGCGAAGAATTTGTTAAAACTAAAAACTTTACAAAAGTGCGCGCGTGTATTTTGAGAGGGGAGAGAGAGAGAGAGAGAGACCTTTAATTCAACCAATCAACTTACGAGAAAATAATGAACGAATAGTTTGTGCAATATAATTCTTACCTGAATTTGATTGTTCTGAATTAAAAATCTTTAAAAATGAATATTCCTTTAATTACTTGCAAGAATAATCACATAATTTGATCAATTTACAATAATACAATTTCTCTTACTCTTACAAATAATTTATATTAGTATATTTTCTTATTATTTAATTAACTTACAAAATAATTGGATTCGTGTGTCGTGAAACTCCATCGTTTGTTTTGATCCCTATAAAAAAATAGTTTTTTGATTGTTCTTTAAAAAGGATTTATGTATAGTTTCATGAAATACTTGTTAAGAGATATTTTTTGGAAAAACAGAAACTGTTAAACATAGATAGATAAAGAGAGATAGAGAGAGAGAGAGAGAGAGAGAGAAAGAAAAAGGAAAAGTAATTAGCCTTTCGACACAAATACACAGTATCTGTATATTTTATTTCACATATGCTGATTGGAGTAAAATCAGTGTGCATATGTTCAATTTATTGTAAAATCAGTGCTTTCCTCGCTTGTTTTCATGAGATTAGGAACCACAAGTTTAATTTCATGAGAGATTCAGAAGCAAACACGCGTGATGAAGACTGTCGAGCGATAGCTCATGAAAGACAAACTATTAGAAAACCTCTGGAAAAGGTAACATTGCTAAAGATGATAAAGGTGTTTCATTCGGAATATCTCATGCGATAAAGAAACGGGGAAACAGTACACTTTTACACAGTCTTGCATTTAGCAGCTCTTCGACATTATGTCAAAATATCATTAAAAAATTAATATATATGTATAACTGTATGGTATACCTTAAAAAGAACGTTTTTCGCACAAGTATATATGTTCACCCAAGCATTGATCGATTCTTATCTGAGAATACGTTCCATAACCATTGGATAACCATTGGATTCGACCACAGCTGGATAACTATTTAAAACTTTGCAAACGAAGAGAGTATAGATTGCTGAGAAAGAGCTTGAAAATTTTATCATTATTTATAATCGGTGACTTTTTTTATGCTCAAAAAAGTTAACAATATTAAATTTCTCATAAACTACATTAACAATAACTTATTGCAAAACTACAAACTAGTAAATTGCATAAATATTAAATTCACTCCGATTATCATTATTACTATTACTATTATTATTATAATTATTATAATTATTACTATTATTCCTTATCATTATCACTATCATTAAGATTATTAGTTTTATAATAATTAAAATAGCTTAACAAACTTCAAAAGACTGAGATTGGTGGTAGTGGTTCCCGCAATTTGTTTGTAACGCCTGATGATTGAAGTTAACGGAAGATTTATAAGTAAACAATGCAGATTTGCATCGTGTAATATCAATTTGCGTAAATGACAGAAACTCCGCTCAACCGAGCAATATTGCGCGATAAGAAATTGTTGATGCGGAATGACGTAGTTGGATGGAGAACCGATATGGTATAAAAACAGAATATCTTGAATCAACGACCGATTCGACGGACAGTTCGAGTGTCAATGGGAATCTCTACCGCCGATAAAAGTCGAGTTGCGAGAAAACTAGAAAATGGTCGAGAAAGATCAATCCATCGCTCATGGCATATTGGCACATACAGGTCACAGACAGTCGAATGTAAAATCCATAAAGAGCATCGCGTTAACGATTAGATCGCAACAACAACAACAACAATGGTTGATCTACGATTGCTGGCAGGGTAAAGTTTGCCGCGCTGCCACCATTGGATGCGTGGGTGGAGGTAGAGGTGAGTTTTCCTCGTGAATCATCACCAGTTTTCCATACTTCAGCATTCTCCTGGTGCGTTTATGCTGCAAGTACAGAATAAGTACCTTCCTCTCGGCATCTCTCTTGCTACTCACTCTCAGAATCTTACGTTGGAATACCTTTGGCTTCCAACTGTGGCAATTACAAATGTGCAAAAATTTAGAATAACCTGAAGGAAGCGATGAGATAGAACGCGCGACAAAAATTAGAATGATCGAGAGCGGTGCGTGCGAATGAATCATCGAAGACCCAATGACTTTTGTGAACGATTCTCGAGTGATTCTCCAGGTTTCATGGTAAATTCAACGGTGAGCGTCATCGTAAAATTGTGTAATAGCTAATTTGATACATTACCGTATGAACAATGAGAGAGAACGTGCGAGCATGAGAGGGTTGATCGTCATTTTCCTGACAGACAAGAACAACGGAAGCGAAAGTGCCTACCTGAGAAGCTGCCGCGCCTGTCCAGCTGCCATTGCTGCTGCTACTGTCGCTGCCACTGGAAGTGATGCCATCCTCGAGCATGAGCTTCGAGCCAAAACCCTCGAGTTCCAGGTCCAAGTAGAGCTGGCCCAATTGGTCGTTCACCAAAAGAGGCTGATTAATGTTCTTCAAGGCATCGAGATCACCCTGAAGAACCTCGTTCAGTGTCTTCGGGTGTATCTGGTACTCGTAAATCAACTCCGGCGTCAGTTGTACATCCTCCAGCCAAGGTGGCTCCTTCCTTCGCATTCCATGCTGTTGCTGCTGCTTGATCTAAAGCGAACGAAGAAGAGCCAATTGGTTCGCGTCATTGCGGTCCGTGGTAAAAAGTAGTTTGAACAGATCAAACGCCAAAGATGAGGTTACGCACATCGGAAATGGGCTCCGTGGCTCTCTGATCGTGTGGACAACTGCAGGTGCTGCTTTTGTTCAAGACACTGCTGCAGAAGCTGGAGGAGCTGGTGTCATCGCCGTTGTAGTCCGTCTGTCTGTGACCCTTCCGGCCGTCATTGCTCAGACAGGAAGAGAAACGTTCCCCGGGTGACAGTACCTGAAGAAGGCAAAGTCGTCGATGATCGGTCGTCCTTGACGTCGCGCGTCCGTTGAATACTCCGCCATCTTTCGTCACGACGGGAAGCTTTTTCGGTCAAGTACCTTTTTCGATGATTCCGACATGGCCATGATGCTTCCCGGTTCGGCTTTGATGCTGGTGGCTTGACTGGCCGGTCTCTTTGTCTCGAAAAATTTATTGTCCAGACAGTGCGGGGTCTCCGCGGCAAAAGTGCTGGCAATGGACGTCTGTCCTGGTATGAGGAAAGGTCTGTACATCATCGTACATGGAGACGGTCCATTAAAGACTGGAGGATAGATGACTCCTGCCATTGCCGTTGCCATGTAGGAAACTGGAACAAACACTGAATTTCTTTTATCAATCCTCCATCGCAAACACCAATGTTGCGGCGGGTTGAAGTAGCAGGAAATTGAAGGTCAGAGGTAGTAGCGGTGGTGGTAGTGGTAGTAGCGTTAGAATTAAGCCGAAGAAAAACTTACTGTAAGGGCTGTGTTGCGAGGATTGTGATGCTGGGAGTGGTCCCAGATTTTCCTGGATTGGCAGAACCGTCGAACTTGGATCTCTACTCTGGGGCACGGGGACGTAGTAAATTGGTATCATTTGCGGTATTATGGGAATTCTTGGCACCGATTGGGAATTAACGCTACAAGAAATTTCATTTTCTTTCATAAATAAAACGCCTTTGGATCTACGATTGTTACAAGTTTATCAGAGCATTTGTCCCCTCTCAAAATCATTTCAAACAAGAGTACACCCACACTTTCAGTCATTTTCGTGTTAAAAAACAAACTTTTTCCAACAAAAGAGAAAAAAACAAGAGAGAAAGTTCATCGATTGGAATCCCCCCACCCCACATTTTGGGTAAATGAAGTATAACGATAACGATGATGATGATGATGATGATGATGATAATAATAATAATAATAATAATAATAATAATTTATGAGGAAGTTAGAGTTTACTTTAGAGTTTCAGTAGTGATGTCAATCGTCCATGTCCGATTAAAGTAACCGGAAGTATCAGATGAGACGACGACGATGACGTCGACGAAGCAGATGATAAACCGATAGCCCGAAACTGATGAAATTTACTTACGATCGAGGTGGTGCGCAAGGTTGCGGCGGTGTAGCGGATGTAACGGAGAGCTGAGACCAAAGATTGATATTTGCACTTGACTGTACAAATTCCGAGGTGTGATCGACTTTCATGTTCGTCACCCCCGCGTTGAGTTTGCTCGAGAACGGGCACTCCTTCCTGCTAGTTTTCGAGATCTCCTCGTGCTTGGACACCTGAAACACGCACGGTGTCCTTCAAGAGAATGACCTTGAAGCAAAGACGCGAGGATGCCGGCGCAAAGTTCCGCGACGAGAACCCGCGAAAGGCGGAATAGACCTAACGACCTTGAAGTTGTCACCCTCCCAGCTGTGGCTGCCGCTGCGTTTGACCCCGTGGTTCCGGTTGATGACGTAATGGGAGCCGAGGTTGTTGCCGGGTTTCTTCGCGGGGTTCTTGATCCTCGAGTCCTTGAAGAGTTTGTCGCCGTTCTTGATGCTGGACCTGAGCTCCCGGTGCTTCTGCATCATCAGCTTCTCCATGTTCTCGTTGTGCCTGTTCAGCAGGGACTCGGTAAGGGTGGGAAGCTTGAAGCTCTCCGTCGCGTTGCTCGTAGCGTTTGAAGTGTCGCCCCTGCTGGCCGAGCTGGTTTGGTTGTTGGAGCCGCTGCTGAGGTTCTCCGCACTTCCGCTTCCGCTGGCGCCGCTGCCATTTATCGGCGACATGCACTTCCGGGCTGCGGGTTGACGAGAATTAGCCGAAAGGGTATCGGGCGGGAGGAGAAGAAGAAGAAGAAGAAGAAGAGGCAAAGAAAAATACCAGCGGAGGCTGAAGAGGTTTTGCCACCCTCGTCGTTGCTCGAGTTGACGATTTCCTCGTCGCTGCCGTAAGCGGTGGTGACCGGCGGCTTGCTCTTGAAGAACCTCTCGATGTTCTCGTTGTAGTTGAGCTGGTTGTAGCTCGGCGGGGTCTCCGTGGAGGATTTGCTGTCGTAGTACTCGTGATGGGGCGAGATCTCCCCGAGCATGACGCTGTCGTGTTCCTGCAACAAGGGATTGCGTGATCCCTTCACAAGTATATTGTAGAGACTTGGAAAGAGTGGTCCAGAGGATGACGCTTCTTTTACGCTTCTCTTTGGATTTTTGGATTTTGCTTTTGGACTGCTTTTGCTCAGAGCATTTACGACCGACTCGGAGTGTTCGTTAAGCTCGGTAAGCTTCTCCCCTGAGAAAAAAGAAGCTGCTGTTGCTGTCGATGGCCGGATGCGGTGCGGGGGAGGGCGGAAGGGGCTGCTGCGCCATTTTGGATTTTGGTCCCCGTTTTTGTCTTTTGCTACTCGCGAGGTTCTCGCGGAACAACCCCTCGCCCCTTTCCCTCTCTCCCTGTCACCCATCTACCTAGCGACTAATCCATTTTTTCTCCTTCTTTAGGATTTTGCTTTTTTCTCGCGTTCTTCTCATTTCCCTAATTTTCCCGCTCCCGTCAATTTCCCGTTAGTCCCGACTTCTCGCGCAAAGTCTCCCGCGCGGTCTCTCCCTCGTGGCTCTTCGTCCTCCCGGTGGCCTTGACCCCGTTACCTCTTGGGATTCCTCGCGAGAATTGCGCAAGGACGCGAAACTCTATGGGTTCTTTACCGATGGTTCTGTTCTCTCTCTCTTTCTCTAGTTTCCCTCAGTTTTCTCCTGTGTTTCTCGTTGAATTTTTTTTCGATCTTTCGCGGTAACCTCGTGAACGCGATCAGAGTAGGGGGAGGAAAACCGCCGGCTTTAGAGCTCACGGGAAATTGCGCAAGAAGTCCCATAGGATAGAATACTTGAAATGTTTATGCTATTTGCAGCTTGCAATTGTTTATATTTGGTCATTACCTTTGTGCAACAGCTTTCTCTATTGAAGAAAATGTATCAGGGATGCATCAAAATTGGTAGCAAAGGGGTGCTTAAGGGAAACCCCCCAAATTTTTCGATGAATATTAAAAATTTCTTTTAAGAGATAAATAGAGACATATAGACAGATATATAGATAGAGTAAGAGAGAAAGAGAGGAAGAGGAAAAGATAGAGAGAGAGAGAGAGAGAGAAAAAGAGAAAGAGAAAGACATAGAGAAAGACAGTGTATGAGAGAGATAGAGAGAGAGAGAGAGAGAGAGAGAAAGTGTGAAAGAGAAAGAGAAAGAGGAAGAGAGAAAGAAAAAATAAGGAGACTTACCAAAGTGGTTAAAAGCATTTCAAATTGGCTTCCGAAATTTTCACCGGCCTTAAATAATTTCACCCGCTGGGAAAGAACTGAATAAATAAAAAAGGACATGCTGTAAAAATGTTCTCTATTTTTTTGCGATTTTTTTCTCTACTGTTTTCTTCTTCCGTTTCTTCTTCTTCTTCTTCTGCTTCTGCTTTCTGTTGCTTTTACTACTCACCTTGCAGATCGGCCTCGGAGAAATTTCGAAGAGACAAAATGAAAGGAAGAAAAACAGTAAAAAAGAGAAATAAAACAGAAACCTCTATCTCCTATTTTTTTCTCAGACTCCCAAAAACTTTAAACGCAGCATGCTACGAATTTTCTCCACATGAATGGGCAAAGAGATTTTAAAAAAAAGAGCAAAAAAAATCATTTATTTAAAACAACGACATGATATGAGAATAGGAAAATGGACAAATTTTATTGAATTCCATGTTTTCTCTTGCTTGTTCCCACCGTTGACAATTTTTCGATGCGCTAATTTCTTTTATCTTACGTCTCTCTTGCTCTCGTGCTTTTCCAGCATCTCTCAACACTTTGAAGAGAAAGAGAGAGAGAGAGAGAGAGAGAGAGAGAAACTGGTATTTTTGCAAAATGAGCCCACGCACACTTTATCAAACAACCATTTAAAGTACACTGAGAAAAAAAAGAGTCAACGAGGGAGCGAGATAAATTTCCTTCTGGAGAACTTGCGCGTCATCGCGCGCGACGGAAGGATCATCCGAATGATTTCTCCCTCGAACGGGAAGATTCCTCCAGCGGCGACGAATCAAAAGAGCGAGAGTGGTGTGCGAATCGAGAGCAAGAGAAAACCATTTTTTTTTTCTAATTTTTCTGTCGGGACATAACGCAGGTTCTTACACAGCGAAGAAGATGGGAAAGTAAAGATACATGTCAAACACACGACTGACGTAGAAGAATACATTCTTTGTACTGTAATTTTCTTTGGTCTTCCAAAGTTGTAGCTACACGCAAGGTTGAGAGTCTTAACCTCGGACAACTATTAAAGTTAGACTACAGTAAGATGAGCCCTGGCTAATGTACAGCGCACAGTGGTGCTCAAAACGTTAGCGCACTTGGATGCTAAAAGAGAGCAGCTACTATCTGGGAGGGTGAGATCGAGCGATTTGCATCATCCCTTGCAAGGAAAGAGGGACGGTTGCTAAAAAAAGTGTACCGCTCAAGCTTCGGTCAAGGTTTTGCACCAGTGAGCAAAGGGTCCATGGGTAGGTTGGAATAGATCTCTTGAAACCCCCCCCCCCCCCAAAAAAAAAAGACAGAAATGAACGAAACTTTTCTCGCTCTCTGTACTCGACTCTGTACACCGAAGTCTGTACAGACGACAAGGGACTCGTTGCATCAAGAACCACGCGACAAAGACAAGACCACGCGTTGTTTCGGTTGTTCGTAGAGACCAAGATAAGGTTGTAGATTTTGCCCGATGATAGACTCAACGAGGCGCGCGCACTGACTTCGTCATCGGTTGAGACGCGTGAGCGAAAACTTGAGTTTAGCCAAGATTGGACGACCGGGAGCGTGACAACCATGACCACCATAAACGAGGGTGATGTGTCTGAGCTAAGCTGACGTGACGGTGTGATGGATTGACGATGAGCAAGGTTGAAACCGACGAAAGGAACTGGTTGCGATTGATGTTGGCGTGCCAATGACAAGACCGCGATGATCGACGAGAGGAAGAAAAGGGGGCGGGGTGGGGTGTGGGTGAAAGATGGAGAGACAATGTGACGCTAAAGTACTAGAAAAGTATGTAGAATCTTCCCTCCCAGATAATCCTGACGATGCAATATTTTCTGAGCGTGCATCAACCTCTCGTAGGCATTGGCTTAGCGCTAGCAGTAATATAGCAGAGCAAGAAGGTAAAAGGTAAGGTTTGTCTCGGCGATACTAAAACGTAGCTAATAGTCACCGAAAAGCTCTTGTCGTCGCCAAACGGTTGCTCCTTGCCGACGCCCGGGGTCTTCACCTCCTGCAGGAGACTCTCCATGAAGGACGCCAAGTCTTTGCACCGTCGCGACACCTGGAGCTCGTTGGCCTCCGTCACCCTGGGCACGCTCTGAAAGGAAGCACGCGCACGGTGACGATCTTGCGAATCGACTGGATTTCTTTTCAAGGACGAGGGGAGGTTGGAAGAAGGTTGCACTCGCTATGGACTACGACGGGACAATTGGATTTCCGACGGTTCGTCGTCGTTGCTTTGATCTGGACCATCGCAAACTACGACGGGAGAGCTTTGGACGACCTCTACTACCTCGTCCAAGAGAGTCCTGATCTCGTCCTCGATGACCTTGGCCTCCTTGAGGATCTCCCCGCTGATGTTGGCGAGGTCTCCATTCTGCCAGCTGGAACCTCGAGAGATGCGGAAGACATCCGGGTCCGGCGGTCCCTTGAGGACCCTGTGCTGACCTTCGACGAACTCAATTTTCTTCGTCCAGGGGTTGATGAAGGACGACCATTCGGTCTCGAGTACCACGTGGCCTCCATTCTGCGTGGCGAACCTGTAGGGCTTCGACCTGAAGGAGGAGCCCTCGAGTCTGATGACCTGTCGAAGAGAATATCGTGAGAAAGCTTTTACCCCAAACACGGTACCCATCGACAGACTAAGGGGTAAGGGTCTCGCGCTCACAGTCTCGTAGATGTCCTTGAGGAAGGGCAGTTCCTCCGGGTGGTAGAAGTCGAACATGGAGCGGCCGATCATATCCTGCGGTAGGTAGCCGAAGTACTGGACAACGTCGGGATCTACGTGAGACAGCTGACACGTCGCCGTGTGTCTGGTCGTGAATATCGTGGATATTATTGTCTCTTCGGGGGCTGTAACGCAAGGCGAGTCAACGTGAGAAAACAGGCGTAATGGCGACATTCATGGAAAAACGTGGAACGGCGTACCGCGGTAGTTACATGCTGGCCGATGCTTGCCCAGAAATAAAGAGGAGAGTTATCCAATGAAGTTTAGCAGAAAAAAAAGAGCGAAGCAAATGGAAAACTCGCGCTGGCTGAACGTAATGTGCGATAATGACTCGTCTCGATCCACGTTCTGCAGCTATTATGCAATAGGAGCACAAAGACTCGGGCGTATTTTTGCATTTGGTAATTGGTGTGAAGCTTCATCGTGTAAATATATATATATGTAAAGAGAGAGAGAGAGAGTCGATTGAAGCGCGTGCGAAACGATAAAAAAGAAACAGAAGCTGAAGAAAAAATGAAGAAATCAAAGGACGAGCGGGAAAGACTAGTGAAGGTTGAGCGAAGACTGTAGAAGGTTAGGGGTTAAGGTAGACAGTTGTCGGAGAAAAAATTGCGGGAGTTCCTGGGGGATGATTTTCCACGAGGAAACGTGAACTTTGCTACCTTTGTAAGCTGAGTGAACCGGTTGTGCGGCTACCACGAGGAACATGGCCCTCGGCTGCTGCTCCGCGGCTGTTTTGTCCCTAAAGTCCCGGAAGTTCAAGGTCAAGTGGAACGGAAGGTACAAGTTGGACCTGGCGCTCTTCTGCTGGTTGGTCGACTCGTGGAGGTTCGTCCTGGTCCATTTCCTCAAGCCGCAGAACAGTCTGGCTCTCTTGCCGTTGATTCCTAGCGGAGGATCAAAAGGTGTCTTTACTCTCTTCGTCTCCCTCTTCCGCTTCTACCTTGATCCTGACATCTATTCGACTTAGATGAGGGAAGGCAAAGACGAACCTTTGGGTCTATCCTCCTGGGAGAGAGCAATCCCGGTGGTGATCTGGTTGGCGAAGGTCGACTTGTCCTTGGGATGGACGTACTCGATGAAGGACCTTCCGATCAAGGCGTCCTTGGGATATCCTAGGGCCGTGCATATGGAAGGGGTTGTGTAGAGCACGAGGCCGTCGTGCATCGATATCACCGCGCAAAATCCATCCTGTACAATCGAAAAACCAGGTTTCCCCGGATCAAGTTTTGGTACAAGCTGAAGGGCCGTATTCTCCCTAATTGCGCGAACTACCCCCAACGAGTTCGCGAGCGATCAAACTATTCGAAAGGACCGCAAAGAGGGTCGCTCTTGTCTCTACCAGGAAAATCGTGCGGGACGAGCCTCGAGCGGGTTTTCAGCGATATGCGGCGATCTCGGGCAATATTCGTCAAGCATCGAAAAAAGCTTGACCAATATTGCCCCATATGGATCGACATTATCTCGAGACGTCGAGCAGCATTGAACGACGATGATAGTTCAACATCGAGCCACATTGCGCAATATTGATGCAATATTGCTCGATGCTTGCGCAATCGTTGAACAATTCAGCTCGACTCCATCGAACATCGACAGGAGTCGAATTCCAGGGTTGCTCGAGCACCCGCAAGTATTGGGCAAGGATTTCCTGGGATGTTAGCACCGTTACCGTTGAATCGCTATTGCTCGTTCGTGATCCGAGTGGCATTTACCCGGGAAATCGCGCATTCGCGCATTGAATACTAACGTTGGCTTGAGAAGTCGACTCGTCGATGAGGTTCGTCTGAGAGGCAAGTCCCACTTCCGGGTCCTGGACGGGCCCGCCATTGTGTTCGCCGGGGTCCGTGGCATCCACAAACTCTACGGTGGCAACTTCCTCTGGTACGAGCCAACAGAAATTCACATTATAGTGTCCTTCCCTCGTGAATGGAGCCAAGGTGTTCGGATGGGAGGTGGAGGAACCCGCGACTTCCGGTTCTTCCGCGGAAACGATCTATTCGACGAGGAAATTCTTTTTTTTCGCGTAATTGAGAAAAGAGAGAGAGAGAGAGAGAGAGAGAGGGGGGCACGCGTCGAATCGACGAGAATAGAAAATTTCGTTGGAAATCAGAAGCGTCGCGACGTTTTTTAACTTGGCGGTTTTATATAACGCGCGAGGACGCCTCGGATTTACGTAATTATTTTACATAATTTTTAATAATCCATTTTGCACAATCGGTCAGACCCCTCGCCGAGGCATTACGAGCTTGGAGACAAGCGCCGAGGGATTAATTGCCGTTTTCACGGCGGTCGTTATTTTTAAGTTCTGTCCGTCCTTTTAGGGCAAAACGCGAGATTTGTTGGTTTGTTCGAATGACGACGATGCCATCCAGAGAGCAAAATCGATGGATCGTTTTACTTTTTCTCGGTGGATTCGTCGCGCGATTGAGAACCGCTGAAAGTGATAGAGCCGCGTAACTGATCAGACTGGCCTCTTACCACTTACCAATCGTCTTATCGCGCGCTGCGACTTATCGTACGAATTTTTCTTTTCCCGCCCGGAAACTCTTTGCAAACTCCCGTTATCTCGAATGTTCGCGTGAGCTTACGTCATTGCAATCGAGGAAATGTGTTGGTGACAGTGAAATGCGCGTATCGACAAAATAACAACGTAATTGAGAGAGGAGAAGGAAAAAACGCACCGGCGTGTGAATTCTGACAAAACTAAACGTCAAACTGAAATGAGTAAATGCACGAATAAAGAGAGAGAGAGAGAGAGAGAGAGAGAGAGAGGAGAGGAAGAAGGAAATTGGGTTAAAGAAAGTGTTTGAATAGAGGAAAAGTCCTGAGAATAATTTTCATGGTGAAAAATCTCGTTGTCAAAAGTACCGACCTATTTTTTTCTCGAACACGAGACATTTCGTGGTCGGGGCAATGGCGTACGACGGGAGAGTCTTCTTCGGCTGGTGGGTCTTCGGCGGAGCTTCCGGTTCCACGCTAGCCTTGGAATTTTTCTTTTTGTGCTCCTTGTCCTTCCCTTTGCTGATTGGCCGTGGCAGAGCTTCATTGCTGGATCCGATTAAGAACATGAAAGAAAAAAGTTGTTTTTTTTTTTTTTTTCCAAGAAATTGAGGATACCTGTAAAAATCGTGTATTTCATCCCTGCTCGTTATCGGGGGTTTTCGTTTCGTTGTAATTATCAAACGCGATCTTTGCGTTGTGCAATCTACCGCGCGATCGACCAGGAAATCGGTTCACGTTGGGGAGGTCGTGATAATTGCACGTGACCGCTCCAGAGTGGTTACGTGCCGATAAATTCTCTCGATGCTATTTTCCCCAGGACACGTAAGAGCCACGAGGAGTCGCGTTCGATCCCCGGGGAAATCCCGAGGCTGAAAAAAATCGCAGTCGATAACGCGAGAAACAGATCGAAGATTTTTCTCGCAAAAAATGAAAAAGTCCCGAGAGAATTCCCGCGGGAAACTCGCGGATTTCGCGGAAAATCGATCGATCTAGAAATCGCGACGAAAGAGAGCACGAGCGAAGGATGGCGTTGAAAAACTTAAAAAATGGCGGCTAGCGTGAATCGACGGAGGGGATTTCCCGGTGGTGGTGAAAGGTCTCTTCCGCCTTTCACCGTTGAAAGGTGGCGTCCAACAGGAACGAAGCGTGCAGGATTAGCGGGAATTTTTACTGCAGAGATCTGCATAACCATTGGAGGAGAAAGCTGCGCGGAGGTCCGGGAAACCCCCTCGGGGGACTCTAGAAAATAATCGCGTAGCTTTCGCCGATTGCGCAAGCCGCCCCCGCCGTTGACAGCGACCGATTTATCGCACGACCGATTGCATCGGCGAGTATCTCGTAACGGACCCCGGAAATGATGAAGGAGAGCCATGCGCGCGATTGTCGACGATTTCTCGTCTCTCCCGCCAGATTTTCCGGGGTAAAACAGTCCCCTCCTTATCGACGGCCGGTCACTCCGTCGATCTCTTAAGATCGAGATTTTGCGCGATTTTCCGAGACGAGTCGAGATTCTGCCACGTATTTCCGCAGTCGTCTGTCTTTCCTCTTTTGCAGATTTTCCACTTTTTTCCCTTAACGTTGAGCGACGATCTGTCGACGAGAACGTAGTGTCGCGAGACGGCATACACACACACGGCTGTGTTTGGCATTGACTAATCGAGAAAACTCGAGTTGTCGCGTTCTTTTACGAGGCACATGGCAAGACACGAGAGCGGATCAACGGCGAATAAACGCGAAGTGGCAAAATTTAAGTGGCCGTATCCTGTGCCGCCAGGGGTTTTCAACCTTTTCCGACCAGGATGTCCATTTTCAAAATTTCATTTCCCTCCATTTTAGTCGCGCTCTTTCGAATTTGTTTTTTTTTATTCTTTCATGTCGCTTCTCTGCCCATTGGATCGAGTTACGCTCGATGTTCTTCGGATATACTGGGAGTTTTTCTCTGAATTTGTGAATCCCTTAGTTCGTCGAAAGCCGCGCGCAAATTGGGAAATGGCGAACTCGAACTTGCGTAATGTCTCTGGAGATTGTGACGGTCAAAGTTAACGATACCCCGTTACCGGTCCGAAATAGCCTAGACAGAATTAATGACAGTCTCCGATAAAAATAACGCTGGAGCCGGTGACGCGTGCTGAAAAAACCAAAAATGACTTCGGTATCATCCGACGAATTTGAATTATTGTGCAATTTTTCGAAATTTTATAGACGCGTAGGTGGTAAATCGATCGGAAGTTACGCAAGAGATTTTCCGCATTTTTCTGAGCTAGTAACGAGACAATTTTTGCTTTCGTTATTTTAACTCTCTCGTTTGACTCGCTCGTACGAGAGATTACGCAATTCGTAAAATTATCCGCTCGCTTAAAAATTTCATCGGCAAATTCCAGGGGTGAAGAGCTGAAGAAACGAAAGACCAGAGGATGAGGGGGGGTGGGGAGATCCCGATGGAAAACCAGAGCAATTTCAAGCCGCGACGGATACTCCGAGGCAAAACTGGTGAACATTATGCAACTTGGGAGATCTCGCGGCGCCGAGTGCACGTGTTGGGCCACGTGCGCCAATATTTACGGCGTAACCACGCGTCCGTGTGCGTGTATTTACGTCCAGAGTCTTTTTCGTAATTGATTCCGAGTGTCGTCTGTCTAATAACGTGCCACGATCAATCGGCGAGCTCTTTTTCCAGCCGCCGCATGACGTTACGCGTTGCGAAGCGCGAATGACGGAGAAAACTCGAAAACTCGAAGAGACGAGAGTAGAGGAAAAAAAAACGCCAAAAACGAGAAATCGAGCATTACCTGGAGCCAAATGTCGACGGGTGTCCTCCGCAGTAGCCACTGCTCTCCGACAGATTGCTGTTCCTCGAGCCGGAACTGCCGCTGCTGAAAAACAGAGTTTTTTTTGTAATCGCCGAGTCAAAATTCAAATTTTGAGTCGCTCTCGAAACACGGGGATTCCTCTCAGCGTTTCCAAAAGAAATCCACAAGATCGCTACCAGGAGGAGAATCGTTTACGATCGTTTGTCTATTTTTTGTTTTTTTTTTTTGGAAAATTGAAAAATGGATTTTTAAAAAAACGAGGAGAGGGGTCGCGACCGTTCGAAACCAGGATAGCGAGGCTGAGTGGGTAATTGCGAAATGTTTGGCGGGAGGAAAATCGGTCAGTGGAAAAAACACGTGACTCGGGGAATATCTGCGTGCCTCCGTGACGGCGAGCTGTGACGAAAGGCAAAAACGGCCTCGGCCTAATGCCCGATTAACCGCGGGAAAAAGGTAAAATGAGAGTAAGTCACTCGGAGAGGCTGCTGTCTGCCTGACACAAAATCCTTGTTCGTCGATCGATCGATCGTTCGCCTCGCTAGATCCGATCGATGCTCCAAAGGGTCTCATCCCTTCCTCGTTACGTCCACGTCGTTCGAATCCCCGACAATTTTCGACCGTCTCTCTCCGCTTTTCGCAATTTTTGCAACAATTTTTGCAAAGACAACGCCGACGACGGTACTAATGCGATACGAGTGCCCGATAATTTAATGCTAATAGGTTGTAAGAAGAACGACGATAATGATGATGATGATGATGATGACGATGACAAAGTGGAAAGAACGAGGGGGAAAATCGATGGGTGGGCTAGAGAGGGGAGGAAAAATCGGCGAGGGGGTTCCAAGACTGACCAAGTCACGGATTGGAGAACGTGCGGGGAAAATTCTTATGCAATAATTTTTCCGAGTGCAACAAATGCGGCCGCCGCTCCAGAAACGGGGACGGTGAAAGGCTTCGGGGTAGCCGCAGTCGTAAGGGCCGATCGACGGTCACGTTTTGCGAACATGTGATCAGTCCTCTTTCGTCGTTTCTCTCCTTTTTCATCCTGTCCGTTTCTAAAACGAGTTTCTCGCCCGTCTCGGCAGCCGAAAAAAAAATCTGTCGATCCTGCGGTCGTAGCGTTGACTTTCCACAGGTTTTTCCAAATTTCTTCGGATTTTCCTCCGATTTTTGAAACGATGCTAATCTTCTTCTTCTTCTTCTTCCTCTTCTTCATTTCTTCCCTCGAAAGAAATTTACGAATCTTCTTCGAGGCGAAACTCCGATCGATTCCACGAGAGAATTTTTGCATTTTTCGGAACTCGTCGATAATCGCGCGGAATCCTTAAATTGCAATATTTCTCAATAATGACATCGCGCAGTTTCTTACTTTCCAATCGATACCTAAACACACGCACGCGTACACAAACACTCTTTAGAGAGAGGATCTCCGCGCGTAATTCAACAAGAATTTTCTTCCGTCACCGGCGAAGAAACGTGGCAATAAACTTTCCACGATTTCTTCCGATTGCAGTTACGACCTGCGAAAGAAATTCTAATTAGCGTTGATTAATGTTTTTCCACGAGACTTCCGGGCGGGTAATGATAGCCATATAAATTTTCCAATTGCCTCCAATTGTGCGAGTATCGCGTGAAAGAAATTCCGAAGTTGACCGGGGGCGAGGGTGGTGGTGGTGGTGGTGCTAATTGAGCGATTGTCACTCTCTTCGTCGCTTGCAATTCCACCTGATTACAATTAAAACTCAGGAATTCAAATCAAGACGAACTTGACGAGATTCCATACTGAGTCGATAAAAAAAATTTCACCTCATTCGTGTAGAGGGTGTGCATTTGTGTGTGTGTGGTTGAATCGATTATAATTCAATGAATTGCAATAAATGGAAATGTGACATTCTTTAAATGTCAGCGGTGTTACCAAACGAATTGAATTAAAAAGGAAAACTTCTTCCTTGATACAAAATCACGTTCCATTTTATCTATATTTAACTCATAAAGCAATGTAATTTGTTTGCATAATAGGTACGTGCAGAGTCTGCTGTGTGGAGACCACACACACGCGCGCGCGCATTCTCAAAAGCATAAAAATGCACATAAATTGATAAAAATAATGAATCATGCGCTTGAATGATCGCCCGAAGCAAAATATAGCAATTTATTAATAAAAAATCTATGCGATGATAAATTTCAAACTACTGCGTTCCATATGTGTGTACGTGTGTGTGTGGAATATAAATTTTGTCGATAAAAAATGGAGTTGCTCCCTCGATGGTCCGAATGTCTAAGAAAGATTCGACGAGTACGCGTATGGGATGGGAAAGAGGAAGAAATGTCATTTCCGACGAATGGAGAGTGAAACAAAGTCGAGGGAACGAAAGGTTTGCTCGAATAATCAATTTGCAAGATCTCATGTTGAAAAAATCAATGAGAAATGAACTTTCCACTTTCAATTTTCAATTTGACCTGATTCCATTTGAGTTTAGCAACATTCGCCTCTATCGATATGGTGGTGGTGGTGTGTTAGTGGTAATGCGAGTCTTTCAGCGATTGTCTCTCCTCTCTCTCTCTCTCTCTCTCTATTTTCCATCACTTATCTCCTACCACCATTACCTTCCCACTCTCTCGTTCTATCGGCACCTTTCCTACATTTCTATCCCGTCATGGAGAAACCATGTCAATGGCAAGCGTTGCAAAATTTCCTTGGCTGTTACGAAGGAGCTTCTCGCCATTTAACGCCCAATAATGAAATTTCACAGCGAATTAGGAACAATGGTGTCCCATAAGATGATCGAATGAACAGGAGCGAGCGATTGATCTTTTCTTTTCCTCGTGTCCGAGCGAATGTAAAAGATTCCTCATACTCGAATATTAAGATTTTACTGGATAAACAAATGAGTTAATAAATAAAAATAAATCGCTTGTACTCATTGCGCAACGAGTGTGAAAGACTAAGAAATTGAATGCAATCGATCTACGACTTTCGTAATGAATTCTTTTATTCCTCCATTTGTTTTATATTAATTATTATTATTATTGTTGTTGCTGTAGTTATTGTCATTATAATTATTATTAAGGGAGTTACATAAAAGAGAAAGTAAAAATACTTTGAAAGGATGGGAAACAACGAGTCCACCACGAGCTTATATCACAGTTTATCTTTATCCCTTTGTCCATTTTCTGTGGATTTCGCTAAAACACGACTCCTGTAACTGTTTTCCTGTTTCCATAAAGCTTCTTTATTTTTACTCCTTACGCTCGTACCGACGCTTTTGTTTCATGGTGTTTTTTCTCATACCTTTTTAAAAAACACTCGACACTCCAAGAATTTAAATTCTAATTGATTTTCCCTTGTACTAGGGCATCGATTTTATAATTTCCCCCCAGAAATTAAACTACATTGTGGAGTCCATTAATAATTTTCAATAGCCATGGACTGATCGGGATACCTTATGGTGTTTTTGTTTTTGCATAATTGTTAACGCTCAATATCGCGCATAGCTGAAACTCTACGGCGTTATTTCCGATGCATAAATGGGACTGCTTTAATCTAAACTAAACTAAACTAGACTAGACTAAACTAAACTAAACTAGAATAAAATAAACTGGATTACTTTAGGATGCTTTTATTGACAAACTAAGAGAAAGGACAGAGAGAATAGTGAAGAAAAAATTGATACCGTTTGAACGTGAAATCTTTACAAAAATTTGAAAAAAAATTTACCAAATTTTCCAATAAAAAATCAACAGGGTAGAGGGAAGAAAAATAGGTAGGAAGAGATAATTAAACAAATAACCGTAAACAAAAAATGAACCAAATATCCGGTTGTACCGGAAGTGGACTCTAGTTGGTTCCGCAGGCGTCGAGATTTCCGGATTGCAAAACGAGAGAAATGGAACAAAAAAAGGGAATCAAATCAAAATCCTCACGTACCTTCGCCGGGATTGGCTGTTGCTGCAGGTGTTGGAGTATCCGGAATCGGAGACCTTAGCGTTCTCCGTGGAGACTTCCTCCATCCTGACGGCTTTTGCCGGAAGTTCCTCCGCGGGACTTTGATATAGAATCGAATACTAGCGGAATACGGGAAACGGAAAAAGGAGAGAAAGAGAAAGAGAAAGAGAAAGAGAGAGAGAGAGAGAGGGAGAAAAGAAATTAATAAAAACCGATCAAGGAACTTTGAAGGGGTTAAAGTTCAAATTCGGTAATATCTCCACCCCCTCGGGTAGACGCGAGGGGAGATACGAGAAAGTGACGAAGAAGGAAAGCTTGGAGAAACAGAGAAAAAGAGAGAGATAGAGAGAGAGAGAGAGAGAGAGAGAGAGAGCGAGAGAGAGAGATAGAGCGCAAAATAGAAAAAACACGAGTTTTTCACTAACGGTCCCCGGTGATCGAGGCCTCTCGGGGTGTTTTCGCGGAGGGGGTGTGTGCGATCACGCAGGGGAGTCCCATGTTGGAAAAAACCCGGGAAACTCGTCCCTGGGCACTTGCGGGGGGTCTTTTCGGAAGAGCTCGCTCCACTCTTTGAGAGGGGAGTGGGAGGGTCAAGAGTTCAAGGTCAAGGCTGGAAGAGGAAAACGGCGATGGTGGCGTTGCGACGCTCCTGACAATGCGTTCGCTTCGCGATATCCACGCGGACTGAGAGACCCCGCGAATTTTCCACGAGGAGGCAGCGCCAGGGTGTCACGCAGTCGGACACGTGAGTTTTGCCCCCACCTCCTGGGGCTTCCGCTATCGACGCGGAACGCGTGCCCCACTTGAGACCTCCGGGGAGGCGGAGGCCCGACGACCTGATCGACCACGCCGGAGATGCTCGAGATTAAAATTAATCGCCCACTTGTTCGATTCTCTCTCTTTCTCTCTCTTTGACGATTTCCAGGACGTTCGCCACTTCCGCTCTTGACGCCACCATTTTGGTTCTTCAGGGGTCGCCGAATTTCAGAAATTTCTAATTCTCCTTCGCTTCTCTTATTCCTGAGAGAAAGAGAGGAGAGACTTTCTCTCTTGGAATATTCGGTATCTCATAAAAATCCTTACGACACTGATAAATTCTTGAGAAAATTATAGAATCTTCGCTATTGATATTTTCTTCAACGAAAACTAAAGTCCTCTTCTAAAACTCTTGAAATGTATAATAGGGTAATTCAGTTTTCTTACGAAGGGTGCTCTCTCTTCTTTTTTTCTCTATTTGTCTTCTTCTTGTGTCTCGGTGAAAGGGAACTCGTAAAACGAATTAGAACAAATGATAGATCATTCCTGGAAACGATTCTATAGTTCTGGCAAGTCCACTTCGAGGGCAGGAAGACGTTAATTTGTCACAGAAGAATTTACTGGAGTAGAAAAAAAATGTATAGAAAGACAGCTGAATGGAAAAGAGAGAAGAAGATAGTAATTGCAAAAATGAATATTTCCACGGTTTACGATTACCTGGTTTTCAATGATAGCTGCTGATAAACCGTAGATCCAATGTCACTCATTTTATTAATAAGCCTCTCACGATATTTGGAGCGAGAAAATGAAATACCTCTCCCTCTCCATCCGATTACAAAAATACAAATTTTTTACTCTCTAAAATATAAAAGAGATCTACAGAGAAATTCATACCTTTTACATAAAATAACGCATAACGAACTCTCCATCCGAGACCACAATGAATAACAACATTGTTCCTTGAAATACAATTTATTTCTCATGATTCTCTTACACAATGAAAAAGATCTGTGTATGCTTATATGTATATATGCATATATGAACATGTATATATATATATATATACACGCGTATGCATGTATATAAATACATATACATATAGATACATACATAAATATATGAATCTATCTACTTTATTCAATAAATATATCACAGTCATCAGGTACTATAGGTCTGCGAATCCTCACAATATCCTGAAAGTCAGAAGAAATACATGTAAGACAAGAGGTAGTTGGGAAATACATGTAGAGGGAAAGAGTTCAAGAGAAACAGAGAAAAACGAAAAAGAAAAAGAAATAGTGAGAACAAGAGTGTGAGAGAGAGAGAGAGAAAGAAGGAGAAGAAAGACATAATCAGGATGATATCGGTCAGTTAAGCAATAAAACGAGTAAGTGAAAGTCAGTGTAGGATTTTGCGTACTCAATGTGTATTTGATATTTTTTTTCCTTGTAACAAGTCAGTTACAGTCTCCTAAAAGCACTTCTGCGTACAGTCATATTGTAAAAGTCTAATACATGTAATACAAATGAGTCCATTTCATTAAAAGATTAATGTTGTAATGTCATTCACTGGTGTTTAAAAAAAAACAGGTTTGTTTTTTAATGCCTAGTTAAGTATTCACAAATATATACCTAATGTTTTCATGGCAAGATTTGATCTCTGTGATGATAAAATTCTAATATACATAAAAGTAGAATATATTTATTTCTATGTGTTCATTCACGAAAAGATATATCCAAAGGAAGATGTGCCTGATTTGTGTTTGCGTAACTTATAAACTAAAAAATATTACTTGAATATAACACTTATGATAAACTCTCTTGACTTTACTAAAGCTATGTAGTAGGTTTTTCCAGGCACATAACATTCTTCAAAGAAATGTACGAGAACCTACATAGTTACATTTCAAATGAGAAATATGCTGCATCAACTATAAAAGCATTTCAGAAATATCCACTCGTTGTTTATACTTGTATTCCTGAATAAATATAAGTAACACACGATACATACATTTATGATATAATTCATTAATGTAAAAATGAAAGGAAACTTAAAGAAAGGCAGAAAAAAATGTGTGTGAGAGAGAGAAAGAGAGAGAGAGAGAGAGAGAGAGAGAAAACGAAATAAACAATGAAAATTAATCATAAAGTAACATTAAAACTTTTAAGAATTTAAAAGACCATTTAAAAACTTAATAGCTAGTGTGCGAGTCAGTTTACATAAGTGAAAAATTAACAAATAAAAATATATAAACAAAACTATAGATAAAAATAGAGTAACATTATTAAACAATTATGAATTCAATAACGCAAAGGATACATCTTCCTTTGGAGGGAATATCTCTTAATTTTATCTTTGATCGCGATATAAAAAACAATATAGGTAGGATACTAATAATATGATGTTTTCCTTATTTCGTTTCTCACACATAACATTGCTAATTTGTATACAGCAATATTCAAAACCAAGAGAAAATGCGAGCTAATCCTAAGGCACAGGTAGTTTTTCTTAGAAGCCTGTGCGAATAGTTTTAGTTCACCCATGGAGAACTTTCTACGAAACTCAGTTTCTCAATGAATTGTTCAAATAAAAATCTGATTACAGCTACCTACCGCAATGATTTCGACAAGTTCAATAATTTAAGACACAAATATTATCACCATTTTCAATTTGTACAATTCTCATCATAATATAAAAACTCTCATCAAATCTATAAATTCATTTTACTCGTATTCTTAAATAGCTCTTTTAACATGAATCAATTAAAGAATAAAAATCAATTATATATCAATTACACAACAATGAAGCCGTGTAGAAAAGAAATTAATTATATCAATTTATGCGTCTATATGCGTATATACGTTTGTATATTCATACACCCCAATTGCACGCGCGCAACATATACACACACACACGCACGCGCGCGCGCACGACATACAGACAGCATACATACGCAGACACTCTACCACACACACACACACACATACACACTTCCATTTACCTTGTGCATACGTATAAACCATAGGCACATGCACATACACACATACACGTATATGTTCGTATACGTATATATAAACGTATGCATATACTTAAAGATTTAACGAAGTACGTACATATACTTCAATATGTTGATTTTGGGAAATAAGATGAAAGAAAATGAAAGAAAGAAAGGAAAAAAAAAAGACTTTTCGCACAGGCCTGATTCATCGATCAATGAGAATAAAATAAAATCCGTGAGTGTGGTCGAGTGTACGCGTTAAGGACACATGCAATCATGATAAAAGAAGAACGTGAATCTTTCATTGTATGTGTATGTGTGTATGGTGTCCGTGTGTGTGTGTATGTGGTTTAAAAGTTTTCGAACTGATAATATAATTAAAAAGTAGGTTGACGGAGTAGTTTTCCTTGGATGCAGGCCCAACGTGGTAAAGTGAGTCTTAAATTCGTCTCTTTTTGTTGCGTGCGTCCGGCTTGTGTATACCAGTCAGTCTGTGAAGATAAATAGAAAAATTACATTTTTCCCTTGATATTCTGAAAAGTTGGATAGTAGTGGTAGTGGTAGTGGTAGTGGTAGTGGTGATGGTGATGGTGGTGGTTGTGGTGATGGTGGTAGTGGTGGTGGTGGTGGTGGTGGTGGACGTCGGTAGAAAATTTTTCTATTGATTTAACTTATGATTATAATATAGAAATATATAAGAGAAAGAGAGAGAGAGAGAGAGAGAGAGAGAGAGAGAGAGAGAGAGAGAGAGAGAGAAAAGTGATGGTATGGAATTCCCCACAAATATCTCGTATCTCTGTGGGCAGCTATTTACTTACGAGAGAGCTGCTGGTCTCTGCTGAGGATTTAATTTTCATCCTCATCCATTCTCAATCGTTTTCTGCGGTCGTCTCCACCCACGTTCCTCTCCTCAGCTTCGAGGACTTTCAATCGAGAGCCACAAATCTCTTGACCGTGTAAGACCTGGTGAAAATCTCCCAGCTTAGTTAATCTTGGGTAAACAAGAGCACGGGGTTCCCTTATCACTAGATTAATTGCTTTCGTGTGCAGCTGCCACTGGCTCAGGCCAATTATTATCAAGCGAATGTCAGGTGGACACTGAGCAAACAGACTTTTCATTGTTATTCTGTTGTTCGCTTAGCACTGTGTACCAATGGCTGCTTTTTGTCTTAAGTTTACAGTCATTAATCTCTTGGGGTAACGTATAGTTCACTTTGTTAAACCATGTGTCTTTGGTCCTTAAGAATCTTATTTACTTGGTGCTAACAGTTCGCTTACTACACTTTAATTTATTTCACACACATTGTTAGAGCTCCGTCACTTGCATAACATTATTTATGAGCTAAGAGGACTATTCGTAGATAGAATTCATGCTTGAGTTAAAATTTAAGGTAATAATTGTGCACTTGGGGCGACGCTCGCACGATTACCTCAGTTTAACTGAGTTTTTTTTTTTTATTAATTTACCGGATTTTTAAAAGAGATTTAATGGACGAAATTAATTAAGAGAAAACCTTACCTCTATAGCTTCGTTTGCACTTCCAACAGAAGCATATTTAGCATATCCACAATTTTTTCCAGGCAACATATAAACGTCTATTAAATTGCCAAATCTACAGAAGGCATCCTTCATAGCGAAGATCGGTGGAACTGGTGGCCCACAAACTATGAAACACCGTTTAGCTACTTCAGCATCTATACTGGCCATTGGCTGGGGTGGTGGTAATTTGACATTTATGCCATGCTCTAAACCTAAAATTAATAAAGTTCATAAATGTCCTGTTAAAGGCAATTCTCCCGTAAAAATCTGATAAATCTCTGATGACTAACTTGGTGCTGTTAATCCGGCTGCTTGAATCAAAGATGTCGCCTGAGCAATTGTTTCTGCCAAATGTGCTAAATCAGTCCTAGTATTAGCCATACCACCTAAATTAGAACCACCTGGATTTTGTCCACCTTTCTGTGGAGGTGCACTAGAAAAATCTGGTTTAACAATCATTCTATGACCGGGTGGATATTCGAATCCATGAAATTTTTCACGTGCATATGCTGCCGCACTAGGATTTGAGTAAACTACTGTGGCCTGACCCCTTGGCATTCTATATCTTACGTCTGTTTTTAAATCACAGTAATCCATACCAGGCACAATATCGAACAGCCTCCAAAGTTGATCCTGATTTAATGCGGGATGAGCTATTACTTGTAAACGAGTATAGCCCTCTGAATTTGGATAATTTGTTGCTATTTCTAAGCTAATAGTGCTTTTCCCAAAATGCGAAGAGCTACTTCCAAAGCTATCATAAGGCATTGATAAACCATTACTATACTTAGAGTCTATGTGATCCGGTTTTGGCTTCTTTGGTTTAGCAAATACAGCTTTATATTTCCTATCGCACTCTTCGAAAGCTCTAGCTGCACTGGAAACCTTTCTAAACTTGACATATCCAAATCCTTTTGATTCACTAGTATTCCTATCCTTCACTACCGTCGCATACTCGATGGCTCCAAATTTAGAGAACTCCTGCTGCAGTTCACTGTCCGTCATGGATTTAGGTAGAACACAGAACAAACGAACCCATCTCTCTTCTTCATTAGTCTCACGAACAGAGCCCTGATCGCGACTATGAAAAAAAAACACAATGATCAATGACAATGGTCATAAGCAGAGTCGCTTCTCAAAACCAACTGCCTCTCCAGGCTCTCGCTATCCAAATCAAAAATACTTACTTAGAAGCAATCATAACTTTGATCGGTCTGCCAACATTTCCCAGCATTTTCCCATTCATCTCTTCTAAAGCAAAGGCAGCCTCTGAAGTTTTTGAAAACTTTATATACGTTACACCTGAAAGTAAACAAAGCTGTAATGTCCCAGATAAAGTTCAGCAAGCATCTCCCCAAAAAGTGGCTCGCAGGAGCATCGGACAAGTGGGAGAGCAAAATTAAGAATAAAAATAAGCGAAGGACGAAAAAGTCACAAAAGTATCAGAAGTACCAAAAGGGGTGGGGGGACGGTACTTTTGAGGTTATTTCAGGAAAGAAGAAGCGAGTACCCCCAGGAATCGGATAGCTGGATCGCAGCAACTTTGTTCACGAGGATAACGAGGGCCCCTGTCCCCCCTTAGGTCAATTCCATAATCCCCGCAAAAAAAGGGCCGAGAAAAACGTAGTTGATACCTTTATTTTCACCAGTGTTGCGGTCCTTAACCACCCAGATATCCTCGATCTTGCCAAATTTCTCGAAAGCTTTCCTCAGGTCTTCCTCTTCCAGGCTTTTGTGACAAATGACAAAGAGACGAGAGTTTGGAGGTTCGTCGTTCTTTGAACGCAAATCCGCCTGAGAATAATACGAGTCTCGTTCCCTGTGGTCAGCCATTTTGAAGGTAAAACTACAAACGCGCTTGGACAGCGAAGTTTTAACTACTGACTGACTGACCGAGCGGCGGCTGCGTTTTCCTGGCGCGCCGCCGCCGCCGCTGACGTCACCGGCCGCTCCGCCAATGGCGAGCGACCTGCCGAGGCCCGTAGCCACCGCCGGAAAATCGGGCGCCTCCAGGGGCCCGGGCTCCCTCCCCCCCCGACAGTCGCTCATCGAAAATGCTCCGGGATTGATTCACTCGCTCGCACACTCACTCGAATGATATGCCAATTTTCCAGCCGGAGATCCCTCGGGAAATTTGAGGAAACGATGAATTCCGCGAGAGAACGGGTTTCCACTTTTCGCGAAATTTCTTTCCTCGCGAGGAAAAACGCGCGCACGTAGGAAAAACGGGAGGAAAAGCAGCAGCGTAGGAGGAGAAGGATAAAATTCCCTTTGCGCGTTTCACGTTATAGATCGGTGCGTGATAAAAGCTGTTCAAATACAGACTGACGCACGTATACACTGGCATGGATAAGAACACGTATATGGAGAGAGAGAGAGAGAGAGAGGGAGAGACGGATGAAAATTTCACGTCTGTGCGATCTACTGATAAAAAAACACCTTTCTCAATTGCAAACAATGATTTTTTCCTCTCGTTATTTGTTTACCGACGCGCAGCACCTCCCCGTTCGACATGGGGAAAACCTTGAAGAGTGAAAAGCACCCCGCAGTAAATGGGGGATGAAGAAGGGGTGGAATTAGCGGGTGCCGTGGAACGCGATATTTTCCAGGGATCTTTGGAAAAATCCGCGCGAAAATTTTGGGATTAGTGACAAAAATGAGAAAATTTGAGGAAATACTGGATAGGGAGAGAGAGAGAGAGAGAATAAAAAACAATGAAAGTGTTAAAATTTTGTGAAAATAACGCGACGAAAGATTGATCGATAAAAAAAGAAGAAAAAAGAGAAAAAGTAAAAGAATAGAAAAATTCCTCTCCTTAGAAACGCGACAGGCAAATGTAAATAATGGAAATTGAAGAGAGAGAGATAAAAAAAAATGAAAGTTTCGATATTTCAACGTATTTCCCCCCCGAGGCTATAAATGCCTATTTCATTGTGAAATTTGGAAGAAAATGATTTTCTATAGTTATTGCGTAATTCTTCGGTAATTTTCCATTTTAACACAAGCAACGTCTGTTTGAGACTAGTTACGGCCCTGGTTATGGGAAAAGTTTCATGTCACACCTCCATGGGGTCACATTGAACTTTCAGAATCTCTTCTGTCAATGTGTGCATGCGTGTGTATGTAATTCACCGGTTATGCTCCAATATCCTTCTGTTTTTATTTTCTTGTACGAAAGAGAAATTTAGATAATGACATAATGACACATCTTGCTACGATCATCCTTTTTACCTTCATCAAGTAAACTGGGCGTTACTAATCACAATAATTCCACATTGGCTTTGCACTTTATTCCTTGCCCTCTTGATTTCTCTTGGTTTTCTTGTTTCGCTTTAAAGTGGAACTAGAATAAGATTAATTATTATATCCCTCCTTCGTGCAAGTTTTTTTAATGGATAAATAAATGGTCGAGTAAATGTAGTCCAGGCGCATGTAAAAATAATCTATTTAAAACTTAATCATATAAATAATCTTAAAACAATGCAAACTCCTTATCAGGATATTGAAATATTTCTTCGTACCCTATTTAAGACTTAAGTAACCTCTTTCTTTTAAAACGATAAAATAGATTTTTACAAAACCTGTACAGAACTTTGTACGTATATAAAAAAAATGTGATTATCATGGAATATTGCTCAGCTTCTCATAGGATTTTGTTTATGCGTCGTAAGTAGAGGCAGATACGTTTCCACCGTGTCCAGTCCAATTGGTGTGAACGAATTTTCCATCTTGCCCGAGCAATTCGTACGTGTGTGCACCAAAATAGTCTCTTTGAGCTTGAAGCAGATTGGCCGGGAGCCTTGCCTTCCTGTAACCATCGTAGAAGGCCAAGGCGGCCGACAGAGCCGGTACTGGTATCCCCAACATCACGGTGGTCGACACCACGAATCTGAGACTGGATTGACACTTGTTCATGGTCTTGGAAAAGAAGTCGTCCAACAAGAGATTGTTCAGTTTTGGATTCTTGTCGAAGGCGACTTTGATGTCTTGCAAGAAAGCGCTGGAGAAAGAAACGAGAGCGTTTATTTAACCCGACATGCTTAACAATGAGAATTTTTACTTTGCGGACGCAAGTGTACGTACCTTCTAATGATGCAACCGCCCCTCCACATGAGCGCAATTCCACCGTAATTCAGATTCCAATTGTGAACTTTGGCAGCTTCCCTGAGCAGCATGAATCCTTGCGCGTATGAAATAATTTTGGATGCGTACAGTGCCAGCTTCAAGTGTGGGAGGAATGTAGCTCTATCCAAATCTATACTGCAGACGTGTCCCTCTAATATTGAACTTGCTTCTATTCTCTCCGCCTGAAGGGCTGAGAGGCATCTGGCGAACACAGATTCTCCGATTAAAGTAACAGGTACACCGTAGTCCAACGCGGAGATCGCCGTCCACTTTCCAGTGCCCTTCTGACCGGCTGTATCCCTTATTCTTTCCAGGAGGTAACCCTTGTCATCCTTATACTTGAGAATGTCTCTGGTTATTTCAATTAGGAATGAATTAAGCTCCTCTTTATTCCACTCGTCAAAAGTTTTACTCATTTCCTCCGGGGTTAATTTTATTCCAGTTCTCATGATATCGTAGGCTTCGCAAATCAGTTGCATATCTCCGTATTCAATTCCGTTATGCACCATTTTCACAAAGTGTCCAGCACCTGATTCTCCCACCCAATCGCAACAGGGTTCTCCATTGGCTTTGGCACAAATTGCCTGAAATACGAGAAAACGCGATAAAATTCGGCTGCTTGTGCAGAGAAAGTGTATTTGTGCGAATACTCTGAATAGTAAGGAAGAAAATACCTGAAAAATTGGTTTTATGTGCGGCCACGCCTTAGGATTCCCACCAGGCATCAGGGAAGGTCCATACCTTGCTCCATCCTCTCCACCGCTTACTCCACTACCAACAAATAATATTCCTTTTTTCTCAAGTTCTTCGGTTCGTCTCTGAGTGTCCTTGTATTCTGAATTGCCACCATCGATGATAATATCACCAGGGGATAATAAAGGCACTAATTTCTCTATAAATGCGTCCACGGCAGTTCCAGCTTCATTCGTAAAGAAGCAAGAGATAAAACATTGGTTTTGGATTTAACAAAGATCGAGCGTACATTAAATTAAAATCCCTACCTTTAACAAGCAACATGATTCGTCTTGGAAATTTGAGCTTACTAACCATCTCCTCCAAACTAAAAGCACCAATAATTTTAGTACCCTTAGCTTCGTTTTCCAGGAAAGACTTGACTTTCTCAGTAGTACGATTATAAGCACAGACCACAAATCCATGGTCATTCATGTTTAAAATTAAGTTCTGCCCCATTACAGCCAGCCCGATAAGGGCAATGTCTGCTACCCTGTGAAAAGAGTAATACGAGTTATTTGAAATGACTAGGCAAACGTCGGTGAGTATTTAAATACCAAACACTCCAAAAGTTATTTCTTCAGTTTCTTTTATTTTATTCAATTTCATACTCACTGTTCGCTCATCCTCTTCACTGTTGATAAATAACTCACACGGATGAATTAGGAATTGCCTAGAAAATTCCTGATGAAACTATGAATGAACCTCTCAATTCCTTTGCCAACTGGAAATGAACAGCTGATTAAAAAAACCAAGGGCACACTGTTCTTTCCTATTAAGCAATATCAGCCCACTCCTTCTGAGCCAATCGTGCGCCTGCTCTCTCTGTGTGCTGCACTCCAATACTAACACACGTGCAGACACGTGACGTAATTCTCCGTGCACGTGTTCACGTGAAGTACGTGCGCAATCAGAAAAATTAAAATTAAAATCTGAAAACCACAAAACCGCGTTACTTCCTTCTGAAACATTCGCGCGTTTCCTAAAGTCTGATAATTTTTCAAGATTTACAGAAGGTTTCTTTTAATACGGAATCATTTATTACGTTGATTTTGACACACCATGGAACAACAATGATCGTCGATCCTTCGCTGCAATTACAAAGAGAATTTAGGAGACCTGCGTTGATCCGTATCGTATAGTCCAACTGGGCATGTTTAATTAAATCAATTTTCAAAAATATCCTGCATCTTCACGTGCAGATGTCATGTGCACATCGGGGAATGTAAACATTCTAACAGATTTGTTTTTATCGCGAGTTTTCTCGCATGCCGCTAGATGGCGCTAATATCGAGATGGAAACTACCCCTTACGGGAAAACACCCCTTGCGATTTAGGGGTACCATTTGGAATACATACAAACGCATACTTTATACATGTGTTAGGACTTTTCACATGTAACAGGAGTTCTAAGTACGTTCATTGAACTTTTAATATGTGAAAGGAGCGGGAAAGAGTGACGGATCTCACACACACAGAGTCATCACATATACGTTTATTATTTAATTTGTGTTTGTGTCCCATTCAATGCTAGGGCGATAGAGTCTGGACTTAGCGAAGGCACTACACCCGAAACGGACATTATCTGTTAGGTCTACATCCTCTAAAGATAATTAAATGATGAGGGTTTGATTTATTTACTTAGGTACCATTAGCTAGACAAAGGCAGACAAAAGTACGAAGAGTGATAACATATCTCTGTCTCTTTTCAACTATCTGTCTGTCCTTGTCTAGCAAGTCGATGTCGCCATCTACAAAGAAATTGATGAACCCTGTAGTGACGGTGGCGACATCTTCTAAGAAATCGCTGAACCATGTAGTGACGGTGTCGCCATCTATTAGGAAATCGCTGAACCATGTTGTGATGGTGTCGCCATCTACTAAGAAGTCGCTGAACCCTATAGTGACGGTGTCGCCATCTTCTAATAAATCGCCGAACCCTCTGTTGACGGTGTCGCCATCTTTTCACAAATCGCCGAACCTTCTCTTGAAGGTGTCGCCATCTCCTAACAAATCGCCGAACCCTCTGTTGACGGTGTCGCCATCTTTTAGCAAATCGCTGAACCCTCTGTTGACGGTGTCGCCATCTTTTAGCAAATCGCAGAACCCTCTAGTGACGGTGTCGCCATCTTCTAATAAATCGCTGAACCCTCTAGTGACGGTGTCGCCATCTTCTAATAAATCGCCGAACCCTCTGTTGACGGTGTCGCCATCTCCTAACAAATCGCCGAACCCTCTGTTGACGGTGTCGCCATCGTTTAGCAAATCGCTGAACCCTCTAGTGACGGTGTCGCCATCTTCTAATAAATCGCCGAACCCTCTGTTGACGGTGTCGCCATCTCATAACAAATCGCCTAACCCTCTGTTGACAGTGTCGCCATCTTTTAGCAAATCGCTGAACCCTCTGTTGACGATGTCGCCATCTTTTAGCAAATCGCTGAACCCTCTGTTGACGGTGTCGCCATCTTTTAGCAAATCGCTGAACCCTCTAGTGACGGTGTCGCCATCTTTTAGCAAATCGCTGAACTTTCAAACCCCTTTTTAAATAAATATAATAAAATTATATACAAAAATTTATTTTCTTAGTGTGTGTCATGTTTTGAACAAATAATATTTATATTTCTAAGTTAATAGTCTCCTAATTATAGACATTATAATTGTTAACCATCTGGTGTTATTTTAGTGAATTTTTTTCCTACAAGTTCTGTAAGAGAGAGTGAGAAAGCATTGAGCCCGATCTACTTTCTCACTCTTTCCGTTCCTGACTTCACTCCCCTCGCCAACAAGCTTTGAGAATGCTTGGTCTAGTTATATATGTCATTGAGTGGATGATAGGCGTCGAACCACTTCGATCCTAGCAATTTTGTAAAAACAGGGGCACCACGTGAGGTATTGCTAGGATCTAGGTTGTCTGAGGCTCTATATTCGCATAACAGCCTTAAGGGACCGGTTCCTCCTTGCACCCCCGCGAAACGAGCCCCAACAGAAAAATTAAACAGAAAACCAAATGAAATAGCAACAAAAGAGAAGAAAAAGAAAAAGGAAAAGTAGAAAAGGCGAAGAAAAGCCTTGTAGTACTTAGTGAGAATTTTTCTAATTAATCCCACGATGGAAGTTTTTGAAGTTCTTGTAGATATCCTGAAAAAAAAAACTTAAAACATAGGTCGCACGCACTATTCGCTCGCACAATCCGCACGCATAATTTGCTCGCATAATTCGCTCGCTTTATTCGATTGTAATGATGAAGATTTCTAAGTATATTTCGTTAGTTTTTTCCCAGATGCTGCGGATCCAAAATGGTCACCGGCGCATCTAGGGCATGTACTTTTACGAAGTACTTAAAACTAAAAATTGACAATTACGCGGTTCCTATTTTGTCAATTGCAATATTCTTCATCGGTTTTTTGCCAGATACTGCGGATCCAAAACGGTCAATGTCGTATCTAGGCCAGCTAATACATAAATTTCACAATTTCGTATGAAGCTGAAATGACGTAGAGAAGAGATTCGTTCAAGTCAGAGCGCAAAATTATAATGAAAATTCAAAATTTTTACCTCTCCTTTTAACCGAGTTTCTCCCGCTTGAAAGTGACGTAGAGGTTTGTGTTGGGGATGGATGAAGTTGAAATGACGTAAAGAAGCCACTCTATGCGATGGCGCTAAGTTTCGGACTTTGCGAACACACGAACCCCGAAACGGAAATTTTCCATCGAGTTGACATCCTCTTTACCACTCTACTTTGACTGGTGTGGTGAATTCTTCGACCGGAAGTTCGAAGTCAAACTTCCAGCGAAGATCCCTAAATATTACCAGAAGAAACCGATGTCACTAGTGGGACCTTCTTTTTAACGGGGATCGTGAACCGCGTCGGGTCCAGTTTGGGTGGTTTCTATTTTCGTTATAAATAATGGTAAGAAACTATTATTATCAATAATGGAATATTTCGATAAATCGAACGAATTTCCTTTTTCACATATATTAAGGTTTTTCGAGAAAAAGGGATGTTCGTTTTGTCGAAAGATTCAAAAATGCCGAGTGGAATTTTATTCGCCACAAGGTTCATACCGAAAACGATAAGTTTCTCTGTACAATGAAAAATATGCTATATTTGTGCAATTTTTCGTAACAAATTAAATATTTGGGATAACTTAGGTTGTTGGAATAATGGATTTCTCGAATAATGGTCGGAATTTTAATCATTTTTTTGATAATCTAAACTTTGCTTGGAGATAAATCTTGAGAAATTCATCTCTTTCGATGTGCCATTCAGAATTTTTGCGTTTTATCTCTCTTGACATGATTCGCATTTTATGTACTGTATGACTTTGTTCGCAGGGGTTTGTAAAAGTAGTTAAGAACAAGCAGTACTTCAAAAGGTACCAAGTCAAATTCAAGAGGCGCCGTGAAGGAAAAACCGACTACTATGCACGTAAAAGATTGACTATTCAAGATAAAAATAAGTATAATACACCCAAGTATAGGTTGATTGTCCGTCTTTCGAACAAGGACATCACATGCCAGGTAAATATAATTCTTAAATCATTCTATAATTTATAATTCTATAATCTATCGTTGATAGTAAATGATGATCCACTCAGCTCGCTTCGATATAATGCTGAAGAAAAATAATTTGTTCCCTAATTTATTGAAATCTGAAAGATAAAGCTTTAAAGAAAAATTGCTCATTTCATATTTGAGGAGAGATGTCTTATGGATTTGCATTTCAGGTGGCTTATTCCAGAATCGAAGGAGACAAGATTTTATGCGCTGCTTACAGTCACGAATTGCCAAAATATGGAGTAAAAGTTGGACTGACCAATTATGCTTCTGCCTACTGCACTGGTCTTCTGTTGGCTAGAAGAGTACGTAGATTTATCAATTTTTTCTTATTGGGCTAAATTAAAAATTTCTATGCTCTAACAAATGATGATCCACTCAGCTCGCTTTGACGAACAATGAAGAAACTTAGTTGTTCCCTAATATATATATAAATCTGAAATATAAAACAATAGTAAACTACAAAACAAAGAGAAACAAAGTTTATCTACTAATGGTTTCAATCTTTTTCATGTAGCTTCTGAAGAAATTGGGACTTGACACTCTATATGCAGGAAATACGAAAGTAACCGGTAGTGAATACAATGTGGAAGAATTGGATGATGGTCCAGGTGCTTTCCGTTGCTACCTTGACACTGGTTTAATGAGAACTACTACCGGTGCAAGAGTTTTCGGTGCTATGAAAGGTGCTGTTGATGGTGGATTAAACATTCCACACAGGTAAATTCATTGCAGTGTTTAATACGAATATTAATGTACATATTTTTATGATGAATTATGGCACATGCGCGTCATCTGAGTTAAGATCAAAGTACACTTCACTATTGTGTTTTACAATTGTATCGTGTGCTTTGAAACCTACAAGGATTAAATAGTGTCTCTGAATCTTTCTAACTAAACTGCCACTTACGTTACTATCAAGATATTCCGTTTAAATTCATTTAATTTTGCTCGAACAACAAAAAATAGCACCAAGCGGTTCCCTGGCTATGACAACGAGTCGAAGACATTCAATGCTGATGTCCATCGTCAACACATCTTTGGTCAACATGTTGCCAATTACATGAAATCTTTGGAAGAAGAGGATGACGAGGCCTTCAAACGACAATTCTCACATTACATCAAGAACGGAATTTCAGCAAATAATGTAAGTCTGACGATCGATTTTTAATTAATTACCGTCCAACTTAAAATTGCTACAAGAACTTTTTCTTGGAAGCGTCGCAGTTGGACTACAGAAATTACAACGATTCGCAAGGTTTGATGTCGATTTTTTTTTGGACATTCTTCCTGGTTAGTTTTTGTGACATTTTAAACTCATAATTGCATGCAACTGGGTTTTGCGAAGTTTTGCATAGAAGTTACTCGAGACCTTGTTCCTCTTCTCTCTCAGATCGAGAATATATACAAGCAGGCCCACGAAGCTATTCGTGCCAATCCTGAGCACACCAAGCTCGTCAAGGAGAAGGAGCCTGTGAAGAAACGCTGGAACCGTGCAAAACTTTCTCTGTCGGAACGCAAGAATCGTGTTGCACAGAAGAAAGCTTCCTTCCTCAAGTCTCTGGAAGAAGTGGAAGCCTAAATTTCATCATTTTCTCATACTACAAACACATAAATTGCTCCTGTTACATTTTATTAAAGCATATGTATTTAGTAGTATGAGAATAAAAAGAATCGATAGTAACAATAAATAAGTGAGATTCATTTACTAAAGATACTATTAATAAATTTAAGCTAATTTATCTTTATATATATTTAATAAAAAGCTATATGAGAATATTTTCAAAAACCCCTAATGTATATTAATTTTTAACGAATATACATATAAGGTACTTTTCATTTTTTATAAAAGCCAGATAAAATTTTACGCGAAACTTCTGAAGAATTTTAATTTTTTTTTTTTTTTTTTTTTTAATTGCAGTATTAAATTTTCAAGTACAACGCACATTCGAGTGTAAACCAAACTCGGGATATGAAACACTGGCTTTCTATTTAAATATTGGCAATGACCTCTCCGTGCACGAAATATTTGATATTACTTCGATATTAATAATCCACGGTCTTTTATCCGGACCATGGAAAATAATTATGAGACTTTTCTCTCGAGAGCCGTCGATTCGAATAAAAGTGAAAAAGAAAGCTTACTTATTGGGATGTTTGCATAACTCTTCGTTCTTTTATATGGCATAGATTCGATTTATATACAAAAATTACAAAAAATTTTCACTACTCCGTAGGATTATACAATTTAAGATGTCCACGATTAAAACACTGGTAAAGGTTTGCGCTAACTTATTTTTAAACTCAAGCTAATTTTTACGTGATCGATTGAACTGATGTCCGATCTCTCTTATTCTTGCATTAAAAATTAAGCTTGAATAGATTAATGTATCCCTCGCGTGAACTTGCTGTAATGAATTGTGAAAATCAAATTTTGGAAGAAACAATTTCCAATGAGCTTCTCACAAGTGAAAACTTAGTTTTTTTTTTTTCTTGTTGACACGAATTATCTTCAATCTTTAAAATATTTTATAATCAATTAACAGCACACTCGTTAAAGAAGAACTATTAACGAAACAATGATAATCTACTTCGAGTACCAGGTAATCTAGCCTGAATATTAGCAAATGACGGGATATTTCGAACTTCGCCACGAGCTGCCACGCTCGGTGGGGACTTTAATAAACGAGCTGTGATTCTCTTGATGTCGTCCTTCGTTACAGCATCTGCAAAACGTTAATAAAAAGAAGAAAGCTGTAATCTTGCGAATCACCTTGATTAGCGGAACGATTCTAAAATTGCATATAACCGCGTATTCTCGAATCACGGTACGATTTGAATTCTTTATTACCAATGGCTTTGATGAAATACTCTGGTCTTTTCCTGGAACCAGTGGCTAGGACCTGCCTCGCGATATCTTCAAAAACCACCGGTCTTTGTTCCAGATTCATGAGCAGCATCGACTGGAGTTGTTTCTTTGCTCTCTGCGATAAAAAAAAGCGCTCTGTGAATCAGCCCCCCCTCCTTCCAGCACGATAAAGTGAAAAATGCAAAACTAACCGATAATTCGGAGTCACCGATGTGTCCTGACATTGCAACCATTTCGTCTAGAATGACTTCCACCATTTCTTTCACGTACGATGGCGTCGACGAGGCGTGTATGCAGAATAGACCGGTGTCCGCGTAAGCCTGATTGTGCGCCGTCGCACTGTACAGCCAGTGGTATCTGCAAAAAATATATTTTGACACAAGAGCGTGAATGTGTGAAAACTGAAGTATCGCGAATGTCGCCTCGCGACTTCCCTTCAACGTGTACGGCACGTACTTATTTAAAACATTGGTGTACAAACGGGTATACATGCCCTTTCCCGGACCACCGGCACTGAAACTGCCACCTCCGCCCATTATCATATTTAAGACACACATAGCTATAAAGTCATTGTCCTGGTGAGATACACCTTCCAATCCTATGACTATGTGCGACAATTCGGGTAGCCCACTGGGCCCGGCGTAGACTGGTATGTTACACTCGTCCAAAACATAACCACCGGTATATTGTGCTACGGATGTATCGACTTTTAAAGAAGGATCATTTATCACGAGACTCTTTTCTTCCTCCCAAATAGGTTTTTGCTCAACGAAATATCTAGGAATAAAATTAATAATTTGATAGTGAACTTCGAGAACACTATTTTGCCGAGAGATAACTAATAATAACCATTGGTATTTTAATACTATATAAGACATAATTACTTTTCTACAGCTTCAACCAAAGTTTTGTGTTCGATGCCAGCAGCTGCAACCACCATTCTACTTGGTGCGTAGTGATGTTTTAAATATGTAAATAAAATATTTCTGTTGATTTTTTCGATGTTTTCGGGGGGACATATTTTTGGTAGACCTAGTGTGTTATCACGATACGCAGCCTAAATATTTAGAGAGTATAAGGAAACTATCTGATTTATTTATTGAAATTTTTTTTATAAAACTTTGACTTACCGCGTGTATCATATCCATGAGAATTGGTTCTTGTTCTGGCTTACTTTCCAAAGCCTCTAATTCAAATTGTACAGTTTGTTTTGCTATACTAAGCTAAAAAGCAATTGAGCAATGAGCATGAAATTTCTTTATCTATAAAATCCAGCAAAGTATTGAGAAACATTTCATTAAACTTTCAATAAAATTATGAACGAACCTCCTCTTCCGTAATTCTAGGTCTTAGAGTAATATCGGCTAATATTTTAGTAACAGTGTCTATACCCTTTCTCTCTGCAGATGCAGCGTATATAAATGTATCTCTAGCCGCTTGGCAGTCGCAAATACCTCCATGTTTTTCCATTGTAAGCATTATATGATCTTTACTATCAAATAATTTAGTTGACTGTAAAAATAATCCATTATACATTTACCAATCATTTAATAATACCAAGGACCAACAACGTTACTTAACCCATACTTAAAGTTTTGTCATAAAATCTTACATTAAATGCTAATTTTTCAAGAAAATGAGATACGCCGCTTGGATATGCAACTTCATACCTCGGACCAGAATCGATTAATACTAAAAATAACCAAAATGCCATATATATTTCTTAGAATCACTGAAAAGTCATTTAAACAAAAACTTATATTTGCTACTCTAAATTTAATTCACCTCCGACAGTACAAAATTGACCAAAATGATTTTCTGATGCAACCCTCAAACCATTCGATAAAACTGTGATTTGAGTTTCCTGATCATATTGTTTTATCGTAGAATAAACTGGTTCTGGTAAATCTGGTAAAGGCTGTGATAAAGGTGGGAATCTAGAAGAGGGTATATTTCTCGTACCATTATCCGATATCTTCTCTGCAGCAAAATTACATCGTTGCAGAAGATTTAAGGTTTTTGGCTGTGAGCTGCAATAATATTAATAATCATTGCTAAATGCTTTTACTAAATAAGGCTGAATCATCATAGATGCATATTCATTTAAGACAGACAGACAGTTTACAAAAAAGTATATAATATAATTAAACATGAACTTATATATATGAAAAAAAATATATAAGGTTAGGATTTCACTAGTGACTTTAGAAATTTATAACAGGATACTTACTAATTTTTAATTAACGAGAGGAAGTGCGTTTGTGGAGCTTTACTTAACATTTTCGAGTTCTTAACAGTAATAAATTTTCAACCTTTGAATTAATTTTTCCTACTCCTTGACCTACAAAACAAATTCAAAAATTACTAGTCCCTAATATCATGAACATCGCGCCTCTAGTGATATCAGGGATTACATTTTTGTTTCTCAATAAACACTATGATAAAAAAGGAAAATGTTCTATATTTATTTACATATATAAATTAAACAATTTTTGATCCACACTAGACCACTGGCACTTCATAGTTTGATACAGGTATATAAAAAAAAAAGCATAAAAAATTACATAATTATATAAAAATTACAAGCAAGACGAAGCATGGGATTGATTAATTTTAAGTTTCAGGTAGAAAAGTGGTGAAATGCTTTAAAAGCATTCCCTTTACAACCCCTTAAATTTATGAAACATTATTGTCATCGTGACACTTTGTAGTTGTGTTGCTTTTTTTTATCGCTCCATCAACATTTAACATAAATTGTGAGTGAAATCTAATGCTATCTCCAATCTTCTCTAATGTTACACTCTATATCGGATAAGGACCTCATTTATGCCAGTGAATGAGTACATACTAATATTTGTATATTATATATTATAATTAAAAGAAACTCAATTATAAAAGATTTGCGTTTATTTTGTATAAAAAAGGTAAAAAATCATTATTATATATACATAATCATACACATAATTGAGATATCTACAAGAGATACTTATACTTCTAATTACAGATGCATCCTTAAACTCTTATTCTGGAAATGGGGTCGGATGGGGGATGAGGCACCCCTATTGTCCCCTTGATGATTTTAAGAAGCAAATCTGTCGTGGCATGGGATCTAATGACTTTTGATTATGCCAATTGCCCCACCGCTATTAACTCGTGGGACTTTCGTAAACGATAAGCCGAGTTAATTATTATGTAGTGAATGTTGAATCGTCCAGAGTTTCCGTGTCGGAGTTGCTCTCGGCAGCGTCCACAAAAGCCGAAGACAAATCACCGGATAGTTTGCTCACCGTCTGAGAAGTCACATCGTACATAAAGATTTCCTTGTCCCCGTCTTCCGCATCTTTCGGTCTGCGAAGTATAAAATACCATGTAATAAATCATTTCGCCTTTAGCTAGAGAGAGATAGGCAGATAAAGAGAGAACCACAGAAAGAGCGAAAAACATTTCTCCGGCACAAAAGACAATGACCATAAATAAAACTCTCTCTTTCTCCCTCGTGATTTGGGTAAAGAGACTTTTGTGTCGAGAACTACTCAAAATTTGGTCACCGAAAAAGGAAAGGTAAAACGGTCCCTTTGCTCATTACCGGTGAGACTCGACATAATGGCTGATGGTAGGGTTTTACTTTGCCAGGTATTACGCTACAATGGTTCCAATGAATAGAACCTGCTGAGAGATGACTTTTCTTACGCTACTGTTACATGGAAAAGCACGTGTTTGCAGATGGAGCGAGAGTCTCGGGGAAGAGAGAATTTTCGACGATTTACAAAAGAGGATGATGCTAACGAGAGGACCCGAGGGATTCGTCGGAATGCGGTGTAACGAGCCAGAGAAGAATTCTGAGGATATTTCCGAAGAGTTTCGAAATCGAGGGAAATCAACGAGGAGGTCAACGCACCCGGCGATACCACCCCCGCGAGTGTCTCCTCTCCGCACGGGGGGGGGGTGTCCCCTCTCTCGTGGTGGCACCCGTGTTTGGGACTGCGAGATTGGTAAAACGATGCGTCGACGAGCACGAGCGACGCGCTAATGGGGACTCTGGTCTACGAGGTACTTACTGAGTGACGAGGAGAACGACGGATTGCCTCTGCGGATCGGTTTGACTTTCTTGCTCCAGCCACTTCTTGTAGTTCTCCGCCGTGGGTTTCTTGACGAGTTGCTTGAGCGTCTCGCCCGCTAGAAATCGAACAGCCTGGACGTCGCTGATCTTCTTGGATTGCCTGGCCTCGAGCTCCTTCTCGTCTTGAAAGTTGTAGTCGACGGGCGCCAGGACCACGACGCTGGAGATCTTGCGGCCGTTCAGCTCGGGCACATCGGGAATCGGAAAGGAAGCGCCGCTCACCTTGAGCGGAAGGTATCGATTGTATTGGGCAGAGTCTCGCGTTCCCACAGTCACCGGTTTGAGCCTGGTGGCATCCTCGCGTATGTGCTGATCGGCAACGGCCTGGCCTTGGTCCGTATTGGGATCGAAGCGGACTACTTTCATCTCGACGCCTCCGGGGCGCAATGTAGCCTGCTCGAACTTGGAGCTGGCGGCGACCGGCTTCTTCGCAGTCCCATCGGGCTTGTGGCCGACCCTCTTCAGGATCGAAGGCACCGGCTCGCTGGCGGAGACCGCCGCGGCGCCTCCGGCCCCATAGAAATTCGCTAGCGCCTCCGGCGGTAATTTCTCGATCGGTATGTCGCCTACCTTGTCGTAATCCAGAATCTGGATATCCGCGTTGCCTAGGATGCCGGAGCTGAGCAACTGCTCGCGTATGTCGTCCGGCACCTCGTCCGGTAGGCTCGCGATGTTCGCCTTGATCTTGGCCTCTTTTTTCGGGGACAAGGTCGTTGTCGTCGGGGCTTCCGTCGTGGTGCTGGTGCTCGGGGACGTGCTCACAGCTGTGGCGGCCGTAGGAGAAACCGTCCTCACGCTTGACGCAGAATTGTAATTTTCCAGCGGACTAACGGGCGTAGCGTAGATCTTCTGATTAGGATTCTGATTATTTTGGAATAGCGACGTCGGTCTTTCCCAGATGGACTGCTGCTGCGCCAACGATTGCTGGGTCGACGCGTGGACCCTCTGCGGTTGTTGCTGATGTTGCTGCTGCTGTTGCTGCTGCTGATGCTGAGGACTCTGAAGACTCTGCGAGAAGAACTGTTGCTGATTCTGGTACAGTTGTTTCTGCTGCTGCTGCTGCTGGTGCTGCTGTTGAAGATTGTCAACCGGATAATGATTGGCCGGAACCCGAGACTGTTGACGAGTGCTGTCCTGCAGGGCATTCTGCTGCTGAATCGGGAACTGATGATTGTGCGGGATATCGGGGAAGGAGGTAGGCTGCAAGACTGCCGTGCTCGGCGGGAAAGGACCGGGATGCAGAGGATTTTCTCTAATGGCGTAGTGCTGCTCCAATTTGGGCACAGCTTTCAAAATTTCTCCGGACGGCCTTTGAGGAGCCTGACCTTGTAGCGGCAACTGCGCGAGATTTTGATTGAACTGCGCCTGGTTGTACTTGAGCTGTTGCTGGTAGCGCTGCTCCTGCAGGAGCTTCTGCTCCTGTTCCTGCTTGCGCCTCCGTTGCTCCTGCAGCTTCTGCTGTTCCTGGTACCGCTGTTGCTCCAGGAGTCTCTGTTGCTCGATGTGCCTCTGCTGTTCCACCTGTTGTTGTCGCTGTTGCTCCAGCCGCCTCTGCTGTTCCAGCAACCTCTGATGCTCCTCGAGTCTCTGCTGTTCGTGTTGCCTCTGATGCTCCCGTTGCTTGAGCAGTTCCTGCTGACGTCGTTGCTCGTGGTACCTCTGCTTCTCCTGTTCCTGTTGCTGCTGCTGTTGCTTGAACGAGAACTGTTGCTCCGGACCGTAACTGACACCCTGACCGAGAGGTTGGTTCTGCAGGTTAACGGCCTGACTGGACACCGACAAGGTGGGCGGCAGTCCGGGCTGCTGAGGATGATTGATGCTGACCCTGTGGGGTGGACCGAAGTTGTTGAACGGCGCGCGTTGCTGCACTTCCGGCAGACCTTGGATGGTTATCGCCGGTCGTTGCGTTCTCTGCGGATGATTCCTGATCTGAGGTGGTCCGAACTGCTGCTGCTGTTGCTGCAGGAAGTTGAATGGGACCGTCTGTTGCTGATGTTGTTGAAGCGACTGCTGCGGCGGGAAGGAATTGACGATTCTCTGCTGCGGGAACGCCGGGGGTAGTCTGTGCTGGACCGGCTGAAGAGGTTGATAAGGTCCGTGCTGCCTCTTGGGGCTTCCGGGCGAGACCACCGCCGGTTGCGGCTTCGGCGGCGAAGTCGGCGGCGGCGGACCCGCGTCGCTCCTCTTGCTGTGAGCATTGGGGGGCAGCTGCTCCGATCCGAAGGTCACCCGGATGCCGCTGCTCCCCGAGTGGTAGACTTCGCTGTCCGGCCGTATTATAGCCCTGAGCGTGGTCGACGGCTCCTGAGGAGCCGGAGTAGCCGTCTCTACCGGCTCCTCCGCGTAAGCCGGCGCAACCTCCGGTTTGATCTCCTCGTGCTCCTCCACGGGGGTCAAGGCCGGCACCGGCGGGTCGTAGACCACCCGCGACTTGCCGCCCGCCCCGTAGTCCTTCTTCTTCTCGTACTTGACGTAGAACACCTGTATCGGCTCCTTCGTGGGCTTCGGGGGCGGCGGCGGGGGCACCGGGGTCGGCAAGGACTCGTTCGACTCCTTGATGATGATCTCGATGATCGGCTCCGGCTCCGTCGGGTAGTAGCTCAGCGGGGTCTCCTCGTAGATGGCTTGGTCGTCGCTCTTGGCACTCGCCAAGGGGTTGTAGAGGGGGTCCCTCTGGGAGTACTGGACGATCGGTTCCATCTGCACCGCGTACGGAGGAGGCCTCCCCCCCCGCCTTGGGTAAAACGAGGCGGTTTGCTGCCTCTTATCCCGACCGCCTTTCGCCGCTTCATCCTTGGCGTGGGTAGCAGAGGCGAGAACCGCCACCGCCAAAACGATCTGGAAGCCAAAGCCGATTCCCCGTTAGAGATCGCGTAGCCCGCGGTGATTTTCGCCGAGCGTCGAACGACGACCGCCGCCATCGCCGTCGCCGTCGGCCCCACGCGCGCGGTCTGACTAACCGAGTGACCCGATTTTAATGAGACGAGAGAGGATATCCTGGCGGGCCTTAAGAGGCTCGTCGATTGTTATTCTCTAGCGATACCGAACGGATGGTTGGCTACCTCCCCTCCCCCTGCCAAGGTAAAAGATTCCGAGTTTTCTCTGAATACGGCGAGACCGAGTCGGCGTTGAGATTGGAAAACGAGATGTCGATCCGTTCCCGGATCGAGTGGATGGAGAAAGAAGAACGAGGATCTCGAGGGAGAGAGAGAGAGGGAGAGACAGAGAGAGTAAATTTGGGTTTTAGATTCACGGGGCCGCGTTTCACCTGGGGAATTTGGTAACGATGTTGCTCTTAGCATACGTGAATATGCTAAGGGGACCCGTGGCCGAAACTCTAGCGAGACAATGGCATCTTTATCAGCCGAATGAAGATGAAAATAGGTTAATCGCTGGAGGAGCGCAATTCTCTCGGCGCGTTTTTATTCTCTGTCGTAACTAACGAAGCGGAGCGCTACCCGCGCGCGCGCGCGTAATTACGAGCTACAATGAAGAGCGTTGCGATATAAAATATAAGAAGTTTCCACGGAAAGGGGCCTTATTATCTTTCTCTTTCCAACGCGGCTCGACGGTCCGTTGATTTAACGCGCGTGGAACGAGCGTTCAATTTATTTATTTGATTCGAGTAATAAGCGAGGAGCTCGGTCAATCGCGATAATCCGCGACGGAGGAGCGAGAAAAAGCGGCTGGCGAGGAAAGCGAACGCCGTCGGCTGATAACCGCGCGCCGAGTGGCCAAGAAAGTGTCTGACGCTGTAAAAACAGCGGAGGAAAGTGTCTGGTGCGAGCGTTCGCCGCGCGAAACTCCGAGAGACCTGCGAAACCTTCGAAACCGTCCAAATTCCCGCGAGACCCTCGCCGAAGACGCGTCCACCAAGGTCACCGGCGTTGGCCGCGTTCTCCAGAGTTTCGCGCTGCCGGTCGGGTGCCCCCGGAAATTGGCGTGACCTTGAAGAGCAATCGGTGAAAAAGGAAGCGAGGAGAGTTGGTCGACGAACGCGAGCGATTACGATGAAAGCGCGAGCGTTTTCTCCGGTTGTCCGTAGGAAACGCACGCGTCCGTCGAGGGTCCAACCCCTCGACACGCGGACGGCGACGGTCATCGTCGGCGGAAGGTAGTCCGGAACTCGATAATTACCAGTTGCAGGTAGCGCATGGCAATCGTCGGGTGGACGGACGATCGGACGGGTGGAGGAGCTTGTTCCCGAGCTCCCGATGGCGGTGGTGTCGTCGTTGGCGGCGATGACGCTGGTGAACCTCGGCGACTACTTCCGGGTCACACTCGACCGACTCCACGTGTCGTAAAATGTTCGGCGTCGATAGCTGGTGCTAACTCGCGGTAAGCGACATGGTACCGCGTCGGAGGTGAGCAGTGATGGACGGCGTAGGCTGAGGCTCGCGTGTCAACTGAGGCCAGATTGGAGGCAGAGGTCCGGTGCCTCCCTACCAGGAGGTACCACCACCTGGAGGAGCGGAGAAGCTCCTCTCTCTAATAGCGCGGACGGTGGGGCACCTTTCTCCGAGGCCGCGGCGACGTGGCTCTGCCAAGCGGATGGCGGCGGTCGGAAAAAAGTCAAGCGTGAAAAGAGGAGAGGAGAGGAGAGGAGAGAAGGGAAGGAGCGAGGTGGAGAGAGGAGACGAAGAGGATCGAAGACCGCGAAGGTGCCACGCTTCCGTCGTCGACTTTCTTTAATCCTCGGCGGTGTCGATTATGCTCGGCCGTCACTTTTCCATTGACCTCCAAGGCCCATCGAAACCGAAACCGCCTGACTGCGCTTCCGCTTTGAGCATATCGACCTCCCCATGTTCCTCCGGAAGAGACCGATGGTTAGATGATACCCTGACGATAGGTACTCGCCGGTGCCTTGCGCGCTCTTCCCCGGTTGGATTTGAACAGCGCTGTAGGAGGGATCATCCCTCGTTGAACATTGACCGCCCCGGGTGGAATTTGTTCACTTTCGACGGGGAACTTTGGAGCGTTGCGCAGTTCTCGCTGGATTTAGCCAGTTGCGTAACTCTCGCTAATTGCAAGGCTGCCGGGTTTTTCGACGGGTCGTAATTCAAGTGTGTGTGTGTGTGTGTGTGTGTGTGGTAAACGGTCTCTTCTTCCGCGGTGCGAAGAAGATGGCCGCCATTGAGCGCCGCTTTTCCCTGCCGACCTTCAAGAGGCATCGAAACTGAAACCTGCCTACCTTTCTTCTCTTCCCGAGGCCATCCTCCGGTGAGGATTCCACATATTATTCGGTGAAAGAGTCGATTTGTTACCAGTCGTGCACGTACTCGTTGATACTTTCGCTAAGGTCTACCAGAACAGGAGTAGAGGGGAGTAAGAGTCTTCCTCCTCCTTCTCCTCCTGCTCCTGCTCCTACTTCTTTTCTATTTGTTCTTCTCCTGCTCTTCTGCTTCTTCTAGTCGTTAGCGGAGGTTTTCGCGAAAAATCTCGAGTTCCCTGTACGCGGCGATCTTGATGAACTCGTCCGCCATTGGACGGAGGAAGAGGGAGAGGATATAAAAAAAGAAGTCGCGTAGCGAGGAAGCCGATGGTCTCTCACAGAAATCGAGCGAGCTCGCGAGTGCTAATTATGACACGATTACAATTCCGATCCCGTCGCTCGAATTTCGCAAGTGGCACCTACGCTCGCTCGTCTTGGCCGCGATTGCGCGTGCTCCGCGCTCGATTTTATCTATTCTCTATGAAAACGTAGCCGGCAGCGGCAACAGCAACGGCAACAGCAGCAACAGCAATCCGCGCCACGGAAAGAAGCGTGTGCCTACGTTACGAAAGGCACTAGACCAGTTAAATGGGATGACCTGGTAAAAGTTGCAAAAGCTCCCGCGTGATGTAAATCGCTTGCGCAATCTCTCGGCATCACAGATCATCGATACCGATCCCCGGTGCCTCTTCCTGGGTGCAACCGAGGTAGAAATCGATTGTCACGGGACGACTTCTCTCATTTTTCTCGGCGGCTCCTCCCGCGTCGGCGGGATCTTTGGAGAAAGGTATAAGGGTGCCCCCAGGTGCCTCCAGGTGCCCCCTAGGGAGGGGGCACCTGGAGGCACCTGGGGGCACTTGCGGCAGAAGCGTCAATTTCGAAAGTCGTGAAATTCGACGAGTTCCACCTAGGCTCATTGATATTTAGCTACGATTCTCCTGGCCGGTGCCTTCCTGGCCGGAGGAACTGGCGATGGCGTTTGGCGAGCATCCAGCACCGTCGAGATTCGAGACGGCACGAGACGAGACTCGACGCGCGTCCTACTTGGTAACTTTCACTTACGTCGGCGTAAAAGATCCAAATAGCTCGAATATGACGGCTGTAAAAAGCCAGCGGTCAGTGATCCATTCGCGAATGCTCGTCCGAGCGTCGGGCCGATCGATGGTCGATCGTTAATAACGCGATTTCGCAAAATCCGCGCGATTGCTTCATTCGTCCGATCCGTGAAAAGCCCCGGGAAAGGTGCCGTTGGCACCTCGTTCCCTCACGTAACGTTTCGTTCCGTGAATTTTTATGCTTCGCTACGCGCGCCGGCTTTTTCCACTCGGGCCAGCCGACCCGGTAGCGGCGGCACCCGGTGATTCTCGCGGTGATCATCGTCATCGTCGCCTCGTTTCCGAGGGAAGTGGCCGGTGCCCCGCGTAGCTCGCCACAGCTTTTCCAGAGGTTTTCGGCGACCCTCGCGGGGCACCCACGGGGGGCATCGACGAAGACGATTCATCCCCATCCGGTTCTGCTCCCACACGAGAGCGCAACTCTCCCGTTCGCGAGCGATAACGTAACTGTTGAAGAGTGAAAGTGCTGTAAAGTAGGACGATGTGGAACAACGCGCTGCTTGCTTCTATAATTAATAAATAAAGCGAACAGACCTAGCAAACGTTCCTAGTCGGCAAAAGTTAGAATTCGACGAGGAAGGAGCCGGGAGAGACCTTGAGGTCGAGGAGAGAGATGCTGCAAGATCCAGATCGGTGCCTCTGGTGAAGGGAAACTGGCTCTCCCTCCCTCCCTCCTAAACCTTTTCCTTTTTCCCTTTTTCCGTTCGCACACAGAGTGCCTCTGGACCAACCCCCTTGGTAGAAGGACCCTTTCTCCGGATTGCAGTACCTTTTTCCTCCCTGTTTTTTCTCTCTTTCTCTAGGAGTTCCGGCACCTTCTTCTTCATCATCCCCTCGGACTCCTCGCTGTGTTTCAACCTCGTCGTCTTTCAACCGATACGCTTTGCAAACTGCGTTATATAATGTTGGTGTGTGCGTACGGCGTATTATTTAAAAATTTACTTTCCTTTGCCTTGCATTTATTGTGTACTTTCTACTTCGGCCAAATGTCATAATTCAAGGATTATACAAGAGAGTCCTTCGAGGCTGGAGGAGACTCGAGGTTTTTGATAATTTTCAATGACCTCTGCATTCATCCCGGTTTTCTACTTTTTCCCATCTCTCTCTTTTTCTCTCCACTCTCTTCTTTCCTACGCGACGAAATCTCTCCGGTGTTCTTTTCTTTAATAAGAGTCTTACACGACTCGAATTCTCCCTGGCAAAATGCGCACTTTACTGTTTGTTCCCAGCTGATTTATGTGTTTTTCTGTTCCTGATTCAATTTCACTGCGCGAACACACTCTGCAATTAAAACTGATAGCAGCTATGAGACGAAAACAAAATAGGAGCATGGTTCAACTTTCGCGGCTGTTTCAGTACAGCAATGGCCTCGGTTGATATTGTTGGATGCTCCTGTAAAACTTGCGGCAAAGTTTACGCAACTGTTGATCAAATTTTTCGCATCTTAGACATTTACGGCTGGCTCCTTGACGCTTACGTGGTAGTAAGTAGCGATTGGTTAATTAGCAATTAGGGGATGAAAGGCAATTTGAATTTAAAGGCCAGCATGAACAACCAGTTATGTAGAAGATTTCACCTTGATGCAGAGGGCTCCATTTAACACGTGGCATAACACACAGATGTCCAATTGTTGTAGCTTATGCGAGATTGTTAATGTTAATTTTTTCATAGGACTTTTTTCAAGATGGACTGTGGGAAAAATTACCGAAAAGCTGGACAAATGTTTTGCAGGATGTATCGCCTGAGGAGTTTGCGGTATGGTTGATGGAAGGAAAGTGGTGCGTTTTTAGCATCTATTGGTGAAAAAGTTGATAAGCCTCTGTTCTTTTGTCAATTCCTTCAAATCCCACGTTATAATGCTTTGTTCCTCTTTAGCAAAAGAGTATGGCCTCTGTCTTTATTGGCTCTGCGTCAAGCAGTTAACGTTCTTCAGATATGCAGGGATCATTTACATCCGGAGAACATTAAATGCTCCAAAGAGTCCATGAATGAGAGTAAAACGGCGGATTTAGATTCAAACAATTTGTATGATAACTTCAATAAGCAGTTTATAAAGCGTATTAAGCAAAAGAAACAGCACGAGATACAAAAGATAGCAGAGGTGAGACGATTACAATGGAGACTCGGAGTTGAAAGTAGTTTAGATTAGATTTGTAATCTCTATATTTTATTGGCTCTCTGTAGGTTTGCGTAAAATGTGCAAACGAAGCTAAGACTAAGTGTGTTGTAGATATTGGAGCAGGTATGGGTCATTTAGCTCGTGCATTAGCTTTTAAATATGGCTTGTACGTAACTTGTATCGAACAGGAACAATTCTTGAGTCAGCAAGCTAGGTATTGATTTCTATTGTCTACTAGTACAGTGCGGGTACGGTGTATAGATTGCGTCGAATGTAATATTTTAATTAGTTCTCATCCATCAGGAAGTACGACAAGGAGCTGATTAACATAATGCTTAAAAAAGTGCCTGATTTTTATTGTAAGAGTCCAACACACATATCAACTAAACTAGAGATTTGTGATGATAAACAAAGAAACGTAGTTAGGCAATTGGAAAATACATTTGTAAATAATTTCCCACTGAATGGACGATCATTTGGATTTGGCCTAATAGGATTGCATCCATGCGGAGATTTAACACCAATATTACTGCAGATTTATGCGTCCGAGGGAAAAGCTAAATTCATATGTATCATTGGATGCTGTTATATGAAATTAACTTTAGAGTTAGTATTAAACTTATTAGACTTTCACCACTCGAAACTGGTCCAATTTGCAGAGATGATAAAATGAGTTTTCAGGCCTACAAAAAATAAAGAAAGGGGTTATCCACTGAGCAGTTATCTATTAAAAAAAAGAAATAACAAGCTATCTTATGCTGCATTAGAAGTAGCTTGCCATGCAATTGAAAAACACTGTGATAAACTAAAGAATGCAAATTACGATAATTTGATAGTGCACGCATACAGAGCTGCATTAGAAACTATTTTAATAAAAAAGAGCATAAAACTAAAACGGACTCAACTGAGAAATGTTAAAGTTAAAAATAACTTGAGCTTCGAAGAGTAAGTAGTGCAAGCGAATAATTTGTATTTGAAGTAAAGACTAATCCTCTTATTTTAGATACTGTACAAGCGCAACAGTGGATCTAAGTCCAGAAGTCAGGCCAGAACCGAAAGAGTACGTGTCCACAGAAATTTCAGAATATCTGAAATCCTGGCAGAAAGTCATTGTCTTCAGTTCTCTACGCCTGATACTGGCATGCCTGGTGGAGACTGTTGTGCTTCTGGACAGATTCTTATTTCTCTCCGAAAGGAATCTCAATCCAGTTTTGAAGCCACTGTTCGATCCCAAGATCTCTCCTCGAAATTTCGTGTTAATGTCAGTGAGGAAACCTGATTAAAACTGTTTTTCCTCCAGGACCAAAACGTAAAGAATATATTTTATCATAAAGAGATAAGCATGCGAGATTCTATAAAACCGCTCCCCATTCCAATGATCATGAAACCTAGTTTACTGCTAAACTTAAGATCTAGCTCTTCCTGCTGACCCGATCAACGGTTTTCTCTAAAAAGTCTGAAAAAAACGCAAGAGTTCCATTCGAATATCGCGGCATTTCCAGCTTTTTTACGATCGTTCTTTGTTCCAAGCCAAAGAACTCGGTTCTCGCTTGGCAACCAATCGGAATCGAGTAACAGCGTTGTTGGCGGGAAATTGCGGTGAGCTGAGAATGCGCCTTGAGCGTCGGCTGCGATAGGGAGAGAGGGAGAGACCGGATCAGAGCCACGAGAGCGAGAGAGTAAGGAGAAGGAGAGAGCAGAGGGAATTTGACGAAGTATCGACGCTAGAGTGCGCAGGAGCTGTGAATATCGTTGAGAAGGGTATCCGTTGACGTTCCTCTGGTGAGGTGATCCAGTTTCCCTTAAGCCGCTTTCGAGTGTTTGTCTGTTCTCGTCGCGAACGCGTCGTGTCCTACCGATTATTTTCTCCTTCCCCCCCTCCCCGTCCGCACACGAGATCGTCGACACGGTAAGGCGAAACATTGGAAAACCGGGAGACACAGAGAGAGAGGGAGAGAGCGAGCCAGCGACTAAAAGACAGAGAAAGAGAGAGAGAGAGAGAGGGACAGACAGACAGACACAGAGGAGAGAGAGAGGATAGCCGATGAGAGAGACGGAATTCTAGGCAGAAGCATAAAAAAAGAAAAGGAGAGGGATAGGGGGAGATAGAGAGACATAGAGAGACATAGAGAGAGAGAGAGAGAGAGAGAGAGAGAAAGAAAGAGAGGGAGAGAGAAAATCTAGAGATAGAGAAAAAGATAAAGAATAGCCTCCACGAATCTCGTGTGGAGCACCGAGTGCACGCAAATTAAGTCGCCGGTGCTTGACCAGGATGGCGTTCAACGGAGACGGACCGCACTCGAAGAGGCAGCGACTCGAGGAATCGGGGCACAGGGTGAGTACCTGAAACGGCAAGTGCGATGGACCCTGTGCGAGAAGTCGGCGTTGTGCCTGGGACGGGAGCTTTAGGTGCCGCGTTGTTTCGGGCTAGGCAAGGAGAGGACGCGTGTGCTCGAAAGATTTGCGGGCTCTATCGGACTGGAGGAGGTGGAGAGAGGGGTGGGGAGGGGGCTGGTCGCCATTTATCCGGTCGCTTTACCCGTATTACCACCGCCGCCGCGTCGAAACAATGGACGATGCGCGCGCTCTCGGCCTGTCTCGTGCCTTTGCGTCTCGGTAGAGACTCGCCGTCTTGCACGTCGTCGCCGTCGCGCGAAACCTCCGCACGACAACCTGTTATCCGGAGCAGGATCGCGGGCGAGCGCGGTAGCTCACCCGCGCATCGCGTGCTTGGGCTGTGGAAGAAACGTCGTCGTCGACGGCTCCAGTCCACCGGGGAACGAGGACCGCGCGAGGAAGCCGTCGGGGCTGCGCGCGACCTTGTCCCCGGCCAGGTGGATAACGAGGAAGGAAGATAGGGGGGCATTTTTGGGTCCGTCAGGCCCCGGTGTATGCTTTGTTGCGTCGCGAGTGCTCCAGGTCGAACTTGCATCGAACCTTTGCCCGAGCCTTCACCAGGACACGAGTGTGATACTCCGTGAGAGGACACCTCGTCGTTCTCCCTCCCCTTCCCTTGGTTCCTTGATTTGTTGGCTCCTTTGTTGGTTGGCCTCCTGACCTGGGGTTTCAGCGGGAGGTTGCCTCGCGTGGTGCTGCAAGTGCGACTATCTCCTCGCGGAGGATTTTCCGTGTGCACGCGGTGACCCCTGGTGTCCCGCGGGCACCGCCGACGATAACGCCAGTCCCTCGAACGCGATTGATTCGTCGGCCTTGCGACGGAGTCCGATCGAACTGGCACCGCCACGCACGCGATACCTCGCTCGCATTCCCCGCGTGCGAAGGAAGACGTTGCCTTTGGCGTTTCCTCTCTATTGGTGCAACTGGAACCGCAGGAAACGCTGCACTTGCTATTCGGGGGAGCGACTCGCTCCTATCGATCCTGTTCCGCGCTAGCGGCAAGATCGTCGTCCTTTTTCGCTCGCGCGTTCAAGTTCGGAGTAAAGTTCGCGTTTGTAGCGAGAGCGCTCGCAGTCGCTTCTGAATTTCACTCCGAGAGATCGGCCTATGGCCAGGCTCCATGGTCTCCGCTGCTACGTCGCTCTAGCTACTTCCATGGGGTTTGGCCCTGATCAAATTTTCATGGGCGTCGCGGATGTGGCGGGTACACGTGATCGCGTCTCTTTACCTTCTTTGTCCCGTCCACAGTTCCGAGTAGAGCGTGGACGGTAGAAGTAGTCGACCGGAAGAGTACTTCGTATCGTCGTTATATCCGTTTGAAATCGAGACCAAGGGCCTGAGTTTTGGACCATACGAGGTTCGCGTATCTTTATTATCGTTGCTGTAATCGCACGTGCGCTCTGACCCTACGTGCGTGTGTGTCTGTGAAATTAGGATTAATCTGGCCAGAGAGAGAGAGAGAGAGAGAGAGAGTTGCACTTTCGGTCCAACGTCAGTCGAACATTCTCGATAGGAGCACAATAGTGCCGAATGTATCCGGCAAGGGTTGCGAAGGTACGGACATGATGATAATGCAGTCATTAAGCCGTAATCTCTAGCTACACGTACCGCTCGCATCGTCGTTGAATCACACACGCATCGTAATACACCGACCTAAAGTTACCTTTATGGCGACGTTGCCACGTAAGACCCGCTTGCAAGCGTACCTTGCATACCTTGTTATTCAGGCCGGGAAGTTTCAGTGCCATTAAAATCACCGTATCATTTGATCCGACCTAAAGAAACTGTGTGAAACCGGTGGAGGGTCCCTCTACCCACTCCGGAGTGCTTGTACCTTGTACACTCCGCTAACACTCCGCGCTGTATCTAACTCGCAATTGATACACCTTGACGAATAATCACAGGATATAGCTGTTCGCGCTCAGGCGTACAGTCCCGGCAAAAAGTGGAGTCTCCTCGAGTCCCGCGGTTATTCTCAAGGTTCGACAAAGCTCTTCGCTTTCTCAACGCGACACGTTTCTCGGTGATCGAAGGCACCCAACTTTGGGTGTGCTACGGACACCCTACACAACATTCTCCAGGTATTTTCGGAGTAGTTTTATCACCCAGCGTAAGACCATCGACGGAAGCCTCCTCGGGCACGTGTTGCCAGAGCGTTTTATCGATTGGCGCTGGCCGCGAAGTCGCTTCAGCGGGAAGAAGCGTGGGGAAAAAGTCGATGCACGTGGTTTCAGGCGCATTGATTAATGCGTGAGATGCAGAAGCGAGAATTTTTAAGTGATGTCCGCAGAAGCGAATGACAGATAGGCTTTTACTTGCGCTACCGGAACGAATCCGTCGGGGCGAGCTCTGCCAACGCAAAGTCAAGCCGTCTCTCATGCTGGGAGACGGTGTCCGCTCGGATCTCGGTGTGTCATGCCGACCGAAATATCTTTACCTCGATACCTTTGCCACGCACGGCACTATAACGCACTCTAACGCATCCGTGAGATCTGTCTGAATGTATCTCCGTGACACGGGCGCACCGCGATGTACCGCGAAAGCTGGACTTTATTCAAAACAAGCTTCCATTGTCATGTAGATGCTGATTGGAAAAGAATCGGTGTGTCAGTCGGCAATTTGTTCGGTCGTTATGTCACTTTGACACTCGCCTTTCAATCACGAGAGTCATGAGAACGTTGCGCAACGACCCCGGCGGGGTGCCTCTCTTCCTTTTCCCGACGCCTCGTCTCTCGATACTCTCGTCCTAATGTTTCGGCCGGCTCCTCGAGATCCCACACCCCGCTAAAAAGCGGAGGCGTGTAAAAGCATTTGTGAGAAGAAAGTACCTCGCGCGCGCACAGTCGTGTCCTTCCTTCGCTACGCAGTTATTTCTGGTACTTGGATCTCGGAAAATAGCCTCACAGAAATAAAAGCTCATTCTCGTTAGTGCAGACATTCCTTTGCGAAGCGAACTTTAAAAAAACGGCCATTACGTAATTCGAGTACGGTAGAGGATTGAGAGAGAGAGAGAGAGAGAGAGAGAGGCGGAGAGCTCCGTCGTAAAACCTCCCGGAAGATAATGATTTTTAATGGTCGACGCGAAATAGGAACTTGGCAGGATTGGCGGAAGGAGTACGTTGCAGCAGCGCCGCTTTGAATCTCTCGCTGAATTTAATAATGAGATTCTGAAGGCGCGGCGCAGGCCCTTCCGGAGCAAAATAAATAGGATAAATTATGACGTCCATCGTTCAGCGTTAATGCCAGCCGCGTGTTAACTTTGTTCTAAAGTAAGCAGCGTGCGAAATGTGGCGTTAATGCCGTTTCAACCCCGTCCGCGTGCGAGATCCAACGATTTCATGGAAATTCTGACGTGGACGCGTGAAATTCCGTCTGTCCCAGATACGTTGAAGCTTTGGGAGGAGGAGGAGGAGGAGGAGGAAGCGGAGCGAAGCGTCCCCATGAAAATTTCATCGCAATTAGGGTGCGGCGAGAGCACGCGCGCTATTTATTCTCGCCATTTCGCGCGTTACAGCATCGAGATTTCGAGTGGGCCTGAGAAACGCGCGTTATCAAGGACAAAAGTTGGTTCTGCCTCGCGATTGTAACCGCGCGCGCGCGCGCGATCGACCGTAGTTTTAAGGTTTTCGCGCGCGGAAACTACGTTGGCTGAATAATCATGGAGGTTTTCGTGGCGCTACTCGCGAGATTGTCACTCGGGCTAATTTGGTTTGCCTTCTTGGAAAACTCGTCGAGATACAAAGAAAGTGACGGTGGTATTGGTGGTGGCGATAGTGATGGTGGTGGTGGTGGTGGTGGTAGTGGAGTAGTAGCCGCGTAACTTTTCTAAGCACGTAGAAAACTAACTTTCTAACACGAATATGATTTTATCTCGCGCAGTTTGCAGAAAAATTCGGTTCGCTGAAAAGCCACCCAAGGATTTCTAAGCGTTGCGGCAAAGTGCCTGGGAGAACCTGCGAGGAGCGTCGAGTTCCAAGTGTGTCTCCATTTACAAATTTCATTTCCTAGCGAGACACCGGGGGGGGGGGGGGGGCGAGGGAAGAGTCGAGTCGCTCGATGAGCAGAAGAGTCGCCTCCGCCATTTCCATTGTCCATTTGCGAGTGTCCGATGGTCAGCGAGGGGAGAACTCGTCGGACGTTCCGGAAGTGGACAGGTCCATTTCTCCCGTAGCTTGCGGTTCCTTCGCGGCTCCTTGGTGGCTCCTTCGCGATTCATTCGCGGCTCCTTCGTGGTTCATTCGCGGCTGCTTCGCGGTTCCTTTGCGGTTGATAACCAACCGACAGAGTCCTCCGGTCCACGTGGGACTCTCGCAAAAGATCCTTCCTTCTACTTCTCGCCGGTTTTCGCGATGGGAGCACGCGGGGGCGGAGTTGGACGAATTTATCGCACTGCCCGAAGCCGCGCGACATCCAAGCATTTCTCGGAGGCGTGCGCTTCTTCTCCCTTGCGTCACGGATCACCGCCAATATCTCAAAGCTGTCAGCTCGCGAAGCTCGTGCTATTTGTAAATCCGCGCCAACTTTTGATAAATGATCAAAGCCAACGGTGAAAGGTCAATAAGGGACGGACCATTGTTCATTTTCGAGCTGTCGAAGGACTTTCATCGGGAACTAGTTCCGGTAGGAGGTACTCGCGCTTCCGAGGACCCTGTTGAATTATTGGCTCGCCCGTCGCAGACTCCGCGCGAGACTATTTCTCGCGAGGAGAATTTGTCTCCCTCTTTTTGTCGTTTTTTACTTCTGTGTCCGTCGACGTTAACAAAAAGTCTCGGGAGTCGGATTAGCCTGGGTGCCGCGACTCGAGACAAAATCGAGAACAGTGTGGATGCTGAGGAAAGTACCACGGTGACGCGATAACTCGCTGTTTGACAAATTACCAGGCGACGGATGCGAGTTGGTAATGGAATTCGCAGACTCGGTGGACCGTTCCGCCGAGGTGACCAGGAATTGCGCTTGTTCGGGATCCCTTACCTGGTCGATCTGGTCCATTGCCTCCTCCGTTATACCCCCCTTCCCTCCGGCCATTCCAATCCGAATTGCTGAAAAGGACCGCGCGCGATGTCGGACGGTTGTCATCGGAAGAGATTCGACTTTTGCTAATAATTTCGACGTCTCCTTGCTCGTCCTCTCGAATAAATCGAGTTTCTCCTCGAAGGAGTCCGGGGACCTTTTTCTCCGGAGTTTTTCTTATTTTCCTGTATCCTCCTCCTCCTCCTCTTCCGCTTTCCAACACTTTCTTATATTCGACGGAGAGACGCGCGTATCTTACGGCGGCTGAAAGTTTGCGCTACTTTCACGGTATCGCGTCGGATGCATGCAAAGTAACAAACCGTCTTGCGCCCGGAAGAAAATTTTTCTTCCGACGCCGACTTGCCAGCAGCACCTAAGAATAATGCTAATCTACATATTTATGGATCCGGACGTATGAATAACGAACTCTCCATAAACTTCATCCTTTGTAAAGCGCTTAGGAGTAGCAGCGGGCCTAAAGCTCCTCCGAAGAATGAGATTCCTCGTTGGACCGGAGAACGAATGTGCGCGAGGATGAGCGCGAGCTGCGTAATTTTTAACTTACGTCACTCCTCGCCACCGAGGACCTTTTTTTCGTCGATTCGACGAAGGACCTCTCGAGGAAGCTGAAAGACGCGCGCGTACCCACGTTAGAAACGCGCGAACTTCTGGATAAAGCGAACCGGAGGCGGGGGCTGTGACGTTAAACGACTTTGGGAAATTAATTTATAACCGTTATCTGCTCCTGACTGTGGGACTGTTGTAGGCACACGCGATCTTCATCATTATCGTTATCGTGTCTGTTTACACCGAAGCTTTGCTCCGGTGGCGGGAGCGGGGCTGTTGCCGTGCGCGGAGGTAGTGCGAAAATTTACAGCATCGGGCTAAACCGAATTAAGGCCGGCACGAAGTTAGTACCGCGGGCAGAATGAAATTAGAACGCTGGCTTCTGTCGATGCTAGGAGCCGCCAGCTTTCGATCCAGCCTGGTTGCCTGCTTCCCTTTTTGGTTTCCCGTTTCGCGCGAGTTCGCCTAATGAGGTCTGCTACTACTACTGCTACTTCTACTACTACTACCACTACTACTACTACTACTACTGCGATATTACGCCATCGACTCCCCCAGACAAAGATCCAAAGCGGTGAAAGCCTCGTAAACCGATAAATCTTCCGTGGCCTCGTAATATTATCCAGGCAAGTTTTACCGTGTGACATCGAGAATGCGAGAAAAAATCTCTCGACACCGTCCGTCCGTTTCACCGTGAGCCAAAACCACTCGGTGGTTAGAGGGTCCGAGTGGTTAACTTTTATGGACACTCGCGTAGGGCTCTGATGATGACGATAATAATGAGAGCAATAATAATGACGTTGATAACTGTATTCGCAGACTATCGCTGATTGCATTAACAAAATTTCTCGACGTTGCATATTTTGTCCACTTTGGGTTCCGGTCAGCTAACGATGTAGCTTGAGGTAGGACCTTGTGGTACACGGTCCACGGTCCAAAATGTTAGAGTATGACGTCGATGTCGGTACTCCGGGATGTGCAGGATGGAACGAGGACTGCGACTAATGGCCGCAGAAGTCGGAGTGTTGCTTCGAGACTCGATGTCGAGTATTTTTCGGGACGAAGACGAAAGATGCGAAATGTCCGCGTGCAGAAGGATCTACGGTAGGGTTCCAGGACGAACGAACGTCGTCGGTACTGGATGAGGTTGGTAGAGGTATAGCATGACGATGGCGGTGGTTCGTTAGGTTTATCATGTGGAAACGTTGGCTCGCCGGAGGTTCCATTTGGCGCGCACTGAAAGTCATCCTGCATACCTATGGAACTGGTATTCCAGTAGAAAAACAAGCTTCCTCGTTAATCCGCTAACTTTCTAGCGAATGCGTCGTTGCCTTAAACGATCGGCGACCGTTAGGCGATCGGTCGATTCGCTCACTTCGAGTAGTTGGCTGTGGTCATGGAAAGTGAGGAATTTCGAAGGCGAGTACGGGCTGCGCTCCGAGTCGTTGGTTCATCGACGACGACGACGACGACGACGTCGACGTCGACGGGTCCATTTGGTTTTTGCTCTGCGCACGAGCCGAGAAGCGAGAAAGAATCGATTTTGGTGTCGAGCACGCTAATAACTCGCTAGGTACGCGCGTCATTCGCGACAAATGCGTGCGGCCTGCAGCCCCTCTGTATTCCCAGCCAGAAAACTGACGTTCGACGAATGACACGAGTGCGGTGGAAGGCGACTCGCATTGTTTCGAGATAATCGAGCGGGCGATCAATTGGCTGTGGCGAGCGAGTTCCGCACGGCCGGGGATGATATAGCGTCCGGACTAGACGTCCGCGTCACGATCAAAGCCAAAACCTCGGGGAACGAATTAGTCCGAACCTCGAAACCCCGAGACCCCAAGATCCCAAGATCCCAAGTAGACCGACTGTCCTGTGGTTGTCTCAAGTGGACAAATGGACCCTTGGAAGTGGTCCTCGAAGAGTCTCGCGGGTCTCCTCTTCAAGGAGCATCCAGCGTCTCTTCCAGCATCCGGATAGGTCCAACCCTTGGCCTTGACTTTGGTTTCCGGCGTGGGTCCTTTGGCGGTTCGATGACTCGACTGGACATCGCGGTTCACTCGAGGTTCCGGTCCTGTGGATCCCTTGATCTACGTAGGTCCTCGATCCTCCCGTGGATCATCGAGATCCCGCGTGAAACTTTCAAAGTTCGGTCCGCGAGGATGTCTTCGCCTGGAGGTTTCACGCGCGATGGTGTTTCACGAGGCGTCGCGTGATACGTTACCTTGGTGTTCCATTAGCGTCACCTTGAACCATGATCGAGTTGCCCGACCAGGCGTGCGCCAGCCAGCCAAGTATCTGGAAATGACACACATTGTACGATAAAAATGAGAGCGGGCCGAGCCTAGCCTAGCCGAGCATCGGGTTTAATCGTCGAAGCCTGCAATTACGGCGCCCCCTGCCTCTGCACCGAGCGGTTTGGGTCTTGCTAGTCATTACCGCGCCTGGGTGTCTATGCCTGGATCGTGTCGACGCGGGCGCAACGCCTATGCGCGTGTGTCACCGTGGATTCCACGTAACTGCACACAGTCCCACGTTGAACAATGCGTTGGCAAAGTGGCCTGGCCTCCCGCTCCATCGCGTCGGCTTCCAACGTCACGGGTCTCTCGTTCCAAGGTCATTTCATTCCTGGACCGTTATACTTTTTGTCGGGCAAAAGCAGCGCGAGGTTTTGCTCTCGCGTGTCGCCGTGACTCCGCGACTCCTCGACATTAGCGTGATTCCGCGCGAGTAAACTTAGGGTCCATCGACGTCCTTGAGTTTTATCTTCCCGGAGTGAAAATTCCCGGAGGAGGAGTCGACGCGACCCCGTCCGTTAACGTTCTTACGCGTTTTACCGAGCATCCTCCCTGCCAGCATCCCGAGATCGAGTTGAAAGACCAGGGGGAAGCTGGTCCGCGGGTTCCAGCGTGGCTGAAGGATCTTGCAAACAGGATCTGGACCCGGGGTCCACGCGGTTTCTTGGGAAGGGTTGAACGTTGCGCGGCTTCCCCACTGCGAAGGGGTGAGTTCCAGCCTCGGAAGCGTGTTCGGGAGGACTGGTTCTCTCCCCATGGACGTTCCACTCGCGCACACTGGCTTCAGGCCGTGCCCATGTGTGTCTGTTCGCGCACGTGGACTCGACCTGGGCTGACCTGAGCCAGTTGAAGATCGGTACACGCGTCGGTGATGGTGGTGGTTAGGTCACTCGGTCGTCTTCGTGAACGCGTTGGTGCACGGTTGCACACACAGCCGTCGTCTTCATGATCGCGTTGGTCTTGCTCAGGACCCGACTGTGCGCGATCCATTATTTACTCGTCGACGGGCTACAGGTTGGTTCGTCAACTTTTTCATCCGGTCCACCGATGGCGGCTCTCGACCAGCCATCGGGTCCCTGCGTTTGCGTTGGCCTTCAACCGTCCCATTGGACTCCGTCACGCGATCCCGCCCCCGGATACCTTTGTTGGAAACTACCCCCAAACCACCCCCCGCCAGTCGGAGGATATTTAAGGACTTCCGCGAGTACTGGTTCGTGTTCTTCCTTCTGGACCGAGCGACGGCGCGATATGAAGTATGCATGGAGCTCGGCGCGTCCTTGAGAATTTACTTACACGCGAAAATCCCACTGCCGAATGCGACTGCAGCTGCTGCCGCTGCAAATACCCGCGGTTTTCTCGGGAATTTAATTCAGCCGAAGTTTCTGCTCCTCCGGAGAACGACTGAATAATTTACTCGCGCGATTGTTTGCGCGCTACCTGAGTTGGCCGCGAGGAATTTGCTTCGGGCAGGATTCCCGGGAGAGACGCGCCGAGAATTTTTACCGGAACGAGCACCTCGGCACGGGCACCGGCTCGTCGGTGCCGACGGCACATCGACGTCGACGTCGACTCGCGCGCTACTCGCCACTCGCCACTCGCTACTCGCTACTCGACATCATCGCCGCTCTATTTCGGGCAATGATTTTGGCCGCGAATGACACCGCGGTAGGGACGACCCGGTGAAATGACTCGTGGAGATGACTTGGCAGAAACCTTGGTGGGGAACGGACGGCGAGGGTGAGTCGGGCCAACTCGAATTTATCGCGAAGGATCCGGTCCCGATCGCGGATGGGAGCACGCGACATCTCCATCGAAATTTTCGGGAGAGACTCGACGCGAATGATTCGCGACTGATCTCGGCCCTGTTCGAGTTGGTCCGTCGGACGATCGGACGGTTGACGAAACGATCCGGTCCCGATCGCTGGATGCGATCGCGGACGGGAGCTCGCGACATCTCGAGCGAAATTTTCGAGAGACACTCGACGCGAATGATCCAGACATCCAACGCGGATGATTCGCGACTGATATCGACCCTGTTCGAGTTGGTCCGTCGGACGATCGGACGGTTGACGAAACGATCCGGTCCCGATCGCTGGATGCGATCGCGGACGGGAGCTCGCGACATCTCGAGCGAAATTTTCGAGAGACACTCGACGCGAATGATCCAGACATCCAACGCGGATGATTCGCGACTGATCTCGACCCTGTTCGAGTTGGTCCGTCGGACGATCGGACGGTTGACGAAACGATCCGGTCCCGATCGCTGGATGCGATCGCGGACGGGAGCTCGCGACATCTCGAGCGAAATTTTCGAGAGACACTCGACGCGAATGATCCAGACATCCAACGCGGATGATTCGCGACTGATCTCGACCCTGTTCGAGTTGGTCCGTCGGACGATCGGACGGTTGACGAAACGATCCGGTCCCGATCGCTGGATGCGATCGCGGATGGGAGCCGCCACGAGATCTCGCTCGAAATCTCTGGGAGAGACTCGACGCGAGTGATCTCGTCGGAGTAAAATCACGAGATGGAGCAGAAAGATTGTTTGCTCTTCTAATCCCTTTATCAGCACGTGACTGGCAGGAAGCCAATCAACTTTCTCCTGGGTTGTAAAGCGAACTATGATCATCCCTCGGTTCTCGATTAGCTCGCAGCATTCTGCCGTCTGCGGTAGATTGCACGTTAAGAGCGTTGACCTAGCAGAGAATAGAACCGACGTTCAGCGTATTATCGCGTCACGTAACAACACACGCTCCACGCGCGTTCTCTCTGACGTTCTGCTATTACGCGGCGGTAGATCAACGTCTCGCGGCCGATAGACGTCGATCGAGTTCGCTTGCCTTCTCCGCATCGTCGTCGTCGTCGTCGTCATCGTCGTCGTCGTCGTCGTCTTGCACGTGGGAAAATTGTGCGTCGCGTCGCGTCGGAAGATCGCGCGGATTCGAGGAAACTCTCGTGAAAATGGAGAAATGCCAAAACGGTCGCGGAAAAGCTTCGCGCGGCGCATGGAAATCTCCCAGAAAGATCAAAGAAACGTTCTCTCGTGGAACAGTGGTTAGTCGGAGGGTGTTTGGGAGGGGGTGGAGAGTCGGGGAAAACTTGTAGGGGCACCGGGGGTTGGGGCGCGTGGGTCTTGGGAAGGTGGAAGGCAGGAAAATTCCCTGGAAAAGTGGTGGGGATGAGAAAGACGTCGGTATTCTTAAACGACTGGTCGTATCTATTCTGCGAAATTGCATATTATCGCCATTTGCGAATCCACGCGCGTAGAATTTGCCCCGCGTTGTTATAAACATAACCGGCGTCTGGCCCATCGCCAACCACGTGGTTCCACGCTCAATGGAGCCCGACGATAGTTCGGCTCGAAAAAATTCGCGCGTCTTCGATAAATTTTACAGCCCGCGTCCGCCAACCCCCCCGGGCCCCTTGCTACGGCTATCTCTCCCCTCCGCCCCTTCCCTCCTTCGTCTTTGACGAGGTCGAAGAAAGATCGAAAGTTCGGGGGCACCTTCGTTCCGTCCCTTTCCGTCGCGTTTGATTAATAGCGCGACGAGCGCGTCCCATAAATCAGGTGGGAAAGTGGCAGTTTCTCTTACCGGAACGTTTATGTGATTCTCTTTCAACCCCCGCCCCCGGTGCCTTCTTCGCCGTCTGGATGTTCGGGTCCCCGCCCCTCCTCTGGTCTCGGGAGGATCATGGAGATTAGTCGACTCGAGGGTGTTGAGGCACTCGGTCGGGGGTGGATGTCGCGGGGGGGTGTCTCGACGATTTCGCAGCTTCGTTAAAGCGAAACGATTTGTTTGCTCCGTTCGATCTCGCCTCGTTGGATCGGGATTAAACTTTTTCCGACGGAAGACCCTCGCGAACGCTTGAAATCCGTCGAGAGGCACCTCGACGCGGGGGTGGGATGGGGGCACCCGGGGGACGCGAACGGAGAGAACGCGGGACGTTGCCGTAACCCGACGGATTCTCACCGTGGAAGTTCGCGTTCCACATTTGGAAGTCAATTTTCGGAAATTAGGAATAACTTTGCGCCGGGCCATTAAGCGACGAGTCCCCGCGCATAGCCAATTGGTCGCCGTTCGCACGAGCGCTAATCGTGCTCGGAGATACCCTGAAAAGATTAATTCGGAATATTTAACCCAAGCCCTCGATTAGAAGCGTCTAATTGCAAAACGCTTAATTGCGAAGCTCGTTTGTCCGATTTTCGACGATCGAGCGTCGACCGAAGTTTCGGCCCGCGGGACTTGCTCGTCGGAGTACCGGAGATCCCGACCGGGAAGGGGCACCCTAATTTTTTCGAGGTCGTTCCAGAGGGAAGCTTCAGAGACGCGCGAGAAACGCGTCGATCGTCGCGTTTCCGATCGGAATCGACGGATGTTTTTAAGGGGGAAGACCTTCGAAAGGCGTGTTGCAGACTCCGGTTCCGGTTCCGGTTCCGGTTCGCGTTAGGTTGGGGCGTTGGGTCAGGAGGAGCGCGGCACCTCCGGACCTGAAAGTGTCTCTCGGTGTACTATTTCTGTCTTCTCGGTGCTGGCGTAAAAAGAGGCGTGGACGACTATTAATAGATCGAGTACGCATCGCTGCTGACACCGCGCGAACCATCGAATTCAGCCAAAATCGCGACTCGATTTGCTCTTTGTCGATTCTCCGCCTCCTGCCCCCACCCCTCGCCTCTTTCGATGACTCGGAGAGAGTTGAGGTTGCTCTTCCGATTTGGTTTAAACCCCTCTCACCCCCGCTCGTCTTTCCCTCAAGACTCTCCTGCTCCCTGTGGGCACCCTCGATCATCGTTTGCACCTTGCGAATTCCCCCCCCCCCCGCCCCCGCCCCGTAAATAAAACGAAAGAGTATTTTGCTATGCTGGTGTACTGACTTCGATGTTCTCTTTTTGCAGAATCACGAATATGGCGGATATGGGGATGAGCCACGGCGCAAGAGGTAAGTTCTCCGGACGTGAGATGCACCCTGAACTTTGACCTTGAAATTCAATTTTGCGGATTCAGGGATGAAAATTTTCGGGAGCGTTGGGTGCGCGAAGTGCCCCCCATCCGAGGTCCCTCGCGTTTCTTGACCTCGCGCGTCTCTCCCCTTCCCCCGACGGATTTCGTGGGGCTTCGGTTACGCGGTTCATTCACTTCCGGTGCGCCGGTACCTGGTGAATTTGCATTTATACGAGCCGGAAGCCGCGAAAGCTTCGGCGTCTCGTTCTCTCCGATATTACCGCGTGTTCGCAATTTCCCCCGCCCCTCCGTGCTCCAGCTGGAGATTCGTTTCTCTCCCCCCCCCCACCCCCGCCTCCGCCCTTTCGAAGAGTCCTACGGCCCTATCGGTGCGAGGGGGTAGGGTCAGGCTGGTAATGGCGCCACTTCCGGCTTCCAGTTTAGAATTTAATCGCGGAAATGGTGACCTTGATGACTCGCGGCCGCCATTACCGCCGGCTCGTCGCGAGGAGAATCGCGCCGGCGTGAATATTCGATTTCTCCATTAAGATACAATCGTGGGAAGCGTCGCGGCGGAATCGGCTCGGGATCTCCCGGTAAATTGAAAACTCGCCGAGGATACGGCGAGGATTGCATAACGCTCGCCCCTTCCCCTCGCGCTCCCTCGGGAAGGCTGGAGCGTGGGTGGGAGGGAGTTAGATCGGCGAGTAATTTCCTCCCGAGATTTCCAGGTCGGCGCGGCGAAGAGATCGAGTGTCGAACGTCGAATATCGATTTTCTCGTCTTTCATTAGGAAAATCCGGGAGGATCCCTCGGGGGTGGGGCGCGGCGGCCAGACCGTCGCTCGGGAAATCCCGGGGAAATCGCGAGGCGATTTTTTCCCCGGCCGACCGCGAGAACGGAACTTCGACGAGGAAATTTCCAAGAAAAAAAAACCGGGACGACCCTTGAACCCTCCAGCACTCGAGGAACGAGTTGCCGCGTGGGTATGCAGAGGCGGAGGGGGAGGGGGGCGTCTAGAGCGTCCAGAAGCGGCGGCAGCTGCTTGAAAAATAAGAAGAACCAGAAGCCTCGCACGCGCGAGGAAGCTGGAGCGTGAAATTAGCCGCTGACGATAGCCCCGAGGAGTCGAGGTCGTACCGTCGGGACGGGAGAATTAATTAAAAGGACCAGCAGCCGAGTCCGTGCAGAGGGGAGGGGGCAGGAAATTTCGGAAAAGTCCGAGCGCGTCTTGCTCGATTCGTTCGAGTTTCCAACCCTCTCCCCCGTCCCACCCCCTGGAAAAGCATATTATCGCGACGGAACATCTCCGTCGAGAAGTCGCAGCATCTCCACGACCGAGGGTCTCCCCAGGTTCTAACCACCTTCTCTTTTTTTCCAGGGAGGACAATAACAAACCAAACCACGTTCTACTGTTCACCATCATCAACCCGGTCTACCCCATCACAGTGGTAAGTTGAAACAGACGCTTCGGGGGTGAAGGGTGGAGGGGGTGAGAAAAATTGTCGAAAGTTTTCCATAGGCGAATTTGATCGGCGCGGGGTTTTGAGGTTCGACGAAAAAGAGAGTAACCGGGAGAGGAGAGTCTTGGCACGGGGAAAAGGAAAACTCGTGGAGGGGGTTGGGGGGTGTTGACCCAGGTCCGTAATTAATCGCGTCAGTCATCGAGTGGGGCGAGAAAATCGTCGTCCTGACCGCGGACAACTATGCGACGGCGGAGAGACAATGGACCGATAGAGACCGGTCGTCACCCCCGTCCCTCTCCTCCCCCGTTCCAGACGAGAGGAGTCTCGAGAGAAAAGCACCCCGCCGGGGGGTGGGGGGTGGTGGGTCGAAAGTACACTATTATTGGCGCAAAAGAGAAATAAAACGCGGAGCGACGGCCTGTAAAATGAAGCGAGAGCTGATCCCGTGCCAACTTGGTCTTCGGGTTCTCCCGAATATCCCGAAGGTTCCCCATCGTGGCGCGAGTAAGCCGTAAATTATCGATCTCTCGGTGCCTCCTGGTGATTTACGATATCGTTCTCCGATTGCACCCCGGTCCTGGCAGTCTTATCGCACTCGGTGAGGTGCCGCGACGACTCTTATCGGCCTCCGAATAATTTCGACGGGAGCCATCGGGACCAGGAGGCACTCGCGATCGCGACCTTGAGCCGTTCAAAATCGCGATTGTATGGACCACGTGGTTCGCAGGCACAATTTTTTTTTTTTTTTTCGAATCGATCAAGTCGGAGGTGAATTTTCCAAAAGCCACCCCCGGAAGTCGTCCGGAGGCTTTGGGGAGCGACGAGCTGGCGCAGCCTCGCGTAGATCGAGCGAATCGACTCGAGAGCTTTGACGTTTCGAAGCTCCTTCGCGGAGGGGTGGTTTGGGTCACGGGGGTGGCGGGGGGTGGCGGTGGTCTTAATCGGAAGCGCGGAGAGACCGCGGAATCTCGCGACGCTCGGCTTTAAATATGTACGGATCCACTTGCGTTTCTTACTGGAATCCAAAATGCATGCAAACCGTGAGTTTTGCACACACACGCGCGCGCGCACACACACACGCACACACACACGGTCCGGATATTTATATTATTAAAATTCCAGCGGTGACGGCCAAATTCTAGTGGCGGCAGCCGGTGCACGCGCTTTAGAAATTCATGAGAGCGAAACTTCCTCTCTTTCTCGCGTTTCAAGGAGGCCGCGCCATTTCCCCTCCCCCCCTGTCCCAATTTCGCCTTCCAAAAAAAGACTACCACCCCCGATTGGCGTGCACGATCTGCACCCCCATCCTGCGCTTGGAAAAATTGTCTTCAAATTTCTTGAAATCGTTTTGCCAGGAGGGTGAGTTTGTTCGCCGAAAAAAAGAAAAAACGTCAAAGAGCGAGCGAACGATCTCACTAAAGCGTCGTCGACGGGAAGATACTCCGGAGTAGGCGGGGGTGATAAATCCGTGGGTCCGCACGTGGGCGCCACGGCGAGTCGTTGGGAATTAAACGAGATGGTCGCTTGAAATTTAGTGATATCGCTAAATTCACGCGGCTGACGTTTATCGGCGTGTGCAGCACGCGTGCGGTTTGCCGCGGGCGCTCTTATTATTGTTGCTGTTATTATTATTGCTATGATTATTGCTATTATTATTATTACCAGAGCACCACCGGAGGTGATGATCGCCATGGCTCGGCGATCCCTCGCATCGCAATAAACTCCGGTGGCGGATAATCGGTTGCTTTGAAGTTCGCCGCGGGTCTCTGGTGGGGAAAGGGGGAGGGGGATGAGAACGGGGGTAATATTAGCGTCCCGACGCCTCCCGAATTGACGGCGTCGCTCGCTTCGTGCCTCAATAATTTCAATGGCAGTCATCGGTGAATTATCCATCGTGCCTGGCGTAATTCCGCCAATTTGTCACTTCGAAAATTCCCCGGTTGCGCGTTTCGACGAGGGGGTGGTCGGGGGGTGGAGATTGTTCTCCGGGACGATGATCATCGCGGGGAGGAGGGCGGACTCGCCGCAACACCTGGGAGAGGAAAATCGTCGGAGGAAGATAACACCGGTTGACGGGATCCTCGCGGGGTTTCTTCGACGGGGGTGGAAGGGGCGGGGGGGGGGTGAGTCGAGTCTATTTCGATGCTTCCTACGATTCGATGGAAGCACGGGCTATCGCGTTTCGTCGCGGGTGCTCCTCGAGAAGGTTTTCCTCGTTTTGCTCATCGTTTTCGAAGATTTCGCGGGAAAAACGCGCGAGAAACTCGTAACCGGAAGTAGACTCGCGGCGGGGCGCGGAGATGCGGAGGAAGCCGTCGACGGCCGGACTGTCGCGGTTTTTTCTCGATTTTTCCGGATTTTTCCTGGAAACTCGAGGTTTTCCCAGCAATTATCGCGTCTTGTTTCCAAATACTCCGCGGATTATTTGTGCAAGGAGTTCCTTAATGCCCCGAGTGTTTGAGCAGCACGCGTGCCGAGAGTCGATAAACGTCGAGCAAACAAATACATCGATCACCGGAGAAGCAACCGCGGTTAATTTCGCAGGCTGCCGTCAGCCGTGGATATGCGATGTCGAGGAAAACACCGTCGACTTCCTCGGCGACGGAAAATTGCGAGACCGAGGGTAATCTCTGGACCCACCGATTATCAACTGGTCGGAGACTACCGGTGACCTACCGAGTCTTCCTCGAGTTTTCCCTGGTTATCCCTTCCACCCTTAAACAAAAAAAAAAAAAAAAAAATTTCACGATCATTTCGGAAGCAACTCGGTATCCCGTCGAGTAATCGTGAAAAGTGGAAGTTCTCTGGAAAATTGGAAGGTTCGTCGAGGGTGAGGGTTGTGGTGAGGGGGTGAGGGAGAGGGGGTGACACGCCTAATCCTCGATAAGATCGAAGACCGTGGGATTGATAAATTCCCCTGGCGAGTCTCTCGTATGATTTCCGGGAAAATGACTGCTTGATACGGAAGGGCATCCCCGAGGAGCGGGGTTGGGAGGGTGGAAGTGGCCTCTCGATAGCGAATGCTTCCTCAAGGTGTTCGGTGGTGGTAGGGTGTGGTTGGGAACAGGGGTGGAGAGTGGTAGGCCGTGTTTGAATCCATCAAAACGTGCTCTTTTTCCAGCTCTAGTCGATAATCGATAATCCCCCGGCCACCCCCTCCCGCCCGGAGCGGATGGGCGTGGAAAATCCACGGTGTACCCATCGACGATACACCCTCCCCTCGCCCCTTCAGAATTCAACCCCTTGGATTCTCGCCATAAATCAAAAAGTTACGCCATTCGCGCTGCCGGCGGGAGGCCGTTCGAGCTTTTCCTTTTTCTTCGCCAGGAAATTCTCCATCCCCGCCCCGTCTCTCCCGAAGATATCATTGTCATCCCTCCGTATATTTTCCTCCCACATTCCTCACCTGGAGAATCGCACGGACTGCCCGCGATGAGAAAATGCCCGAGGGGTGAATGGGGGTTGGGGGGTTGAAAAACCCCCGAGAATAGTCGGGAAAATTTGGAAAAACGATTTTCGAAATTTTCGCGCAAATTGTTCGATCTCGCGAGACGCGCGAGGACGTTTCGACGGATTTTGACAAGGGATCCCATTTTGAGAGGCAGGAGGGAAACTCGTGAGAGGGGGCGGGGGGTGGGAGGGAGTCGGCGGTGGCTTTCGAGCGAAGCTTAAATTAATTATTATCTATTTATCTTGGCGTATCTTGGAAGCCCCTTGTATATTGATATTTACACAAGAATTCATCTATTTGACTTCCTTCCTCTCGCGAGGTTCGTGTGTACGCGTGTGCGTGAGGAAGCTTGACATTTCCGTCTGCAGATGGCGGAAATGGCTGGTTGCGTCACAGCGCTCCTAATCTCACCCCTAATGGTGCAAGAGGCAGCCAGGCTTATTTCAATATTCATTTCCCAGATTAAATCGCGACTTTTCTCTTGACGTCGATCTCTCCTGGCTCCTGTATATAACTCTCTCTCTCTCTCTTTCCACTATCATTCTCAGTTCCACCCCTATCCATAAAAAATACCGTCAAAGTGCCCCTGCGAAAGTCTCTCAAATTTTCCACATTTTTCCAACGAAATTTTCACTTGAATTTAATTTCTCGATGTTAAACTGTTTTCCTTCGATGACGTCATCGTTCGATCGAATTATCGAAATGACTTTGTTTCGTTTGTCCTGGAATCTCTCTCTCTCTTTTTCTCTCTCTGATCGGAAGCGTGGGATTTTTGCCGGGAGTACGCGTCGCTCGATCTCTCATCGAGCGATTAGGGTCGATGATTGTTCCGCCTCTTCTTCGGCTTAGGAAAGAAAGCTTCTCGGGTGAGGGAGAAGAGGGTAGAGGAGGGGGTGGTCCGTGTGAAAGAGGGTGACCCTCCAGGACTAACGAGCAGCCATAAATATTGATTTTCCAGCATCCGAAAAAGCCGGTGACACGGGCAGAGGGGAATTTCGTGGTTGAACAGTCAACTGGTTTGCCCGGAGAAGATATATAATCGTCCTGAAGTTTACCGGTAGGTTCTGTTGTGACAGCCTAGACCCGGATCACGTATCAACCCCCCCGCGCGCGCCAGCTGGAGATGCTGCGCTTGGGCGCGGGAGTGAGAGTCACCGGGGGGTTGAGGGTGGCTTTCGGGGAAAATGTCTGGAAAACTCCCTAGGAAAAAAAACGCGTCCCGGCAATTAATCTGCCTTATCGACGTGTCACCAGGTCCCCGGGAGCTCGCTCGGTAAAAGCTCGAACCCGGAAGTGGAAGCCAAAAAAGCAAAAAAAAAGAGAAAAAAAGAAAAGGGGTGGCTTGGATCTTTTCGTCATCCCTTGCCGCGCGCTTCGAGGGTTTCCCGTCATTTTCTTGGCCGTTTTCTGCTGGGTCAGCGCTCTTCCGGTTCCGGTGACCTTGACCTGGGGGCCCGAAGGATCTTTTCACGGTTCGCTCGTCAAGGGGTGCCGCCAGGTACCGGGGGCTTCCGGTGCTTTTATGAAATTCTCGATAAATTGTAGGGCCGCGCGCGAGGAACCTGTCCTCGATAAAATGCCCTTTGACCCTTCGTCACCAGCCAGCTGTTCAATGTTATCTATATAAGAGGAGCGTGAGCTTTTTCTTCCGCCCACCCCCTCTTCCACCCCCCGCCGGTGCCAAAGCTTTTGTTCACGGTGCTTTTAAAAATGCCACGGCCAACAGCAACGCATTACCACGTATTCCGTCAGCTTCCATTATCCACAGCCTGCTGATATTTTCACACCCCCCTCCCTCACCCCCCACCCCTTCGTTCCCCAGAAGCTCCACTCGAGCGGAAGACATTGTTTGTTCCCCTCGAGGGAGTATTTACATTCTCATCGGAATTTCTCGCGTATTTTCCATGAGAAGGAGATGGGGGTGGGGGCGGGGGTGGACAGGTTTTCGACGAATTAGAAAACGAACTAGGCGAATCTTTAACGGAGACGCGAAAAATCTCGAGAAGAGACGCGCGTGATTGGACGAGGATCGCGACTGGAAAACTGTCGGAAACTGTCGTCGAATTGAAAATGTCGACGGAGCTCGCGGAAAGCGAATTTTCCGGCGCCGGTGGCGATTGGCGCGAAAAATTGCTGCGAAACTCGAAAAGCGCGGCAGGTCACCTCGTTTCTCTCCGCCGCTCGAGTTACTCGGTTTTCCACTTTTTCTGCCTACAATCGCGCACGCTCGCGCGTCTGCGTTATTTCGCAGATTTATCAATCGATTATTTATTAAAATAATTGTTTTGTTTATCGCGCCCACCGTGCGCGATCGACGTCGTCGACGCGTCGGAGGGAAGCTTCGCGAGCAATTCCCGAGAGTTTCAGTCGTCGACCGTCCGGGAAAGTACCGAAGGAGAAAAAAAGTTAGAAATTCCGATATCGAGTGGCGTGTTTTTGAGAAGAAAAAAAAGGGCGAGCGGGAGAAAAACGCGATCGAGTCCAATAATATCCCGCGCGAAAAGCGGCTACCACCACCACCACCACCACCAGCACCACCGTTTCCACGGGCATTTCCCAGGGAAATGCAATATCGCAAGGAACAAGAAACAAAGTGGCAACAATCGATGCGATCGCGTTTATCAGGTTGGTCGAGGGGGCACTCGCAGGTTTTCGTGGAATTTCCCTCGGCGTTTCGATAAATCACCTTCTCACGCGGTGGGGTGGAGATCTTTTAATCTTATCTGCCTCTTGCTTCGCCGGACAATGACTCTCGACGGCAGCTGGGTACCCCTTAAGTGCCCCCACCTCTTCCCTCTTGTGTGTGTGAATTCGCGCGAGTGCCCGTGAAAGCTCTCGAGAAAGAATTTTCCGAAGGTTTTCCGCGGGTGCCCCCTGTCCCGGGTGATCCCACCCCACCCCCGGGGGCAAATATCAGCGACGTTTCACCTCTGCGGGGACCGACCGCCGCCATTTTGGATCAGCGAAATTCGCCTGTAATGGCAAAGCTGTAAAACCGAACGGCCGATAGGAATCGTAAAGCCGAAGTTCTGGCTCCAGTTGCTGCTGGCCATCCAGGACGAAACTTCCTGTGGCGGTCATGGGGTAACTTTGGATTTAACGGCGTTTCCGGGAAAACGCTTTATGCCCCGAAACGCGGGGACACCATCGATCGTTTGCACTTGTTGAACAACGCGTTACCGGTTGTCCTTGAGCGTGGAGTTTCCGCCGATTGTCCTTGGAATGAGGGCACCCGGCGTATCCTTCCGCAGTAAACGTCAGTCGTTGAGTTCTACCCCTTAAAGGAAACGGGTGAGGTACCTGCTGCTGCTGCTGCTGGTACCCGAGATAAGATGGTGATGAAACTTTGCGAAAGTTGCTGCTAACAAAGAGAGGGACGTTCTCCACCCTTACCATCCCCCTGGACAAAAACGAAGGGGGAGAGAGAGAGAGAGAGAGAGAGAGAGAGAGAGAGCGAAGGACCGGTCGAAAGGTCCTCGCGGAAGTTGAAAGAAAGAAAAGAGTCTACGATACATTGGGTCGCTATCAACCCCCACCCCCGAAGTGTACGGGTACGAGTAGTTTGGATAATGGGGTTGCAACCCTTAGGTTTTTTTTATACCATTTCCAATTGTCGTTTCGTTGGAAGGTTGGTCGAATGAGTGCATGGTTGTTTTTTTCGGGTTTTCCCCAAAATTTCGAGCGGTCCTCGTTGCTCTTGGCGCTGCACCCTGTCCGTTGCGAAAATCCACCCTCTACTGGCACAGTGCAGACTGTAGCTGACGGTAATGCCCAGCGCGCACACACACACACACACACAGTGGCGTAGCTCGCGTACACAAGCTTATCTGGGAAACGTTTAGGGATTCCTCGCTGACATTACCTTATCGCGAATGGAGGTCGCATAATGGTACTCATCACGCTAAATGCAAATAGCGTCCCCCTCCAGTGACGAGCAGATAGTGAAAATAGCCCCCTCCCACCCCCTCCTCCCCTCGCCCATTGATTTTTCCATCAACAATGTCACTCCCGTGATCTGCTCTCGATCGTCGAACGACCTCTCTCTCTCTCTCTCTCTCTCCAATAAACTCCAAGATACTCCATAGAATTTGGGTCTCGACTTTTTTATGCCTCCCCCCCCCCCCTTCCCCTCTCATCGCTGACCTTATCCGAAGGATCGAGCGAGAGAGTTCGCGCACTTCCAGATGTTCCGGTGCCATTTTCGGGTCTTGTGTCTCCCTGAGACTCGTAGTTTCCGGTGGCGCGAACGAGAGTGATATTTCTGGTAAAAGAAAAAGAAAACGAGAAGCAAGGATTGCGGGGTCGTTCGATAAAGTTTCGCAGACATAATTCATTAGTCTTCGGGAGTGTCGCTGATATTCTTATCAAACGGCGTTGTTTCTCAAGTTTTTTTCTCCTCCGCTGAAACGCGCGTTATCGGAACGCGCGATTGGCAAATATTTTCCTCGTCCCTCTCCTCCCCTCTCCTGCCGTTGCGGCAACGACCCACCTATCGCCCGACCGACGGTCGACGGTCGTCGGTCGGCGCTCGAAATTCCGCCGATGTTTTTCGTCGATTCGTCTGGGATTTTTCGCCGAGGGGCAATTATCGCTGGAATTATCCAGAGAGTGACGTCACTTCCAATGAGATTTCAGAAGCGTTCCCACGCCACGTGACGGCGTACTTCGCATTGTGTTCCTCAAAGTCCGGCTTGACGCCCCCTTCGTTAACAATGCGCGACGCGAGCGATTATCCTGCAGGATTTCACTGTATCACGGCCTCCCCCTCCCCCTGCCCGCGCGCGGACTTGTCAGCGAAAGGAAAATAATTTTAATGTAGCAAAGTGAGCGGCGCGACCACCCCGTCGTCCCGGCGCCATTGTTATTCTCCTTCAAAGAAAATACGGCTAGTGGAAAAGCCTCTCTTCTACATGGCGAACTTGCAATCCCGGGGGTGAAGCGGGGATGAAGGGGGTGTGGGGTGGTAGGACGGAATTACGCGATACCAGCGGGGGTGTGAGATTGTGCTCGCGCGACGAGAAAAGAGGAAAAGAGTGTTTCCGATAATTATGAGACGTGTAAGAATGCGTTTTTTTCGGGGGTGGTTTTTTCTACATCGAATTAAGAGAGGGGTGAGCTGAGTGAATTGGATGCGCGAGACGACGGCTGAAATGGCGCGGGTGTGCGCGCGTGTGGTCCACCAGGTCAGTTATGAAAGTGGAATTCGAGTCGAGGGGGTGATGAAAAAAAAATGGAGCTTTTCCTTACCCCGCACCCCCCCATCCCCGTTCTTCCGCGTTGTCTTCCTTCTTTAGCTTCCTCCATCTTCCAGCGCTATTCTCGAGATCCCTTTCTGGATTCCGTCAGTCTACTCTCTCTCATCTCGCAACTGACACTTCTCGGAACAATTTCCTGGGTCACGTGACGTCATAGACTAGAAAACTAGCGATACGTATTTTCTCTCACGTTTTCTCATCTTCCCCGCCGCCGCGTCTATTTCCGTGGCCGCGTCCACACTCTCGTCGTCGTTTCCCATTGTTTTGGCAAGAACTAATTATTTTTCGCTCTCGCTGTTTATCGTCGACCCTCCCCCCTCCCCGTTGCCCCCGCCGCTTTACCGCCACTGGGATTTTCCACGTTTTCATCGTCCCGTGTGGGAAGAAACCCGCCAGCGTACCGCGCAATTTTCATTCCGGTTATTAAAACTTCGGCAAGGGGTCGCGGCGCGGGGGTGGAAATATCCTTTTGAGGGTGGAAACGTAATTAAAGGTAAAGTCGCTTTCCGCGGGATCGAGGAGAAAGTCCGAATTTGATTTTCGCGACGAGAAAAGCAGCCTCGGCTCCTCCGGAGCGCAATTTTCCCCGCCCGCCCGCCCACCCCCATTAAATTTTCACGAGGCGCGCGTGCCTGCTTCATTCCCGATTCCTTCCCACGGCCTCGCACCCCCTCCCACCCCTCGATAAATTAACATTAATTCCCTGGAAGCAGGTTTTCGCGAAGGAACTGCTAGGGGGAGCGAGCGCTCGAGGGTCGCGTCTGATTTTTCCCTGGCTCCTCCACTTCCCGGAGAAGCGGCGCGAGTCCTCGGCGAGTAAAAAGGGGCTGGTTGCGAACGGGGGTGGTGGCGGTGGTCGTTGCTGCTGGCGCTGCAACCCCCGGAGAGATCGGCGCCCGTAAACGCTGGCAATTTCGCTGGCGATGTGGAATCGCGGAAAAAATTCGTCGGGGGATCCTGCAAAATTCACGGGGCTCCGTGCAGCGGAATGACCTTGAAGAAAAAGCAAGCAAGCAGCGCGCGGGTTTTCATTCGGCGCTGTGTATTTTCCGCAGGGGCGGAGGGGGGTGGTCGAGGATAGCACTCGGGGGAAATACGGGGCTGGCAGTAGCGCAGTCCGGTGTCTTCCGCGCCCCCTCGGGGGGTGGCGGAGCGAACTGCCGTCGTAATGCCGGTGCTTCATCACTTTTTCACGCTGGCCTGTATTTGCCGAATGAGATTGGGCCGAGATTAGGCGTGGAATCGAGCAGGTCAACGACTAATAATAGAATAGGCCTACACGATACACGCTGCTCCTATTTAATTCATCAATTCGCTTCGCTTCCTACTTCGCTTTACGGTCTCGTTCGTCGTGCTTGGAGCCAGCATGATTTTTATATCTCTGCCAGGGGTTAAAATCTTGATATGGCCAGCCGGCAGGAACGTGGGCTTCTGATTCCTGGAGTCCCCCGATAAGTTCTCGATGGACAGGTGCGCGCGGAGCGATTGCGGGAAGAACCTGCGAATAAGAAACGAGCGATCAATATCCGAAATTAGAAGAAAATAAAAAGGAGAAGAAAAAAATGAAGAGGAAGGAAGAGAAAAGAGAAGCGAAGGCAAGGAAATGCCGACATAAATGGAAAAGGATATTGATGAAGAAAGAGAAGAAACCCAAGAAGAAGAAGAAGAAGAAGAAGAAGACAACGATGTTGCAGAAGAGGAAAGAAAATAAATGGATGAGAATCGTGAAGGAAAGTAGAGGGCGCCTCGCGAGAACACCCCTGCATTAATCGCGAAAGGAACAGGGTGCAAAAACTCTGTGAGATGGAAATCACTGGGAAGAATGCGAAGAAACGCGCGACAAAGGGCCCCGGAGGGTAGAGCAGCGTCGAAAATGGCGCGTGGTCTGTATGATGACGTCACGGAGGCCGTCGATGAATAGAAGAGGGTAGTTTTCGGGGGAGAAGCGAGAGGGGGGAGTTGTCCGGTGGTGAAAAGAAAATCCTCGTGTTTTCCTGGGGCGCGTGAAGACACGAGGAGACTCCGATAACGACGGAGGAAGCCCGGAGTCGCGCGACGAGCCCTTTAACTTAATTATCCGCAGCCCCCGTTTGAACATTGATCCCTTTACCCCTCTAGCGAGGAGACAAATCTCTTTGTGTACGAACGAAACGCTCTCTCTCTCTCTCTCTCTCTCTCCTTTGTCATGGCGAAAATCCAGGACAAGCCAATCTCGTCGGAAGAATGTGTCCTCGATTTCACCCCCACCCCCTGTCCCGCACGACAGAATTCAGCGAAAGGCGAACTTCCGGTTTCGTCCCACCCCCTCCCCCTACTCCGACTCGATTTTTCGATGGATGATTTTTGGTGAGTTATTTTTTTAATGGTTCGTCCTTTTGTTTTTTTTGTTGCAGGAAGTGTTACACACGATCAGCGCGCCCAGTGGACAAGTACAGCGTATCGTTATCTTCAAGAAAAATGGCGTTCAGGCTATGGTGGAATATCCTTTACAATGCAGTTTATCTCCGTCGCGAATTACGTGCGCCGTGCGTCGGGGCCCGCGGGAGGATCAACTTCCTTACATTTCCCTGAGAGACTCGAAAAACTTTTTACCCCCACCCCGACGACCCACCCCGCCCAAAGTAATGAAGATGCATGGCCCGGATCAGAGAAAATCTCTGCTTCCTTTTTGCGATTTAAGATGCACCGCTCGACTACTCTCCATCCTTCCATCTCTCCCTCCTCCTCCTCCTCCTCCTCCTCCCCCTTCTGACGTACCACCCTGGAAAGACGAGCCCCGGCTCGAATTCTCCAGAATACGGGAACGTGCGGGGATTTCGAAATACTTGAAAAAAAAAAAACGCGAAAAAAGTTGCCATTTTCTTCATTTTCGAGGCACGGCGAAGTTTTTTCGTTTTTTTTTTTTCTCTCTCTTTCATTTCCTTGGGAAATTCATTAGCCGAAGTTAATTGGAGTTGGGGGGTGGGGGGAGTCGAGCACTCAAGGACTTAACTTTGTAATAAGGTTGCGACAGTGGTGAGTAAACGTCGCGTTAGCTTCATTTGTAAAACGGTGTCAAGAAGCTGATCCTCCCAGGGTTTGAGCTTGTCGTGCTTTCCTTAAGCTCCGTCGCCGGAGAGTTAGTTTAAAAAGCGAGGCTGAAACTTCCACCGCTGAAAAGTCTCGGTTCTGAGACTGCAATAATAATAATAATAATAATAATAATTCCGCCCCGTTCCCTGATATTTATTAGAAAACGGAAAGTTCCTTTGGTTTGTGCGCGACCCCCCATCCCCTTCTCACGAAAGTACCGGGAAAATCTGGGAAAGAAGAGAGACGGGAAAAATCAGTGATTCGTCTCTCTTTTTTCCTTGTTTTCCACTCTTCGTCTATATTTTTTCTTAACGAGAATTCTCGTGATCACGTTCGATTCCGTGGAGTCAGCGACAAGAGCGAAAGAGACGCTGCATGGAGCTGACATTTATTCTGGCTGTTGTACCTTAAAAATCGACTTTGCAAAGGTGAGTAAAAAAATTGCAGTTTTATAATTTCTCCTTTCTCCTTTCTCTCTCTTTCTCCCATTCTTCCGATTTTCATTCCCGTGGCCAATTACGGGGGTGACCCTCGAGTCGTTGCATCCCCCTTGCGAGTATGGGGAATCCGCTGAAATTCCACGTCATCCATGCGCGCTTTTATTAAATGACTCTTCGTCTCGCTCCCTCCCCCACCCCCTCTCCCGAGTTATGGAAAATAACAATGCACGCACTTGAGAGTCTGCCAGATATAAAATTATCGCTTGTCGCACGCGCTGTTCGACAAACTATCTAAGTGCATTATTGCGAGAGTTTCCAATTTTAGATTAATATGCCGCACGCGCGCGCGCGCATATTAATTTCTCCGAGTGAATTCTCGCCGCGCCTCGTTTCTAATAAATTTATGACCCGCGTGTGGTTTTTCCGCTGGAAATTTCCTCCGCCGAGTTTCGCGCCGCGGATATCCGGACGATTTTTTGACAAGAGGAAAACCGGGAAAATGCGCCGAGAAATTTCCCAGAATTTCCCGTGCTCCGCCATGATGATCAGAAGATGGGGGGGGGGGGTAGAAAAAAATAACGCCATGGAAGGTTATGGTGCCGCGGCTGTTGCCACTTGCCATCGATAATTCACCGGAAGTGCGGCACGTTCGATTCTCGCGGGAACGTGGCCCGTCTGACAAATTTCGACTTTTTTCCCTGGGAATTTGCTAGTCGCGGATGGAAATGACGGGGGTGGCGGTGGCGGTGGCAGTGGCGGTGGAGCGAACCCGTGGTGGGAAAATCGCAAAAATTCTTGACGGCGTTTAAGACGATTTGAAAAATTCAGACTGTTTGTCTAGGAGAAACGGCCCGGCTGACTTGACCTAGCCCAAGGATAAATTTTTTAACGAATGCCTAGCATTGGATATCGATCATCCCCCGAAGAATACACTTGTCAAATATTCTAGCATGAACCCTGAATGAATTTCACATGAATAAGTTCCATTCGCTGTTTGAGATAGAGAGAGAGAGGGGGGGGGGGGTAGGATGGGTATTCCAACACCGTAGTTATTACCGACCGATAAGGAACGGGCTGAGCCTGGCGGGGGGTGGCAGAGCCAGGGGGATGAAAGTTATCCAGCATGGTTTCTGGAGATTCTCTCTGACACTTGCCAGTTGTCTTGTTGGAAATCCTTCGCTGGTTTGAATTGCAAATTGTTCCTAGGCTGATTCAGACGCTGCTGCTGCTGCTGCTGCTGCCGGAAGTAAGCGGCAGATGGCCACGAGTTGTAATTAAAACTCGGTCAAGTTATACTTCGAAAAGTAAATCGACGTTCTTTGCGCCGGGTAGAACCACCACCACCCTCCTTCCACCCCTTTCGTGCACTTGGCAATTAAAATTCCAAGTACCACCCCCCTCAACCCCGTCGGTCGCGCGACTCGCGTTAATAAACTTTGCGTAATTTTCAATGAATTCCGATAGATCCTGTGAAATCCACGCGGTGTCTGTTCAATTAAACAAAATTCAATTTTGTTTGTGTATAATTAATGCGAGTATAATTATGCGTCAAGTAAAAACCGTGGCGCTTATTTATCGTCTCTCCCGCGAAAATCCACCCCTGTTTTTGTGCCGCTTGATTGTTAACCCGTGTCACCCTCTGGTTTCTGATGAGTTTCTCTCTCTCTCTCTCTCTCTCGCGTGCGCGTTTATCGATTTCCACACACATACGCGACGTGTCATTAAAATTATAAAACGAGCTCGCGAAAACCTCGCGACGGTGGTCTCGACAGATAAAACTGCAACTCTCGTGGAACAAACTTCGCTTCCACTTCGTTTCACTTAGTTCTCCCTCTCCCCCCCCCCTGCTCGAAATCGTGGAAAGTTTCGATTTAAAAAAGCCCGCGGGAAAAGCCATCGATGGGACACAGCGGGAAAATTCGCACGGTAATCGTTACCAATTGTTTTCTTGTTAGGAGGTCACGCCGTCGAACTACCCCCGTTGAAATTCGTCGGTGATTTTCCGGCGGGATATTTTCGTTTGGAGCGCGGGGAAAATTGGGGTGAAATTTTTTGTGAAAATGCCGTCGAACGTAATGGCGGCGATTGATCAACGACGCGAGGAAAAGACGCGACGGAGAGGTGGAAGGAAGGAAGGACGAGAGGGTGATTAACGAAACGTACGCTTGGAAAATTGAGAGGAGTTATTTGGTTTTTCCGGGAAATTATTATTTAACGCTGGAAAAGCATCTTTTTTTATAAGGTTACCGGGAGAGTAGCGAAGTTAAAAATTCTCGTTCGAGGCTGCCTCCGGCAGGCGCACCATCTTTATCTCGCATCTTCAATTAGTACAGCCCCTCTCGGTACACCCCCGACCACCCCCAGCCAAGTAGCGGCCGTGTGTTGGAAAATGGGGGTGGTGGTGGTGGTGGTAGTGGTGCATTATCAACGCGGACCATTCGCACGCTCGCACACTTGGCAGGGTAGCGTACACTTTTTTGCACGAGCCAGTATTTTCCTTTGGAAAATAAAAGCCACCCTTGCCTATGGAATCACCACCACCACCACCGGCGTCTCCGTCGAGGAAAAGCGGATTTTCATATTAACGCGCGAACTTCTGGCGACCAAGTTTTATCGGCAGTTCGCGAGACTTCCCCGAGAAAATTTCAGGGAGGCCGAGGAAATCGGAAATTTCCCCGTTGACCCTGAGGGTGGCGGGGGTGCGCGGGGGCAGATCCATCAGTCTCGTGGAATTTTCATGGATTTTCCGACTTACCCCGCGCGCGCGGGAGAGGGGCGTACCGAGCGTTCCATCAACCGGAGGAGCAACTGTCGCTCCCTTTGTTATTCCTGAATTTTCATTAAATTCCCACCCCCCTCTATTATTTATTGGGGAGGCTCGTTCTCCTCGCTCTCCAGTTCTCGGTGATTTGTGCCGGCAGCGAGTTCGAGGTGCGTTTTCCCGAGTTTCAGCAGCAGCAGCAGCTAATATCGCGGGGATCAACTCTGCATGCTTTATTCATGTCGGCAAAAGCCAGAGAATCGATATTCCATAAGTGCAACGCCATTAATAATAAAATCTTATTAAAACACGAGCGAGGGCCCATTATGATATACGGGAAAATCAATTTTAACGTGTACACAGATTTTTATTGGACACCCCGCCGCACCCCCCTCCTCCACCCACCGATCCGCCTCGTTAATGTCAAAAGTCCAATTTCGAGTATATCCCCCGCGAGCGATTGCCCCTAGAGTTTTTCTTCCCACCATAGAAGCGCGCGTAACGCGAATCTGGGGAGAAGCGTGGGAAATTCCGCGAGTGCGAAAAAAATTAAAAAATGCAAAAAAAAAAAAACGACGTCGGAAACCCCGCTGCTTTTCCCGACTGTACTCGCGCGTAACAACCCCCCACCCCGAAAATTTTTATGGTGTTTTCCTTCGAAACTGGAATTAACGAATGTACGCCCGCTTCTCCTGGAAACGCTTCCTCTCGCTAATTAGTAGAGAGGGGGTGGGTTGGGGGTGCCGTATATTTTCCACGAGAACTTTCAATTACGGCCTGATATTAGAGGTTTGCCTTAAATGTCCGATGTGGAACTACCCCTTGTATGAGTTGCTCGCATTCTCCGTCGCGCGGTTGAAATTGTTGTTTGCTCTAATTGAAACTATAAACTGTTGCCGCGGGTAGTCCGGAAATTGTTAAATGAAAATATTGGCAAGACAGCGCTTTGGGGGACCATTATCGAATCTCTCTCCGGAGTTACATGGGGGTGGGGGGTGGATTCTTCGATCGACTTGTTCAAGTTTCCTCCCCCCACTGATTTTCCGAGAAAATTGAGGGAAAATTTACTGGATTTATCGCGACTGACAAATGATCGAATAAAGAAGAGAGAGAGAGAGCTAATAAATTAATTAATTTTATACATTAATCCACGCTGTCCTGAGCTTTTAATTACCGGGAAAATCAAATCGACGAAGGTTCGATCTTGGGGGAGGTTTCGAATCTATCAAAGTTCTTTTTTTTCGCGAGAGAAAACTGGAGGAAATTTGCCGAGAGGGAAATATCAAAGAAAATTTCCTCGGGGGGTGGTGATTCACCGTGTGTGCGCGTTTTTTTTTCACCCTAAACAAGGGGATTTTTCCTTTTTGACAAAAAAGTTCGATTCACCCCCTGTCCAAGTTTTAATTACAGCACAAGGGCGGTTCGCCTTAACGTCCCTGACGAATTTCCTCGAAAATTCCATCCTGCGACACACATCGTGACGTAATTTAAAGCTTTCAACCCCCTATACGCCTTCGCGTCTGCCTGTGCTCGCGCGCGCGCGTGTGTGTGTGTTCAAGTTTTACGAGCCGTTTCCGGTGAGCTTCTACCGTCCCATTTAATCGGCTTGGAGTCTCTGCCTCAATTTTAGAATTTGGCGAACGTCAGAGTCCGAGTCGACCACTAAAATTTTTCCACCCTTATATCGCGCGCACGCTGATTTTCCCATTTCCCGGCAACCCTCGCGCGTCGAATTTTTCAGAAATCCTGGAATCTGTCCGATCTGTGTCTCACGTTCCCCTTTAAAAATCGACAGAAGGAAGAGAAACAACAAAAAAAACAGGAAAATTAGAGAAAGCGTGTGGTTTTTCTCCAAACAAAAATGGTGGAGAGTTTCCTTTAAGGGTGTAATCGAGTTTCCGGTATTCCAGGCGTTGAAATAAACCCGGGAAAATAGGGAGTCTCGTGGTTCTCCGGTTTTCAGCTGTTTCTCTTTTTGTTTTATTTTTTTTCTTGCCTTTGTGTATCGTATCCGTGAGTGCGAGGGAGGTTAGGGGGTGGGGGTGCCGGCTAATAACCCTCGGTAATTAAACGTTCCCTGGCGCTCATTATTCGGAGGATCCGCGACACTGCCCGGACGGAATTACCCACCCCCACCCCTCCTACGTCAAACTTTTGACTTTGCTTCAAAATTCAATTTTTGACGAGAAACGAGCCAACCCTTCTACTCGCCACTTCCGCCGCAGCGTGCGTCATTTTTAATTGATTCGGCACTTTGAGTTCCACCCCCTGCCACCCCCGGTGGTGCCGGGTACCACCAGTTCGCCATTTGTAATTTAATCTGACCCGGGGAATGGACGGACCTCGACCGTTCTTACGACAGAGTTAGTTTTTTTTTTCGACCTTGAAACCGAGGGTGAAGAAAAATAGAGTTACGAGCTCCCGGTTCATCTTGGTTCAACTTCCGCTTTTTCCCATACCCCCGCGGATTTTGTCGTCACCGCAGGATTTCAAACTCGGACTTTCCTGTAAGTTTTTCCACTACGGACGGTGTGTGTGTGTGTGTGTGTGTGTGGGAGAGACTCGAGTTTCGTTGGGATGCGGATCACGTAGATATCGAGCGATCGGAGCCGAGGGGGTGGTGGTGGTTCTCTGGAGCCACCCCTCCAACCCTTCTCACGGGGCATCGCAGTTCTCCCCCCCCCTCCCCCCGCCCCTATCTCGACTTCATTTAAATACCTGTTGCCCCGCAACGTGTTACTCTCTATACCATCCCAGGCGAATTCTATTCTCTCTCTCTCTCTCTCTCTCTCTCTCTGGAGAGATCAGGGGAAGCCTGAAGAGCCAAAGTGAATTCCTCTAGTATTTCTTCCTCGAGAGTAATTCCGCACTAGCAACCTACTTGAAATTCCCGAGTTTTTTCAGCTCGCAAATCATTTCCGAAGAAATAGGATCGAGAAGGTCCATGCGAGGGGGTGGGGGTGTGAGAGGCGTTCGCCGGTTAATTTTTAAGGGGTACGTCTGTAGCCAGAGGGTGGAAGTGGATACTTAAGGGAGATAAATAGGTCGTATCGAGGGTGTAACGGATATCAGGAGTCCTCGCGCGTCGTCCTCGGGGCAGAGGGGTGGGGGTGGGGGTGAGTTTGTGAAATGGCAGAGGAACGAGGAGGATCGGGGGAACGCTGCGAGGTCATTGTTGCACTTGTATGCACATGCAAAGATACGAGAAGGCGGACACCTTTTGTTCCCCGGCGCTTTCCGGTTTCCACCCCCACCCCCCACCCCCTGGAAAGTAGCATCGTGGAAGACTCGCCCCAGATGCAACGAGTTCTTTGTGGCCGCTTGAATACCCCACCGAAACTAAAGCTCCTCGAAACAACGGCCGATTTCGTCTCAGCGACGTTCGCCATTTTCCAAAATGGCTCGCACCCCCGACCCTTCGATGACGTCGGATCGATGGCCGCTGCTTTTCCGCGCGACGAAAAGCGCGAGAAATTTTTCTCACCCCCTCGGTATTCAAAATCGAATATTCTCCGGGGTGGAGTCGACATATTTTCGTTGAAAAATGCGAGAAAACTCTACGGGTCCCTCCCCGTCGCGCCGATGCTTAGTCGGTACTTTGGGGGTGGAAAGCGATGGGGGCGGGGGGTGGAAGTATCGTGGGGAATGAATTTCCCGGTTTTTCCGAGGTGTTTTCAATGAGCAGCCCCGTCGATTCCTTTAGGAGCGCGCGCGCTCGCCTTATCCAGTGACGGCGGGGGTGGGGGGTGGAGGCGGGGGTGGGAACCGTCCGGGAAAACGAGAAGTAAGGAAACGATACGGAAAATCGGATTCCCCTATACTCCATTCTTTCTCGTTGGAGGAACAATCCGATTCCCGGAGATACACTAATCTTATTTAGTTCGGACTAAACTCGAACTCCCCGGGATTAAATTTAACGATTGTATATTTTCCGCGGGAAAATTCCACGGTAAATCCCCGGGAAATTTGAGCGGCGGCGCATAAATTTTATTAAACTTTCCAACTCCTCGTTGCCGTAATCCAATCGGTGTCCTCTATTAAATTTCTCGATATTTCGCAGAATCTTCCGACTTTTCGAAAACTCGCGCGCGCGCAAAATTTTCCACGATAAATTCCACGGTGTTTTCCCCGAGTCGATTGATCAACGCGCGAACGATTAAGTCGATCGGGGGAATAAATTTTATCGCTCGTTCCGCTTACAATGGGATTTATCGCGAGTTTGCGTAAACGCGTTGCGCGATAAGAAGTCGGGGGTGGAGGGGGTGGAAAATCGTTCGATCGATATGTAAAATTTTCCGAGTTTTTCCTGGCAATCGCGCTATTGGTCGTTTGGCGTTCGACCGTCATTAAGCTCGCCTAACTCGATTCTGCCATAGTTCCGCACCACCACCCCCTTTCGAGCCCCCGGTCATCGAGGGCTTCTCTCCAGTCAACCCCCTGGCGATGCTCCGTAAGTTCATAAGCTCCTGCAAGCTCCTCCGGCACGTCCTCCGCGCGTACGCTTTGATTATGGCAAGGTTTCGCGCGAGAGAAGAAACTCGCCGCGACCTCGATTTTTTCCCTGCGAGGCGAACTTTGGCCTCGTTAAGTGTTTTTATCGCCGCGAAATTTTGCGCGTTCCACCCCCGTGAATGTACCCCCGTCAAATTGATGCGGGACATGCGAAAGCTCGGCAAATTTCGTTATTATGTAAATTACATCCGCCCGGAACTTCGGGTGTCGACGTTCGCAGCTTGTAAACCTGCTGCTCGCTCTGACAACAGTAGTTTCCCTCGAGCCCTTTAATTTTCTTTTTCCCTTTTCCTCTTTCTTCTCTCTGTCTCTCTTCTCTTCGCAGCCCGTCGTATTCTCGCGTTGGAATTTGCGCGGTCTGCTCGATGAATTATTCGCGGTGCCTAGGCGTACGTGTGTAGACCCGAGGCTGTGTGTGGACAATGGAGGCAATTATTTCGCTGATTTTGCAGGGCGGCGAAATAAGCAAGCGATTAGCACCGACAAATCGGGATCGTCGATGTTTTGAGAACGTGGCGCGACGACGAACAATTGGTGAACGTTGAACGGGGACCGTCGCATCCGGTGCGGAAGTGCGCGTGCACCTGACAGGTCTGACGTCAGCCAATTGAAATAACGAATGCACCCGCAGCGCTTGTTCGGTCGACATTATGCAACGTGATTTGCCAGGCGGCTTCCCCGCTTCGCTCGGCTCGATATCTTTCAGATTCCCCTCGAAACCGCTGCAATTTATCCCGGGGAAAGAAAACTGTGGGACGAAACGAGCATAAAAGTTCTTTACGGCTTTTCCGTAGGACGGACGGTTGCCGAGTTATTCGTTAATGAAGTTGACGAATCAGCCGGGGCGCGTAGGACACGCCCACTGTCTCCCGATTGGCTAACTTTGTTAATAAATATCTCGCTGAATAGCGGTCGTACGAAAGAACTTTAAAGAGCTTTTTTTCCCGTGACGTCGCGAGGAAAACGCTCTAATTAAAATGAACGAGGTATCGCGATAAAAAATTGGGGGTGGGAGTAGCTTGAGCGTGTGCGAAATCGATTTAGGGTGAGAGAAGTATTGTTTTTCTACTTTTAATCGGCTGTCTGCATTTTGCTGGATTCCTGGCTGACGCAGAAAATCTCTTGGGCTCGCGCGTGACCTCGGGGTGTATGGGGGTGGAAAGGGGAGGTTGGGGCTGCGTACATGCATTATTGCAGCGTCACGTTGCACGTCCCACGGCATTATCGTCGACATTTCCCGGCGCGTACGATGCACACACAGTGGCTCGACATTTACTATTTTCGGACCAGAGCCATTCAACTAATGAATCACGTGTTATGGCATGAAACATTTGGAAAAACTGACCTTACTCCCACTGACGCGAGATATTTTCAACTGTTCGCGCTTTTAGCTATAATAAAGCGCGTTACCTCCAAACAGCCACTTGACACTGTTCTTTCACATTATTCCTGCTCCATTCCTTTTATTTCAAGCGTTTCGCTAAAATTTGTTTAACGGGTGTAACAACATTTTTCATTTTCCCCAGACTTTCCGATCTCTCTGTCCTTCTCCCTTAGACCCGGACAAAATAGCTCCGAAGAGTCTTCCAATCAGCATTCACCGTAAAAAAAGGTTTTCCCCTCAAAAAAAAAAACGAGCAACGCGAGTAGACAAATTTCTTTCAACTCCAACTTTTCTTCGGCGAAATTTTTTCTACGGGGCGCATCGATTGAAACTCCGTAGAAAAATATGCTTCTTAGGTCTTGAGAAGAGATCTTAGAGAGAAATTTGCAATTTTGAGAATCGGTCGTGTAGCTTTTGGACCGTCGACTTCTGAGGTATGAAGTTGGCGCGTGTCGTACCTTCGAGATCGAATGTTTAAACAATTTTACGGAATTATCACTAAAAAATACTACAAAACTGTACAACCATTTGAAACGCGATGGGACCTCATCAATTTTTGTTTCTTTTTTTCTTTTTTTTTTTTGGGAATGTCAACGTTACAGCGTGGCATTTGCGATATGGAATTTAGCGCGTGATGAAATTCGCGCGGTCCCGTCGGACAACTTTGCATGCCGGAGTTTTAATGGCGTTCATTCGAAAATAATAGAACCTACCCTTAACTCGAAAAAGTCCCTCTCGCAATTTTTTTTTTTTTTTCAAGCCAAACTATGAAAGTGTTATGAGGTTTCTTATGGTTTTGCTTTACGAGCCCTCCCCCCGAGTTGAATATAAAAGTGGTGGGCAAACGTAAAGAAGGGGTGTCCGGTCCCCCTGCGTAAAGGGGATGAAAACTTGGTTTCCGCAGAGGCGCGGAAACTCTCTAATAAAACTTATTTAAATAGAAAATCCGATTTGCGCAAAGTTAATTGTTTCCTGAATTTCCCGCGGAGTTTTAGCGGAGTTTTTCACGATTTCCCGGAGAGATCGGAAATTCGCGACCCCCACCCCCGGCCGATTTTTTCCCGCGAATTTTGTCTCGCTCGTCGACTTCCGGCAGTTGACTCGGGCGATTCGTCGAGAGTTCCTCGTCGTCCATTTTTCTCGGGGTGTGTCTTACATCGGGCATCGATCCGGAGAGACCGAATTGTTTTTCGTCGATCTTACGTAATCCGACTCCACCCAGGTCGCGTTCGCTAAACTCGTGCACTCGCGACCTTCGAAAAGTCCCGGGAGGCTAATTTCAATTTTTCACCCCTTCGCGTCTGCGATAATTTTATTCTCTTCTCCTTCGTCGCTGCTCGTCTCGTTGTGAGACTCGAGATCGAGATCGAGATCGAGATCGAGAAACCGAGAAAGAGAGAGAAAGAAAGAGAGTGAGAGAGAGAGAGAGAGAGAGAGAGAGAGAGAGAGAGAGAGAATCTTCCGTGACTCGAACTGTGACCGATTAGACCTAAAAGACCCCCGGAAGCAACCGGATGAAATTAATTAGCGCTAATTAACGAAGTGGAGCGCGCGGGGCTCGACGAAAGTTTCCAGCACGGGCAATTTCCCATTTTCAGCGTGCGGGCCGGGGGTTGGGGTGGAGGTGAAGGAGGGGTGTAGTATCATCCCCTCTTAGCGGGCCCTCGTATCCTGGCAATAATTAATGGCGTCGGTGGTTTGACGAAACATTTTAAGCCCCCAATTTGTCTCTTGGTTGTAAAGGAAAATAGAAGGGGGAGGGGGGTGAAGAAGGCGAAGAAGAAGAGTAGGAGGAGGAGAAGGCAGATGGAGAACCGAACAGACACGCGGGATTCGAATGGAATAAACAAAATGTTCGCCGCTAACGAGAAGTGCGGATTGACGAGGGCGCGCGCGGCTTTTCTATTTTCGTTTGCATGAATGAACCGACGAATGAAAATCTGCGCGTTATGAGCTACCACCACCACCACCACCACCACCACCACTCTATTTCCGTGCAATAACTCCCCGAGCAGAATTAACGCGCGTGGTAGCGCCCGTTGCGGAATGTCTCTCCTTCGCGAGATCGTCCCGTTGGCCCGCGATTCGACAAAACCACCCTTCATCCCCTCGAGAACACCCCTGCCGCTTCCCTTGCGACTTTCATCCCTCCCTCCCCCTTCCCCAATAATAACGCCATTTCCGCGGTAAACTTCCGCCCTGGAGGTTGCTCGAGGGTCCATTAACGTATCGATTCTTGAAGCATGCCATTTTCACCCCCGCCACCCCCTCTCGGTACTGGAGAACGTGGCGAGAGACTTCCGCTCACTTCCGGGGACGGTCTCCGGATTCCGGAGAGTTTGACGGGACGTGAGAATTTTCACGGGGTTGTAGGAGGGATTTTCCTCTGTTTTTCTTCTCCTACTTTTTCTTCCTCTTCTTCTTCTTCCTCTTCTTTTTCTTCTTTGAATTCTTTCTTTTTAACCTCTCGTTTTGTTTCTCTTGAAGCGCGGGAGAAGAGTAGCGACGGGAATTAAAAATAAATAGCGAGGATAAGAATTTAGGAGGGATTCGAAGAAGAGAAGAGAGAGAGAGAGAGAGAGGAGGAGGCAAGAATCGAATCCGAGGTTCGTCGGATTAAAATTCCAGAGTTTGTTCGAGGATCGGCTAGTTATTCGGCGGAGATGCGTACCAGTACATTCGTTAACTTCTATAAATAGCGAGTTTATCTTTGTGTCTGGTAAAAGCCATCTTTACAAAGTAGAATGATCGGAAGTTCTTAAGAACGTTTGACGTGTGCAGAATTTCTTGCAGTTAAATGGGTTAGCGCTATAAATAAAATCGATAATGTCCACCGCACCCCTCCCCTCCCCTCCTCCTCCTCCTCCCGCTTCGTGTCCGGAACGAAGAAATCATTTCCAGATATATTTCCCCGTGATAAACTCATCGGGCAATTCAATTTCGAGCTAAAAAAATCAATTACCACCCACGTGCACGCGCGCGCGTAGTCGTGGAAGAGTTTCGAGTAGAGTTTTTATTCTCCCTTTCTTTCTTTTCTCATTTTTTCCTTTCCACGAGACATCGGATATCTGTCGTTGCGGTTGGAGTCATCGTTTATTTACAACCCCTAGATTGGTCGTTCACCCTGTCCTCTATTTTTTTTTTCTTTTTTTCTTCGCTCGCCGTAGAGCGAACGCGCTAAATCGGCGGATGGCAGAATCGCCGATGAATTTCATTTCTGGAGGGAGTCCATTGAATTAGTTTGAGAAATAAATTCAGAGGGGGTGGTGGTGGTGGTATATCGAGAGGGTTGAAGTGCAATCCCGTGCTCGATCAGGAGAGGATCGCGGACGGTTAGTGAAAAATCGAGCGAGAAACTTTCGGTGAGTGACGAATTGGCCTCCCGTAGGCCCCTCCCACCCTCCGCCACCCCTCAGCCACCCCTCCGCAGATTTACCCTTGAGACTCTCCCAAGGGGACTGATTTAAGTTCCTGCTTAACCTCCATTCAGCCTTAAACGACGCCCACGCTTCTTCCAGCCACCCCCAACCCTTTCTTCCCATCGCGCATCCCCCTCCCACCCCCTCGCCTACGTGAAAGTACTATCGTGCTCTCTAGCGCAGATTTACCTTAATACCTTCTCTTAATCGCATGAATATTGCATTTGTCTGGGCCACCTTTCTGAAATTGATTCATAATCTTATTAGACGAAGGATTAGTGTCAACAGGAAGTACTGATATTCCTCGAGTTTTCATCGAGATCGACCTCTCTCCCCCCACCCCCTCTCGACGCCATCCCTACTGTCATTTCCTCGCTGAAAATTCTGTCTGGTACCAGCTGGTACACTGGTAATGTCGAGAGAGGTCCGTTAACGCTTAACGATTAACAATCGTCCTAAGGGTGGCGGGGGTGTCGGATTTGCTGTAGTCACGTGACTTGGGATTTTGAGGCGTTGAAACGAGCGAGGAGCCGCTACCCTCGCGGGGGCGGAGGAATAAGCGAAAAGCCAGAAATTAATGAGGAGTCGCGCGAGAATCTCATTGAATTACGGAGTTATAGACTGGCCAAGCTATAATTAAGCCGAGGATTATAATGTTTGTGCTTACATCCATAATTAATGCTCGGGACAAGGGCTGCTTAATTATTTGACGAGGCAGCGTCTCGTTTTATGGGCCCATCAACTTTACGACGCCGCCTCGTTCTCGTTTAAGGACACCGCGCGCGCGGAAATTTATCTTTTAGCCGTAGACTTCGGTGGGATTGGGGGTGGGGGTGGAGAGCCACCCCTTGAGCGACGTCAGCGAAATTTTACGTAGCGCGAATCAACCCCCTCCGAGGGACGTTTTCCTAATTCGTGGAAACCTCCCCCTTGCCCCGGTGAGGGATTTCGGTTAGGATCTCGGTGGGGGTGGAAGGTGCAAACCCACCCTCGACAATAGGGGGTGATTATTGGTCCGAGAACCGGCCGTAAATCAATTATTCCTCCGTCGTTGAAAATGTCCCGACCATCCTGCCGCCCCGCACCCTCCTGCTACCCTTTCTTCGTTGACCACCACCACCACCACCACCACCACGTGCTTGGGCTCGAGTCTTCATTAACGTCATTGTCCGGCACCCGGGGGTTAATCACCGGCCGCAGAACTTTCTGCCCGCGACTTCCACCAGTTGCTGCTCGTCGACCTGTCCACTTCCGGTTTTGCCACCCTCTGCCCCGCAAGCTCTCATCGCTATCGAGCGCTCTGACTCCGGTGATCGTTTCTTCCCCTGTCGCGAAAATCTCGGGGGTGGAAATCACCCCCACTTTTTCCCCCGTCGAAAAAGGTCCTGAAAATGTCCTGAACATTTCCCCCGAATAATTTTCAGGGGATCTCGCATTGATTTGCCAGGGAATTCTCCGTTTGCCAGAAGGGTGGTGAAGGGTGGGGGTGGATTTCCATTCCGCCCCCAGTTTCTTGCCGGGTTGGAAATGGCACTGCGTCCCGGTCGCTCTAATTGGGCCGAGCAATAAAACCGTCGTAATCCCTGAGGCCCCTGGCCGCCATGTCGATTTCGTTTCGTTAAATTGACTCGACGGCCGTCCCACCCCCGCAATCGACTCCCTCGCTTCCGAGAGCGCGCCACCCCCGACGGAACAAGGGAAAATCCGTCGCCTCCGTACGTTTTCCCGTGATTTCCCGCCGCTACGAATTGCGCGATCGTAATATTTTCTACGGCGAATTGTTACGCCTCGATTGATTTCGCCTCGTATCATCCCCCGTTCGTCGACAAGGGTGGTTCCTCGTCAAGGTCACCACCACCACCACCACCGAGGCGAGCCGAGGGATGATCGCGAGCGCGATCGACGATTCGTCTTCGATGATTTTTCCACCGTGGAAAAATCAACCCCCTTGCACCCCGTCGACTCCGACGCGTCATTGGTCACTTCCGCGCGGACGTTGAAAGCCACCCCCGTTGAATAACGCGAGTAAGCGCGATTTGGCGCGACGCGGATCTCGGAAAAATATGTGGAGCACCTGGCGGTGGGGAAGCTGCTCCCGAACAGATGTTACGAGTCTTTTTGGATGTGGGAAATGATCGCTTTGCTTTACCACCCCCGCCCCCGCCCCCGGCAGAAACAGCCGGTGGTACTCTCGCTCGAATATGTTTACGGATCAGTAAAGTTTTCTAACGACCCATAACTCCTTCGCGGCTCCTTTGCTACTTCTGTCCTCCGGCCCACCCCTCCCCGCCGTCGGGGGCGGGGGGACTGCTCCCATTTACACGCGTGAAAGTGGCCGAGTTATGCGCGCGGCGAACATCGTGGGAAGGGCGAGTGTGTCGGATGAAGGAGGGACAAGCTTCTAATGAAGCGCGAAAGCGTGGGTGGCATTTGTCTAGGGACCCCGAAATAGACCGGTGATAATTCCCCGGCTGATTCCCCGGCGAAACTCTGGCCCCGTAACAAACCGCCCCCTCCCCCCTCCTTTCCACCATTTTTCAGGGAATCGCAAAGGCCGAGTAGAATTTTCCGGTTTTTTCGTATAATTTTTGGCGACGGCGGCGGGGGCGGTGGTGGTGGTGGGGGAGGGTAGAATATTTTCGACGGGGGAGGGCGGTGTTGGAATTCCGCGCGTTAAGCGAAGCGGGAGAGAGAGCGATGATGGACAATTCACGTCGGGGTTTCCCCATAATTCGAGTTGTCTCGGTTAACCCTTCGTCGATTAGCGGTCGATGTATTAATTACCAGAATTTAGCGGCATCCACGCCGATATTGGCTCCGGTCGCTAATGCACCCCCGCACTCCGACACCGCGAACGGAAGCAAATCTGCCGAGCGACTGTCACCGCGCGCGGTGGCTCGGAGTCAACCGTGGGGGCGGAGTCTCGATAATTGACTTTTGCGATCGTCGAAAAAAACAAAACGGAAAACTCGCAGCTGCACAACTGCACGCGTCAAAGCTGCGAGTCGCAACGCCCTTCGAGATTTCCCGGAACGCGATCGAAACTGTCGCTCGATCTCGTGGAGAACGCGCGTCGTTTCACCCCACGATGGGGCGGGGGTGGGTCCTGGCTGGATCACAGGGGTGCGAGGGGTGGGCGGAAACTCGGCATTTTCCAATGCGCTTTTCCTCCCGCGGAATTTCTTTGTCTCCGATTTTTCCGCGATGAAAGCAACAGTCGGTAACAAGGGGTGGGGCTGGGGTTGGGGGTTGGGGTGGTTTGGCCTGAGAAGTTCCAGGGTGGAATTTGCATTACGAATATTCGGCCGAGGAAAGCTGGAATTTCGTCTGATGCTCTCATAATCGCATTCTCGTTCTTCGGTCGTCGTCGTCGTCGTTGTGGCAGACAGGTCGGACACGGTTGCAGTTTTGGTCTTGGATATTCTCAGCTGACTGTCAACGACATAAACTTGTCAATATTAAGACCGGTCCTGTCTGCGCCTCCGCTAAATGACGTTTGGAATTTGCTGAAAATCAGTCGTAAATTTCCGCGGAAGAAAAGGGCCCCCGGAATTTCTTCGGGGCTCATAAACGTCTCGGAATTCCCATGTCGTTCGTGTGCCATCGGCAAACGCGACGCTACAAATTGCGATGAAATTAACGTCTCGAATGTACCTTCCGACGGTTTTTAGGCGGATTTTACGGCAGCGAGGGACTGACGTTTCATCGACTCCGGTCTGAATTTCGATCGCCTTCGCGCCACAGTTGACGCAGTTGACGCAGTTGACGCAGCTGACGAATTTCGAAATTTGCAGCTGCGACGGAAATTTCGCGATTTTTTTCGATTCTCTTTTTTTCGCGCGTTCTCAACGTTTTCCACCACGGATGTTTTGATTCGTGAAAACGACCCGCAGCTGTGCGCTCCTCGGAGCGCAGCTGCGTGATCTCTCGAGACTCGCAACTGCGCGATCGGCGAAGGAAAAACCCCGGGAGGATGGAGATGAAGTAGAGGGACAAAAAAAGACAAAAAAAAATAGCGTTCGCGCGAATATGGAGATTAATCGCGCGATGTTGAGCGCGAGTTTTTCATGATTTAGCAAATCGAGCGTGCGCTGCCAGTTCGGCAAATTCTGTTTACGAAATCCATGCCACGCACCTTCTTGCGAATTTGGCAGAATTTCAACGGCGTGATTGATGCAGTGCGGCCAAAATGATCTGACAGTTATTCGGTAGTCATAGCCGTGAGCAATTTTGCACCGAGAAATTCGGAATTAAGGCGATTTCAACTCTGCTCGCTCGGTAAATAAGAGTTTGCGGCTTGATTTATAAAGGAATAAATTGCACCGTACATTTCCCCAGTTTTTAATCTCCTGCGGAAAATGGTTTCCCCGGAAATATTAGCAGTGAGCAGAATACCAACACCACCGCCACCACCACCATCGGCACCAACTCAAAGGAAATTCCACGAAGGATTCGATTTCGATTTTTCCTCGAAGCGAGACTATAGCGTAGCTCGCAGGATCCAGGAGAGTGTATAATACGAGAAGCAAATGCTTTTCCCCTGCAAATAAAAGATTTAATAGCCCCGAGCTTGGCGGGACGACGACCTGTTTATTCTATTTTACCGACCGAGTAATTTTAGGATCGCCTTAAGGGAAGTAAAGGAGGTAGCTGGGTAAACGTAATTACGCTGGAAGTCCAGTTGGCCGTGTCAATCCCGCGCTATAACGTCGTCGGGCCAGTTTATTCTCAGAGAAGCTACAGTTGGCAGACGGTTGTACCAGACGTTTATTAATTGCCGCGAGAAATTAACACTTCATCTCGCTGCTAGCACTTGTTTTCTTCTCGGCTCTGTCACGCGTGCTGAAACCCCGTGTGTTGACCTTGATATTGAAGCATCCACCCGTCACTCGCCACCCCCGCGGAAAAATCCCCCACCCCCCGAAATTTCTCACCCCGTCGATAAAATAGGTTCGTAATTTCAGCGAGTCGCGCGAATTATTTCCCCTGAAAACGCACCCCCCGCCCCCGCGATAAATTTGTTACACGAAAGAAGCGTCGAGATCCGGGGGTGGATGGGGTTGGGGTGGGATGGACCAAAGTTTCAGGGGGTTCGCATAAATATTTAAGCGTTCAACAGTTTGAGAGGAGTCTCTCTCTCTCTCTCTCTCTCTCTCTCTCTGTTGAAATTGTTGTTTACGTCTAATTACAATATTAATTAAACAAGCGGCTTGGCATGGCTGACAGATCACGTTCCTCGCGTATTAGTTTCCGGGCGCGTTGACAGTGTAGGAGTCTCATTTTCGAATATTAATCTTACCCGGGCTATGATTCGCCGGTGAATCATCGTGGGACGCGAAACTTGGCTGCGCTCTCAAAGAGCGAGCGTGTGAGCGACGGGTCGATCCACCTACGGTGTCTCTCCCTTAAATAAATGCGCCGCTCCAGAAACGGCGATCGCTCGATCGGTAAAATCGGCAAAGAAACCGCCGGAGATCCTCGACGATTTTCCACCACCTTTCGAGTTACCACCACGTCGAAAAACTCCATCGGGAATCGATCGGTGGACGCGGATCGAACTGCGATCGATCGACTAAATCCGGCGATCGTCCGCGGGGGGTGGAGGTTGGGGTGTACGGGACCAACAAGTGGACGGGGGTGGATTTCGAGTCTCGAAGACTCGCGAGCGTGGTCTTTTCGAGTTACGAGACTCCGACGAGCGTAAAACAGTTAGGAAACGTCGCCTCCGTACCGAACCAATGGGATTTTCATCCCCCGATCGTAAACCCCCACCCCCGCCCCCGCAATAATTCACTCTTGCTCTTTATTTACTTCTCGGTTCTCCACCCCCTCGGTTGTCGGTTGTTTCACTCGTTTCCATCCCACCCACCCCCTTCTCTCCCGTTTTCTACGTTCCGCTCTCCCACCACCTATTTTCTTATTTCTCTCTGTCTCTCCCCCACCCCCTACCCCTGTATCTCGTTACGTTTCTATCTACTCCGCTGCTTCTTGCTTCGCTCTTTTTTTTATCGCTTATCCCTTATTGTATTTCTGTTTGTGTCATTGGTTACCTCGTCCCTCTCTCTTTCTACAAGGGGAGGAATCCACCCCGTGCTTTGTTAGCTCCTCCGGAAAGCCATAAAAATTTTATCGATAGCCACTCGTCGAGCTCCTCCTCGAGATCGCCGTGGAAAACGTTCTCTGGTTAGGGCGAAATTAATTCGAAAACGCTTACCCGATGTACAGGGTGTTCGGAAAATGAGGGACAGTTTTTGGAGGGATAATTACTGACTCGATCACTTAATTGTTTAATACTTACCACTGATTTCCGCCTTTTTGGGTGTCCTTCTCCTGTTGTGGGATGACCTTCCTTTTGTATAAAAACTTGCCAACTTTGTTTAATTTATTGTTAAAACACAATCACGCAATCACATTCACTGCAGGAAACTTTGTCAATGTTTTACACCATTTAAATCAATACCACGAACATCCGAAATCTTTCACAATATTAAGCACTTTGTTAATCATCACTTTCAACACTTTTTGGGGAATTAATTAATTAATTAATGTGATAAATTGTGAGATTATTGGATCGCCGTTGTCCAGGGAATCTCACATGCGTAGCACCGAGTATACACTGATTATACGCACTTACTTGTAGCCAGTAAACACGTCACAAGGACAAGGTCGGCTAGTTCAATTCCTGAATTTCAGTAGGTACCGAAAGGTATTCGTACACTCTTAAAAGTGTCATAAGTTTTTAAACAATTGTTAAAATTAATAGATAAAAAAAGTCATTTTTTTAAACAATTGTTTAAAGATTTATGGCACTTTTAAGAGTGCACTAATACCTTTCGTACCAAGTGAAATTCAGAAATTGAACAAGCCGACCTTGTCCTTGTGACGTGTTTACTTGCTGCAGGTGACTGTGAAGAATCGGTGTATACTCGGTGCTACGCATGTGAGATTCCCTGGACAACGGCGGTCCAATAATCTCACAATTTATCACATCAATTAATTATTTAAATCCGCGAAAAGTGTTGAAAGTGATGATTAACAAAGTGCTCAATGTTGTGAAAGATTTCGGATGTTCGCGGTATTGATTTAAATGGTGTAAAACATTGACAAATTTTTCCTGCAGTGAATGTGATCGCGTGATTGTGTTTTAACAATAAATTAAATAAATTTGGCAAGTTTTTATACAAAAGGAAGGTCATCCCACAATAGGAGCAGTACACCCAAAAAGGCGGAAATCAATCGTAAGTATTAAACAATTAAGTGATCGAGCCAGTAATTATCCCTCCAAAAGTGTTCCCCATTTTCCGATCACCCTGTATACGACGAATAAAGTTTACGCGACTCCAACGCTTGTGCGATTTTCCTCCGTGGGGTGGGGGTTGGGGGTGGAAGCAAAAACTTGATTTCGAGTACTTTAGCGCGCTGATAGAGCGGGGGTGGATTTTCATGGTCCCCGTGAACTCTGACATTCGGTGTTTCGCGCGGGCCACTTGTGGCCGATACACTTTACCACCCCCCACCCCCTCCGACGGCATCCAAGGTAGACTCGGAAAAGCTTTTTCCAATGGAAACTTGTTTGACCTACAGCCCGAAGTGGAGCTTTTGCCTCCTAATGCATTTCAAATCCGGAATCGTTAATTTTCCATCTGTCTAAAAAGACAGGGTGGACTTTCGCCGCGTTTCCACCCCCGCGCTACGGTCCATCGAAGGCTTTCATCCCCCCGTTAAAGTGACGCGCAGCTTTGATTCGCCGAAAATCCAAATGAACTTTCTCGCGAGGAAACAAACTAAAAAAAGGGAAAAAGAGATAGTTGCGTGTGGTGGTGAGAAAATGGAGTTGGGTCATTCTTGTGGTGGGGAGTTAATCCGGCGGGGCAGCGGGGGTGTGTTGCAATTGCAGACGAGGGCGGGGGAGGGAATTATTAAAGCGGAGATAACGGAAGAGTGCGTTGAATTATTCAGGAACTCGAAACGCTAATTTTGCGCCGCTGTTCTCCGTCGACGAACAGCCATCTCGTTTCACCCCCTCCCTCTCCCGCTTCTCCTCCACCCCTTGCAACCCCTTCGTTTCTCGCGCAGTTCCCGTGCGCTTCCTTTGCCTCCACGGCTCCCCTATCGAAATGTTCTCCGACCACCCCCACCCCCAACCCCCACCCCCACAATTTTCCCATCATTCTTATTTCTTATTGGATTCTCCATTGGACACCTCGAGTTGAAATTTTGAATTCAACTGCGTCGCATAAAAGAAGACTCGCTTGGCTTATTTCCACGTTGTCTCTCGTTTCCCGGAAATCTCGAGCGACTCTCGCTAAATTAGGGGTGACTCTCGGGTGAGCCCCCCGGAAGCATCAGGTGGACATTAATGAAATTCCCTCCCTCGCCAACCACCCCCGCCCCCCTCCCAGAATTGTCAAAATCGAGTTATTTATGGAAATGGAAACGAGGACACGAGGCAAAAACCTCTGGTTTGTCTCTCCCTCTTTCTCTCCGTATTTGCTTCGACTCCTTTTCTCTTCTCCCTCTCTGTCGCCAGGTCTCGGGGAGGACGAAAAAATATTTGCCAGCTAAATTAAGAGGTGGCCCGAGTTTTTTTTTTTTTCTCGGCGGCGATATAATTCTCGGTGATTTCTCGCTGCGAAAAGCGTCGCGACGCTTTTTCGCGCCGGAATTTCGCGTGGCGCGCGAGAAAGAAATTTAAGTGGGCCGCGTGCGTTTATCAGCGCGAAAAAAGCCAAATAAAAAAGCGACGGTGGAAATAAGTCGTGGGCGTCGTCGCGTACCTAACGACGGCAGCTTCCACCGTCGCTGCCGCTGCCGCCGTCGCTGGCGGCGAAAATGGAAGCGGCGTTGGTTCTCGCCGCGCGGGAAACGCGATACAACGTCGGAATTAACACGGTCGGCTGAAATTAAGTTACGGGGGTGAGTAAAAATCCAGCGCGCCTCCCCCTCCCCGCGAATCGCGCGGGAGAACCCGCCGGGATCGCGGGAAACCGCGAAAACCACCCCGGAACCACCCCACGCCCCCACACCTCACCGCTCTCGCTCGATTCTTGAGTCGAGCGAATTTTCCGAGTTCGGGAAAATTCCCGAGGAGTTTCACGCAATAACCGAGGAAAATTCTTCTCTTTTCCAGCCAACAAAACTGAACGTATACAAGAATGATGCCGAGAGCTGGGACTATACGACGCCAACGTTGGGTGAGTAGTTTTTTTTTTTTTTTTTGGAAAATTCATTTCTCCCTTTTCCATCGAGACCCACCCCCACCCCCGCCCCTCCTTTTCACCCTCACCACCTCTGTCGGTGTTACCCCTCTCTTCGTTACTTTTATATGATTCACTCGCCGATTAAACACCTGGGGCACTGGGAGAGTCGCTCCCGCCCCCACCCCGTAGCTTTTCCGAGCTTTTCCGAGAAAATTTTCCGAGCGATTTTCAATTTTCCTCGGAATTTTCTTGTCGATGGCCGCCGCGAGTGTGCTCTTCCCAGGATTTTCTTGGGAGGACGATGGGGTGTGGGGGTGGGTAGCGAATCTCCCTTGCTCCAATTTGGAACACGATCGAGGCAGAACAATAATCCAGAGATCTGTGTGCGCTCGATGGAAAATATTCACGTGACATGTTCCATCACTCACTCTTTTACTCACGAAACTGCAGAAATCTGCAACACTCGAGACTCATTGACTTCGCGCGATCGAGCGCGACGCATTTCTGCGTTCGACGAACGATTTCTCTTCCAACGCGGTTTCTGAGAATGGCAGCCACCGTGAAAATCGGTGAAAATTTTGCAACTAAAATCAACGGGGGGTGGGGGATGGAAAAACTTCAAAATCGTACGAGAGACGAAGGGGAGGTCAGGATTTTCCGAATTTTCCAACCCCCGCGAGAATCGGTTTGTTTTTCCGGATGGCTTCCAACCCCCTCCTCGACACCCCCGGAAGTCGCTTACGCCCGTGTTTTCCCGAGCATTTTCCAGGGGGCGGAAAATCACCGGGACTCTTCGCCGTTTTGACGTTCCTCGCAGTTCCTTGAATTTTTCCGGATTTTTTACCCGTCGGCGGTTGGCTCCCGCTGCGGAGGATCCTCTGGTGGAGCCGCCAGCGACGGGAGGGGGAGAGGGAGCAAACGTCGGTGGAAAACTCGAGGAGACCGGAAGTGCGGGAGGTGGGAAAAGGTCCGAGCCATCTCCCGCATAAATCTTTGCCGGAACGCTAAAAAGATTTAAGTTTCCTCTTTCTCCCGGTGTTCGACCACCCCCCTCCCCCTTCCCCCAGGGTGTAACAGGGGATCATAATTCGTCGAAGGGAAAATACTCGGTCGGTGTATGATTGTAAAATCTTTATGCGCCTTCGATTTCGTGATGTTGGGACTCCCCCCTCCCTCCCCCCTTTATCGCCACTCGACCTGTATAAATTTGTCGGGATACATCGGGATTTATCGGGTTCTGCTAAATAACAGGCAGAGAGAGAGATAGAGTGAGATTGAGAGGACGGGAGAGAAACGCCAAGAGGGAGAGACGGAGAGCGAGCGAGGAAAAGTGACGTAACTCTTAGGAGCCACGGGAATGAATTCAGGTTCGATTTGGAGAAAAGCGCGCGGGACTTCCGGTAGGATTCAATCAAGGAATCCCTGGGGACTCGATGGGAGCGAGAACGGATTCCCGGAGTTTCTGGAATATTCCATTAATCGCAGGGTGCGCGCAATATATTCGTATCGCTTCCGGTTGGCCGTCGTCCACCGGTGGGGGGAGGCTGTGCTTTTTCACGGGGGTTTTCCGGGACCGTACTTTTTCATGGCTACACCATGGAAATTCGCGAGTGGCCCCCTCTGTTTATTAGCCGCCTGCCAGAAGAGATTATCTCTCCGGTTAATTAAAGCCCGCAGCCCCTCGCTCCCCTCGATTAGCCGGAAATAAAAGTAAATCTCCGGAAAGTAAAGAGATTAAAGTTGCATTATGTTCCCGCGTAATGGCGGCCGGGGGATGGTGGGGTGGTGGAAACCTGGTATTCAGGGAAGTCCGGGAAAGTGTGGCAAAAATCCATTTGCATGGAACTTTCGGCGACCGTAGGATTTTCCTTGGGCTGACATTCGTGTGAAATAGCGCGAGAGAGAAAAATGGAGTCGACCGAAGAGAGAGCAAAGTCCTCTCCTCCCCTCCCGCACTTTGTCCTTGGAAAATAGCTCCAAGATGGCCGCCCCGCCAGTGGCTGTGCACTCGCGATAAAGTTCCGACGGGGGTTTCCCCGCGGTTAATCCTCGGGGAAGTTTATCGCGGCGCTTGGTACCCGCTGCTGTTTTTCCCCGAGAATCTCGCGTTTCTCCTCCTGCGTCGGTAATGCAGGTAGCCGTCGATAACGCGGAGGTTGCGAGATCGCCTTAAGCCCCGGAAAAACAAACCGATAGTCGAAAATAGCTACGGGCGAGGGTGGGTGGGGGTTCTTCGAGGGCGACTGCCGCACTTAATGCGAATATTCATCTCGGTGCAGTCAAGCGAGTCCATAAATTTAAACCGTTGGCTCTGGGATCTTAAGGCCGGAATTTCGTTGAGGGATTCGCCAAGCCGCGCGCTTTGACGGACAGTCGCGCGGACCTCGGGGACAATCCGTGCGTTAAGTCGAACAAATTTTCGCTGTCAAACTTCGTCTCGACGACGAAACGGTTTAATTGGGAATTTCTAGCCTTCCGACCTCCTCCTCCTCCTCTTCCCATCATCCCCCACCCCTTCGTCGGTTCTTTCCCCTTTTGCCGGAAAACGCGTCAGTTTTTTCCGGGGTCCACACGGGTATGGGCACGGAACTCGACGATTGGCACGCGCGCCAAATTCGAACATTTCGCTCTTTGACGATGAGTTTTTTTTTTCGTCTCTCTCTCTCTCTCTCTCTCTCTCTCGCTCGAGATTTTCGCGTTCTTCATCCTCCTCCTCCTCCTCCTTCTGCCGCTGCCACCGCTTTTGTTTCTCCTCTTCTTATTCTCGGCCGAGGAATACCGTGGGCAGATTCACGAGTGGCCGCCGGTAATTGGGTCGGAAAATAAACGTGGAAATTGCGTGCGGTGCTGTTTGAGTAATCTGACGTCTAGCGACGGTGGTGTGGGGTGTCGGGGGCGGCGGGAAGAAAGTCGAGAAGACGATCCAGCGCGGGAGGTTCTCACTCGTGTTTACCGCCTCGACATCGTCACGGTGGCCGAAGTCGCGCGTTTGTTCCAAAAACGCGAGCGAATCGCTCGTTCTCTCCATTCTCGCGTTCGCCGGCACCTCCCCGCCCCACTCCACCCCCGACGACCGAAAGTCACCGTCGGCGGTCGTTTTCTCTTCTTCTTCGTCGTTTCGTCTCTGCCGCTGAAATATGTCCGAGTTTCGGGACTTTTTTTCCAGAGAGAGAGAGAGAGAGAGAGGTAGAGGGAGAGACGAGAAGGGGGAGGGGGCGAGGATTAATTAGTTTATTCGAGCAGGTCCCGGTATTTTCGCCGGGCGACCAATCGGGTATTTTCGTTGGTCCGAAATAAGAATCCCAGTGGGAATTCTTGAGTAGGAGTACCGGCTGCACGGAAGATTTGCAGCGGCCGACCGCCAGCAGTCGCCCGGTCTTTGATTAGGCGAGCCAGAATCTCACGTGCTTCGCGGGGTGGTGGGTTGGGGCGGGCGGGGGGTGAGGGAATTCGGATAGGCCGACCCGGTTTTGGCCAGGAGCCGCAGTTCTCGCGCGAAACCCACGCGGCGCCCGCCGGCCAATGAAGTTCCGGCCAAATTAGCAATTTGCCAACCTCTCCCGACAATTTGCCGCTCGCCGATTGGTCCAGCCAAGTTTCCGCACCCTCCGCTGCGGCTGCACCCGCGGGAAATTTTCCGACTCCGACGGCGAGGAAACTCGCGGGAAATCTCTCCGGGGTCGTCGGAAAATTCATCCTCCCCCGTCCGTCGTTACGACCGTCTTTGAGAATTTTTCCCGGGAAAATCGTTTGGTTTTTCCGAGTTTTCCGGATTTTCCGACCGCTCGTTTTCCGCAGATTTTCCGCGCGATCGGTCGTCTCGGGAAAACCCGAGATTTTCCACAGATTTTCCGCGCGCGATGGAAAATCGACCGAAGGGTGGTGCGTTCGCGTTTAACGCGAGAGTCCGGATCTGCGCGACTCTTTGGAAATCCCGAGGAGTCGTGGCGGGGAAATCCATTTTCTTGATTAACGGCCGAGAGATTTGGTCTTGCTCGATTTTCCCGCGTGTACCGAGTGTTAAAATCTTAATCTCCCCGACCTGAGTAATGAGATATTAAGTGGACAGATATAGCGGGCCCGGCGGCGGTTCGCCGGTGCCATAAACGTAAATAAGTTTCTTGTTCGTGATTTGCTCGATCGTCGGTGGAAACGCCGCCATTTTCTTAATTCCACGCGATCGTCGCTGATTTATCTCCCTGCCCCTCCCCCAAATTAAACGGTGAGCGCGTTCCGCGTCTTATTTATACGCGCTATAATTTCGCGTGCGCGCGCGCGCGCTTCCTCCCCCTCTCTTCCTCCGTTTTTACAATTTTCCCGTTTGTTCATTTTCCGTCGGAGCGACGAGAGTTTTCCCGACCACCGTCGGACTCGATATTTAAGTGACGCGAGTTCGTTTCCGTCGACGGTTGAATGTATGCGTGTGTGTGTGTGTGTGTGTGTGTGTGTGTGGTTCGAGGGTCGGGGGTGGATCGCCTACAGCCGCCATCCACTTCCTCGAATTCGACGATAAAAGTGTTCGACGAACCGAATTTTCGAACATCGTCGGGAAAATCTCTTATCGAGCTGGAAGTTCGGCCGTTTCCTCGCTTTTTCCGACGGGGGCTGAAACTTCGCTAACGCCCAGGGACCGATTCAGCAAGTTTTCGACTCGGACCCGATAGGAGAGATCGGATTCTTCAAGGTTTGACCTACAACCCCTTTCCACCCCCGCCCCCTCCCCCCTCGATGCATTATACCGGTTTGATCCGCGAGGAGATGCCGAGCTCCACGTTCCTCCGCGCAACTTCCAATCTCGAATTTATACGGAGGAAATTGTTCCCGCTCTCTCCCCCCTCCTCCCCTGCCAAAAAACTTTCGGGTAAATACGAAACGACGGATTTCCCGAGGTTCCTTAGTCCGTTTTATGAAGCAACTTCCGCTCGTGCGAACTGCGCGCGGAATATTTCGAGTTTACCGTCGGCGCTGAAAGAATTACGCGGAACTTCCGGTCTCTCCCGAATCCATCGATCTAAACGAATTTTCTCCTCGGAAGAGTCTCTGACTGATGATGGGGGTGGTGGAGGGGGAGGGGAACTGGTGTTTTTCCAAGTTTGACGAGGAGCGCGCGTTTCATTAAATTTGATTCGTCGCTCCGGGCATCTTGGAAAAAATTTCTTCTGAATATTTTAGTGGGGCGCATTTTCCCCGGAAGAGGCGGGGGTGGGGAGGAAAATCCAATAATTTTTACACTCACCCTGGCCCCGGTAGCCAAGTTTATTATCGGGAGCGTATACGCTCTCTCGCAGTAAAAAGTGTCGCAGATAAAATTGCTCGCACCGTCTCTCATTTTATGAAAGTCCAATAACAAGACGATCCGCGCTAGAATTGATGGGTCCAGCTGGCACAAAGAAAAATTCCCACCCCCGCACCCACCCCCCGCCCCCGATTTCTGTATCGGCAAATTTCTAGTAGCACGCGCTTCAATTAAGCGGAGAAATTTCATTTCCTTCGGGAGAAATCAGCGAAAAATCTCCTATCGATTCCGTGAAAAGAAGAGGAGAGGGGGGAGGGGGATGGGAGGAGAGGAGAGACTTTTGACGTTTCCTCAGGGCCCATCTGGTGCCCGACGATCCGCGTTAAATAAATTTATCAGCAATTAAGGGGACTAATTTTCCACTTGCGTTTAACACCGACGCTATGAGAGAGGGAGAGAGAGAGAGAGGGAGAGAGCGTATCAACTTTTCGCTCTTATCTCACCGTTCTTTAATTTAGTTCGGTCTAGCGGAGGAGAACTAGCTTGTTTTACTACCATAGAGATAGCCCTGAGGATTTTTTCAAGTTTTAAACCCTTCGTCTTCTTTTTCTTCTTTCTCTTCTTCTTCTTCTTCCTCCTCGTATAACGTGTTTACTCGAAGGTACGCTTTCCGCGTAAAACCACCGGGAGATGGTCCTGTTCGTCTCGAGAAATATAGAATAACGCACACGGTTACCCTTTGCAAAGAGACCCTTGGACTTTCATGTTTTTCTCGAATCTTTCGCCCTCGCGGCCTTCGGATGCAAACGAGCTTTGACGTCTGACTCGACATACGTTTTTCTCCTTACGGTCGTATCTAAATTTTGCGGAAGCTCTCCGTAATTCCGGGGAAACTTGCAATTTCCACGTACACCCCGTACCCTCGTCTCTCGTCTCGATATCACGAGAACGATAGACTCTAATTTGCTTGCGCTCTCTCTCTCTCTCTCTCTCTCTTTTTGCGAGATGTGCGACGACACGCGAAGATGCGCAAGGTGTGCGCGTGTTTTTCCCATGGAAAATTCGTGAGACGAAAAAATCGACTCGTTTGATTCGCGAAAATCGACGAATTTTCGTAAGGGGGGTGGTAATTTTTTTTCGGTAATTTCGTCAGGGTGCGCGCGATATCGCGTAGTTTAGCACAGTGCGAAATTTCAGAGTCTGCCATTCTCACTAATCAACGTGTCGACGAGGTACATTGGGTATTACGGTGCAACCACAAAATGGAATGACACATTACACGAGATGCCACGCTCTGGCAAATTTGGAAAATCACTTGACAGCCAACCGGTAACTTCCATAACAACCTCCCTCCCGTCCTCTCACCTCCGTCCCGCGCCTCCGACTCTTTTATCATTATTCCCATAGATTTCCCCGTTAACCAACAGTTATTATCCCTATAAATCATATTGCTCGAAATTTTTCACTCAGCGAAAAAGATCGCAGAGGTCTCTGGTGTGTGCGATATGAGAATTCCTCGAATAATTGGTCGTCCATTAAAATTCGACGGTAATTAATGGAGGGAAGGAGACGCCGCGGGTGATTTGCCGCTTTGAGCAGGAGCGCGTGTTGAAAACTCGCAGAATGACGCAATCGAGGCGATCTGAGACGCAAAAAAAAATAGAGAAAAAGCAAAGGTCCGAGGAATTCCTTCGCTCTCGAGGAAAATGAGGAAAACTAAAAAAAAGCAAAAGAAAAGGCAAAAAAAAAAGCGAAGCAGAGATCCTAATAATAATTAAGAACAGGCGGCAAGAGGGTTATTGAGCTGTTTGCTTCTCTCTCGAGATTTTCCCGTCGAGTTGAACGAACTGAGAGTCGATTCTAACGCAACCTTGTTTTCCACCACACCTGCGTAACTCGTAACGAGGAGTATTCTCTTAACAATTTTTTATTTGCGTCGCGCAGTGTGACGCAATGGGCGAGAAGTGCCAACGACCTGCTTTGAATTTTCATTTAACAGCAAAATTATTGTTCCAAATTGGCCCGAACGAAATGGGCTTGAATTCTCTTGAATTTAACAGTTGCGCGCTGCTACCACCGCTGAACACGCACACAGACACGCACACGCACACCGATGCATCGCCACGTTGCATGTTCATTGTTTGCTGTTGCCATTCCACCAGGCAATGGTGCCAGGAATGGATCGGATATTGAGACGAATGTTTGGGATATCGATTATCGAGAATGTCCCCAAAAATAAACGACAAAAGACACACTCGAGTTTTTTCGATCCTCCGATTTACCCGCTCGTCCAATATTCATCCCCCTTTTTACCACCGCATCCCCTCACTTTATCACGGTAGACCCTCTGCTTCTAGTTGGTGTGCATTTGTTTAGTGAAGCGCGCGCGCGAGTGTACGTGTGTGTCGTGTAAACGTGTGTGTGTGTGTGTGTGTGTGTGTGTCAGAGCGCGCTTGTGGTCAACGAACGTTGCGAGAGCCATTTAGGGGGGTAGTTTTGGAAAAATTCGACAAATTTTCCGGGAGCCGCTCGATTCTCGACGAACGTCCTCCCCCCTTCTCTTCCCACCCCCTACTCTTCGACCTTGAATAATTATGAAAAATGAGCAATTACTCGACGGAATAATTTAAAAATTTCCGCGAGTTCGATAACGGACAGGTTTTTCACCCCCCCCCCCCCCCCTCCTTCCCCCCATGTAACTTCATGTAACAGGTTTTTGTAACGATACGTGAAAATATATTCGAATGGTTCTACCGACGTTCGATGACTGTCCACTTTTTGTTACATCAGCGGAGCTGCGATCATTTATCGTTTTCCTGCTGAACGCGTGTGTGTGTGTGAGCGTGTGAATGCGCGCGCGCGCATACACGTAGAAAATAGCAAATGAGAATACATACATGGCTGTTTTGTCGCTCGTCCAGAGAATTTTTGTACACGAGAACTAAAATCAACCCCCGTAGAAGTCCATCGTCGATGACTGGCCGAATTTTCCACCCTCTCCTCCACCTGTCTGTTTTTGCGATGTCGCCTCACATGTGTCGTGGTAGTGCGTGCCTTGCTAAATGTTTTTGTCGCTGATCAGTCGCTATATATATATAATTGGTGTGGCTAATTGATCGTACGGTCGCAAGATTTTCACGGATTTTGCGCATTGATGTGCGGTGGTGTGGACCCCTCGTCTGTTTTCCTCGCTGTCCCGCCGCGTGAACTGAAAAAATCGTTAGGAGTCGCTTTTTTTTTTTTTTTTTTTTGGAGATCGGAGTAAAACCCGCCCCTTTCTAATGACCGCAATTGTGTTTTTGCAATTGGTGGATCGTCGAGGAACTCCCGCCAAAATTTTAGCCACGTCTCTCCCCACCAGTTTAGAGACAACTGACGTCGGATAGAGCGACGACTTGTGGAAAACAATTTTTTTTTAGCTACATACACAGGGACACAGGAAGAATCGGATAAAAGGAGTGCCACAAATGTAACAGATTATTGACAAGATCATCAGAACACAACAACAATAACAACAACTACAACAATAACATCATCAACAACAACAACAACAACAAACAAAATGAACGAATTTATCAAGAAGAGATAAAGAATAAAGTGAAACATAAAAAAAAATCAGTAAACAACGGTTTCTTTGGCGAAAAAAATGGCGAAGGGCGAGTTTTCCATTTTCTTGGATTTTTTCCCCCAGTTTTTCTCTCCCTCTTGAATTTTTCTTTTCTTTCCGTCCCTGCTAATTGTTGAGGTAAAGGGGAAGCGTTTTACGGAATTTAATTCGATGGATGTTTAGGAAGTAGAAGTGGGGGCGGGGCTCGCAGGAGCCAAGGGGGTGGAATCTGCAGGAGGTTCTGCCGAACATCCTGTTAAGTTCGCCGAGAATGTCGCGTGCAAGAAATAATGAGTTTGCGGAAAGGCTTGGCCAACCCTCGCCAATTGTGTTTCCAGAAGGATGGAAGCAAGGAAGCAAGGAAGGAAATGCATGCTGTCATTATCGGATGACGTCACCCGCGATGTTTATTATCGCTGTCTTAAAAGTCGCTCGAAAACCGAGAGAACCCTTCCCCCTTTGTCTCGCTTCTGAAAATTCACCCCTCCCCCTCCCCCGCGACGCGTTAAATTTGATTTTCCCTCGCTTCCGTTTATCCCCGCCAGTTTTTCTTAGGATCAACCCCGACTTCCGGTTGGTTCGATCCCGGTCAAAACTACCTGTACCTGTCGAAGAAAAAAGGGTGTTGTAGGGGGTGGTGGGGCATGGGGGCAGCGATGCCTGGCACTCTACGAGGGGCACTCGTTCATTTTTCACCCGATTTTCCTTTTTTCCTTCTTTGTCGGCGGTGGAAAAACTCGTGAAAAATTGATTAGCTTATTCCTGTGGGGGAGGGGGGAGGGATGATCATGAATATCGTTGAGTCCGCCAAGTTTTTCTCACGTTCAATGGAGACTTGATGAATGGCGAGAGAGATCGAGAGAGAGGAAAATAAGAAAATCAAGTTTGACCTCTTAATGAAGAAAACGCTTAATCTAATTTATCCACCCTCGAAAATCAACGACTCCATCGAAATAAATGATTCTCGCGCAACTAAACTTCGCTCTAATTTCTCGTTTGATAAGATCCAGTGAATTTTCCACCCGGGCCTTTTCCAACTAATAATTTTATCAATTACCGCGACGTTGAAGCTTTCGAAGGGGGTTGGAGATGGAGATGGGGTTGGGGGTGAGGCGAGTCGCTTAATTCGTTGATTTAAGCGAGGCGCATTTATCAGCGTTTTGAAGTAAACTTTTTCCACCCCCGCCCCCGAGACTCTCGGGATATTTTCCAGTGGATTCGATGCTTTATTTTTCCTGGATAACGAGAAAGTATCGTCGTGACGTCAGGTCCCGATAGTCCCTCCTGTTACCAGCGAATCCACTTTGGCAG